>JAUIMM010000391.1:10265000-10865000 GCA_031769625.1 Taudactylus pleione
GCCTGTGTCATAAGTAAAGGGCCGGCAGGCTTGTCCATTAAAGGGTGCTGTAACCCCCAAAGTACACTCCAGTCAAAACCAAAAAAATAAATATTTTCTGTGTTTGTGAATTGTGTGCGCAGTAGCCGCACGTGCATCATCAAAGTAGTGCCAAGCGTGCGCCTGTGTCATAAGTAAAGGGCCGGCTGGCTTGACCATTAAAGGGTGCTGTAACACCCAAAGTACACTCCAGTCCAAACCAAAAAAAAAAATATTTTCTGTGTTTGTGAATTGTGTGCGCAGTAGCCGCACGTGCATCAAAAAAGTAGTGCCAAGCGTGCGCCTGTGTCATAAGTAAAGGGTTGGCTGGCTTGACCATTAAAGGGTGCTGTAACCCCCAAAGCACACTCCAGTCCAAAGCAAATAACAAAATATTTTTTCTGTGTTTGTGAATTGTGTGCGCAGTAGCTGCACGTGCATCAACAAAGTAGTGCCAAGTGTGCGCCTGTGTCATAAGTAAAGGGCCGGCTGGCTTGACCGTTAAAGGGTGCTGTAACCCCCAAAGTACACTCCAAACCAAATAACAAAATATTTTTTTGTGTTTGTGAATTGTGTGCGCAGCAGCCGCACGTGCATCAACAAAGTAGTGCCAAGCGTGCGCCTGTGTCATAAGTAAAGGGCCGGCTGGCTTGACCGGTAAAGGGTGCTGTAACCCCCAAAGTACACTCCAGTCCAAACCAAATAACAAAATATTTTTTCTGTGTTTGTGAATTGTGTGCGCAGTAGCCGCACGTGCATCAACAAAGTATTGCCAAGCGTGCGCCTGTGTCATAAGTAAAGGGCCGGTTGGCTTGACCGTTAAAGGGAGCTGTAACCCCCAAAGTACACTCCAAACCAAATAACAAAATATTTTTGGGTGTTTGTGAATTGTGTGCGCAGTAGCCGCACGTGCTTCAACAAAGTAGTGCCAAGCGTGCGCCTGTGTCATAAGTAAAGGGCCGGCTGGCTTGAACATTAAAGGGTGCTGTAACCCCCAAAGTACACTCCAGTCCAAACCAAAAAAATATATATTTTCTGTGTTTGTGAATTGTGTGCACAGTAGCCGCACGTGCATCAACAAAGTAGTGCCAAGCGTGCGCCTGTGTCATAAGTAATGGGCCGGCTGGCTTGTCCGTTAAAGGGTGCTGTAACCCCAAAAGTACACTCCAGTCCAAACCAAATAAAACATTTTTTTCTGTGTTTGTGAATTGTGTGCGCAGTAGCCGCACGTGCATCAGCAAAGTAGTGCCAAGCATGTGCCTGTGTCATAAGTAAAGGGCCGGCTGGCTTGACCATTAAAGGGTGCTGTAACCCCCAAAGTACACTCCAGCCCAAACCAAAAAAAAATATATTTTCTGTGTTTGTGAATTGTGTGCGCAGTAGCGCACGTGCATCAACAAAGTAGTGCCAAGCGTGCGCCTGTGTCATAAGTAAAGGGCCGGCTGGCTTGACCGTTAAAGGGAGCTGTAACCCCCAAAGTACACTCCAGTCCAAACCAAATAACAAAATATTTTTTCTGTGTTTGTGAAATTGTGTGCGCAGTAGCCGCACGTGCATCAACAAAGTAGTGCCAAGCGTGCGCCTGTGTCAAAAGTAAAGGGCCGGCTGGCTTGACCATTAAAGGGTGCTGTAACTCCCAAAGTACACTCCAGTCCAAGCCAAAAAAAAAAATATTTTCTGTGTTTGTGAATTGTGTGCGCAGTAGCCTCACGTGCATCAACAAAGTAGTGCCAAGCGTGCGCCTGTGTCATAAGTAAAGGGCCGGCTGGCTTGACCGTTAAAGGGTGCTGTAACCCCCAAAGTACACTCCAGTCCAAACCAAATAACAAAATATTTTTTCTGTGTTTGTGAATTGTGTGCGCAGTAGCTGCATGTGCATCAACAAAGTAGTGTCAAGTGTGCGCCTGTGTCATAAGTAAAGGGCCGGCTGGCTTGACCATTAAAGGGTGCTGTAACCCCCAAAGTACACTCCAAACCAAATAACAAAATATTTTTGTGTGTTTGTGAATTGTGTGCGCAGTAGCCGCACGTGCATCAACAAAGTAGTGCCAAGCGTGCGCCTAGGTCATAAGTAAAGGGCCGGCTGGCTTGACCATTAAAGGGTGCTGTAACCCCCAAAGTACACTCCAGTCCAAACCAAAAAAATATATATTTTCTGTGTTTGTGAATTGTGTGCACAGTAGCCGCACGTGCATCAGCACAGTAGTGCCAAGCGTGCGCCTGTGTCATAAGTAAAGGGCCGGCTGGCTTGTCAGTTAAAGGGTGCTGTAACCCCAAAAGTACACTCCAGTCCAAACAAAAAAAAAATTTTTTTTCTGTGTTTGTGAATTGTGTGCGCAGTAGCAGCACGTGCATCAGCAAAGTAGTGCCAAGCGTGCGCCTGTGTCATAAGTAAAGGGCCGGCTGGCTTGACCGTTAAAGGGTGCTGTAACCCCCAAAGTACACTCCAAACCAAATAACAAAATATTTTTGTGTGTTTGTGAATTGTGTGCGCAGTAACCGCATGTGAATCAACAAAGTAGTGCCAAGCGTGCGCCTGTGTCATAAGTAAAGGGCCGGCTGGCTTGACTGTTAAAGGGAGCTGTAACCCCCAAAGTACACTCCAGTCCAAACCAAATAACAAAATATTTTTTCAGTGTTTATGAATTGTGTGCGCAGTAGACGCATGTGCATCAACAAAGTAGTGCCAAGCGTGTGCCTGTGTCATAAGTAAAGGGCCGGCTGGCTTGACCATTAAAGGGTGCTGTAACTCCCAAAGTACACTCCAGTCCAAACCAAAAAAAAAAATATTTTCTGTGTTTGTGAATTGTGGCCCTCATTCAGAGCCGCTCGTTAGCGGCAGTACGCTCGTTACGAGCGATGTTTGCACATCTGCGCATGCGTACGGTTTTTAGTACGCATGCGCGAACCAGTCAGTGCGGCCAAAAATCGTTGGTACGCAATATAGCGAGTGCCTGCTATTTTGAATGACAGAATGAGGCGTATGTGGGTGGTAACAGGGGAAGGTGCTTGAAAATGGGGAGTGGAGATCCGAACGCAGGCGTGCTTAAAGGTCAAAACGGGCGTTTTATGGGTGTGTATATTTAAAACAGCAGCGTCATTGTTCATGTCACTGGGTTATTCTATAGCCAGAACTGCTCGCAAATTTGTGGTAGCAAACACCAACCACAAGAATAGCGAGCAGTTCATACGCTGGTCGATGTACTCGATTAATCTAATAAATAGCGGACATGACGTAGGATGCGAGCGGCCAGGGGGCGTTTTTAACAAATAAACGAGCGTATGTTTTGCTCGCTCGTTCAGACTTAGAGGTGTGAACAGACTACAATGTGCATACGGATCATTTGAATAGCCACCCCTTGTTTTTAAACGAACGACCGCAAATAGCGAACGGCTCTGAATGAGGGCCTGTGTGCGCAGTAGCCGGAAGTGCATCAACAAAGTAGTGCCAAGCGTGCGCCTGTGTCATAAGTAAAGGGCCGGCTGGCTTGACCGTTAAAGGGTGCTGTAACCCCCAAAGTACACTCAAGTCCAAAGCAAATAACAAAATATTTATTCTGTGTTTGTAAATTGTGTGCGCAGTAGCTGCACGTGCATCAACAAAGTAGTGCCAAGTGTGCGCCTGTGTCATAAGTAAAGGGCCAGCTGGATTGACCGTTAAAGGGTGCTGTAACCCCCAAAGTACACTCCAAATCAAATAACAAAATATTTTTTTGTGTTTGTGAATTGTGTGCGCAGTAGCCGCACGTGCATCAACAAAGTAGTGCCAAGCGTGCGCCTGTGTCATAAGTAAAGGGCCGGCTGGCTTGACCGTTAAAGGGAGCTGTAACCCCCAAAGTACACTCCAGTCCAAACCAAATAACAAAATATTTTTTCTGTGTTTGTGAAATTGTGTGCGCAGTAGCCGCACGTGCATCAACAAAGTAGTGCCAAGCGTGCGCCTGTGTCATAAGTAAAGGGCCGGCTGGCTTGACCATTAAAGGGTGCTGTAACTCCCAAAGTACACTCCAGTCCAAACCAAAAAAAAAAATATTTTCTGTGTTTGTGAATTGTGTGCGCAGTAGCCGCACGTGCATCAACAAAGTAGTGCCAAGCGTGCGCCTGTGTCATAAGTAAAGGGCCGGCTGGCTTGACCGTTAAAGGGTGCTGTAACCCCCAAAGTACACTCCAGTCCAAACCAAATAACAAAATATTTTTTCTGTGTTTGTGAATTGTGTGCGCAGTAGCTGCACCTGCATCAACAAAGTAGTGCCAAGTGTGCGCCTGTGTCATAAGTAAAGGGCCGGCTGGATTGACCATTAAAGGGTGCTGTAACCCCCAAAGTACACTCCAAATCAAATAACAAAATATTTTTTTGTGTTTGTGAATTGTGTGCGCAGTAGCCGCACGTGCATCAACAAAGTAGTGCCAAGCGTGCGCCTGTGTCATAAGTAAAGGGCCGGCTGGCTTGACCGTTAAAGGGTGCTGTAACCCCCAAAGTACACTCCAGTCCAAACCAAATAACAAAATTTATTTTCTGTGTTTGTGAATTGTGTGCGCAGTAGCCGCACGTGCATCAACAAAGTAGTGCCAAGTGTGCGCCTCTGTCATAAGTAAAGGGCCGGCTGGCTTCACCGTTAAAGGGTGCTGTAACCCCCAAAGTACACTCCAGTCCAAACCAAATAACAAAATATTTTCTGTGTTTGTGAATTGTGTGCGCAGTAGCCGCATGTGCATCAACAAAGTAGTGCCAAGCGTGCGCCTGTGTCATCAGTAAAGGGCCGGCTGGCTTGACCATTAAAGGGAGCTGTAACCCCCAAAGTACACTCCAGTCCAAACCAAATAACAAAATATTTTTTCTGTGTTTGTGAATTGTGTTCGCAGTAGCCGCACGTGCATCAACAAAGTAGTGCCAAGCGTGCGCCTGTGTCATAAGTAAAGGGCCGGCTGGCTTGACCGTTAAAGGGTGCTGTAACCCCCAAAGTACACTCCAAACCAAATAAAAAAATATTTTCTGTGTTTGTGAATTGTGTGCGCAGTAGCCGCACGTGCATCAACAAAGTAGTGCCAAGCGTGCGCATGTGTCATAAGTAAAGGGCCGGCTGGCTTGACCGTCAAAGGGTGCTGTAACCCCCAAAGTACACTCCAGTCCAAACCAAATAACAAAATATTTATTCTGTGTTTCTGAATTGTGTGCGCAGTAGCCGCACGTGCATCAACAAAGTAGTGCCAAGTGTGCTCCTGTGTCATAAGTAAAGGGCCGGCTGGCTTGACCGTTAAAGGGTGCTGTAACCCCCAAAGTACACTCCAAACCAAATAACAAAATATTTTTGTGTGTTTGTGAATTGTGTGTGCAGTAGCCGCACGTGCATCAACAAAGTAGTGCCAAGCGTGCGCCTGTGTCATAAGTAAAGGGCCGGCAGGCTTGTCCATTAAAGGGTGCTGTAACCCCCAAAGTACACTCCAGTCAAAACCAAAAAAATAAATATTTTCTGTGTTTGTGAATTGTGTGCGCAGTAGCCGCACGTGCATCAACAAAGTAGTGCCAAGCGTGCGCCTGTGTCATAAGTAAAGGGCCGGCTGGCTTGACCATTAAAGGGTGCTGTAACCCCCAAAGTACACTCCAGTCCAAACCAAAAAAAAAAATATTTTCTGTGTTTGTGAATTGTGTGCGCAGTAGCCGCACGTGCATCAACAAAGTAGTGCCAAGCGTGCGCCTGTGTCATAAGTAAAGGGCCGGCTGGCTTGACCGTTAAAGGGTGCTGTAACCCCCAAAGTACACTCCAGTCCAAAGCAAATAACAAAATATTTTTTCTGTGTTTGTGAATTGTGTGCGCAGTAGCTGCACGTGCATCAACAAAGTAGTGCCAAGTGTGCGCCTGTGTCATAAGTAAAGGGCCGGCTGGCTTGACCGTTAAAGGGTGCTGTAACCCCCAAAGTACACTCCAAACCAAATAACAAAATATTTTTTTGTGTTTGTGAATTGTGTGCGCAGTAGCCGCACGTGCATCAACAAAGTAGTGCCAAGCGTGCGCCTGTGTCATAAGTAAAGGGCCGGCTGGCTTGATCAGTAAAGGGTGCTGTAACCCCCAAAGTACACTCCAGTCCAAACCAAATAACAAAATATTTTTTCTGTGTTTGTGAATTGTGTGTGCAGTAGCCGCACATGCATCAGCAAAGTAGTGCCAAGCGTGCGCCTGTGTCATAAGTAAAGGGCCGGTTGGCTTGACCGTTAAAGGGAGCTGTAACCCCCAAAGTACACTCCAAACCAAATAACAAAATATTTTTGTGTGTTTGTGAATTGTGTGCGCAGTAGCCGCACGTGCTTCAACAAAGTAGTGCCAAGCGTGCGCCTGTGTCATAAGTAAAGGGCCGGCTGGCTTGACCATTAAACGGTGCTGTAACCCCCAAAGTACACTCCAGTCCAAACCAAAAAAATATATATTTTCTGTGTTTGTGAATTGTGTGCACAGTAGCCGCACGTGCATCAACAAAGTAGTGCCAAGCGTGCGCCTGTGTCATAAGTAATGGGCCGGCTGGCTTGTCCGTTAAAGGGTGCTGTACCCCCAAAAGTACACTCCAGTCCAAACCAAATAAAACATTTTTTTCTGTGTTTGTGAATTGTGTGCGCAGTAGCCGCACATGCATCAGCAAAGTAGTGCCAAGCGTGCGCCTGTGTCATAAGTAAAGGGCCGGCTGGCTTGACCATTAAAGGGTGCTGTAACCCCCAAAGTACACTCCAGCCCAAACCAAAAAAAAAAATATTTTCTGTGTTTGTGAATTGTGTGCGCAGTAGCAGCACGTGCATCAACAAAGTAGTGCCAAGCGTGCGCCTGTGTCATAAGTAAAGGGCCGGCTGGCTTGACCGTTAAAGGGAGCTGTAACCCCCAAAGTACACTCCAGTCCAAACAAATAACAAAATATTTTTTCTGTGTTTGTGAAATTGTGTGCGCAGTAGCCGCACGTGCATCAACAAAGTAGTGCCAAGCGTGCGCCTGTGTCATAAGTAAAGGGACGGCTGGCTTGACCATTAAAGGGTGCTGTAACTCCCAAAGTACACTCCAGTCCAAGCCAAAAAAAACAATATTTTCTGTGTTTGTGAATTGTGTGCGCAGTAGCCTCACGTGCATCAACAAAGTAGTGCCAAGCATGCGCTTGTGTCATAAGTAAAGGGCCGGCTGGCTTGACCGTTAAAGGGTGCTGTAACCTCCAAAGTAAACTCCAGTCCAAACCAAATAACAAAATATTTTTTCTGTGTTTGTGAATTTTGTGCGCAGTAGCTGCATGTGCATCAACAAAGTAGTGTCAAGTGTGCGCCTGTGTCATAAGTAAAGGGCCAGCTGGATTGACCGTTAAAGGGTGCTGTAATCCCCAAAGTACACTCCAAATCAAATAACAAAATATTTTTTTGTGTTTGTGAATTGTGTGCGCAGTAGCCGCACGTGCATCAACAAAGTAGTGCCAAGCGTGCGCCTGTGTCATAAGTAAAGGGCCGGCTGGCTTGACCGTTAAAGGGTGCTGTAACCCCAAAGTACACTCCAGTCCAAACCAAATAACAAAATTTATTTTCTGTGTTTGTGAATTGTGTGCGCAGTAGCCGCACGTGCATCAACAAAGTAGTGCCAAGTGTGCGCCTGTGTCATAAGTAAAGGGCCGGCTGGCTTGACCGTTAAAGGGTGCTGTAACCCCCAAAGTACACTC
Organism: Taudactylus pleione; assembly: GCA_031769625.1. Lineage (NCBI taxonomy): Eukaryota > Metazoa > Chordata > Amphibia > Anura > Myobatrachidae > Taudactylus > Taudactylus pleione. The sequence goes on from JAUIMM010000391.1 coordinate 10,272,699, forward strand.
CAAACCAAATAACAAAATATTTTTGTGTGTTTGTGAATTGTGTGCGCAGTAGCCGCACGTGCATCAACAAAGTAGTGCCAAGCGTGCGCCTAGGTCATAAGTAAAGGGCCGGCTGGCTTGATCATTAAAGGGTGCTGTAACCCCCAAAGTACACTCCAGTCCATACCAAATAACAAAATATTTTTTCTGTGTTTGTGAATTGTGTGCGCAGTAGCTGCACGTGCATCAACAAAGTAGTGCCAAGTGTGCGCCTGTGTCATAAGTAAAGGGCTAGCTGGCTTGACCGTTAAAGGGTGCTGTAACCCCCAAAGTACACTCCAAACCAAATAACAAAATATTTTTTTGTGTTTGTGAATTGTGTGCACAGTAGCCGCACGTGCATCAACAAAGTAGTGCCAAGCGTGCGCCTGTGTCATAAGTAAAGGGCCGGCTGGCTTGACTGTTAAAGGGTGCTGTAACCCCCAAAGTACACTCCAGTCCAAACCAAATAACAAAATATTTTTTCTGTGTTTGTGAATTGTGTGCGCAGTAGCCGCACGTGCATCAACAAAGTAGTGCCAAGTGTGCGCCTGTGTCATAAGTAAAGGGCCGTCTGGCTTGACCATTAAAGGGTGCTGTAACCCCCAAAGTACACTCCAAACCAAATAACAAAATATTTTTGTGTGTTTGTGAATTGTGTGCGCAGTAGCCGCACGTGCATCAACAAAGTAGTGCCAAGCGTGCGCCTGTGTCATAAGTAAAGGGCCGGCTGGCTTGACCGTTAAAGGGTGCTGTAACCCCCAAAGTACACTCCAGTCCAAACCAAAAAAATATATATTTTCTGTGTTTGTGAATTGTGTGCACAGTAGCCGCACGTGCATCAACACAGTAGTGCCAAGCGTGCGCCTGTGTCATAAGTAAAGGGCCGGCTGGCTTGTCCGTTAAAGGGTGCTGCAACCCCAAAAGTACACTCCAGTCCAAACAAAAAAAAATTTTTTTTTCTGTGTTTTTGAATTGTGTGCGCAGTAGCAGCCCGTGCATCAGCAAAGTAGTGCCAAGCGTGCGCCTGTGTCATAAGTAAAGGGCCAGCTGGCTTGACCGTTAAAGGGTGCTGTAACCCCCAAAGTACACTCCAAACCAAATAACAAAATATTTTTGTGTGTTTGTGAATTGTGTGCGCAGTAACCGCATGTGAATCAACAAAGTAGTGCCAAGCGTGCGCCTGTGTCATAAGTAAAGGGCCGGCTGGCTTGACCGTTAAAGGGAGCTGTAACCCCCAAAGTACACTCCAGTCCAAACCAAATAACAAAATATTTTTTCAGTGTTTGTGAATTGTGTGCGCAGTAGACGCATGTGCATCAACAAAGTAGTGCCAAGCGTGCGCCTGTGTCATAAGTAAAGGGCTGGCTGGCTTGACCATTAAAGGGTGCTGTAACTCCCAAAGTACACTCCAGTCCAAACCAAAAAAATATATATTTTCTGTGTTTGTGAATTGTGTGCGCAGTAGCCGCACGTGCATCAACAAAGTAGTGCCAAGCGTGCGCCTGTGTCATAAGTAAAGGGCCGGCTGGCTTGACCGTTAAAGGGTGCTGTAACCCCCAAAGTACACTCCAGTCCAAACCAAATAACAAAATATTTATTCTGTGTTTGTGAATTGTGTGCGCAGTAGCTGCACGTGCATCAACAAAGTAGTGCCAAGTGTGCGCCTGTGTCATAAGTAAACGGCCAGCTGGATTGACCGTTAAAGGGTGCTGTAACCCCCAAAGTACACTCCAAATCAAATAACAAAATATTTTTTTGTGTTTGTGAATTGTGTGCGCAGTAGCCGCACGTGCATCAACAAAGTAGTGCCAAGCGTGCGCCTGTGTCATAAGTAAAGGGCCGGCTGGCTTGACCGGTAAAGGGTGCTGTAACCCCCAAAGTACACTCCAGTCCAAACCAAATAACAATATTTTTTTTCTGTGTTTGTGAATTGTGTGCGCAGTAGCCGCACGTGCATCAACAAAGTAGTGCCAAGTGTGCGCCTGTGTCATAAGTAAAGGGCCGGCTGGCTTGACCGTTAAAGGGTGCTGTAACCCCCAAAGTACACTCCAAACCAAATAACAAAATATTTTTGTGTGTTTGTGAATTGTGTGCGCAGTAGCCGCACGTGCATCAACAAAGTAGTGCCAAGCGTGCGCCTGTGTCATAAGTAAAGGGCCGGCTGGCTTGACCATTAAAGGGTGCAGTAATCCCCAAAGTACACTCCAGTCCAAACCAAAAAAATATATATTTTCTGTGTTTGTGAATTGTGTGCACAGTAGCCGCACGTGCATCAACAAAGTAGTGCCAATCGTGCGCCTGTGTCATAAGTAAAGGGCCGGCTGGCTTGTCCGATAAAGGGTGCTGTAACCCCCAAAGTACACTCCAAACCAAATAACAAAATATTTTTTTGTGTTTGTGAATTGTGTGCGCAGAAGCCGCATGTGCATCAACAAAGTAGTGCCAAGCGTGCGCCTGTGTCATAAGTAAAGGGCCGGCTGGCTTGACCATTAAAGGGTGCTGTAACTCCCAAAGTACACTCCAGTCCAAACCAAAAAAAAAAATATTTTCTGTGTTTGTGAATTGTGTGCGCAGTAGCCGCACGTGCATCAACAAAGTAGTGCCAAGCGTGCGCCTGTGTCATAAGTAAAGGGCCGGCTGGCTTGACCGTTAAAGGGTGCTGTATCCCCCAAAGTACACTCCAGTCCAAACCAAATAACAAAATATTTTTTCTGTGTTTGTGAATTGTGTGCGCAGTAGCTGCACCTGCATCAACAAAGTAGTGCCAAGTGTGCGCCTGTGTCATAAGTAAAGGGCTGGCTGGATTGACCATTAAAGGATGCTGTAACCCCCAAAGTACACTCCAAATCAAATAACAAAATATTTTTTTGTGTTTGTGAATTGTGTGCGCAGTAGCCGCAAGTGCATCAACAAAGTAGTGCCAAGCGTGCGCCTGTGTCATAAGTAAAGGGCCGGCTGGCTTGACCGTTAAAGGGTGCTGTAACCCCCAAAGTACACTCCAGTCCAAACCAAATAACAAAATTTATTTTCTGTGTTTGTGAATTGTGTGCGCAGTAGCTGCAAGTGCATCAACAAAGTAGTGCCAAGTGTGCGCCTCTGTCATAAGTAAAGGGCCGGCTGGCTTGACCGTTAAAGGGTGCTGTAACCCCCAAAGTACACTCCAGTCCAAACCAAATAACAAAATATTTTCTGTGTTTGTGAATTGTGTGCGCAGTAGCCGCATGTGCATCAACAAAGTAGTGCCAAGCGTGCGCCTGTGTCATCAGTAAAGGGCCGGCTGGCTTGACCATTAAAGGGAGCTGGAACCCCCAAAGTACACTCCAGTCCAAACCAAATAACAAAATATTTTTTCTGTGTTTGTGAATTGTGTTCGCAGTAGCCGCACGTGCATCAACAAAGTAGTGCCAAGCGTGCGCCTGTGTCATAAGTAAAGGGCCGGCTGGCTTGACCGTTAAAGGGTGCTGTAACCCCCAAAGTACACTCCAAACCAAATAAAAAAATATTTTCTGTGTTTGTGAATTGTGTGCGCAGTAGCCGCACGTGCATCAACAAAGTAGTGCCAAGCGTGCGCCTGTGTCATAAGTAAAGGGCCGGCTGGCTTGACCGTCAGAGGGTGCTGTAACCCCCAAAGTACACTCCAGTCCAAACCAAATAACAAAATATATATTCTGTGTTTCTGAATTGTGTGCGCAGTAGCCGCACGTGCATCAACAAAGTAGTGCCAAGTGTGCTCCTGTGTCATAAGTAAAGGGCCGGCTGGCTTGACCGTTAAAGGGTGCTGTAACCCCCAAAGTACACTCCAGTCAAAACCAAAAAAAAAAATATTTTCTGTGTTTGTGAATTGTGTGCGCAGTAGCCGCACGTGCATCAACAAAGTAGTGCCAAGCGTGCGCCTGTGTCATAAGTAAAGGGCCGGCTGGCTTGACCATGAAAGGGTGCTGTAACCCCCAAAGTACACTCCAGTCCAAACCAAAAAAAAAAATATTTTCTGTGTTTGTGAATTGTGTGCGCAGTAGCCGCACGTGCATCAACAAAGTAGTGCCAAGCGTGCGCCTGTGTCATAAGTAAAGGGCCGGCTGGCTTGACCGTTAAAGGGTGCTGTAACCCCCAAAGTACACTCCAGTCCAAACCAAATAACAAAATATTTTTTCTGTGTTTGTGAATTGTGTGCGCAGTAGCTGCACGTGCATCAACAAAGTAGTGCCAAGTGTGCGCCTGTGTCATAAGTAAAGGGCCGGCTGGCTTCACCGTTAAAGGGTGCTGTAACCCCCAAAGTACACTCCAAACCAAATAACAAAATATTTTTTTGTGTTTGTGAATTGTGTGCGCAGTAGCCGCACGTGCATCAACAAAGTGGTGCCAAGCGTGCGCCTGTGTCATAAGTAAAGGGCCGGCTGGCTTGACCGTTAAAGGGTGCTGTAACCCCCAAAGTACACTCCAGTCCAAACCAAATAACAAAATATTTTCTGTGTTTGAGAATTGTGTGCGCAGTAGCCGCATGTGCATCAACAAAGTAGTGCCAAGCGTGCGCCTGTGTCATCAGTAAAGGGCCGGCTGGCTTGACCATTAAAGGGAGCTGTAACCCCCAAAGTACACTCCAGTCCAAACCAAATAACAAAATATTTTTTCTGTGTTTGTGAATTGTGTTCGCAGTAGCCGCACGTGCATCAACAAAGTAGTGCCAAGCGTGCGTCTGTGTCATAAGTAAAGGGCCGGCTGGCTTGACCGTTAAAGGGTGCTGTAACCCCCAAAGTACACTCCAAACCAAATAAAAAAATATTTTCTGTGTTTGTGAATTGTGTGCGCAGTAGCCGCACGTGCATCAACAAAGTAGTGCCAAGCGTGCGCCTGTGTCATAAGTAAAGGGCCGTCTGGCTTGACCGTCAAAGGGTGCTGTAACCCCCAAAGTACACTCCAGTCCAAACCAAATAACAAAATATTTATTCTGTGTTTCTGAATTGTGTGCGCAGTAGCCGCACGTGCATCAACAAAGTAGTGCCAAGTGTGCTCCTGTGTCATAAGTAAAGGGCCGGCTGGCTTGACCGTTAAAGGGTGCTGTAACCCCCAAAGTACACTCCAAACCAAATAACAAAATATTTTTGTGTGTTTGTGAATTGTGTGTGCAGTAGCCGCACGTGCATCAACAAAGTAGTGCCAAGCTTGCGCCTGTGTCATAAGTAAAGGGCCGGCAGGCTTGTCTTTTAAAGGATGCTGTAACCCCCAAAGTACACTCCAGTCAAAACCAAAAAAAAAAATATTTTCTGTGTTTGTGAATTGTGTGCGCAGTAGCCGCACTTGCATCAACAAAGTAGTGCCAAGCGTGCGCCTGTGTCATAAGTAAAGGGCCGGCTGGTTTGACCATTAAAGGGTGCTGTAACCCCCAAAGTACACTCCAGTCCAAACCAAAAAAAAAAATATTTTCTGTGTTTGTGAATTGTGTGCGCAGTAGCCGCACGTGCATCAACAAAGTAGTGCCAAGCGTGCGCCTGTGTCATAAGTAAAGGGCCGGCTGGCTTGACCGTTAAAGGGTGCTGTAACCCCCAAAGTACACTCCAGTCCAAAGCAAATAACAAAATATTTTTTCTGTGTTTGTGAATTGTGTGCGCAGTAGCTGCACATGCATCAACAAAGTAGTGCCAAGTGTGCGCCTGTGTCATAAGTAAAGGGCCGGCTGGCTTGACCGTTAAAGGGTGCTGTAACCCCCAAAGTACACTCCAAACCAAATAACAAAATTTTTTGTGTTTGTGAATTGTGTGCGCAGTAGCCGCACGTGCATCAACAAAGTAGTGCCAAGCGTGCGCCTGTGTCATAAGTAAAGGGCCGGCTGGCTTGACCAGTAAAGGGTGCTGTAACCCCCAAAGTACACTCCAGTCCAAACCAAATAACAATATATTTTTTCTGTGTTTGTGAATTGTGTGCGCAGTAGCCACACGTGCATCAACAAAGTAGTGCCAAGCGTGCGCCTGTGTCATAAGTAAAGGGCCGGTTGGCTTGACCGTTAAAGGGAGCTGTAACCCCCAAAGTACACTCCAAACCAAATAACAAAATATTTTTGTGTGTTTGTGAATTGTGTGCGCAGTAGCCGCACGTGCTTCAACAAAGTAGTGCCAAGCGTGCGCCTGTGTCATAAGTAAAGGGCCGGCTGGCTTGACCATTAAAGGGTGCTGTAACCCCCAAAGTACACTCCAGTCCAAACCAAAAAAATATATATTTTCTGTGTTTGTGAATTGTGTGCACAGTAGCCGCACGTGCATCAACAAAGTAGTGCCAAGCGTGCGCCTGTGTCATAAGTAATGGGCCGGCTGGCTTGACCGTTAAAGGGAGCTGTAACCCCCAAAGTACACTCCAGTCCAAACCAAATAACAAAATATTTTTTCTGTGTTTGTGAAATTGTGTGCGCAGTAGCCGCACGTGCATCAACAAAGTAGTGCCAAGCGTGCGCCTGTGTCATAAGTAAAGGGACGGCTGGCTTGACCATTAAAGGGTGCTGTAACTCCCAAAGTACACTCCAGTCCAAGCCAAAAAAAAAAATATTTTCTGTGTTTGTGAATTGTGTGCGCAGTAGCCTCACGTGCATCAACAAAGTAGTGCCAAGCGTGCGCCTGTGTCATAAGTAAAGGGCCGGCTGGCTTGACCGTTAAAGGGTGCTGTAACCCCCAAAGTACACTCGAGTCCAAACCAAATAACAAAATATTTTTTCTGTGTTTGTGAATTGTGTGCGCAGTATCTGCATGTGCATCAACAAAGTAGTGTCAAGTGTGCGCCTGTGTCATAAGTAAAGGGCCAGCTGGATTGACCGTTAAAGGGTGCTGTAATCCCCAAAGTACACTCCAAATCAAATAACAAAATATTTTCTGTGTTTGTGAATTGTGTGCGCAGTAGCCGCACGTGCATAAACAAAGTAGTGCCAAGCGTGCGCCTGTGTCATAAGTAAAGGGCCGGCTGGCTTGACCGTTAAAGGGTGCTGTAACCCCCAATGTACACTCCAGTCCAAACCAAATAACAAAATTTATTTTCTGTGTTTGTGAATTGTGTGCGCAGTAGCCGCACGTGCATCAACAAAGTAGTGCCAAGTGTGCGCATGTGTCATAAGTAAAGGGTCAGCTGGCTTGACCGTTAAAGGGTGCTGTAACCCCCAAAGTACACTCCAAACCAAATAACAAAATATTTTTGTGTGTTTGTGAATTGTGTGCGCAGTAGCCGCACGTGCATCAACAAAGTAGTGCCAAGCGTGCGCCTGGGTCATAAGTAAAGGGCCGACTGGCTTGACCATTAAAGGGTGCTGTAACCCCCAAAGTACACTCCAGTCCATACCAAATAACAAAATATTTTTTCTGTGTTTGTGAATTGTGTGCGCAGTAGCTGCACGTGCATCAACAAAGTAGTGCCAAGTGTGCGCCTGTGTCATAAGTAAAGGGCTAGCTGGCTTGACCGTTAAAGGGTGCTGTAACCCCCAAAGTACACTCCAAACCAAATAACAAAATATTTTTTTGTGTTTGTGAATTGTGTGCACAGTAGCCGCACGTGCATCAACAAAGTAGTGCCAAGCGTGCGCCTGTGTCATAAGTAATGGGCCGGCTGGCTTGACTGTTAAAGGGTGCTGTAACCCCCAAAGTACACTCCAGTCCAAACCAAATAACAAAATATTTTTTCTGTGTTTGTGAATTGTGTGCGCAGTAGCCGCACGTGCATCAACAAAGTAGTGCCAAGTGTGCGCCTGTGTCATAAGTAAAGGGCCGGCTGGCTTGACCATTAAAGGGTGCTGTAACCCCCAAAGTACACTCCAAACCAAATAACAAAATATTTTTGTGTGTTTGTGAATTGTGTGCGCAGTAGCCGCACGTGCATCAACAAAGTAGTGCCAATCGTGCGCCTGTGTCATAAGTAAAGGGCCGGCTGGCTTGACTGTTAAAGGGTGCTGTAACCCCCAAAGTACACTCCAGTCCAAACCAAAAAAATATATATTTTCTGTGTTTGTGAATTGTGTGCACAGTAGCCGCACGTGCATCAACACAGTAGTGCCAAGCGTGCGCCTGTGTCATAAGTAAAGGGCCGGCTGGCTTGACCGTTAAAGGGAGCTGTAACCCCCAAAGTACACTCCAGTCCAAACGAAATAACAAAATATTTTTTCAGTGTTTGTGAATTGTGTGCGCAGTAGACGCATGTGCATCAACAAAGTAGTGCCAAGCGTGCGCCTGTGTCATAAGTAAAGGGCCGGCTGGCTTGACCATTAAAGGGTGCTGTAATTCCCAAAGTACACTCCAGTCCAAACCAAAAAAAAAAATATTTTCTGTGTTTGTGAATTGTGTGCGCAGTAGCCGCACGTGCATCAACAAAGTAGTGCCAAGCGTGCGCCTGTGTCATAAGTAAAGGGCCGGCTGGCTTGACCGTTAAAGGGTGCTGTAACCCCCAAAGTACACTCCAGTCCAAACCAAATAACAAAATATTTATTCTGTGTTTGTGAATTGTGTGCGCAGTAGCTGCACGTGCATCAACAAAGTAGTGCCAAGTGTGCGCCTGTGTCATAAGTAAAGGGCCGGCTGGCTTGACCGTTAAAGGGAGCTGTAACCCCCAAAGTACACTCCAAACCAAATAACAAAATATTTTTGTGTGTTTGTGAATTGTGTGCGCAGTAGCCGCACGTGCATCAACAAAGTAGTGCCAAGCGTGCGCCTGTGTCATAAGTAAAGGGCCGGCTGGCTTGACCATTAAAGGGTGCTGTAATCCCCAAAGTACACTCCAGTCCAAACCAAAAAAAAATATATTTTCTGTGTTTGTGAATTGTGTGCACAGTAGCCGCACGTGCATCAACAAAGTAGTGCCAATCGTGCGCCTGTGTCATAAGTAAAGGGCCGGCTGGCTTGTCCGATAAAGGGTGCTGTAACCCCCAAAGTACACTCCAAACCAAATAACAAAATATTTTTTTGTGTTTGTGAATTGTGTGCGCAGAAGCCGCACGTGCATCAACAAAGTAGTGCCAAGCGTGCGCCTGTGTCATAAGTAATGGGCCGGCTGGCTTGACCGTTAAAGGGTGCTGTAACCCCCAAAGTACACTCCAGTCCAAACCAAAAAAATATATATTTTCTGTGTTTGTGAATTGTGTGCGCAGTAGCCGCAAGTGCATCAACAAAGTTGTGCCAAGCGTGCACCTGTGTCATTAGTAAAGGGCTGGCTGGCTTGACCGTTAAAGGGTGCTGTAACCCCCAAAGTACACTCCAAACCAAATAACAAAATATTTTTTTGTGTTTGTGAATTGTGTGTGCAGTAGCCGCACGTGCATCAACAAAGTAGTGCCAAGCGTGCGCCTGTGTCATAAGTAAAGGGCCGGCTGGCTTGACCGTTAAAGGGTGCTGTAACCACCAAAGTACACTCCAGTCCAAACCAAATAACCAAAAAAAATTTCTGTGTTTGTGAATTGTGTGCGCAGTAGCCGCACGTGCATCAACAAAGTAGTGCCAAGCGTGCGCCTGTGTCATAAGTAAAGGGCCAGCTGGCTTGACAGTTAAAGGGTGCTGTAACCCCAAAAGTACACTCCAAACCAAATAACAAAATATTTTTTCTGTGTTTGAGAATTGTGTGCGGAGTAGCAGAACGTGCATCAACAAAGTAGTGCCAAGCGTGCGCCTGTGTCATAAGTAAAGGGCAGGCTGGCTTGACCGTTAAAGGGTGCTGTAACCCCCAAAGTACACTCCAAACCAAATAACAAAATATTTTTTTGTGTTTGTGAATTGTGTGCGCAGTAGCCGCACGTGCAACAACAAAGTAGTGCCAAGCGTGCGCCTGTGTCATAAGTAAAGGGCCGGCTGGCTTGACCATTAAAGGGTGCTGTAACCCCCAAAGTACACTCCAGTCCAAACCAAATAACAAAATATTTTTTCTGTGTTTGTGAATTGTGTGCACATTAGCCGCACGTGCATCAACAAAATAGTGCCAAGCGTGCGCCTGTGTCATAAGTAAAGGGCCAGCTGGCTTGACAGTTAAAGGGTGCTGTAACCCCAAAAGTACACTCCAAACCAAATAACAAAATATTTTTTCTGTGTTTGAGAATTGTGTGCGCAGTAGCCGCACGTGCATCAACAAAGTAGTGCCAAGTGTGCGCCTGTGTCATAAGTAAAGGGCCAGCTGGCTTGACTGTTAAAGGGTGCTGTAAACCCCAAAGTACACTCCAGTCCAAACCAAAAAAATATATATTTTCTGTGTTTGTGAATTGTGTGCACATTAGCCGCACGTGCATCAACAAAATAGTGCCAAGCGTGCGCCTGTGTCATAAGTAAAGGGCCGGCTGGCTTGTCCGTTAAAGGGTGCTGTAACCCCCAAAGTACACTCCAGTCCAAACCAAAAAAATTTTTTTTTTCTGTGTTTGTGAATTGTGTGCGCAGTAGCAGCACGTGCATCAGCAAAGTAGTGCCAAGCGTGCGCCTGTGTCATAAGTAAAGGGCCGGCTGGCTTGACCGTTAAAGGGTGCTGTAACCCCAAAAGTACACTCCAAACCAAATAACAAAATATTTTTGTGTGTTTGTGAATTGTGTGCGCAGTAACCGCATGTGCATCAACAAAGTAGTGCCAAGCGTGCGCCTGTGTCATAAGTAAAGGGCCGGCTGGCTTGACCGTTAAAGGGAGCTGTAACCCCCAAAGTACACTCCAGTCTAAACCAAATAACAAAATATTTTTTCTGTGTTTGTGAATTGTGTGCGCAGTAGCGGCACGTGCATCAACAAAGTAGTGCCAAGTTTGCGCCTGTGTCATAAGTAAAGGGCCGGCTAGCTTGACCGTTAAAGGGTGCTGTAACCCCCAAAGTACACTCCAAACCAAATAACAAAATATTTTTGTGTGTTTGTGAATTGTGAGCGCAGTAGCCGCACGTGCATCAACAAAAGAGTGCCAAGCGTGCGCCTGTGTCATCAGTAAAGGGCCAGCTGGCTTGACCATTAAAGGGTGCTGTAACCCCCATAGTACACTCCAGTCCAAACCAAAAAAATATATATTTTTGTGTGTTTGTGAATTGTGTGCGCAGTAGCCGCATGTGCATCAACAAAGTAGTGCCAAGCGTGCACCTGTGTCATAAGTAAAGGGCCGGCTGGCTTGACCGTTAAAGGGTGCTGTAACCCCCAAAGTACACTCAAGTCCAAACCAAAAAAAAAAATTTATTTTCTGTGTTTGTGAATTGTGTGCGCAGTAGCCGCACGTGCATCAACAAAGTAGTGCCAAGCGTGCGCCTGTGTCATTAGTAAAGGGCCGGCTGGCTTGACCGTTAAAGGGTGCTGTAACCCCCAAAGTACACTCCAGTCCAAACCAAATAACAAAATATTTTTTCTATGTTTGTGAATTGTGTGCGCAGTTGCCGCACGTGCATCAACAAAGTAGTGCCAAGCGTGCGCCTGTGTCATAAGTAAAGGGCCGGCTGGCTTGACCATTAAATGGTGCTGTAACCCCCAAAGTACACTCCAGTCCAAACCAAAAAAAAATATATTTTCTGTGTTTGTGAATTGTGTGCGCAGTAGCCGCACGTGCATCAACAAAGTAGTGCCAAGCGTGCGCCTGTGTCATAAGTAAAGGGCCGGCTGGCTTGACCATTAAAGGGTGCTGTAACCCCCAAAGTACACTCCAGTCCAAACCAAATAACAAAATATTTTTTCTGTGTTTGTGAATTGTGTGAGCAGTAGCCGCACGTGCATCAACAAAGTAGTGCCAAGTGTGTGCCTGTGTCATAAGTAAAGGGCCGGCAGGCTTGTCCATTAAAGGGTGCTGTAACCCCCAAAGTACACTCCAGTCAAAACCAAAAAAAAAAATATTTTCTGTGTTTGTGAATTGTGTGCGCAGTAGCCGCACGTGCATCAACAAATTAGTGCCAAGCGTGCGCCTGTGTCATAAGTAAAGGGCTGGCTGGCTTGACCATTAAAGGGTGCTGTAACCCCCAAAGTACACTCCAGTCCAAACCAAAAAAAAAAATATTTTCTGTGTTTGTGAATTGTGTGCGCAGTAGCCGCACGTGCATCAACAAAGTAGTGCCAAGCGTGCGCCTGTGTCATAAGTAAAGGGCCGGTTGGCTTGACCGTTAAAGGGAGCTGTAACCCCCAAAGTACACTCCAAACCAAATAACAAAATATTTTTGTGTGTTTGTGAATTGTGTGCGCAGTAGCCGCACGTGCTTCAACAAAGTAGTGCCAAGCGTGCGCCTGTGTCATAAGTAAAGGGCCGGCTGGCTTGACCATTAAAGGGTGCTGTAACCCCCAAAGTACACTCCAGTCCAAACCAAAAAAATATATATTTTCTGTGTTTGTGAATTGTGTGCACAGTAGCCGCACGTGCATCAACAAAGTAGTGCCAAGCGTGCGCCTGTGTCATAAGTAATGGGCCGGCTGGCTTGTCCGTTAAAGGGTGCTGTAACCCCAAAAGTACACTCCAGTCCAAACCAAATAAAACATTTTTTTCTGTGTTTGTGAATTGTGTGCGCAGTAGCCGCACGTGCATCAGCAAAGTAGTGCCAAGCGTGCGCCTGTGTCATAAGTAAAGGGCCGGCTGGCTTGACCATTAAAGGGTGCTGTAACCCCCAAAGTACACTCCAGCCCAAACCAAAAAAAAATATATTTTCTGTGTTTGTGAATTGTGTGCGCAGTAGCCGCACGTGCATCAACAAAGTAGTGCCAAGCGTGCGCCTGTGTCATAAGTAAAGGGCCGGCTGGCTTGACCATTAAAGGGTGCTGTAACCCCCAAAGTACACTCCAGTCCAAACCAAATAACAAAATATTTTTTCTGTGTTTGTGAATTGTGTGAGCAGTAGCCGCACGTGCATCAACAAAGTAGTGCCAAGTGTGTGCCTGTGTCATAAGTAAAGGGCCGGCAGGCTTGTCCATTAAAGGGTGCTGTAACCCCCAAAGTACACTCCAGTCAAAACCAAAAAAAAAAATATTTTCTGTGTTTGTGAATTGTGTGCGCAGTAGCCGCACGTGCATCAACAAATTAATGCCAAGCGTGCGCCTGTGTCATAAGTAAAGGGCCGGCTGGCTTGACCATTAAAGGGTGCTGTAACCCCCAAAGTACACACCAGTCCAAACCAAAAAAAAAAATATTTTCTGTGTTTGTGAATTGTGTGCGCAGTAGCCGCACGTGCATCAACAAAGTAGTGCCAAGCGTGCGCCTGTGTCATAAGTAAAGGGCCGGCTGGCTTGACCGTTAAAGGGTGCTGTAACCCCCAAAGTACACTCCAGTCAAAACCAAAAAAAAAAATATTTTCTGTGTTTGTGAATTGTGTGCGCAGTAGCCGCACGTGCATCAACAAATTAGTGCCAAGCGTGCGCCTGTGTCATAAGTAAAGGGCCGGCTGGCTTGACCATTAAAGGGTGCTGTAACCCCCAAAGTACACTCCAGTCCAAACCAAAAAAAAAAATATTTTCTGTGTTTGTGAATTGTGTGCGCAGTAGCCGCACGTGCATCAACAAAGTAGTGCCAAGCGTGCGCCTGTGTCATAAGTAAAGGGCCGGCTGGCTTGACCGTTAAAGGGTGCTGTAACCCCCAAAGTACACTCCAGTCCAAAGCAAATAACAAAATATTTTTTCTGTGTTTGTGAATTGTGTGCGCAGTAGCTGCACGTGCATCAACAAAGTAGTGCCAAGTGTGCGCCTGTGTCATAAGTAAAGGGCCGGCTGGCTTGACCGTTAAAGGGTGCTGTAACCCCCAAAGTACACTCCAAACCAAATAACAAAATATTTTTTTCTGTTTGTGAATTGTGTGCACAGTAGCCGCACGTGCATCAACAAAGTAGTGCCAAGCGTGCGCCTGTGTCATAAGTAAAGGGCCGGCTGGCTTGACCGGTAAAGGGTGCTGTAACCCCCAAAGTACACTCCAGTCCAAACCAAATAACAAAATATTTTTTCTGTGTTTGTGAATTGTTTGCGCAGTAGCTGCACGTGCATCAACAAAGTAGTGCCAAGCGTGCGCCTGTGTCATAAGTAAAGGGCCGGTTGGCTTGACCGTTAAAGGGAGCTGTAACCCCCAAAGTACACTCCAAACCAAATAACAAAATATTTTTGTGTGTTTGTGAATTGTGTGCGCAGTAGCCGCACGTGCTTCAACAAAGTAGTGCCAAGCGTGCGCCTGTGTCATAAGTAAAGGGCCGGCTGGCTTGACCATTAAAGGGTGCTGTAACCCCCAAAGTACACTCCAGTCCAAACCAAAAAAATATATATTTTCTGTGTTTGTGAATTGTGTGCACAGTAGCCGCACGTGCATCAACAAAGTAGTGCCAAGCGTGCGCCTGTGTCATAAGTAATGGGCCGGCTGGCTTGTCCGTTAAAGGGTGCTGTAACCCCAAAAGTACACTCCAGTCCAAACCAAATAAAACATTTTTTTCTGTGTTTGTGAATTGTGTGCGCAGTAGCCGCACGTGCATCAGCAAAGTAGTGCCAAGCGTGCGCCTGTGTCATAAGTAAAGGGCCGGCTGGCTTGACCATTAAAGGGTGCTGTAACCCCCAAAGTACACTCCAGCCCAAACCAAAAAAAAAAATATTTTCTGTGTTTGTGAATTGTGTGCGCAGTAGCCGCACGTGCATCAACAAAGTAGTGCCAAGCGTGCGCCTGTGTCATAAGTAAAGGGCCGGCTGGCTTGACCGTTAAAGGGAGCTGTAACCCCCAAAGTACACTCCAGTCCAAACCAAATAACAAAATATTTTTTCTGTGTTTGTGAAATTGTGTGCGCAGTAGCCGCACGTGCATCAAAAAAGTAGTGCCAAGCGTGCGCCTGTGTCATAAGTAAAGGGCCGGCTGGCTTGACCATTAAAGGGTGCTGTAACTCCCAAAGTACACTCCAGTCCAAGCCAAAAAAAAAAATATTTTCTGTGTTTGTGAATTGTGTGCGCAGTAGCCTCACGTGCATCAACAAAGTAGTGCCAAGCGTGCGCCTGTGTCATAAGTAAAGGGACGGCTGGCTTGACCGTTAAAGGGTGCTGTAACCCCCAAAGTACACTCCAGTCCAAACCAAATAACAAAATATTTTTTCTGTGTTTGTGAATTGTGTGCGCAGTAGCTGCATGTGCATCAACAAAGTAGTGTCAAGTGTGCGCCTGTGTCATAAGTAAAGGGCCAGCTGGATTGACCGTTAAAGGGTGCTGTAATCCCCAAAGTAAACTCCAAATCAAATAACAAAATATTTTTTTGTGTTTGTGAATTGTGTGCGTAGTAGCCGCACGTGCATCAACAAAGTAGTGCCAAGCGTGCGCCTAGGTCATAAGTAAAGGGCCGGCTGGCTTGACCATTAAAGGGTGCTGTAACCCCCAAAGTACACTCCAGTCCATACCAAATAACAAAATATTTTTTCTGTGTTTGTGAATTGTGTGCGCAGTAGCTGCACGTGCATCAACAAAGTAGTGCCAAGTGTGCGCCTGTGTCATAAGTAAAGGGCTAGCTGGCTTGACCGTTAAAGGGTGCTGTAACCCCCAAAGTACACTCCAAACCAAATAACAAAATATTTTTTTGTGTTTGTGAATTGTGTGCACAGTAGCCGCACGTGCATCAACAAAGTAGTGCCAAGCGTGTGCCTGTGTCATAAGTAAAGGGCCGGCTGGCTTGACTGTTAAAGGGTGCTGTAACCCCCAAAGTACACTCCAGTCCAAACCAAATAACAAAATATTTTTTCTGTGTTTGTGAATTGCGTGCGCAGTAGCCGCACGTGCATCAACAAAGTAGTGCCAAGTGTGCGCCTGTGTCATAAGTAAAGGGCTGGCTTTCTTGACCAATAAAGGGTGCTGTAACCCCCAAAATACACTCCAAACCAAATAACAAAATATTTTTGTGTGTTTGAGAATTGTGTGCGCAGTAGCCGCACGTGCATCAACAAAGTAGTGCCAAGCGTGCGCCTGTGTCATAAGTAAAGGGCCGGCTGGCTTGACCGTTAAAGGGTGCTGTAACCCCCAAAGTACACTCCAGTCCAAACCAAAAAAATATATATTTTCTGTGTTTGTGAATTGTGTGCACAGTAGCCGCACGTGCATCAACACAGTAGTGCCAAGCGTGCGCCTGTGTCATAAGTAAAGGGCCGGCTGGCTTGTCCGTTAAAGGGTGCTGTAACCCCAAAAGTACACTCCAGTCCAAACAAAAAATTTTTTTTTTTTCTGTGTTTGTGAATTGTGTGCGCAGTAGCAGCCCGTGCATCAGCAAAGTAGTGCCAAGCGTGCGCCTGTGTCATAAGTAAAGGGCCGGCTGGCTTGACCGTTAAAGGGTGCTGTAACCCCCAAAGTACACTCCAAACCAAATAACAAAATATTTTTGTGTGTTTGTGAATTGTGTGCGCAGTAACCGCATGTGAATCAACAAAGTAGTGCCAAGCGTGCGCCTGTGTCATAAGTAAAGGGCCGGCTGGCTTGACCATTAAAGGGAGCTGTAACCCCCAAAGTACACTCCAGTCCAAACCAAATAACAAAATATTTTTTCAGTGTTTGTGAATTGTGTGCGCAGTAGACGCATGTGCATCAACAAAGTAGTGCCAAGCGTGCGCCTGTGTCATAAGTAAAGGGCCGGCTGGCTTGACCATTAAAGGGTGCTGTAACACCCAAAGTACACTCCAGTCCAAACCAAAAAAAAAAATTTTTTTCTGTGTTTGTGAATTGTGTGCGCAGTAGCCGCACGTGCATCAACAAAGTAGTGCCAAGCGTGCGCCTGTGTCATAAGTAAAGGGCCGGCTGGCTTGACCGTTAAAGGGTGCTGTAACCCCCAAAGTACACTCCAGTCCAAACCAAATAACAAAATATTTATTCTGTGTTTGTGAATTGTTTGCGCAGTAGCTGCACGTGCATCAACAAAGTAGTGCCAAGTGTGCGCCTGTGTCATAAGTAAAGGGCTGGCTGGCTTGACCGTTAAAGGGAGCTGTAACCCCCAAAGTACACTCCAAACCAAATAACAAAATATTTTTGTGTGTTTGTGAATTGTGTGCGCAGTAGCCGCACGTGCATCAACAAAGTAGTGCCAAGCGTGCGCCTGTGTCATAAGTAAAGGGCCGGCTGGCTTGACCATTAAAGGGTGCTGTAATCCCCAAAGTACACTCCAGTCCAAACCAAAAAAATATATATTTTCTGTGTTTGTGAATTGTGTGCACAGTAGCCGCACGTGCATCAACAAAGTAGTGCCAATCGTGCGCATGTGTCATAAGTAAAGGGCCGGCTGGCTTGTCCGATAAAGGGTGCTGTAACCCCCAAAGTACACTCCAAACCAAATAACAAAATATTTTTTTGTGTTTGTGAATTGTGTGCGCAGAAGCCGCACGTGCATCAACAAAGTAGTGCCAAGCGTGCGCCTGTGTCATAAGTAAAGGGCCGGCTGGCTTGACCGTTAAAGGGTGCTGTAACCCCCAAAGTACACTCCAGTCCAAACCAAAAAAATATATATTTTCTGTGTTTGTGAATTGTGTGCGCAGTAGCCGCACGTGCATCAACAAAGTAGTGCCAAGCGTGCACCTGTGTCATTAGTAAACGGCCGGCTGGCTTGACCGTTAAAGGGTGCTGTAACCCCCAAAGTACACTCCAGTCCAAACCAAATAACAAAATATTTTTTCTGTGTTTGTGAATTGTGTGCGCAGTAGCCGCACGTGCATCAACAAAGTAGTGCCAAGTGTGCGCCTGTGTCATAAGTAAAGGGCCGGCTGGCTTGACCGTTAAAGTGTGCTGTAACCCCCAAAGTACACTCCAAACCAAATAACAAAATATTTTTTTGTGTTTGTGAATTGTGTGTGCAGTAGCCGCACGTGCATCAACAAAGTAGTGCCAAGCGTGCGCCTGTGTCATAAGTAAAGGGCCGGCTTGCTTGACCGTTAAAGGGTGCTGTAACCACCAAAGTACACTCCAGTCCAAACCAAATAACAAAAAAAATTTTCTGTGTTTGTGAATTGTGTGCGCAGTAGCCGCACGTGCATCAACAAAGTAGTGCCAAGCGTGCGCCTGTGTCATAAGTAAAGGGCCAGCTGGCTTGACAGTTAAAGGGTGCTGTAACCCCAAAAGTACACTCCAAACCAAATAACAAAATATTTTTTCTGTGTTTGAGAATTGTGTGCGCAGTAGCAGAACGTGCATCAACAAAGTAGTGCCAAGCGTGCGCCTGTGTCATAAGTAAAGTGCCGGCTGGCTTGACCGTTAAAGGGTGCTGTAACCCCCAAAGTACACTCCAAACCAAATAACAAAATATTTTTTTGTGTTTGTGAATTGTGTGCGCAGTAGCCGCACGTGCAACAACAAAGTAGTGCCAAGCGTGCGCCTGTGTCATAAGTAAAGGGCCGGCTGGCTTGACCGTTAAAGGGTGCTGTAACCCCCAAAGTACACTCCAGTACAAACCAAATAACAAAATATTTTTTCTGTGTTTGTGAATTGTGTGCACATTAGCCGCACGTGCATCAACAAAATAGTGCCAAGCGTGCGCCTGTGTCATAAGTAAAGGGCCAGCTGGCTTGACAGTTAAAGGGTGCTGTAACCCCAAAAGTACACTCCAAACCAAATAACAAAATATTTTTTCTGTGTTTGAGAATTGTGTGCGCAGTAGCAGAACGTGCATCAACAAAGTAGTGCCAAGCGTGTGCCTGTGTCATAAGTAAAGTGCCGGCTGGCTTGACCGTTAAAGGGTGCTGTAACCCCCACAGTACACTCCAAACCAAATAACAAAATATTTTTTTGTGTTTGTGAATTGTGTGCGCAGTAGCCGCACGTGCAACAACAAAGTAGTGCCAAGCGTGCGCCTGTGTCATAAGTAAAGGGCCGGCTGGCTTGACCGTTAAAGGGTGCTGTAACCCCCAAAGTACACTCCAGTACAAACCAAATAACAAAATATTTTTTCTGTGTTTGTGAATTGTGTGCACATTAGCCGCACGTGCATCAACAAAATAGTGCCAAGCGTGCGCCTGTGTCATAAGTAAAGGGCCAGCTGGCTTGACAGTTAAAGGGTGCTGTAACCCCAAAAGTACACTCCAAACCAAATAACAAAATATTTTTCTTGTGTTTGAGAATTGTGTGCGCAGTAGCCGCACGTGCATCAACAAAGTAGTGCCAAGTGTGCGCCTGTGTCATAAGTAAAGGGCCGGCTGGCTTGACCGTTAAAGGGTGCTGTAACCCCCAAAGTACACTCCAAACCAAATAACAAAAATATTTTTTTGTGTTTGTGAATTGTGTGCGCAGTAGCCGCACGTGCCACAACAAAGTAGTGCCAAGCGTGCGCCTGTGTCATAAGTAAAGGGCCGGCTGGCTTGACCGTTAAAGGGTGCTGTAACCCCCAAAGTACACTCCAGTCCAAACCAAATAACAAAATATTTTTTCTGTGTTTGTGAATTGTGTGCACATTAGCCGCACGTGCATCAACAAAATAGTGCCAAGCGTGCGCCTGTGTCATAAGTAAAGGGCCAGCTGGCTTGACAGTTAAAGGGTGCTGTAATCCCAAAAGTACACTCCAAACCAAATAACAAAATATTTTTTCTGTGTTTGAGAATTGTGTGCGCAGTAGCCGCATGTGCATCAACAAAGTAGTGCCAAGTGTGCGCCTGTGTCATAAGTAAAGGGCCGGCTGGCTTGACCGTTAAAGGGTGCTGTAACCCCCAAAGTACACTCCAAACCAAATAACAAAATATTTTTTTGTGTTTGTGAATTGTGTGCGCAGTAGCCGCACGTGCTTCCAACAAAGTAGTGCCAAGCGTGCGCCTGTGTCATAAGTAAAGGGCCGGCTGGCTTGACCGTTAAAGGGTGCTGTAACCCCCAAAGTACACTCCAGTCCAAACCAAAAAAATATATATTTTCTGTGTTTGTGAATTGTGTGCGCAGTAGCTGCACGTGCATCAACAATGTAGTGCCAAGCGTGCGCCTGTGTCATAAGTAAAGGGCCGACTGGCTTGACCGTTAAAGGGTGCTGTAACCCCCAAAGTACACTCCTGTCCAAACCAAATAACAAAATATTTTTTCTGTGTTTGTGAATTGTGTGCGCAGTAGCCGCACGTGCATCAAAAAAGTAGTGCCAAGTGTGCGTCTGTGTCATAAGTAAAGGGCCAGCTGGCTTGACCGTTAAAGGGTGCTGTAACCCCCAAAGTACACTCCAAACCAAATAACAAAATATTTTTGTGTGTTTGTGAATTGTGTGCGCAGTAACCGCACGTGCATCAACAAAGTAGTGCCAAGCGTGCGCCTGTGTCATAAGTAAAGGGCCGGCTTGCTTGACCATTAAAGGGTGCTGTAACCCCCAAAGTACACTCTAGTCCAAACCAAAAAAAATTTTTTTTTCTGTGTTTGTGAATTGTGTGCGCAGTAGCGTCACGTGCATCAACAAAGTAGTGCCAAGCGTGCGCCTGTGTCATAAGTAAAGGGCCGGCTGGCTTGACCATTAAAGGGTGATGTAACCCCCAAAGTACACTCCAGTCCAAACCAAAAAAAAAAATCTTTTCTGTGTTTGTGAATTGTGTGCGCAGTAGCCGCACGTGCATCAACAATGTAGTGCCAAGCGTGCGCCTGTGTCATAAGTAAAGGGCCGGCTGGCTTGACCGTTAAAGGGTGCTGTAACCCCCAAAGTACACTCCAGTCCAAACCAAATAACTAAATATTTTTTCTGTATTTGTGAATTGTGTGCGCAGTAGCCGCACGTGCATCAACAAAGTAGTGCCAAGTGTGCGCCTGTGTCATAAGTAAAGGGCCGGCTGGCTTGACCTTTAAAGGGTGCTGTAACCCCCAAAGTACACTCCAAACCAATTAACAAAATATTTTTTTGTGTTTGTGAATTGTGTGCGCAGTAGCCGCACGTGCATCAACAAAGTAGTGCCAAGCGTGCGCCTGTGTCATAAGAAATGGGCCGGCTGGCTTGACCGTTAAAGGGTGCTGTAACCCCCAAAGTACACTCCTGTCCAAACCAAAAAAAAATATATTTTCTGTGTTTGTGAATTGTGTGCGCAGTAGCCGCACGTGCATCAACAAAGTAGTGCCAAGCGTGCGCCTGTGTCTTAAGTAAAGGGCCGGCTGGCTTGACCGTTAAAGGGTGCTGTAACCCCCAAAGTACACTCCAGTCCAAACCAAAAAAAAAAATATTTTCTGTGTTTGTGAATTGTGTGCGCAGTAGCCGCACGTGCATCAACAAAGTAGTGCCAAGCGTGCGCCTGTGTCATAAGTAAAGGGATGGCTGGCTTGACCGTTAAAGGGTGCTGTAACCCCCAAAGTACACTCCAAACCAAAAAAAAAATATTTTCTGTGCTTGTGAATTGTGTGCGCAGTAGCCGCACGTGCATCAACAAAGTAGTGCCAAGCGTGCACCTGTGTCATAAGTAAAGGGCCGGCTGGCTTGACCGTTAAAGGGTGCTGTAACCCCCAAAGTACACTACAAACCAAAAAAAAAATATTTTCTGTGTTAGTGAATTGTGTGCGCAGTAGCCGCACGTGCATCAACAAACTAGTGCCAAGCGTGCGCCTGTGTCATAAGTAAAAGTCCGGCTGGCTTGACTGTTAAAGGGTGCTGTAATCCCCAAAGTACACTCCAAACCAAATAACAAAATATTTTTTCTGTGTTTGTGAATTGTGTGTGCAGTAGCCGCACGTGCATCAACAAAGTAGTGCCAAGCGTGCGCCTGTGTCATAAGTAAAGGGCCGGCTGGCTTGACCGTTAAAGGGTGCTGTAACCCCCAAAGTACACTACAGTCCAAACCAAAAAAAAAAAAATTTTCTGTGTTTGTGAATTGTGTGCGCAGTAGCCGCACGTGCATCAACAAAGTAGTGCCATACTTGCGTCTGTGTCATAAGTAAAGGGCTGGCTGGCTTGACCGTTAAAGGGTGCTGTAACCCCCAAAGTACACTCCAAACCAAAAAAATATATATTTTCTGTGTTTGTGAATTGTGTGCGCAGTAGCCGCACGTGCATCAACAAAGTAGTGCCAAGCGTGCACCTGTGTCATAAGTAAAGGGCCGGCTGGCTTGACCGTTAAAGGGTGCTGTAACCCCCAAAGTACACTCCAGTCCTAACCAAATAAAAAAATATTTTCTGTGTTTGTGAATTGTGTGCGCAGTAGCCGCACGTGCATCAACAAAGTAGTGCCATGCTTGCGCCTGTGTCATAAGTAAAGGGCCGGCTGGCTTGACCGTTAAAGGGTGCTGTAACCCCCAAAGTACACTCCAAACCAAAAAAATATATATTTTCTGTGTTTGTGAATTGTGTGCGCAGTAGCCGCACGTGCATCAACAAAGTAGTGCCAAGCATGCACCTGTGTCATAAGTAAAGGGCCGGCTGGCTTGACCGTTAAAGGGTGCTGTAACCCCCAAAGTACACTCCAGTCCAAACCAAAAAAATATATATTTTCTGTGTTTGTGAATTGTGTGCGCAGTAGCTGCACGTGCATCAACAATGTAGTGCCAAGCGTGCGCCTGTGTCATAAGTAAAGGGCCGACTGGCTTGACCGTTAAAGGGTGCTGTAACCCCCAAAGTACACTCCTGTCCAAACCAAATAACAAAATATTTTTTCTGTGTTTGTGAATTGTGTGCGCAGTAGCCGCACGTGCATCAAAAAAGTAGTGCCAAGTGTGCGTCTGTGTCATAAGTAAAGGGCCAGCTGGCTTGACCGTTAAAGGGTGCTGTAACCCCCAAAGTACACTCCAAACCAAATAACAAAATATTTTTGTGTGTTTGTGAATTGTGTGCGCAGTAACCGCACGTGCATCAACAAAGTAGTGCCAAGCGTGCGCCTGTGTCATAAGTAAAGGGCCGGCTTGCTTGACCATTAAAGGGTGCTGTAACCCCCAAAGTACACTCTAGTCCAAACAGAAAAAAAATTTTTTTTCTGTGTTTGTGAATTGTGTGCGCAGTAGCTGCACGTGCATCAACAAAGTAGTGCCAAGCGTGCGCCTGTGTCATAAGTAAAGGGCCGGCTGGCTTGACCGTTAAAGGGTGATGTAACCCCCAAAGTACACTCCAGTCCAAACCAAAAAAAAAAATCTTTTCTGTGTTTGTGAATTGTGTGCGCAGTAGCCGCTCGTGCATCAACAATGTAGTGCCAAGCGTGCGCCTGTGTCATAAGTAAAGGGCCGGCTGGCTTGACCGTTAAAGGGTGCTGTAACCCCCAAAGTACACTCCAGTCCAAACCAAATAACAAAATATTTTTTCTGTGTTTGTGAATTGTGTGCGCAGTAGCTGCACGTGCATCAACAAAGTAGTGCCAAGTGTGCGCCTGTGTCATAAGTAAAGGGCCGGCTGGCTTGACCTTTAAAGGGTGCTGTAACCCCCAAAGTACACTCCAAACCAATTAACAAAATATTTTTTTGTGTTTGTGAATTGTGTGCGCAGTAGCTGCACGTGCATCAACAAAGTAGTGCCAAGCGTGCGCCTGTGTCATAAGTAAAGGGCCGGCTGGCTTGACCGTTAAAGGGTGCTGTAACCCCCAAAGTACACTCCTGTCCAAACCAAAAAAATATATATTTTCTGTGTTTGTGAATTGTGTGCGCAGTAGCCGCACGTGCATCAACAAAGTAGTGCCAAGCGTGCGCCTGTGTCATAAGTAAAGGGCCAGCTGGCTTGACCGTTAAAGGGTGCTGTAACCCCCAAAGTACACTCCAGTCCAAACCAAAAAAAAAAATATTTTCTGTGTTTGTGAATTGTGTGCGCAGTAGCCGCACGTGCATCAACAAAGTAGTGCCAAGCGTGCGCCTGTGTCATAAGTAAAGGGACAGCTGGCTTGACCGTTAAAGGGTGCTGTAACCCCCAAAGTACACTCCAAACCAAAAAAAAAATATTTTCTGTGCTTGTGAATTGTGTGCGCAGTAGCCGCACGTGCATCAACAAAGTAGTGCCAAGCGTGCACCTGTGTCATAAGTAAAGGGCCGGCTGGCTTGACCGTTAAAGGGTGCTGTAACCCCCAAAGTACACTCCAGTCCAAACCAAAAAAATATATATTTTCTGTGTTTGTGAATTGTGTGCGCAGTAGCCGCACGTGCATCAACAAAGTAGTGCCAAGCGTGCGCCTGTGTCATAAGTAAAGGTCCGGCTGGCTTGACTGTTAAAGGGTGCTGTAATCCCCAAAGTACACTCCAAACCAAATAACAAAATATTTTTTCTGTGTTTGTGAATTGTGTGCGCAGTAGCCGCACGTGCATCAACAAAGTAGTGCCAAGCGTGCGCCTGTGTCATAAGTAAAGGGCCGGCTGGCTTGACCGTTAAAGGGTGCTGTAACCCCCAAAGTACACTCCAAACCAAAAAAATATATATTTTCTGTGTTTGTGAATTGTGTACGCAGTAGCCGCACGTGCATCAACAAAGTAGTGCCAAGCGTGCACCTGTGTCATAAGTAAAGGGCCGGCTGGCTTGACCGTTAAAGGGTGCTGTAACCCCCAAAGTACACTCCAGTCCTAACCAAATAAAAAAATATTTTCTGTGTTTGTGAATTGTGTGCGCAGTAGCCGCATGTGCATCAACAAAGTAGTGCCATGCTTGCGCCTGTGTCATAAGTAAAGGGCCGGCTGGCTTGACCGTAAAAGGGTGCTGTAACCCCCAAAGTACACTCCAAACCAAAAAAATATATATTTTCTGTGTTTGTGAATTGTGTGCGCAGTAGCCGCACGTGCATCAACAAAGTAGTGCCAAGCGTGCACCTGTGTCATAAGTAAAGGGCCGGCTGGCTTGACCGTTAAAGGGTGCTGTAACCCCCAAAGTACGCTCCAAACCAAGTAACAAAATATTTTTTCTGTGTTTGTGAATTGTGTGCGCAGTAGCCGCACTTGCATCAACAAAGTAGTGCCAAGCGTGCGCCTGTGTCATAAGTAAAGTGCCGGCTGGCTTGACCGTTAAAGGGTGCTGTAACCCCCAAAGTACACTACAAACCAAAAAAAAAATATTTTCTGTGTTTGTGAATTGTGTGCGCAGTAGCCGCACGTGCATCAACAAAGTAGTGCCAAGCGTGCACCTGTGTCATAAGTAAAGGGCCGGCTGGCTTGACCGTTAAAGGGTGCTGTAACCCCCAAAGTACGCTCCAAACCAAGTAACAAAATATTTTTTCTGTGTTTGTGAATTGTGTGCGCAGTAGCCGCACTTGCATCAACAAAGTAGTGCCAAGCGTGCGCCTGTGTCATAAGTAAAGGGCCGGCTGGCTTGACCGTTAAAGGGTGCTGTAACCCCCAAAGTACACTACAAACCAAAAAAAAAATATTTTCTGTGTTTGTGAATTGTGTGCGCAGTAGCCGCACTTGCATCAACAAAGTAGTGGCAAGCGTGCGCCTGTGTCATAAGTAAAGGGCTGGCTGGCTTGACCGTTAAAGGGTGCTGTAACCCCCAAAGTACACTCCAGTCCAAACCAAAAAAATATATATTTATCTGTGTTTGTGAATTGTGTGCGCAGTAGCCGCACGTGCATCAACAAAGTAGTGCCAAGCGTGCGCCTGTGTCATAAGTAAAGGGCCGGCTGGCTTGACCGTTAAAGGGTGCTGTAACCCCCAAACTACACTCCATTCCAAACCAAAAAAAAAATATTTTCTGTGTTTGTGAATTGTGTGCGCAGTAGCCGCACGTGCATCAACAAAGGAGCAGCACCAAGCGTGCTCCTGTGTCCCATAAGTAAAGGGCCGGCTGGCTCATTTCCTAAAGGGTGGTGTAACCCACAAAGTGCACTACTCTCCAGCAAAAATAAAAAAATATTTTCTGTGTTTAGCCGCACGTATATATCAAATCGATATAACATAAATGGAGGACCAAACTTTCTCCGATAAAAATAAAATAGAGAAAGATCAAGAACCACTTCCTCCTAGTGCTGAAGCTGCTGCCACTAGTCATGACATAGACGATAACATGCCATCAACGTCGTCTGCCAAGGCCGATGCCCAATGTCATAGTAGAGGGCACATACAATCCCAAATGACAAAGTTCAGGAAAATGACGTTGAAAAAAACATTTAAATCATCTGAAGAGAAACATAAACTTGCCAATATGCCATTTACGACACGGAGTGGCAAGGAACGGCTAAGGTCGATACCTATGTTCATGACTAGTGGTTCAGCTTCACATGACGATGGAAGCCCTCCTCCCACTAAAAAAATCAAAAGAGTTAAGCTGGCAAAAGCACAGCGAAGAACTGTGCTTTCTAAGAAGATATCACAAATCCCTAAGGAGAGTCCAAGTGTGGTGGCGGTTGCGATGCCTGACCTTCCCAGCACTGGACGAGAAGAGGTGGCTCTTTCCACCATTTGCATGCCCCCTGCAAGTGCTGAAAGGAGCACCCACAGTCCACTTGCTGATATGCAAATTGAAGATGTCACTGTTGAAGTACAACAGGATGAGGATACTGGTGTAGTTGGCGCTGAGGAGGAAGTTGGCGAGGAGGATTCTGATGGTGATGTGGTTTGTTTAAATCAGGCTCCGGGGGAGACAGTTGTTGTCCGTGGGATGAAAAAGCCCATCACGGTCATGCCTGGGCAGAAGACCAAACATTCCACCTCTTTGGTCTGGCAATATTTCTATCCAAATCCAGACAACAACTGTCTTGCCATATGTACCATATGTTAACGTGGAATAAGTAGGGGTAGGGACGTTAGCCACCTAGGAACATCCTCCCTTATACGGCACCTGCAGCGCGTTCATAGTAAGTTACTGTCAAGTTCAGAAACTTTGGCTAAGACCGTAAGCAGTCCAGGGACACCTAAATCCCGTTGTCCTGTTGTATCCAAGCGCCTGCAAACCACACCGTCAACTCCCTCCTCGTCAATTTCCTCCTTAGTCAGGATCGGAAGTAGTCCTACAGGCCATATCACTGGCATGACTGACTCTCCTTTCCGGGATTCCTCCGGAGGATCCTGCATTGCTACGCCTCCTGCTGCCTCTGCTGCAGTTGCTGGTGCTGGGAGTCGTTCATCATCCCAGAGAGGAAGTAGGAACACCACTACTTTTACTAAACAATTGACCCTCCAACAGTCCTTTAAGTACGACAGCAGTCTTCATGAAGCAAAACGTAAAACTGAGGCCTTGACTGCTATGTTGGTGTTAGACGTGCGTCCAGTATCCGCCATTAGTGCAGTGGGATTTAGACAATTGATGGAGGTAGTGTGTCCCCGGTTCCAAATCCCATCTAGATTCCACTTCACTAGGCAGGCGATACCGAGACTGTACAGAAACGTCAACAAAAGTGTCCTCAGTGTCCTGAAAAATGCTGTTGTACCCAATGTCCACTTAACCACGGACATGTGGACAAGTGGAACAGGGCAGACTAAGGACTATATGACTGTGACAGCCCACTGGGTAAATGTATCACCTTACGCAGCAACAGCAGCAGCGTCACCAGTAGCAGCATCTCAGAAACGCCAGCTCGTTCCAAGGCAGGCTACGCTGTGTATCACCGCTTTCAGCAAGAGGCACACCGCCGACAACCTCTTAGAGAAACTGAGGGAAATCATCGCCCAGTGGCTTACCCCACTTAGACTCTCCTGGGGATTTGTGATATCTGACAACGCCACCAATATTGTGCGGGCATTACATCTGGGCAAATTCCAGCATGTCCCATGTTTTGCTCACACAATAAACTTGGTGGTGCAGAATTTTCTGAAAAGCGACAGGGACGTGCAGGAGACGCTTTGGGTGGCCCAAAAAATTTCTGGCCACTTTCGCCATTCAGCGACTGCATGCCGAAGACTGGAGCGCCAGCAAACACACTTGAACCTGCCCCGCCATCATCTGAAGCTAGAGGTTGTGACGCGGTGGAACTCAACCCTCTATATACTTCAGAGGATGGAGGAGCAGCAAAAGGCCATTCAAGCCTATACATCCACCTATGACATAGGCAAAGGAGGGGGTTTGCACCTGACTCATGCTCAGTGGAGAATGATTTCCATATTGTGCAAGGTTCTCCAGCCCTTCGAACTTGCCACACGTGAAGTCAGTTCAGACACTGCCAGCTTGAGTCAGGTCATTCCACTCATCAGGCTTTTGCAGAAGCAGCTGGAGAAAGTGAAGGAGGAGCTAAGACAGAGCGATTCCGCTCTGCATGTGGGGCTTGTGGATGAAGCCCTTCTTTCGCTTTGCCAGGATTCCAGGGTGGTCAATCTGTTGAAATCAGACCACTACATTTTGGCCACCGTGCTCGATCCTAGGTTTAAAGCCTATGTGGTGTCTCTCTTTCCGGCCGACACAAGCCTGCAGAGGTGCAAAGACCTGTTGGTGAAAACACTGTCAGCTGAAGCGGAACGTGACACGTCAACAGCTCCTTCTTCATTTTCTCCCGCAACTAGGGCTGCCAGGAAAAAACTTAGGTATCCTAAGCAAACCGCTGGAGGTGATGCAGGGCAGGCAGGACCAAGTTTGGACATCTGGTCCGGACTGAAGGACCTGGCAACAATTTCTGACATGTCTACTGTCACTGCATATGATACTGTCACCATTGACAGAATGATGGAGGATTACATCGGTGACAGCATCCAAGTAGGCATGTCTGTACTGGCAGGAAAAAGAGGCAATTTGGAGGCCCCTGTACAAACTGGCTCTATTTTACCTGAGTTGCCCTCCCCTCCAGTGTGTACTCCGAAAGAGTGTTTAGTGCAGCCGGGATCCTTGTCAGCGAAAGGCGTAGGAGGTTGCTTCCACAAAATGTGGAGAAGATGATGTTCATCAAAATGAATTATCAAATCTTCCAGGGAGACCAGCCTCCAGAACGTACAGAGGGACCTGTGGTGGTGGATTCCAGTGGGGACGAGTTAATACTCTGTGAGGATGAGGATGTACACAACACTGAAGAGGGTGAGGAATCGGTGGATGAGGAGGATGAGGACGACATCTTGCCTCCGTAGAGCCAGTTTGTGCAGGGACAGATTAATTGCCAGCTTGTTTTGTGGGGGCCCAAACGAACCAATCATTTCAGCCACAGTCGTATGGCAGACCCTGGCACTGAAATGATTGGTTTGTTAAAGTGTGCATGTCCTGTTTATACAACATAAGGGTGGGTGGGAGGGCCCAAGGACAATTCCATCTTGGACCTCTTTTTTTTCTTTGAATTATGTACTGTTTGGGGCCTAGTTTTTCAAACTGCCATCCTGTCTGCCACTGCAGTGTCACTCCTAGATGGGCCACGTGTTTGTGCCGCCCACTCGTGTCGCTTAGCATAGTCATCCATCTACCTCGGTGCAACCTTTTGGACATAAAAACACTATTGTGAGGTGTGAGGTGTTCAGAATAGACTGGAAATGAGTGGAAATTAAGGTTTTTGAGGTTAATAATAGCATATGAGCAGAAAAATCAACACATTCTGTGATTTTAGCTGTTTTTATGCTTTTTTAAAAAAAAAATACAGATCCAAAACACAAAACCCAGAACCCAAAACACTGAAGGGTGGTTTTGGCAAAACCAATCCAGATCCAAAACACGAAGAAAGATCCAGATCCAAACACAAAACACGAAAAGTGGCCGGTGCACACCCCTATTTTAAATATAGATAACGTCTCAAAAATGAGACTTAAATCCTGCTATGACTTCAGTTCCATTGCTAGGCGTCACTATTGGCTGGGATGGTGTCAGCATTCCGACATGCGAGATGCCGTTGGTCGAAATACTGGTGCCAGAATCCTGACAGTGTTGGGATCCCGGCTCCAGAATCCCAACCGACGGCAGTATTGAGGGTTAGGGGAGGGTTATGTTCAGGCAAGGGCTTAGGGTTAGGCCCAAGAGGGAGGTTTAGGGTTTGCCACTAATGGGGAGGGTTAGGTTTAGGGTGTGGGAAGGGGGAGGTTAGGTTTAGGCACTAGGTGGGAGATTAGGATTAGGCACCAGGAAGGGAGGGTTAGGGTAGTGAGAGGGGGAGGGTTAGGGTACTTACCTTAAGGGAGTCGGGATTCTCACTGTCAGGATACCACTGTCGGTTTTCTGACCGGTGGCATCCCGACTGGGATCCCATACCAAACCCCTGTTGGCTAAGTTTCAAAAATGATTGCCTTGCCAGTGCAACATTATTAAATATATATTACAGTACCAATAGCATTTCACAGTGCCTAACCCTAACCATCCCCTCCCGGTGCCTAACCCTAACCTCCCTCTAGTGTCTAACCATAACCCTACCCCTAGTTCCTAACCCTGACTCTCCCCTCCTGTAGCCTAACTCTAACCTCCCCCTAGTTCCTAACCTTAACCCTCCCTCCCCCTAGTGCCTAAACCTAAACCTCCCATCCTGTAGCGTAACTCTAACTATCCCCTTAGTGCCCCTCCATAGCCTAACCCTCCGCCTAATGACTAACCCTAACCCTCCCATTCAGTAGCCTTCCCCTTCCCCTAGTGACTAGCCTTAATCTTCCCTCCTGTGGCCCAACCCTAACCCTCCCCCTAGTGCCTAACCCTAACCCTCCCATCCTGTAGCCTAAATGTAACCCTCCTCCTATACCGGATGATACCACGATGACAGGCTGACATTGATGCCCAGATCAGCACAAAAACACCTCCAGAATCTGGCAACAAATTGGGTACCGCGGTCAGAAACGATGTCTAAGGGAAGCGCATGTGGTCTAAAAACATGCTGAACAAAAAGAACCACCAGTTCTTTGGCTGAGGGTAACTTGCCGAGAGGAACAAAATGTACCATCTTAGAGAATCTGTCTACAATGGTCCAGACGACCGTACAGCGAGAAGAAGACGGAAGATCCACCACAAAGTGTCACGACTCTAGAAAAGTTGGCCTCCTGAGATTAATCAGACTCTGTGGGCTGAGACTGTGGTAGCAAGAACTGAGGAGGTTTTAGATAGCTTTTCCTTATAGGAGAATTAAGACTTGAATCTTTTGAATGAACACAAGGTCTTATTGAACAAACAGCGGAGAATTGGGAATGATGGGTAGAATCAGAACAAAAGTCCATAACGATAAGAATATGAACCTGTGACAAGAATGCAGCAGCGTAGTTGGAGTGGGACAACTGGTATTAGTGCATGAACTCCACAAGCAGGACACTGGTCAGATGATGCCGAGTTATCCTCAATAGACGGAGGCAGGAAACCTGAGTCCAAGTCACTGGGGTTCACCCAGTAAGATGAGACGGGAATCCTGGGTCAAAGGTGTAGAGGTAAATCCAGCTAGATTGTGACGTCTTAGTCTTGCGATAAGTGTGAGTCTTTTATACACAATGTTACGTCGAACTCCAGATATAGTGTACTGAGATGTGTCACAGTGACATGAACAAAGTACACAGGTGTGTATCAATGGGTGCTACGGGTTTTGTACCCAAAGTGGCACCTTTAGGTGCTGCATGCTTTGTATCAAAAGTGGCGTCTTATGACAAGAAGCAGGACACGAGGATAACAGGAAGTCCAAGATCAAATGATATCTGGAGCCAAATACTAGGACTTGAGAAGACATTGTACAGGCACTGAATGATCATCCAGGAAGTGATTTTATATGCAGTGCCTGTTGCTGTTTGGTGATTGAGTCCCAGCTGACTTGAGAACCAGGAAACACAGGTAGACTCTGGCTACAACAAGATGGCCGCGCCCATGAACCGGAGACTCCATGGGCAATTTTGGAGGAAGACATCATAAAGCTCTAGGGACGCTAGTCAGTGTGGAGGAGAAGGCCTGCAACCTGCTGCTGGAGTGCTGTTGTGAAGATGAATGGCGGCTGACCAGACCCACAAACCGGAGACCACAGGTATGTAACACTGCTGGTTGGGCTCTGCGTCGGGACCTGGTAATGGAGCTCCTGTCACAATCCTGGCTAGTTTTTACCTTTTGTGACTTACCTCTGCCACGTGCTCCATGGATATGTGTTTGTAATTCTCTTGGGACATCTGCTCTGGCTGAATCATGCTGGCTGTGACATCTCTCTGTGTGCAGACTGCTCTCCTTCCCACACTGATTGATTAATCACCTGGACCCTGCTCTGTCTGTGAGCATTGCTAGTCTTAATTGGAATCACAGGTGTGGTCCTGATTCTCAAGGGCTGCAGGGATGATTACTCCCTCTGCATGTTGTGCCTTGCTCCACTCAGAATGCCACTGCCAGACCACCTGTCTGTATCCACCAATCGCTGCCAGACTCTAGGTATATAGATCCTCCTCTAATAGCACTCAGTGCTTGAACATCTTGTTACGTTCCGTGGTGTACTACTTGTGCTATAGCTGTACCTCTGTGTACCAGTATGTCCCAGGCTCCTGCTGGTTCCTAGACCAGTGCTATCCGTAAGCCTGCTGCGTTCAGCTATCCATGCTACCAGCTTCTCCACACAGCTCCCAGGCCGCACCAAGTAGCTTCCACACTACCATCTCTCACCCACGGCTCCCAGGCTGCACCAAGTAGCTTCCACACTACCATCTTTCACCTACGGCTCTCAGGCCACTCCAAGTAGCTTCCACGCTACCAGCTTCTCCACATGGCTCCCAGGCCGCACCAAGTAGCTTCCACGCTACCATCTCTCACCCACGGCTCCCAGGCCGCATCAAGCAGCTTCCACGTTACCATCTCTCACCTACAGCTCCCAGGCCGCTCCAAGTAGCTTCCATGCTACCATCTCTAACCAATGGCTCCCAAGCCACTCCACGTAGCCACCCAGCTACCAGCATCTACACACAGCTATCCAGCCGCTCCACATATCTACCCAGCTATCAGCGTCTACCCACGGCTATCCAGCCGCTCCAGGTAGCCACCCAGCTACCAGCGTCTACCCACGGCTATCCAGCTGCTCCATGTAGCCACCCAGCTACCAACATCTACCCACGGCTTCCCAAGCCACAACAAGTAGCTTCCACGCTACCATCCATCTGCAAGCCCATCTACTAGTAACTCAACCAGCTCAGTCAGCCTACCTGCCGGTCCCAGTCTGGTCTCTCCAAGTTCCTTCTGGTCTCATTCCAAAGTCTCAAGTTTCCAGTTCCAGTCACTCATCACCAAAGGCAGTTCTCACTGCTACCCACTTCTTTTATTAGAAGAGCTATTCATGTTACCCATGGTTCCAGTCCAGCCGGCCTCCAGTGATTCCAGTTCATCACCTGATTCAGGTAACTCACTAGCACCAACTGTGACAGTATGTTCAAGCCTAACGATGGTGGCGGATCAAGCACCTAATCCTGGATCAAGTGCTTTCCGTAACCTAATCACTCGTTTGGATTCACAGGAGGCGGTACAGCATCAAGTACTACGACTTCTGCAAATTCTGACTAACCGGCTAGATGATACCCAAATATTACCTAAACCCCTAACTACTTTCCATCAACTGCTGGAACAGCTACAGGCTCTACTCAGCAAAATCTTTCAGATCATTCCTGAATTTCTTAGAGCTACCTCTGTCTCAACAAAAAACTCTGTCTTGGAATCTCTAAGAACCAAAGATTCTTCCATGCCAAGTAAAGGGAGACATTGAAGTTACCTGCGCTCCAAGCTCTCTGTGGCTGAACGCCAGCAGCGTAAAGATTGACACCTATGTCGCTATTGTGGAGCTTCTGACCACTTTATCAAAGGCTGTCCCCTTTGCAATTCCAGCAGTATAACAATGTGTCAACGTCTCAATGCCTATTCCGGTCCCAGCCTGGATTCTGCCTGTTCCGGTCCCGTCCCGGATTCTGCCTGTTCCAGTCCCGTCCCAGATTCTGCCTATTCCGGTCCCATCCCGGATTCTGCCTGTTCCGGTCCCGTCCCGGATTCTGCCTGCTCTGGTAGGGGACTCCAGTTGGCAACCCCAGGAGGGTCCTCAAGTCTCGTAACCCAAGAAGGGGTTTTGAGTCACTCACCACAGGAGGAAGTCTCTATCCTAGCATCCCAAAAGGGGGGTTCATGTTCCATACCCCAAAAGGAAAAGTCGAGTCAGCTTCCCCAGAAGGGGATTTTGAGTCCCATACTCCAACAGGGAGTGTCAAGTTCTGTTCTCCAGGAGGGGACCTTAAGTCTCTCACCCCAGGAGAGAGTTACAAGAAATGCCCCAGGAAGGGGCCTCCAGTCTCGCACCCCAGGAAGGGGCCTCCAGTCTCGCACCCCAGGAAGGAACCTCCAGTCTCGCACCCCAGGAATGGGCCTCAAGTCTCGCACCCTAGGAGGGGGTCTCAAGTCTTGCACCCCAGGAGGGGGTCTCAAGTCTAGCACCACAGGAGGGGGTTTCAAGTCTTGCACTCCAAGAAGGGGTCTCAAGTCTCGCACCCCAGGAGGGGGTCTTAAGTATTGCACCCCAGGAGGGGGTCTCAGGTCTCGCACCCCAGGATGGGGTCTCAGGTCTCGCGCCCCAGGAGGGGGTCTCAAGTCTCGTGCCCCAGGAGGGGTCTCAAGTCTCATGCCCCAGGAGGGGGTCTCAAGTCTCACACCCCAGGAGTGGGTCTCAAGTCTCGTACTCGAAGAGGGGGTTTCAAGTCTTGCACCCCAGCAATGGGCCACAAGTATTGCACCCCAGGAGGTGGTCTCAAGTCACATGCCCCAGGAGTGGGTTCCAGTTCCCAGGGAGAAGTATCATGTACTACTAATCCTGATCATGGCTCCTGTTCAGCATCTCCTGAAAATATCGTTCCAGAGGATGACAGTTTCTGTAGCCTGTTCTCAGCCTCGAATGTTGAAGCTGCTGTCTCTGGCTCCTCAGGACTCCTTCCAGTTCCTTTAGTTGGTCCAAGTACCGAACAGCTGTCAACTTCAGTTGTTTTGATTCCTCAACAATCAAAGCATCCTCAAGTCTCTTCCAACCCTGCACCTGAATGTGCTCCACAGTCCTCGAACACACAAACTTCATCGTATACTCCCGGATGCATATATTTTGATGGGGACTTATCGCAATACTTTGCATTACTGAAGCATTATGCTGCAATCATGGAAACAGATCCAGCTTGTGGTATCACTCCTACCAACTTTACTAAATACCTTTTCGCTTCCTTTAGAGGTAAGGTGTTGGATTGGGCCAACCCTTTCATCGAGTCAAAAGATCCTGAGCTTCTAAGTATAAAAACTTTTAGTGAAGCTGTTATTAAAGAGTTTGCTCTTAAACCTGTCAATCGAAATTCTAGTGAAATTCTCAGTTCTGAAAATCAGTCCAAGCAGTCTGTTGGTTCTACTAAGGAATCATCCTCTGCTGAGTCCTCCACTTCCCTGAAATCTGAACAAGGACAAGTTTTCAAGGGCCAACGTGCTGAATTCGAAGCATCCAAGGAGAGTGGCGCTATAGATTCGGCATCCCTGAACATGAGATGTGCGTCCACCTCCTTGTCCTCTTCATACTGTGGTACGTCCCAAAAAACCATCAAAAATGGTTATATTTCGCTTAGTTCCTCCCAGGAGTCCTATCATTGGTCAAGTCATACTAAACCTTCCATTTTACCTTTAGATACTGACTCGGAGTCTGAACTCGATCCTGCATATGGTAATTCTCCATTCCCTGAAAACCATCTGCCATTTGACCCTGTCCTTTCCAGTCATGTATTTCCACAGGAGTTACCAGAGATCCCATGTCTATTGGTTGGCAAAAAACATTCACGCAGCAGAAAGAAGTCTTGACGAAGGTCTTGAACCATCCCCTTTGAAGAATTTCCACTCCTAGTATCCCAAATAATGTAAGAATTAAGAAGATGTATAAAGAGATGTTTCTAGA
The DNA here is from genome assembly GCA_031769625.1 of Taudactylus pleione. NCBI lineage: Eukaryota > Metazoa > Chordata > Amphibia > Anura > Myobatrachidae > Taudactylus > Taudactylus pleione. The sequence continues at coordinate 10,308,205 of JAUIMM010000391.1, forward strand.
GTGATGGTGTCCCTATGTTTGAAGCTCCTGTAATGTCATGTTTGGAAGAAAGTTTTTCAGTTTCCTGGGTGTCTCATTTTTTCATGTTCTCCTATGTATTTATTTGGGTGTTCAGAGTCCACCCATGAAGAGGGGGGTACTGTCACAATCCTGGCTAGTTTTTACCTTTTGTGACTTACCTCTGCCAGCTGCTCCATGGATATGTGTTTGTAATTCTCCTGGGACATCTGCTCTGGCTGAATCATGCTGGCTGTGACATCTCTCTGTGTGCAGACTGCTCTCCTTCCCACACTAATTGATTAATCACCTGGACCCTGCTCTGTCTGTGAGCATTGCTAGTCTTAATTGGAATCACAGGTGTGGTCCTGATTCTCAAGGGCTGCAAGGATGATTACTCCCTCTGATTGTTGTGCCTTGCTCCACTCAGAATGCCACTGCCAGACCACCTGTCTGTATCAACCAATCGCTGCCAGACTCTAGGTATATAGAACCTCCTCTAATAGCACTCAGTGCTTGAACATCTTGTTACATTCCGTGGTGTACTACTTGTGCTATAGCTGTACCTCTGTGTACCAGTATGTCCCAGGCTCCTGCTGGTTCCTAGACCAGTGCTATCCGTAAGCCTGCTGCGTTCAGCTATCCACGCTACCAGCTTCTCCACATGGCTCCCAGGCCACACAAAGTAGCTTCCACGCTACCAGCTTCTCCACATGGCTCCCAGGCCACACCAAGTAGCTTCCACGCTACCATCTCTCACCCATGGCTCCCAGGCCGCACCAAGTAGCTTCCACGCTACCATCTTTCACCTACAGCTCTCAGGCCACTCCAAGTAGCTTCCACGCTACCAGCTTCTCAACACGGCTCCCAGGCTGCACCAAGCAGCTTCCACGCTACCATCTCTCACCTACGGTTCCCAGGCCACTCCAAATAGCTTCCACGTTACCATCTCTCACCAACGGCTCCCAAGCCACTCCCCATAGACATCCAGCTACCAGCATCTACCCATGGCTATCCAGCCGCTCCACGTAGCCACCCAGCTACCAGCGTCTACCCATGGCTATCCAGCCGCTCCAAGTAGCCACCCAGCTACCAGCATCTACCCACGGCTATCCAGCCGCTCCATGTAGCCACCCAGCTACCAGCATCTACCCACGGCTATCCGGCCGCTCCACATAGCTATCCAGCTATAAGCATCTACCCACGGCTATCCAGCCACTCCACGTAGCCATCCAGCTACCAGCATCTACCCATGGCTATCCAGCCACTCCACGTAGCTACCCAGCTATCAGCATCTACCCATGGCTATCCAGCCGCTCCACGTAGCCATCCAGCTACCAGCGTCTACCCACGGCTATCCAGCCGCTCCACGTAGCCACCCAGCTACCAGCGTCTACCCACGGCTATCCAGCCGCTCCAGGTAGCCACCCAGCTACCAGCGTCTACCCACGGCTATCCGGCCGCTCCATGTAGCCACCCAGCTACCAGCGTCTACCCACAGCTATCCAGCCACTCCACGTAGCCACCCAGCTACCAGCGTCTACCCACGGCTCTCCAGCCGCTCCAGGTAGCCACCCAGCTACCAGCGTCTACCCACGGCTATCCAGCCACTCCACGTAGCCACCCAGCTACCAGCATCTACCCATGGCTATCCAGCCACTCCACGTAGCTACCTAGCTACCAGCATCTACCCACGGCTATCCAGCCACTCCACGTAGCCACCCAGCTTCCAGCGTCTACCCACGGCTATCCAGCCGCTCCACGTATCCACCCAGCTACCAACGTCTACCCACGGCTTCCCAAGCCACAACAAGTAGCTTCCACGCTACCATCCATCTGCAAGCCCATTTACTAGTAACTCAACCAGCTCAGTCAGCCTACCTGCCGGTCCCAGTCCGGTCCCTCCAAGTTCCTTCTGGTCTCATTCCAACGTCTCAAGTTTCCAGTTCCAGTCACTCATCACCAAAGGCAGTTCTCACTGCTACCCACTTCTTTTATTAGAAGAGCTATTCATGTTACCCATGGTTTCAGTCCAGCCGGCCTCCAGTGATTCCAGTTCATCACCTGATACAGGTAACTCACTAGCACCAACTGTGACAGTTCCTGACACAAAGTTCAATGCAATATGTGTCCATGGTTTAATAGGAGTTGGTAAAAGACACAACAGACCAGCAGGAGAAGTATGGAGAGTCTTGTTCCTAGAACACACATCACAAGCTGCCACAATCTCATGAACATCTCCAGACATGGACTGCCACGAAACAGAGCATGAAAGAAGTTCAAGAGTCCTGCTGACACCTGGATGACCCACAGCCTTGGACTGGTGGAAATCCATAAGAACTGCCTTGTGGGATCTTTCCGGAAGAAAAAATAACCCTCGGGCATTTCCAGAGGAGCTTCAGACTGACACTGTCTGAGAGAGTCTGCCAAGGTTCTTGTCAAGGTCAAATGAATCCGAGCAGAAAGGATGATGGTCTCCTCTCCATCAGTAGGACAATGATCAACTGAGAAACTACCAGAAAGGGCGTTTGCCTTCACATTCTTAGAACCAGGATGAAGAGACATGGTACAATTGAAACGGGTGAAGAACAAGGCCCATAGCACTTGCCTGGCAATCAATCTTTTGCGAACTCAATATAAGCCAGATTTTTTTGATGCATCAATACAGACACCACAAAGTTAACCCCCTCTAACCAGTGTCTTCAATCCTCGAATGCCCACTTGATGGCCAGAAGCTCTCGGTTGCCCACGTCATAATTTCTCTCTGCTGATAGAAATTTCTGAGAGAAAAAGGCACAAGGATGCAATTTATTGTCCTTCAAATTTCTCTGGGAAAGAATGGCCCCTACTCCAACTTCAGAAGCATCTACTTCCACCACAAAAGGAAGGTTGGGATTGGGATGTCAGAGAACAGGAGCACACACAAAGGCCATCTTGAGATGATTGAACACCTGTACAGCTTTGGGAGACCAATTACAGACATCCGCCCCTTTCTTGGTCAAGTCCACAATAGGAGAGACGATGGTGAAGGACTTGATGAATCGGCGGTAATCGTTTGAGAACCCAAGAAATCACTGTATGGCCTTTAGGGATGTGGGTTGTTCCCAATCTAAGACAGCCTTCACCTTACTCAGGTCCATGGAGAACCCCCGAGAGGAAATTATGTAACCCAAGAACGAGATCTCTTCCACCTCAAATTTGCACTTCTCCAACTTGGCGTACAAATTGTTATCCAGGAGTCTTCGCAGTACCAGCCTCACGTGTTGTTGATGTTTTTCCAAGGAGTTAGAAAAGATGAGGATTTCATCCAAGTAAACAACAGTGAAGACCCCAAGGAAATTCCTCAAGATATCATTAATAAAGTCCTGGAAGACAGCTGGGGCATTGGACAGAACAAACGGCATTACCAAGTACTCGAAATGCCCCAATTGGGTGTTGAAGGCCGTCTTCCATTCATCTCCTTCGTGGATACGGATGAGGTTGTAGGCTCCATGCAAGTCAATTTTAGAAAAGATAAATGCCTCCCGTAATGAATCAAACAGGACAGAGATCAAAGACAAAGGATAGGCATTTTTTATGGTAATCTTGTTTTAGTCCCTGAAAGTCAATGCAGGACCGGAGGGTTCCATCTCTTTTTGGACAAAAAAGAAACCGGCACCTACTGGGAACTTGGATGGCTGAATGAATCCTATCTCTAGAGCATCCTGGATGTATTCCTGCATAGCCCTACTTTCAGGAACTGACAAGGCATACAGCCTACTCTTAGGAAGTCTGGTGTCAGGTAGCAGATCAATGGCACAATCGAAGGATCGATGAGGTGGTAAAACATCGGCTCTCTTTTTAGAGAAAACTTCCACCAGATCACGATACGGAACAGGAATCTTAGGAGTTTCTGCTGAAAGACTGCGGCAAGACGAACTGGACGAGACAAACAATGAATAATACAAGAGGGATCCCACTGAAGAATCTCCCCAGTCTGCCACTGGATAACTGGGTTGTGCTTCATTAGCCATGGTAAACCCAATACAATGGCAGCCATCGGACACTGGAGGAGAAGAAATGAAAGCATTTCTTGATGAAGAACACCAACTTTCAACTGTATAGGTGGTGTCCGAAGGTAATAGGAACTGAAGAAAGACTCCTCCCATCAAGACCAATGACAGTGATGGGGTTATCCAGAGGTTCAGGAGAAAATCCCTGGTCCATAAAATTTTCTGTGGCCCCGCTATCGATAAAGGCAGAGACTGAGACCTGGCCGTCTGAAGACTTGAGCAAAGTGGTGAAAAGGACTGAATTTCTTGGAGAGATGGTTGCAAGGCCTAGATGCAACTCTCCACAATCATCTAGACCTTGCCTTTTCCTGATTTGATGGGAAAGAGTTGTGCCAAGTGTCCTTTACCTCTGCAGTACATACATATTCCCAGTGTGCGCTTTTTCTTCTGCAGGAAGATGGAAAACTCCCAACTGCATCGGCTCCTCCTGTTCCGCAGAAGGAACCCAAACAGTGGAACGAGGAGCTTGAGATGGCAGATTCTTCTCCAGCCTGCGCTCCCGGAGATGTCGGTCTATATGAATAGACAAACTCATAATGCTATCCAGAGTGTCCGCGGAGGGATGTTGAACCAGGATGTCCTTGATCTGTTCCGATAGCCCCATCAAACTGCAGAGCAGGATCGTTCTATCCAGAGTCCACGGCTCACTTCCGGAACTCTGTACAGTAATCCTCCACTGCCCGGTTCTCCTGTTTCAGGGACCGAAGGGTAGCCTCTGCCATAGCTGTCTTGTCTGGGTCATCATATACAGTCCAAGAGCTGAGAAGAAGGACTCCACGGTCTGAAGTGCCATTGAGATGGAAGAGGGACCGAATGTCCAAGTATGCGGGTCCCCTTGCAGGAGGGAAATAACAATCCCGACTCGCTGGACCTTGGAACCTGAGGACTGAGTCTGAAGTAAAGTTTGCAACTTTCCTTAAAGTTAACTAAGTGTTTACGACCCCCCGAAAAACAGTCAGATTAAGTTTGGGCTCACGAACCATTGGATGGATAGGTCTCCTCAACCTTAATAGAGAGTTCCTGTACTTTCTGGGTAAGCACCTGAATCTAGGCTGCCAGAATTTGTGCTGGATTCTGTCCAGGTTCCATGACTAATCCTCTATCCATCTCTTTAGGGCCGGTGATAATGTTAGGAACCAGGGTTCATCAGGCAGGATAGAGTCTTATAATGCGGACTGGGTCCGTAAACTAGATGAAGTCTTTAGGTTGTGGGGCTGCCTTTAGGGCTGGTATGCCTTGACTTTTTGCAGCCTGCGGCCGAAGGATTAGATGCAGCCTTTGGGCTGTGTGGTAGCCTTGAGGGCTGGTATGCCTTGGCCTGTTGTGGACTGTGAGCCAAGGATGAGATGCAGCCTTTGGGCTGTTTGGCAGCCTTGAGGGCTGGTATGCCTTGGCTTGTTGTGGCCTGTGAGCTGAGGATGAGATGCAGCCTTTGGGCTGTGTGGCAGCCTTGAGGGCTGAAAAGTCTCTGGTTATGGTGCATACTATGACGCTGAGATGTGACCATTGTCAATGGGTTGACACTGGTGTTGGTACACTGGCATGCACACTTTGGATGCTGAAATGTGGCCAATGTTGCCGGGTTGACACAAGCCGCTGAACGCTGGCATGCACCCCAGGACGTAGGTGTGCTCAATACTGCTGGGATGACACAACGGCAGAGGGCAGAGATACACAGCGTGCTGCCTAGATGACACAAGCAGCACACAGCAGATGCAATGCTACCGTGCCACCTGGATGGAACAAATGGCAGAGGATAGATACGGCAAACTGGACTCAGGAACTCGACTCAACAACAGGAGACAGGCACAAGTGGAAACACGAGTAAACACTATCACCGGCATCGGAGCAGTGTTCACAGCAGCAGGATATGGGCTCAGGAGCCAATCCGGACCAGCCCTAGAATGACAGACAGGAGGTAGGCAGAGTCTCAATGAACGCTGGCCCGGCATTCGGCTCGCACAGCATTAGCGGCTTGTGACAGATCTGCCCAGTTACAACCATTGGCAGTATGAGGGGCTTGGTGGGGGCCTGGGCTGGCTTGAGAGGTGGAGAAATGGCCCCCGTTTGGTGTTTCACAGTGAAATGTATGCAGAATGGGGCATAGCCACACCTCCACATTTGGCCATGCCCCCTCTAGTTCTGGGGCCCGGCTAATGTCTCGGCAGCCACAGTCTTCCAGGACATTCTGATCTTCAGTCAGGCTAGCAGGAGCCTATAGACCATGGCAGAACTTATTGCCACATTCTTCTAAGCCATAGAGAGAGAGCTGCCCTGACGCGACTGTCTCATCCCCCAGCCTCCAGGGTGGCTTACCCCTCTTTGATGTTCCATGGATCTGTCTGTCCACCAAAAGCAGAGTGACAGGGAAGTGGGCCCTTGGCATCAGCAGCAGCACTGGCAGAGGAGCCTCATTCCTTGCTGGCTACTTACCTCTCCTGTCTGGCTTTTGGCGTCGGTATTTGAACTGGCGGCTATTGAGTCACCAGTATATCATATCCATTCCGTTTTGTCTATGTTCCCTTTGAAATACATGCTCCTGTTACCTGTAGTGCGGTGTGCTCAACTTTTCCTGACAGTGCTATAGTCTCATTTATATGTGTTTTCCTAATAAATCCTATTTATATTCTAAAGTCAGGTGAGTGCCACATGCCTAGGTAAAGGGTAACCATGGTGATGAGCTGAAGGTAACCAAGTACACGGCAAATGGGTGCATGAATAGCCAATGGTTAACCCAGACAAGTTTCATGGGTCAGCAGGAGCAGAATAGCCATAGGGCCCCCTTGTATCCTGAGTGTGTGTTCCGTAGAGAATTTATATAGTGTAAGCTGCACTGGGGCAGGGGGTGGTATGAGGGATTCATTACACTGTACAACAAATTAATACTTTTAATTTGTTTCCTTTCTAAAAATAGTCATACATTACTAATTTGAGGTCAAGAAAACCTAAAATGATTTCAGAATGTTTTTACTAGCTCTATTTTTTGAGCTACACTACTTGCACTATACTGTATGTACATTAGTAATATAGTCATAGTGAAATTCTATTTTAAAATAATCTGATATTTTCTTGATAGAAAATAAATAACAGTTGTTTTAATTCAATCAATCAGAAATAAGAACACAAAACGAAACAAACATACAGCAAACGAAACAAACATACAGCATGCGAAACAAACATACAGCATACGAAACAAACATACAGCATAGGAAACAAACATACAGCATACGAAACAAACATACAGCATAGGAAACAAACATACAGCATACGAAACAAACATACAGCATAGGAAACAAACATACAGCATACGAAACAAACATACAGCATAGGAAACAAACATACAGCATAGGAAAGTACTATGTAATATAGTAGCCTATACATGGGGGTGCTTTCTCTTTGCTTGTCGCTTGTACTCCTCTTCTGGGGCTTCTCTTGTCACTGTCTAACAGTAGTGATCACCTCCCCTGATATCTTTGTTCCATTGCTGAAATGTCTTGGTGGAATCCCTCACTATGCTGTCACTCAGTGCACCACAGTTATCTTGTGTGGGTAATCCCGTGAATCGCATATATTTGAATAGGGGAGGGGACAAATAACTGATTCATTTAATTGGGTCATTAGGCCCCGCCCCCTCTGCGCAGAACGCAGATTGCTGGTAAGATTCTCTCCATTCTGCCCACGTCACTAGGAATACCCCTACATCATCATAAATGGGCTATATCACGGAACTCAGAGCTAACTGAGAGTTATAAATGTCATATTCATTCTTTGCATGCTGAAATCAATTAGAAGTAACTATTTCAAATCGGAAACATTGTCATTGTTGTGCAGTGTTATTCTATATAAGGTGCTGCACGCCGGCTAATAAATAAAGGATACTACTACTACTACTATTAATAATAATAAGTTTTAAATGGTATTTTTAAGCAATTTCTCTTTAGGAATACAGGTGGTCACATGTCACAGACGTGCATTGCAGAAAGATGCGCGTGCGCACACAATAATGTGCAATAAAGACACAAAATTGTCTTTATGTCTGAGGGGCTGATTCACCGTGCAATGCTGAACGCAGATTCCCGATCATCAGGAATCTGCGCATGTGCTGGAACCCTTCCGGGAGGGGGCAGCCAGATCGGCAAAATCGGCGTGGCTGGCATTTGTGGGTGGAGCAGGGGCGTGGCCATGCAATCACGTAATTTTGGCCCCACTACACAATGTCGAGATTTCTGGCATCGCTCCCCCCCCCCAGCTGTGGGGGATTCTCATACAATCAACGTGGGGGAGGAAGGGTCGGCGGCTGCCGGGAGGCTTGCCTGCCTTTTCGGGTGGGCGATTATTTCGGGAGGCTCCCTGCCAAATCGGGAGAATAGGCAAGTATGAATAAGGCCCACAATGTCATGGTAACAACAAACTTTTTCCTCTCAGAACATCTGTTTGGTGCTTATTGTCTGATTACATAGTGTACAGTTTGCAAATTGATTTGGGGAAAATAGACAAATTGGTGCAATAGCTGTCATTTACATAAGCGATACACATACTTTCTTCCCTATTGTAACCCTATTTTACACTTAAAAAGGGAATAGTGCCTCCACCCAAACTATTATAGGTTATTTGGGAAACCTGAGTAAATGTAATGCGCAATTAAGTAGTGTAGGTGCACAGACATAAATATGCAGATGCTACGTATATATGTATATATAACAATGTGTATGGCTGGGATTTACCACCGGAGTCTTTTCTTCTTTACAGGATGTCACATTCGGGATACTCCTTTAAATGTCGGGGAGGTAAATATTACTCATTAATAACTGTTACATTTCTATTGCTTTATGAGATGAAAAGAATGAATAACATACACAGATATTCAGATATTTAACCTTTGCAACACAGTATCATACATAGGTTTCAAAATACAATTCCATTAAAACATCTTTCAAGTCCTTTACTCTTTTTCCTTCTTTCTTTTAGTTAAATATTACTTTGTTGATAATGTCTCTATTAAATGTCCCTTTGAAGTTTATAAATCTAAATGTAGAACTATAAATAGTCACAGATAGGCTCCACTGATGGTACAAAAGTCTCGGTGAAACTACTGTTCATTTAACTGACTGCAAGAAGGACTTGGAGAAACTAATATTCCTTTCTTTAGTATATACCGATGCTTGCTTGAGAGCTTATAGGAACAATAATTTATCCTTCCTGCAATACCATATTTTCCTGGGGAATTACAGGCAAAGCCAGAGTAGAAGGCTAAATTTTATTTGTGTATTTTAATTTATTCTAAGCGGCTAGAGTTTTAAACTAAAATCCTAGAAATACACTCCCCAAGTGCTATACTGTAAAACTTCCAGTAATTGGTAGTGTTAGCTGCAGCTAGAAGTTTAACCAATTAAACTATGGTTAATTTATTAAAACTTCCTCCTAATATTAGTTTTGCCTACACTTTTTTCTCTAAAGCATAGTCAGTAATTGTAATTCTTTTCTCCCAATAGATGCTCCTTAAAATGTGAAACTACGGTATCCTTATATTCTGCGGATAACTATACTCCTTTAAGTATCTTTCGTCTGTTACTGGGGCAATATAGCATAATCGGGTGTGAATAAGAATGTATACACTATCCCTGCAGCGCTACAGTTATATTATTAAGTTCATCTATACCCCCAGGCGCTGTGGTGCTCAGGCTGCTGCTACTGCTGTTATATTATATTAATTTCACCTGCACTCCCAGGCGCTGTGGTGCTCAGGGCTGCTGCTGCTGCTAAAACCCTCCTCCTCCTCCGTCTCCGATTGGCTGCTGGCCGATCTGAGGGAACCCTCCTGTTGTGAGCCTCTACTGCCGCTTCCACCCCTCTGCTTATGCAGCCATTAGCTCTGTGGGAGGTCCTCTGGATCCTCCCCCGTCCTCCGGAGCCGGATGTCTCCAGCCCGCTCTCCACTGACGCTGCGGGTGGTTCCCGGCTCTCACCCAGACGCCCCACACTGGCACCGCTGATCGCTGACCAGAGCGCTGCTCTATCAGGTCAGTGCGATGCGGTCTCTGGAGGGGGGAACAGCAGACTACCCTCCCGTGCTAGCGCTGCTCTATATATAACTTCTTACCGCCGCGCGCCCCTCTCTTCCCGCTTCCCTCATGAGCTCTCCTCACTGGCCGCTCGCGCTGCTTCTGGCAGCTTCTTTTCCTCGCACTCACTATCCCTACCTCATTCCAAGGCTATGTAAAATAAGACACCATACACTGCCCCTGCTGTGGCTTTACCTATCCCCTTACAATCTTCACAACAGTATATACATTCCCCACCTATATACAGGTCCATCACAATAGGCACCACGGACCCCAAATACATCAAGGTGCCAGACAGCACTCTCAAAGCATTCAAAGTACCCCAATTCCCACCGTGTGTCTATATCAATTTTCTAGCCTATTGTCAATATGGCTACAATCTCCCCCTGGTAATCTATGTATATCTAGTAAATAGATTACCATTACCATACATATATACATGTGAGTATGTTACTATCACTCTATGTAACTGAAATAAGGCCAATTAAGAACTATACTGGGATGTATTATCCTATCCACCCTTCTCGGCTCCCCCAGGCGATCATATGTTAAAATTACTGGTGGCTTTCTTTGCCTACTGGGCCTTGCCCTACCCTCTAATTCTTCCATGTCACCATCTTCATGGACAGAGCAGCTTTCTCTCAAACTCTCTCCATCTCTCTCCAGAGAAAGATGGTTATCAGTTTCACATATAGTTATACTATCCCCTAAATTCTCAACCCTTTCTGGTAGACTTTCAGGTAAGTATTCTAGTTGTGGAGGGTCCTCCTTATAAAAATATCCCTGTCTCTCATTTTCAATCTCATGCTCTTCCAAATCACATAGATCCAAGCAACTGACTTTTGGATTCACCTTCTTTTCCCGTATATTTTTTTCAGAAGTCAATACACCCGAAGGCTGAAAATTATCCAACCGAATTTCATTTCCGATTGGAAGTAAATGTTGTCTATGGTATGTATAAATTTTATTAGACCCATCTTCTGGAATTATTTGGTATACGGGCAAGTCAGGAAACTTTTTCACCACTACATAAGGCTCTTCCTTCCAACGGTTGGCTATCTTAAATTTCCTAGGTACCCCCAATAGTCTAAGAAGTACTCTATCTCCAGGAGCTAGCTCCTGGTTGCGAACTCTTCGATTATATATGGTCTTGTTTTTCTCTGCAAGTTTATTAGCTGTTTTGTTGGCTAATTCTAAGGCTGCTTGCAATTCTCTCCTAAGATTCTCTACATATTTAGTATGGGAGAGAGGTGATTTTGGTGTTGGATTAATCCCCATACACACATCTATAGGAAGTTTGGCTTCCCTCCCAAACATTAGGTAATAAGGCGATAGCCCTGTAGATTCGTTTTTAGTGCAGTTATAAGCATGTACAAGTTTGTTAATATATTTTTTCCACTTGGTCTTATCCAATGGATTCAACGTTCCCAACATATTTAGTAACGTGCGGTTGAACCGCTCGGGCTGAGGGCCACCCTGAGGGTGATAAGGGGTGGTCCTGGATTTTTTTATGCCACAAATGTTGCAGAGCTCCTTGATTAACTTGCTTTCGAAGTCCCTCCCTTGATCTGAGTGTAACCTATTTGGAAGGCCATAGTGTACAAAGTATTTTTCCCATAGGGTGTTAGCTACAGTAATAGCTTTTTGATTTGGCGTCATGTAAGCTTGTGCATACCGAGAAAAATGGTCAGTGACCACCAATACATTACACCTCTTCCCAGCTTCAACTTCAAGGGTTAAATAATCAACACATACTAGATCCATAGGACCAGTACTGTGAATATGTCCCAAGGGTGCTGATCTGTTTGGTAAGGTCTTCCGTAGAACACAATTTCCACATGATTTGCAGTACTTTTCAACCTCAGGTCGCATATTGGGCCAATAGAACCTATCGGCCACCAACCCAAATGTTTTCTCCACTCCTAGATGGCCATGGTCATCGTGGAGAGCATGCATCACTGTCTTCCTGTATTTACTAGGTAATACTATTTGGCATTTCTGGTTGTTTTCTGCCCTTGAACCGAGTCTGTATAAGAGTCCATTTTTTATAAACAATTTGTTTCTCTGTTTACGTAACAATTGGGCTCCTTGGGAAGAATGGAAAAATTGAGTGATACGGGCTGTAGGTTGTATCAGTTCTTCACACATAGGTCCTATCTCTGGATCTTTTGATTGTTCCAATTGTAGTTTTTTATGGTTAATTTTTGGCATTCCTTCCAACTCATCCACACTTAACCAACAGTATAAGAGGGGCAAAACTTTATCAGATGCCCCTAAACTACTAACCATTTCCTGACAATTTTCTATGTGAATTCTCATCTGGTGACACATTCCTTTGACATCCCCGGCTGATACTTCTATCCATTCTTCCTTGGGTTCTTCTGCAGCCTGATTTGGGATTCTGGATAAAGAGTCAGCATCAGTGTTATTGACTCCAGGCCGGTATTTCAATTTAAAGTCGTAGAGGGCCAATGCTGATAACCACCTATGCCCTGTGGCATCTAATCGGGCAGTGGTTTGAATGTAAGTTAACGGATTATTATCCGTGTGAACCACAAAGGAAGCACCATAGAGATAATCATGGAATTTGTCCACGACACACCATTTTAGTGCTAAAAACTCAAGTTTATGAGTGGGGTACTTTTTTTCACTGGATGACAATCCTCGACTTACAAAAGACACTGGCCGTAACTGATCTTGTTGGGTCTGGTATAACACCCCTCCTATCTCTTCTTGGGAAGCATCAGTATGCAAAGTATAGGGTAGTAAGGGGTCAGCGTATGCCAAGACGGGTGCCTTTGTTAAACAGGTTTTAAGTTTCGCAAATGATTCATCACATTCTTGAGTCCATCGGCTCCCAAAGGGCTCATTTGTTTGGTGATATAGTCTGAGCTCTTGCGGAGATTTCTTTGAAGAATTACCTGTGGGTGGATATCCTTTAGTCAGATCGGTCAAGGGTTTGGCTATTTTGGAATAGTTGGGCACAAATTGGCGGTAGTATCCGCAAAATCCCAAAAAGGAACGTAGTTCTTTCAGTTTGGTGGGTATGGGCCAATTATTAACAGCTTCTACTTTTGAAGGATCTGTGGCTATTCCATGCCGGCTGATGATGTGTCCCAAATATTTTACAGACTCTTGGCACAATCTACATTTATCTAAGGACAATTTTAACCCTACTTCGTCCAACCGGTCAAGGACCTTCAATAACTGTTGATTATGCTCTTCAAGTGTATTTCCAAATATTATTATGTCATCTAAATAAACAATGGCTTCCCTATAATTCATGTCTCCCATGATCTGATCCATTGTTCTTTGAAAAGTGGCCGGAGCTCCCTTGATACCCTGGGGCATCATTAAGAATTCAAAGAAACCCAAGGGGCATATAAACGCAGTTTTCTCCCGATCTTTTGGGCACATGGGTATTTGGTAAAACCCACTTCGGAGGTCCAATACGGAGAACCAGGTACTCCCTTGTAAGCAATCTAAGGCTTCAACAATTCGTGGCACCACATATTGGTCTGGCACAGTCCTCTGATTCAGCGTCCTGTAGTCTACGCACATGCGCACATCACCATTTTTCTTCCGTGCAATCACAATTGGAGAGGCATAGGGGCTGCGGGACTCTATTATTATCTGATTCTCTAGCAACCCCTTTAAATGTATTCTGACATCATCAAAATCTGCAGGTTGAATTCGTCGGGAACGTTCTCTGAATGGTGTTTCATCCGTCAACTTGATTTGATGTTCTGCCCCTTTTGCTACTCCTAAGTCCCATTCCCCTAGAGAGAAAACTGACTTCCTTCTCTCTAACTCAAGTATTAAATTTTCCATATGTTGGAAGGAAATATCGCTATTGCGGAAACACTCAGCAAACCCACTCTGTCCATCACATTCTACCCCTCCCACCCCTGTCTGCACGTTCCATGTACTAACTGAAGGTGGGGTTTCAATTTTTTTACACCATTCGGCCAGCATATGATATATGTTGGTGTTAGTCCCTATTATAATGGGAAGTTCACTTCTCCCTCCAGGAATCTCTGGACATATTAGAGCTATAAATGGTATCTGAACTTCTTTACCATCAGTACTTGTCACTTCCAATATCACTTGCACATACCCTAAATAAGGGTAATTTTCTGTACTTAACCCCCAAATGACTAGTCCGGTCAAAGGCTGTATGGAGAGATCAGACAAATGTTCACTATACCATGATTCAAATATTATAGACACCTGCGAGCCACTATCTAACAATACATTACACGGGTTCCCATTCACCTTCGCAGACACAATTGGGGTGGGTCCCAACAAGCCTTCTGGTAGAACGCTGTTCCACCAAGTGTTCCCCATAGCGCATGTACTAATTTCTAGGGGGCCTGTGAGGGGGTCACAGACCTCCCCCGTCCGTTTCCCGGCTCCCTGAGATCTCTGCCCTGTTCAGGATTTGTATGAAAATTGTCATTGTGCACAATATTCTGGGGGCATTCATATGACAAATGTCCCCTTCTTCCGCATCTGTAGCACCCCCTATTTATAGGCCGGACTCCTTGACCCATTTCTCTACTTGAAGTGGTAGGAGTATTTACCCCTCGTCGTATTGAATTGGCACTTTGTGAGGCTATAAACTTATCAATTTTTTCGTTCTGCTCTTCCATCATTTTAAGTATTTTTTCCTCAAATGACGTGGGTTCTACGGCGGGTACCACCACTTTTACTTTTTTTACAGTGTTTTCCCGCAATTCTATCATAGTTTCCTCCAGCTTAACGTCTTTCATCAATTCATTAAATGTCGGGGGGGGGTTTCCTTATTTCCGAACACCTAATTTTTTGGGCTACAGGGTCTGATGTTAATGCACCCTTCAGTAACTGCCTCATTCTATTGTCATCGATATCTTCTTTCTTTATCCCGTCCTTCTCCACTATTTTATATAAAATTTTGTCCAATCTAAACAAGTATGTGCTCAATTTCTCCCTTGGCTCCTGGAAGGTATGATGGAGCCTCGAGATTAGATCGCCTACATCTTCCAAGGTCCCGTATGCATAGTCTAATGCTTCAAAATAAATTTCTAATGTGGCATCAGGATTGCTCCTCCTGGTAGCCTGGATGACCCCCATGGCAGGTCCCCTCAAACTTTCGACTACCCTTTGTTTTTTTATGTGGTCAGGACATTTCCACTCTTTGGTCTGCTGCACTGCCGCCTCTTTCCATGCATCATATTGTTCTTCCCCAGCAGGTACTGGTTGTATACCAGAAAAAATTCTTAACCTCCTATAGCTTCCCTCGTAATGCCATCTCTCTAATTGAGTGACTACCCGTTCCATAATGCTTTCAAACTGACTCCCACATTTTTCCTCACTATTATCTGTGTCTCCTCCACTCTCTCCCTCATTACTTCCTTTAGTAGAGCTGACTTTTTGTGTCGGCAGGCTGGTATCCTCCGATTCTCTGGTTCGTGGCCATATTATGCTCCATCTCCTCCCTGTGTTGTAATCTGCTATCATCATGACAGGGATCAGGTTAGGGTCTAACTCCCTTTCATTTTCTATAAGCATTGCACATACCAACCCTAATTCTCCTCTCCATTTATCCACTATCCGAGGTTGTATGATCCCACACAATGTTCTAACTTGCTTAATCACGTGCTCATCTGTGAATTCTGAGAAATTTCCTCCCACTGCAAAGCACCTTTTTGGGTCTACCCCTTTACTCTGACACCATAGGTACAGTTCATCCCCATTAAAACATTCCATTTTCCTTTACTGCTTACTCTTACTGGGTATCCCTCGTATCTCAGCAGTGCCTCCAAATGTAACCCTATTTTACACTTAAAAAGGGAATAGTGCCTCCACCCAAACTATTATAGGTTATTTGGGAAACCTGAGTAACTAAGTGTGTAATGCCCAATGATCAATGCGCAATTAAGTAGTGTAGGTGCACAGACATAAATATGCAGATGCTACGTATATATATATATATATAACAATGTGTATGGCTGGGATTTACCACCGGAGTCTTTTCTTCTTTACAGGATGTCACATTCGGGATACTCCTTTAAATGTCGGGGAGGTAAATATTACTCATTAATAACTGTTACTTTTCTATTGCTTTATGAGATGAAAAGAATGAATAACATACACAGATATTCAGATATTTAACCTTTGCAACACAGTATCATACATAGGTTTCAAAATACAATTCCATTAAAACATCTTTCAAGTCCTTTACTCTTTTTCCTTCTTTCTTTTAGTTAAATATTACTTTGTTGATAATGTCTCTATTAAATGTCCCTTTGAAGTTTATAAATCTAAATGTAGAACTATAAATAGTCACAGATAGGCTCCACTGATGGTACAAAAGTCTCGGTGAAACTACTGTTCATTTAACTGACTGCAAGAAGGACTTGGAGAAACTAATATTCCTTTCTTTAGTATATACCGATGCTTGCTTGAGAGCTTATAGGAACAATAATTTATCCTTCCTGCAATACCATATTTTCCTGGGGAATTACAGGCAAAGCCAGAGTAGAAGGCTAAATTTTATTTGTGTATTTTAATTTATTCTAAGCGGCTAGAGTTTTAAACTAAAATCCTAGAAATACACTCCCCAAGTGCTATACTGTAAAACTTCCTCCTAATATTAGTTTTGCCTACACTTTTTTCTCTTAAGCATAGTCAGTAATTGTAATTCTTTTCTCCCAATAGATGCTCCTTAAAATGTGAAACTACGGTATCCTTATATTCTGCGGATAACTATACTCCTTTAAGTATCTTTCGTCTGTTACTGGGGCAATATAGCATAATCGGGTGTGAATAAGAATGTATACACTATCCCTGCAGCGCTACAGTTATATTATTAAGTTCATCTATACCCCCAGGCGCTGTGGTGCTCAGGCTGCTGCTACTGCTGTTATATTATATTAATTTCACCTGCACTCCCAGGCGCTGTGGTGCTCAGGGCTGCTGCTGCTGCTAAAACCCTCCTCCTCCGTCTCCGATTGGCTGCTGGCCGATCGGAGGGAACCCTCCTGTGGTGAGCCTCTTCTGCCGCTTCCACCCCTCTGCTTATGCAGCCATTAGCTCTGTGGGAGGTCCTCTGGATCCTCCCCCGTCCTCCGGAGCCGGATGTCTCCAGCCCGCTCTCCACTGACGCTGCGGGTGGTTCCCGGCTCTCACCCAGATGCCCCACACTGGCACCGCTGATCGCTGACCAGAGCGCTGCTCTATCAGGTCAGTGCGATGCGGTCTCTGGAGGGGGGAACAGCAGACTACCCTCCCGTGCTAGCGCTGCTCTATATATAACTTCTTACCGCTGCGCGCCCCTCTCTTCCCGCTTCCCTCACGAGCTCTCCTCACTGGCCGCTCGCGCTGCTTCTGGCAGCTTCTTTTCCTCGCACTCACTATCCCTACCTCATTCCAAGGCTATGTAAAATAAGACACCATACACTGCCCCTGCTGTGGCTTTACCTATCCCCTTACAATCTTCACAACAGTATATACATTCCCCACCTATATACATGTCCATCACAATAGGCACCATGGACCCCAAATACATCAAGGTGCCAGACAGCACTCTCAAAGCATTCAAAGTACCCCAATTCCCACCGTGTGTCTATATCAATTTTCTAGCCTATTGTCAATATGGCTACAATCTCCCCCTGGTAATCTATGTATATCTAGTAAATAGATTACCATTACCATACATATATACTTGTGAGTATGTTACTATCACTCTATGTAACCGAAATAAGGCCAATTAAGAACTATACTGGGATGTATTATCCTATCCACCCTTCTCGGCTCCCCCAGGCGATCATATGTTAAAATTACTGGTGGCTTTCTTTGCCTACTGGGCCTTGCCCTACCCTCTAATTCTTCCATGTCACCATCTTCATGGACAGAGCAGCTTTCTCTCAAACTCTCTCCATCTCTCTCCAGAGAAAGATGGTTATCAGTTTCACATATAGTTATACTATCCCCTAAATTCTCAACCCTTTCTGGTAGACTTTCAGGTAAGTATTCTAGTTGTGGAGGGTCCTCCATATAAAAATATCCCTGTCTCTCATTTTCAATCTCATGCTCTTCCAAATCACATAGATCCAAGCAACTGACTTTTGGTTTCACCTTCTTTTCCCGTATATTTTTTTCAGAAGTCAATACACCCGAAGGCTGAAAATTATCCAACCGAATTTCATTTCTGATTGGAAGTAAATGTTGTCTATGGTATGTATAAATTTTATTAGACCCATCTTCTGGAATTATTTGGTATACGGGCAAGTCAGGAAACTTTTTCACCACTACATAAGGCTCTTCCTTCCAACGGTTGGCTATCTTAAATTTCCTAGGTACTCCCAATAGTCTAAGAAGTACTCTATCTCCAGGAGCTAGCTCCTGGTTGCGAACTCTTTGATTATATATGGTCTTGTTTTTCTCTGCAAGTTTATTAGCTGTTTTGTTGGCTAATTCAAAGGCTGCTTGCAATTCTCTCCTAAGATTCTCTACATACTTAGTATGGGAGAGAGGTGATTTTGGTGTTGGATTAATCCCCATACACACATCTATAGGAAGTTTGGCTTCCCTCCCAAACATTAGGTAATAAGGTGATAGCCCTGTAGATTCGTTTTTAGTGCAGTTATAAGCATGTACAAGTTTGTTAATATATTTTTTCCACTTGGTCTTATCCAATGGATTCAACGTTCCCAACATATTTAGTAACGTGCGGTTGAACCGCTCGGGCTGAGGGCCACCCTGAGGGTGATAAGGGGTGGTCCTGGATTTTTTTATGCCACAAATGTTGCAGAGCTCCTTGATTAACTTGCTTTCAAAGTCCCTCCCTTGATCTGAGTGTAACCTATTTGGAAGGCCATAGTGTACAAAGTATTTTTCCCATAGGGTGTTAGCTACAGTAATAGCTTTTTGATTTGGCGTCACGTATGCTTGTGCATACCGAGTAAAATGGTCAGTGACCACCAATACATTACACCTCTTCCCAGCTTCAACTTCAAGGGTTAAATAATCAACACATACTAGATCCATAGGACCAGTACTGTGAATATGTCCCAAGGGTGCTGATCTGTTTAGTAAGGTCTTCCGTAGAACACAATTTCCACACGATTTGCAGTACTTTTCAACCTCAGTTCGCATATTGGGCCAATAGAACCTATCGGCCACCAACCCAAATGTTTTCTCTACTCCTAGATGGCCATGGTCATCGTGGAGAGCATGCATCACTGTCTTCCTGTATTTACTAGGTAATACTATTTGGCGTTTCTGGTTGTTTTCTGCCCTTGAACCGAGTCTGTATAAGAGTCCATTTTTTATAAACAATTTGTTTCTCTGTTTACGTAACAATTGGGCTCCTTGGGAAGAATGGAAAAATTGAGTGATACGGGCTGTAGGTTGTATCAGTTCTTCACACATAGGTCCTATCTCTGGATCTTTTGATTGTTCCAATTGTAGTTTTTTATGGTTAATTTTTGGCATTCCTTCCAACTCATCCACACTTAACCAACAGTATAAGAGGGGCAAAACTTTATCAGATGCCCCTAAACTACTAACCATTTCCTGACTATTTTCTATGTGAATTCTCATCTGGTGACACATTCCTTTGACATCCCCGGCTGGTACTTCTA
Organism: Taudactylus pleione; assembly: GCA_031769625.1. NCBI lineage: Eukaryota > Metazoa > Chordata > Amphibia > Anura > Myobatrachidae > Taudactylus > Taudactylus pleione. The sequence continues at coordinate 10,327,942 of JAUIMM010000391.1, forward strand.
TCCATTCTTCCTTGGGTTCTTCTGCAGCCTGATTTGGGATTCTGGATAAAGAGTCAGCATCAGTGTTATTGACTCCAGGCCGGTATTTCAATTTAAAGTCGTAGAGGGCCAATGCTGATAACCACCTATGCCCTGTGGCATCTAATCGGGCAGTGGTTTGAATGTAAGTTAATGGATTATTATCCGTGTGAACCACAAAGGAAGCACCATAGAGATAATCATGGAATTTGTCCACGACACACCATTTTAGTGCTAAAAACTCAAGTTTATGAGTGGGGTACTTTTTTTCACTGGATGACAATCCTCGACTTACAAAAGACACTGGCCGTAACTGATCTTGTTGGGTCTGGTATAACACCCCTCCTATCTCTTCTTGGGAAGCATCAGTATGCAAAGTATAGGGTAGTAAGGGGTCAGCGTATGCCAAGACGGGTGCCTTTGTTAAACAGGTTTTAAGTTTCACAAATGATTCATCACATTCTTGAGTCCATCGGCTCCCAAAGGGCTCATTTGTTTGGTGATATAGTCTGAGCTCTTGCGGAGATTTCTTTGAAGAATTACCTGTGGGTGGGTATCCTTTAGTCAGATCGGTCAAGGGTTTGGCTATTTTGGAATAGTTGGGCACAAATTGGCGGTAGTATCCGCAAAATCCCAAAAAGGAACGTAGTTCTTTCAGTTTGGTGGGTATGGGCCAATTATTAACAGCTTCTACTTTTGAAGGATCTGTGGCTATTCCATGCCGGCTGACGATGTGTCCCAAATATTTTACAGACTCTTGGCACAATCTACATTTATCTAAGGACAGTTTTAACCCTACTTCGTCCAACCGGTCAAGGACCTTCAATAACCGTTGATTATGCTCTTCAAGTGTATTTCCAAATATTATTATGTCATCTAAATAAACAATGGCTTCCCTATAATTCATGTCTCCCATGATCTGATCCATTGTTCTTTGAAAAGTGGCCGGAGCTCCCTTGATACCCTGGGGCATCATTAAGAATTCAAAGAAACCCAAGGGGCATATAAATGCAGTTTTCTCCCGATCTTTTGGGCACATGGGTATTTGGTAAAACCCACTTCGGAGGTCCAATACGGAGAACCAGGTACTCCCTTGTAAGCAATCTAAGGCTTCAACAATTCGTGGCACCACATATTGGTCTGGCACAGTCCTCTGATTCAGCGTCCTGTAGTCTACGCACATGCGCACATCACCATTTTTCTTCCGTGCAATCACAATTGGAGAGGCATAGGGGCTGCGGGACTCTATTATTATCTGATTCTCTAGCAACCCCTTTAAATGTATTCTGACATCATCAAAATCTGCAGGTGGAATTCGTCGGGAACGTTCTCTGAATGGTGTTTCATCCGTCAACTTGATTTGATGTTCTGCCCCTTTTGCTACTCCTAAGTCCCATTCCCCTAGAGAGAAAACTGACTTCCTTCTCTCTAACTCAAGTATTAAATTTTCCATATGTTGGAAGGAAATATCGCTATTGCGGAAACACTCAGCAAACCCACTCTGTCCATCACATTCTACCCCTCCCACCCCTGTCTGCACGTTCCATGTACTAACTGAAGGTGGGGTTTCAATTTTTTTACACCATTCGGCCAGCATATGATATATGTTGGTGTTAGTCCCTATTATAATGGGAAGTTCACTTCTCCCTCCAGGAATCTCTGGACATATTAGAGCTATAAATGGTATCTGAACTTCTTTACCATCAGTACTTGTCACTTCCAATATCACTTGCACATACCCTAAATAAGGGTAATTTTCTGTACTTAACCCCCAAATGACTAGTCCGGTCAAAGGCTGTATGGAGAGATCAGACAAATGTTCACTATACCATGATTCAAATATTATAGACACCTGCGAGCCACTATCTAACAATACATTACACGGGTTCCCATTCACCTTCGCAGACACAATTGGGGTGGGTCCCAACAAGCCTTCTGGTAGAACGCTGTTCCACCAAGTGTTCCCCATAGCGCATGTACTAATTTCTAGGGGGCCTGTGAGGGGGTCACAGACCTCCCCCGTCCGTTTCCCGGCTCCCTGAGATCTCTGCCCTGTTCAGGATTTGTATGAAAATTGTCATTGTGCACAATATTCTGGGGGCATTCATATGACAAATGTCCCCTTCTTCCGCATCTGTAGCACCCCCTATTTATAGGCCGGACTCCTTGACCCATTTCTCTACTTGAAGTGGTAGGAGTATTTACCCCTCGTCGTATTGAATTGGCACTTTGTGAGGCTATAAACTTATCAATTTTTTCGTTCTGCTCTTCCATCAGTTTAAGTATTTTTTCCTCAAATGACGTGGGTTCTACGGCGGGTACCACCACTTTTACTTTTTTTACAGTGTTTTCCCGCAATTCTATCATAGTTTCCTCCAGCTTAACGTCTTTCATCAATTCATTAAATGTCGGGGGGGGTTTCCTTATTTCCGAACACCTAATTTTTTGGGCTACAGGGTCTGATGTTAATGCACCCCTCAGTAACTGCCTCATTCTATTCTCATCGATATCTTCTTTCTTTATCCCGTCCTTCTCCACTATTTTATATAAAATTTTGTCCAATCTAAACAAGTATGTGCTCAATTTCTCCCTTGGCTCCTGGAAGGTATGATGGAGCCTCGAGATTAGATCGCCTACATCTTCCAAGGTCCCGTATGCATAGTCTAATGCTTCAAAATAAATTTCTAATGTGGCATCAGGATTGCTCCTCCTGGTATCCTGGATGACCCCCATGGCAGGTCCCCTCAAACTTTCGACTACCCTTTGTTTTTTTATGTGGTCAGGACATTTCCACTCTTTGGTCTGCTGCACTGCCGCCTCTTTCCATGCATCATATTGTTCTTCCCCAGCAGGTACTGGTTGTATACCAGAAATTTTTTTTAACCTCCTATAGCTTCCCTCGTAATGCCATCTCTCTAATTGAGTGACTACCCGTTCCATAATGCTTTCAAACTGACTCCCACATTTTTCCTCGCTATTATCTGTGTCTCCTCCACTCTCTCCCTCATTACTTCCTTTAGTAGAGCTGACTTTTTGTGTCGGCAGGCTGGTATCCTCCGATTCTCCGGTTCATGGCCATATTATGCTCCATCTCCTCCCTGTGTTGTAATCTGCTATCATCATGACAGGGATCAGGTTAGGGTCTAACTCCCTTTCATTTTCTATAAGCATTGCACATACCAACCCTAATTCTCCTCTCCATTTATCCACTATCCGAGGTTGTATGATCCCACACAATGTTCTAACTTGCTTAATCACGTGCTCATCTGTGAATTCTGAGAAATTTCCTCCCACTGCAAAGCACCTTTTTGGGTCTACCCCTTTACTCTGACACCATAGGTACAGTTCATCCCCATTAAAACATTCCATTTTCCTTTACTGCTTACTCTTACTAGGTATCCCTCGTATCTCAGCAGTGCCTCCAAATGTAACCCTATTTTACACTTAAAAAGGGAATAGTGCCTCAACCCAAACTATTATAGGTTATTTGTGAAACCTGAGTAACTAAGTGTGTAATGCCCAATGATCAATGCGCAATTAAGTAGTGTAGGTGCACAGACATAAATATGCAGATGCTACGTATATATGTATATATAACAATGTGTATGGCTGGGATTTACCACCGGAGTCTTTTCTTCTTTACAGGATGTCACATTCGGGATACTCCTTTAAATGTCGGGGAGGTAAATATTACTCATTAATAACTGTTACTTTTCTATTGCTTTATGAGATGAAAAGAATGAATAACATACACAGATATTCAGATACTTAACCTTTGCAACACAGTATCATACATAGGTTTCAAAATACAATTCCATTAAAACATCTTTCAAGTCCTTTACTCGTTTTCCTTCTTTCTTTTAGTTAAATATTACTTTGTTGATAATGTCTCTATTAAATGTCCCTTTGAAGTTTATAAATCTAAATGTAGAACTATAAATAGTCACAGATAGGCTCCACTGATGGTACAAAAGTCTCGGTGAAACTACTGTTCATTTAACTGACTGCAAGAAGGACTTGGAGAAACTAATATTCCTTTCTTTAGTATATACCGATGCTTGCTTGAGAGCTTATAGGAACAATAATTTATCCTTCCTGCAATACCATATTTTTTTGCTGTTATATTATATTAATTTCACCTGCACTCCCAGGCGCTGTGGTGCTCAGGGCTGCTGCTGCAGTTATATTATTTTCATTTCACCTGCACTCCCAGGCACTGTGGTGCTCAGGGCTGCTGCTGCAGTTATATTATATTAATTTCACCTGCACTCCCAGGCGCTGTGGTGCTCAGGGCTGCTGCTGCTGCTAAAACCCTCCTCCATCTCCGATTGGCTGCTGGCCGATCTGAGGGAACCCTCCTGTGGTGAGCCTCTACTGCCGCTTCTGCCCCTCTGCTTATGCGGCCATTAGCTCTGTGGGAGGTCCTCTGGATCCTCCCCCATCTTCCGGAGCTGGATGTCTCCAGCCCGCTCTCCACTGATGCTGCGGGTGGTTCCCGGCTCTCACCCAGACGCCCCGCACTGGCACCGCTGATCGCTGACCAGAGCGCTGCTCTATCAGGTCAGTGCGATGCGGTCTCTGGAGGGGGGAACAGCAGACTACCCTCCCGCGCTAGCGCTTCTCTATATATAACTTCTTACCGCTGCGCGCCCCTCTCTTCCCGCTTCCCTCACGAGCTCTCCTCACTGGCCGCTCGCGCTGCTTCTGGCAGCTTCTTTTCCTCGCGCTCACTATCCCTACCTCATTCCAAGGCTATGTAAAATAAGACACCATACACTGCCCCTGCTGTGGCTTTACCTATCCCCTTACAATCTTCACAACAGTATATACATTCCCCACCTATATACATGTCCATCACAATAGGCACCAAGGACCCCAAATACATCAAGGTGACAGACAGCACTCTCAAAGCATTCAAAGTACCCCAATTCCCAATTCCCACCGTTGATGCTGTTTGGGGGGCATTGTGAAGCAGGGGGCGGAGCCACGATGACGCGATGTGTTTTTTTTTACTAGTAGTCCGGGGGGTAGGCGGCAGCAGGGAGGATTGCCTGCCTTTCCAGGGGGTCGGGAGCGGCAGCCGATATTCGGGAGGCTCCCAACCAAATTGGGAGGGTAGGCAAGCCTGCCCCCCATTGTATCAGATCTAATCTAAAACTCTTATTGTAACTCTAAAAACAGGATGATTTACAGGCGGAGAGAAAAAGGGTGCGAACCTTCAGCCCAGCAATAAGTCATTTATCTCTATTAATATCTACTCTATCTACGCGGTCCTCGAGGCTCCCCAACAGTTCAGGTTTTCGAGATATCCATGGTTGAACACAGGTGGCTTAATTAGTACCTCAGTCAATTTGATTTAGCCACCTGTGCTCAAGCATGGATACAACCTAAACTGTTGGGGAGGTTTGGGAACCTCTGACCTACACTATTCCTTTACATTGAAGTTGTAGTATGTAGATAAATGTATGAGTGGGTGCACCCAGAATACGTCAGTAATCTAGGAAAGGTAAGGAGAGATGTATTCTGTATGGGGCAGCGCTGGAGTTAAAAATAAAACATTAAAAAATCATTTTTCAATTGAACCCTTTGTTAATGATAGTTTCAAAAAATCGCTGCGTCTGTGCGGCTATGGATGCAGCAGCACACAATGACGCGCTCGTGACACTCCCATATCACGCCCACTGAACGCACCATATTATGTGCACTAGAAGCCGCCTCCCAGTCCCCGCCCATCTTTTTTCTGCCTCCTTCCCGATACCGTGTGACCCGATCGCAATGGCGCCTTTGTGAATACTCTGTGTATCGTCTGCGTCTGTTGCAGCTAATCACTCAACTATGTGATCATCGGCCTTGCCTGTGGACTGCGGGCGGCTCGGAATCAGTCCCTGTGTCTCATCCTGGTAAATACTGTGATCGTTAGCCCTTTAAGTGTAGCTGGTAGATGTGGGTTTTTCCTTATGTAATAAACTGCTGATGACTGATCTCTTCTTGAATAATTCTTCCGTAGTTGTTGACCTTGATCTTCAAAGGAGAAGAACATTTAGGGCCCCATTTAACAATGACGCATAACCCCTTTAGCGCTCACTAAAGGGGTAATGACTTCCTTTCTGTATTCAACACAGCAGTAATCTGAGATTATTACTGTTTGTCGCTGCATCGCCGGTAATGGAGACCCAGCGTTGCCTCTCCGGCTTCAGCAAACGCTTCCAGGTACTGCCGGGTCCCCGTGTCATGCACATGTGCAAACAGATCATCACATGTGTGCAGTACACAGGAGCCCAGCGCTGGCAGAGTTAGGTTGTCAGCATTAGAGCGTAGGACTGTGCACATGAGGAGGACTTTGCTGGACCTCGCAGGAGGGGTAAGTATTGATAAATACCAGTGGCATTTGCGTTTGTATCACTGTGATACTAACAAAAAATGCCACTGGTACAGTATTTAGGTTTGTTCATACATGGGGCCCTTAAGCTGGCTACACACTAGACCAACTTACATCCAACCAGCCAACTAGTTGATTGGTTGCTATGAAAATCTGGTAAGGCAGGGCCGCAACTAGGGGGGGGCTGAGGGGTCATGTGCATCGGGCGCCATCCTGCAGCGGCACCGGCCACACACTTTTCTGTGCCGGAGGTCTGCAGATAGAGACCTCCGGCTGGTGCGCGCCGGACTTTAAAAATTTGCCGGAAGACCCCGCCCGCCCTCCTGCTGCCGGAAGGTAGGGTAAGCGCTCAGGGGGGGGCGGAGAGGGAGTGAGAGGGGCGGCAGTGCTGCACTGGGCACACTGCCGTCTAGCTACGGAGCTGGGTAAGGTATGGGAGTAACTGATGATCAGCAATTTGCTCCTAAATGCCAGAACACAGATGAAAATGGACGTTCAGACAAGTTTGTTAAATGTTTGATCTAAACAATTTGTTCAAACAACAGTTTTTGTCCATTTTCCAGCATTTGGGAGCAAATTGCTGATTGTCATTTGCTTTCATCCCTTACCAGGTTTTCATCCCAACCAATCAACTAGTTGGATGGTTGGACAGATAATCTTTAGATGTGTGGCCAGCTTTAGTCTCCTTCCAAATCTCACAAGTACATTTCAGGATGTTTTCTGTTAATCTCGTTTCTAAGGGGGAGATATATCAAACTTTGTAAAAAAGGACAGATGGAGAAGTCGCCCATAGCAACCAATCAATCCACTTTACAAGGTTTGGTAAATCTCCCCCCCCATAGCTGAAAGAGCTGCAACTAAAAAGGTCAACGCGTTCTGAATGTCCACAGCCAAAAGGTCGACTTAGTCATTAGGTCAACCCTCATTCTGTAGACATGTATGTAGGTTGGCAGGGTTACATGGTCGACACAATCAAAGGCTGGCATTTCACATGTCGACACTAAAATGACGACATGTTGTTTTAGGATATTTTGGGGGTTAGCTTTAGGGTTAGGCTAAAATTTTTTAAAAAACATGTGTCGACATTTTAGTGTCAAAATGCTAAATGTCAATCTTTTCAATGTGTTGACCATTTAACCCTGTTGACCTAAATACATGTCTACACTAATGATGGTCAGCCTAATGACTATGTTGACCTATTGTATGTTGACATTCAGAACCAGTCGACATTTTGGCTTCAGCCTTTGGAATGCCGACCTTTTCACTGTCTATCTCGCATACCACACCCGTCGCATTAATATTTGTTTTATTGACGTAAAGTTGGATTAGTGATACATTACATGAAAACAAAGTGTCCATTCAAAATCCATCAAACTTTATGCAAGCAGAGAAGTTGAGACTGTTGGAGAGTGCTGTAGAGAGAGGTTGGTATCTTGTGCTCTGCAATTCCCAGTTACCGGGGGTGATAGCAAGCTGCTGGGCTGCAGGGGTGAATCCACAAACTCCCCTTAATGGGGAACCAATTTGTAACTACTGGAGCAGATTTGGCACCCAGCCCTATAGGAGCGTCTGTAGGGGAACTATGCTATGCGTCTTGTAAAGACGCATGGATAAAGATGACGAGGGATGCTGTGAGTGGTAGCTGGAGAGTGTGTATGTGTTTGTGACGATGTTATATATGAGACACATGTAATATATGAGACACACACAAGGAGAGTTATATATGTGCAATAAATATGTCACGTGAAAAAAGTCTAAAAACCAGAGGCCGATCCACTGATCAAAGTGTAATGCTGTATTTATTACCTGTTCTTGTGACAAGGAGAAATATCACATAGGCCCTGAGGAGATAATAAGGTATCGGCCGTTCAGGTGAGGGAGTGCCTATACGGTACCACCGGTGTCGTGGTTGTCGCACTACTAGGGGAGCCGAGGGGGGGGGGCGGGTACAATTTACCTGGGCCTGGCCTTGCTGGATGGGCTCGGCATGGGCTCGGGTCCGGCACTGCTCCCCCCCTCTTACATCACAGCAGCCCAGCATCACGTCATCAACCTCTGCCCCCTCACGAGAATTTGCGTGAACATATTTAATTAGGGTGTGGGGGATAAATGATGCGATTCTCATTGACCCGCAGATCCCCCGCAATATTCTCGCTATTGTGCCCACTTCACTAGAAAGTGGGTGGAATGTGGGAGAAGTGCCTACATGTCCAGGGGTGCAGGGGTTTTCCCGTAGGTCCCGGGAGGGTAGGAAAGTATGGTTCAAACCCTCTAAATATTTGGTCAGTGCTGTCATTCACTAGTTCATTAAATGAGGGATAAACCTCGATCCTGAGTGGGAGATGTATATTAAGCAGTGTATAGAGTTAAGGAGATGCCCATACTATAGCAACCAATCAGCTTTTGGGTAGCATTTATCAATTGCATTCTATAAAAATGATAGGTAGTAAGTAATTGGTTGCTATGGGCAGCCTCTCCACTGGTCCACTTCCTACTCTTTACATTGCGTAATACATCTCCCCCTAATCCTCTAGGACTAAGGATCATATGATTTATCTATAGTCTTCAAAGAAAGAGTCACCCAATCACATTTTTGTCTATTTATGTAAAACATACATTTGTGTTGATCAAACAGCCAGAAACATTCAGACAAGTTGTCTTATATAAGTAAGCTACTAACACTAATACATGACAAACATTGTGCACGTTTAACATATGTATATTAGGGGTGAGCGGGTTCGGATTTCTGAAATCCGAACCCCCCCGAGCCCCCCCGATCCGAGGCAGATCCGAGTCAGGCTCGACTTTTCCTGCCTGACTCGGATCTGAAATCGAGGCAAAACGTCATCATCCCGCCTTCCGAGTCTCGCGGGTTTTGGATCCTATATAAGGTACCTGCGTCGGCGCCATTTTCTCACTCGGCTGTGGACAGTGAAGAGGGAGGGTGGAAGTTAGGGCTGGCTGGGCTGTGTAGTGTAGTGCAGAGTAGTGTTGTGCTGTGCTGCACTGTGCTGCTGTTGTCCACTACTTCAAAGTCCATAAGGGCTGGCTGTGTTGTGCTGTGCTGCTGTTGTTAATAGGGGCTGTGTCCACTACTTCAAAGTCCATAGGGGCTGGCTGGACTGTGTTGTGCAGTCAGTTCTCCATAGGGGCTGTGTCCACTCCAAAGTCCTGTGCAGTGTCCCAGTCCTAAAGGGGTGCTGTAGTGTTGTCCAGGGGGTGCTCTTTCCATCAGGGGTGCTCCCCCCAAGTGCTAAAAAAATAATATTTTTTGTGTGTTTTTGTGCGCCTGTGTCATAAGTAAAGGGCTGGCTGGCTTGACCGTTAAAGGGTGCTGTAACCCCAAAAGTACACTCCAAACCAAAAAAAAAATATTTTCTGTGTTTGTGAATTGTGTGCTCAGTAGCCTCACGTGCATCAACAAAGTAGTGCCAAGCGTGCGCCTGTGTCATAAGTAAAGGGCCGGCTGGCTTGACCGTTAAAGGGTGCTGTAACCCCCAAAGTACACTCCAGTCCAAACCAAAAAAAAAATTTTTTTCTGTGTTTGTGAATTGTGTGCTCAGTAGCCTCACGTGCATCAACAAAGTAGTGCCAAGCGTGCGCCTGTGTCATAAGTAAAGGGCCGGCTGGCTTGACCGTTAAAGGGTGCTGTAACCCCCAAAGTACACTCCAGTCCAAACCAAAAAAAAAATTATTTTCTGTGTTTGTGATTTGTGTGCACTGTGGCTGCACGTGCATCAAGACAGGAGCAGCGCCAAGCATGCGTCTGTGTCCCATAAGTAAAGAGCCGGCTGGCTCATTTCTTAAAGGGTGGTGTAACCCACAAAGTGCACTACTCTCCAGCAAAAATAAAAAAATATTTTCTGTGTTTGTGTGCGCTTTAGCCGCAAGTATATATCAATATAACATAAATGGAGGACCAAACTTTCTCCGATAAAAATAAAATAGGGAAAGATCAAGAACCACTTCCTCCTAGTGCTGTTGCTGCTGCTGGGAGTTGTTCATCATCCCAGAGAGGAAGTAGGAACATCACTACTTTTACTAAACAATTGACCCTCCAACAGTCCCTAGCGATGAGGATGAAGTACGACAGCAGTCATCCTGAAGCAAAACGTATAACTGAGGCCTTGACTGCTATGTTGGTGTTAGATGTGCGTCCGGTATCCGCCATTAGTGCAGTGGGATTTAGACAATTGATGGAGGTAGTGTGTCCCCGGTTCCAAATCCCGTCTAGATTCCACCAGCATCCTCAAAGCAACAGCGACAAGCGTGCGTCTGTCTGTTAAAGGGTGGTGACACCCTCAAAGTGTGCTACACAAACAATAAAAATATTGTTCTTTTTTTTTCTGTCTTTGTGAATTGTGTGGGCTGTAGCTGCACTTGCATTCTCAAAGCAGCAGCGACAAGCGTGCGTCTGTCTGTTAAAGGGTGGTGACACCCTCAAAGTGTGCTACACAAACAATAAAAATATTGTTCTTTTTTTTCTGTCTTTGTGAATTGTGTGGGCTGTAGCCGCACTTGCATCCTCAAAGCAGCAGCGACAAGCGTGCGTCTGTCTGTTAAAGGGTGGTGTAACTCTCAAAGTGCTCCAAAAAATAAAAAACTTTTTTTTTAACGTGTTTGTGACTTGTGTGTGATGTAGCCGCACTTGCATCCTCAAAGCAGCAGCGACAAGCGTGCGTCTGTCTGTTAAAGGGTGGTGACACCCTCAAAGTGTGCTACACAAACAATAAAAATATTCTTCTTTTTTTTTCTGTCTTTGTGAATTGTGTGGGCTGTAGCTGCACTTGCATCCTCAAAGCAGCAGCGACAAGCGTGCATCTGTCTGTTAAAGGGTGGTGACACCCTCAAAGTGTGCTACACAAATAATAAAAATATTCTTCTTTTTTTTTCTGTCTTTGTGAATTGTGTGGGCTGTAGCCGCACTTGCATCCTCAAAGCAGCAGCGACAAGCGTGCATCTGTTAAAGGATTACATCGGTGACAGCATCCATGTAGGCATGTCAGACAGTCCGTACCTGTACTGGCAGGACAAAGAAGCAATTTGGAGGTCCCTGTACAAACTGGCTCTATTTTACCTGAGTTGCCCCCCCTCCAGTGTGTACTCCGAAAGAGTGTTTAGTGCAGCCGGGAACCTTGTCAGCGAAAGGCTTAGGAGGTTGCTTCCACAAAATGTGGAGAAGATGATGTTCATAAAATTAATTATCAACTCTTCCAGGGAGACCAGCCTCCAGAACGTACAGAGGGACCTGTGGTGGTGGATTCCAGCGGGGATGAATTAATACTCTGTGAGGATGAGGATGTACACAACACTGAAGAGGGTGAGGAATCGGTGGATGAGGAGGATGAGGACGACATCTTGCCTCCGTAGAGCCTGTTTGTGCAGGGACAGATTAATTGCCAGCTTGTTTTGTGGGGGCCCAAACGAACCAATCATTTCAGCCACAGTCGTGTGGCAGACCCTGGCGCTGAAATGTTTGGTTTGTTAAAGTGTGCATGTCCTGTTTATACAACATAAGGGTGGGTGGGAGGGCCCAAGGACAATTCCATCTTGCACCTCTTTTTTTTCTTTGCATTATGTAGAGTTTGGGGCCTAGTTTTTCAAACTGCCATCCTGTCTGCCACTGCAGTGCCACTCCTAGATGGACCACGTGTTTGTGCCGCCCACTCGTATCTCTTAGCATAGTCATCCAGCTACCTCGATGCAACCTTTTGGACATAAAAACACTATTGTGAGGTGTGAGGTGTTCAGAATAGACTGGAAATGAGTGGGAATTAAGGTTATTGAGGTTAATAATAGCATAGGAGCAGAAAAACCCACAAATTCTCTGATTTTAGCTGTTTTTATGCTTTTTTTTAAAAAAAATACAGATCCAAAACACAAAACCCAGAACCCAAAACACGGAAGGGTGGTTTTGGCAAAACCAATCCAGATCCAAAACACGAAGAAAGATCCAGATCCAAAACCAAAACACGAAAAGTGGCCGGTGCACACCCCTAATGTATATACACTTATACATATGCCACATAGTTATGTACAAGCTATTGTTCTATGGACCTCATTCAGAGTCTCTCACTAGATGCGATCGCTCGCCCCCAGCATATGCAAATTTGTCAAAGTGACGCCACGGGAAGCGATCGCTCGCCAAGGCATAAGCACACCCACTATGTCTTAGCGAGCGGCCAACGTACGCCCAATCGCACAGGCACAGCCACCCACCAGCGCACGTCATCTCCAGGAAGTGTATTAAAACATTGGTACATCGAGGACAATCGGAAGCGATCACAGCGCTTGTGGTTGCCTTAACTACCGCAAGCACTGCAAGGACTTCAGTGTAAAAAACAGGCATGTGAAGTGTACTATGACGCTGCGTGTTAATTATGCATGCCTCTAAAACGGCGTTGACACACTCAGCCAAGCCTGCGCTTGCACCTCCACTCCCCTGTTATTAGTGTCCTGCCCCTGTTACCACCCACAAACGGCCTCTCCTGTCACTCATTTCACTGGGCTGTCTTTGCTGGGCTAGCGAGCGGCCTGCGATCGCACAGAGTAGTTTGCGCACGTGCAGAACGAAGCGTGCGCCAAACCATCGGACCACTTGCGAGCGCACAGCGCTAGCGAGAGACTCTGAATGAGGTCCTATGTTATCAGACATTGAAATAGAAGCCAATGCTATTTCTTGCAATAGATAGGATGTATGCTTTGCATACAAAACAGTTCATCCCCTACAATAAAAATGGTATAATATTATTATTATTATTATTTGTATTATTATTATAGTTTATTAATAAGGTGCCAAAAACATTTGCAGCATCGTACAGGGGTAAATAAATAATATACAGTATATATATTGCTCTGTTAAATAAAAAAGTGACTTTTAGGTTATGTGGTCCTGTATTACATGAACCGCTAGCAAAACTGTAAGAAAATGACATTCAAGGAAAGAATACAGAATGGTCTGCATTATTCATAATTATCATGGAATGTTTCATCCGTTCCAATTTTCAACCTGCATTACACTTAGTCATCCATAATGTGGCACTGTAACACACACAATCCACAGAATACACTACCAACATTCCTTATGTCATCACCATATTAGGTGTGAAGTGAACAAACGATATTAAAAAGGCTGAAAGTATTAACGTGGATTTAAATCTGTAATACAGGTTTTTAAGAAATTTTGCACTTTAAATGCAATAAAGAATTATAATTTCCATAGTGATTACGCTATCCCAGCTCATTGCTTAAAGTTTGGTGTTTGGGACAAAATGACATAGATTTCATGAAGCTAATGCTGTGGTCTCTTGACTCTTACCCACTGAGCCAATGAACATTTTACATGATAGGTGCAGTTGAAAGATGGGAACAAAAAGAGCCATGAATTTGTTTCCTTCGTCGGGGCCTATAGTGAGAAGCAGAGGAGGTGTGGCCAGTGCTATGTGGGTGTGGTCAGTGTTGTGTGGGTGTGGCCAGTGTCATGTGGGTGTGTACATCCCATACATTATCAGCCCCAATGTCTCCCAAAATATGTAAATGTAGAATAATCAAAGCCAGCTGGGCGAGTGGACCTAATCATGCTGTCTTGAAAATGGGCCTATTTTTCTATGAAGGCCGGAGTTTTAGTCATATCCACCCACATTGTTCATCCAGCACTGACTCTCAATGCTGAATATGCACTTATCATTAAATGAACAACACAATGTAATCATTACACGTTGGCTAGTAGTAATATTTCTTTCTGTACAGGAAGACTCCTAAGATCACAATGGCGATTAATAACACAGCGATGGCAGCTCCCACTCCTCCGTACATAGCTGATTTTAATATGGCCCCCCGACACCTGGAATAAGTGTAGAGGTACAGGTTCGTTCTGGGGCAACTGCGGAGAGAAGAGAAGCATGTTATACCACATATATTACTAATATATCCACCATGACCCCGGCGAGATTGCAACGCAGACACGCAATTATTGCAGGCGCTGTATGAGCTGGCACCACATGACACGCAGTGTTTTGTATAACAGTTTAATGATGGGGTGACTCTATACAACCAAACACAGTGACATGACCCACAGCAATTGGCAGTATTCAAAAAACCGCTGCAAATAAATGTGCTTTAGCTATACGTATTATTTCGGTAGTTTGCCAGTATGGAAGCTATGTGGTAATTTGCATATCTCCACCCACAAATCCTATATTGTAGAGCAAGTTCGGATTTTGCAGGATAATGCTGACACCAATAACTATGGTTCTGTCTAAACTCTATGCCTTAGAAGGTATTGGTCTGTATCTGTAACTGGCGAGATAGATATAACCACTTGTAAGTTGCAGTCACAGTTCTGAATCTTGAATACGCTTTAATTAGATTTAAGCCAATAAAATGTTGGTTCTCTTAAGAATTAATTAATTATTTCTCATTATATTAACACTTATTGATTATCTTTACACATCTATACTTTACACTTCACTATCACCTTTTTTTTCATTTTTCGTGTGATGCCCTGGGGATGGTCCTTGGCTGGATTATTTTGGGGTGCCTTGCGCCTCGGACATGAACCCCTTAATGTTAGGGACGCCGGTATAGAGGAGCCTTGACGCTGGCCTGGCGTTTAATCACATATTTGCAAATGTATGTAACTAATACCTCTGAATTTCTATTATTATGTAAGATTCAAGTATTTTTGTTGATATTGCTGCAGTGTGCTGGGGGGAATCTTCCTTTTTTTCTGCATTTCACTAATGCTGGGCATACACGGCCAGATAAAATGTCTGTCAGACCGAAAGACATTTTATCTGGCAGCCTGCCAGCCGCAGATATCCGCGGCATACACTGTGAGATTTCTCTCACAGTGTATCAGCCCCACATCCGCGCTCCACCCCCGGGGGAGGAGACATTTCCCTATTCCTTCCACACTGTCCGATGCGGCCAACAGTTTACCGGTAAATATTGAATCGGACGGGCATGCTGGACAACCCGGCATGCCTGAGCGAGCAATTTTTAACCCTCGGTCGCCCCCCACACGCTACAATTATCGGGGTGATCCGCCGATATCAGGCGGATCGCCCCGATAATTGTAGCGTGTTTGGCCAGCATAAGAAGTAAGCAGGATGCGGTAGATCCGGATATTCTTTCGGGGCTGTGGGGGATTCCCCGAAAATTCGGGAGCCTCCAGCAACTTCCGGGAGAGCAGGTACAGTAAGTATGTTCTGAATCAAGAGAGTTTGCACTCCGCGCTACACAATTATTAATCACGTTTGCTTTGTACTCACAAGCATTGAGGTCCTGTTTCCTGGATGTAACATGATCCTGCAGTGCAGTTATAATAGTGAGGTGACTCCTGCTGACAGTTAGACACACATACCAGACCCTCATTAGTGACCACCGGGTCAAAGAACTTTAAGTACGTGGACGAGATATTTCTTGCACAGCGCGCTAAAGACAGAAGAGACAGAAGGAGAAATGATTAAACATCACAGAAACATTGAACCTATAGGTGTATAGATATAAGAAATTATCCCTCCCCCCCTGCACATGATGGAAACATAAAATCTCCAATGCTGAGCAACCTGGACTGACTTTCACAGCAACAGGCAGACCAATTACTTTCAGATCAAGAAGCACAAAGGAAGAGGTTAAAAAGTTTTCGAATCGTGTGTAAGTTCTACTGGTGTGCACCGGCCACTTTTTGTGTTTTGTGTTTTGGTTTTGGATCTGGATCTTTCTTCATGTTTTAGATCTGGATTGGTTTTGCCAAAACCACCCTTCCGGGTATTGGTTTCAGTCTTTTAGATCTGTATTTTTTTTGGAAAAAACCCTAAAAATCACAGAATTAGTTTTTTTTTGTTCCTACGCTATTATTAACCTCAATGACATTCATTTACACACATTTCCAGTCTATTCTTAACACCTCACACCTCACAATATTGTTTTTAGGCCAAAAGGTTGCACCGAGGTAGCTGGATGACTATGCTAAGCGACACGAGTGGGCGGCACAAACACGTGGCCCATCTAGGAGTGACACTGCAGTGGCAGACAGGATGGCAGTTTAAAAAACCCAAACAGTACATAATGCAAAGAATAAAAAGAGGTGCAAGATGGAATTGTCCTTGGGCCCTCCCACCCACCCGTATGTTGTATAAACAGGACATGCACACTTTAACAAACCAATCATTTCAGCGCCAGGGTCTGCCACACGACTGTGGCTGAAATGATTGGTTCGTTTGGGCCCCCACAAAACAAGCTGGCAATTAATCTGTCCCTACACAAACAGGCTCTACAGGGGCAAGATGTCGTCCTCATCCTCCTCATCCACCGATTCCTCACCCTCTTCAGTGTTGTGTACATCCTCATCCTCACAGAGTATTAATTTGTACCCACTGGAATCCACCACCGCAGGTCCCTCTGTACGTTCTGGAGGCTGGTCTTCCCGGAAGAATTGATAATTCATTTTGAGGGACATCATCTTCTCCACATTTTGTGGAAGCAACCTCCTATGCCTTTCGCTGACAAGGTTCCCGACTGCACTAAAAACTCATTCGGAGGACACACTGGAGGGGGGGGCAACTTAGGTAAAATAGAGCCAATTTGTATAGGGGCCTCCAAATTGCCTCTTTTTCCTGCCAGTACAGGTTCAGACTGTCTGACATGCCTACTTGGATGCTGTGACCGATGTAATCCTCCACCATTCTTTCAATGGTGACAGTATCATATGCAGTGACAGTAGACATGTCAGAAATTGTTTCCAGGTCCTTCAGTCCGGACCAGATGTCCAAACTTGGTCCTGCCTGCCCTGCATCACCACCAGCGGGTTGCTTAGGATATCCAAGTTGTTTCCTGGCAGCCCCAGTTGCGGGAGGAAATGAAGAAGGAGCTGTTGCCGTGTCACGTTCCGCTCCAGCTGACAGTGTTTTCACCAGCAGGTCTTTGCACCTCTGCAGGCTTGTGTCCACTGGAAGGAGAGACTCCATGTAGGCTTTAAACCTAGGATCGAGCACGATGGCCAAAATGTAGTGGCCAGATTTTATCAGATTGACAACCCTCGAATCCTGGCAAAACGAATGAAGGGCTTCATCCACAAGTCCCACATACTGAGCAGAATCGCTCCATCTTGCCCCTACCCCTACTTATTACACCTTTACATAAGCTACATATGGCAAGACAGTTGCTGTCCGGATTTGGATAGAAATTTTGCCAGACCAAAGAGGTGGAATGTTTGGTCTTCTGCCCAGGACCATGATGGGCTTTTTCATCCCAAAGACAAAAACAGTCTCCCCCGGAGCCTGATTTAAACAAACCACATCACCATCAGAATCCTCCTCGCCAACTTCCTCCTCAGCGCCAGCTACACCAATATCCTCATCCTGTTGTAATTCAACAGTGACATCTTCCATTTGAATATCAGCAAGTGGACTGTGGGTGCTCCTTTCAGCACTTGCAGGGGGCGTGCAAATGGTGGAAAGAGCCACCTCTTCCCATCCAGTGCTGGGAAGGTCAGGCAACCACCACCACACTTGGACTCTCCTTGGGGATTTGTGATATCTTCTTAGAACGCACAATTCTTTGCTGTGCTTTTGCCAGCTTAACTCTTTTAATTTTTCTAGTGGGAGAAGGAGGGCTTCCATCGTCATATGAAGCTGAACCACTAGTCATGAACATGGGCCTTAGCCTTTCCTTGCCACTCTGTGTCGTAAATGGCATATTGGCCAGTTTACATTTCTCCTCAGACAATTTAAATGTGTTTTTTTAGGTCATTTTACTGAGCTTTGGCTTTTTGGATTTTACATGCCCTCTACTACAACATTGGGCATCGGCCTTGGCAGACGACATTGATGGCATTTCATCATCTATGTCATGACTAGTGGCAGCAGCTTCAGCACTAGGAGGAAGTGGTTCTTGATCTTTCCCTATTTTATCCTCCAAATTTTTGGCCTCCATTATTTTTATGGAGTGAATAACCCCTGTAAAAATTATTTGGATTAATTAAATAACCCCTTTTTATTTGGAAACTGGAGTGAATACACAGCGCAGGGCACTGTAGCCCTACACCACACAGGGCAGCCCTGTAAAAATTATATGGACTGAATATACAGCACAGGACAGCACCACTGGACTGAACTGGACTGATACAGCAGAGCAGGTCACCCCCAGACTGATACAGCAGCACAGCACCACTGGACTGGACTGATACAGCAGAGCAGGTCACCCCCAGACTGATACAGCAGAGCAGATCACCACGCCATGCCACTTTCCCACATACACTAGAGAGACACGTCCTCTCACTACCCTCTCCAGGATGGGAGTGAAGATGGCGTGGTGGGAGACGTGAAATGTGTAAAGTTTGGGTCTCGCGAGAATCCAACACCAGGATGATGTTGTTTTGCCCCGTCCTGGGAACCGAGTCTGGCGGGAAAACCCAAGCCGGACTCGGTTCCCGACTCGGATCAGGGGGGGCTCGTGGGGGTTTCGGATTTCGAAAATCTGAACCCGCTCATCCCTAGTAAGTTCTGTCTTGGTTTTGTTTTTTTCTTTGTTTTAGCCCAGGATATTTAGGTCTTTTTGAGGATTTGGGGAAACTGTATGTTTTATTTTAATTATTTATTTTCCTTTAAACAACCCATTCTGTCCTGTAAAACCAGCTAGCACTGAGGCCTATTGTGTAAGAAGGGGCTGGTTCTATTCTTGCTGATGACCAGGTTCAAGAGAAAATCACAGTAGGTAGAACATCCACATTCCAGCAATAATCTAGACCACAGGTTCTCAAATTCAGGGCCTGATTCAGCTTCAGTTCAGATGGAATTGCAAAGCAGCTCGCAAGTGTCTGTGCAGATGTGGTAATGCACAGAAAGCATCATGCCTCTTGCTGCATTACGTATGCGAGCTGCATTGTACAACGCAGTATCGGATACTCTGGGGCACGGCCGGACTTCCCACTATGCATACTAGGTGCTCACCTAGGGCCCGGCAAGACTCAAGGGGCCAGTGTACGGGCCTTTTTGCCTGAAGAATTTACATGATCACAGTGCTCCCAGAGGAGCACTGCGCGAGTACCACATGACATGTCACGCGGTCCCGCCTCCACTCCCAGAGAGCCTCTGGGCAGACTGTATCACTGTGATACAGTTTCCTGTGCAGGCGCGCCGCAGCGCTCAGGAGGGTTCCCGGCGGCGTTGCTGCGAGACCTGTCCCCTGCCGCCAGTCTTCTGCTGTTGCTGTAGGAGCCCCCAAGACCAGGTAAGTCTAAGTGGGGGGCTGTGATGGAGGGGACTATGAGGAGAGGCTGTGATGGAGGGGGCTGTGATGGAGGGGGCTATGAGGAGAGGCTGTGATGGAGGGGGCTATGAGGAGGGCTATGAGGAGGGGCTGTGATGGAGGGGGCTACGAGGAGGGGCTGTGATGGAGGGGGCTATGAGGAGGAGCTGTGATGGAGGGGGCTATGAGGAGGAGCTGTGATGGAGGGGGCTATGAGGAGGGGCTGTGATGGAGGGGGCTGTGATGGAGGGGGCTATGAGGAGGGGCTGTGATGGAGGGGGCTATGAGGAGGGGCTGTGATGGAGGGGGCTATGAGGAGGGGCTGTGATGCAGGGGGCTATGAGGAGAGGCTGTGATGGAGGGGGCTATGAGGAGGGGCTGTGATGGAGGTGGCTATGAGGAGGGGCTGTGATGGAGGGGGCTATGAGGAGGAGCTGTGATGGAGGGGGCTATGAGGAGGGGCTGTGATGGAGGGGGCTGTGATGGAGGGGGCTATGAGGAGGGGCTGTGATGGAGGGGGCTATGAGGAGGTCTATGAGGAGGGGCTGTGATGGAGGGGGCTATGAGGAGGGGCTGTGATGGAGGGGGCTATGAGGAGGGGCTGTGATGGAGGGGGCTATGAGGAGGGGCTGTGATGGAGGGGGCTGTCATGGAGGGGGATTTGAGGAGAGGCTGTGATGAAGGGGGCTATGAGGAGAGGCTGTGATGGACGGGGCTATGAGGAGGGGCTGTGATGGAGGGGGCTATGAGGAGGGGCTGTGATGGAGAGGGCTATGAGGAGGGGCTGTGATGGAGAGGGCTATGAGGAGGGGCTGTGATGGAGGGGGCTATGAGGAGGGGCTGTGATGGAGGGGGCTTAGAGGAGGGGCTGTGATGGAGGGGGCTTAGATGAGGGGCTGTGATGGAGGGGGCTATGAGGAGAGGCAGTGATGGAGGGGGCTATGATGGAGGGGACTATGAGGAGGGGCTATGATGAAGGGGGCTATGAGGAGGGGCTGTGATGGAGGGGGCTATGAGGAGGGGCTATGAGGTGGGCTGTGATGGAGCGGGCTGTGATGGAGCGGGATATGAGGAGAGACAGTGATGAAGGGGGCTATGAGGAAGGGCTGTGATGAGGAGGCTATGAGGAGGGGCTGTGATGAGGGGGCTATGAGGAGGGGCTGTGATGGAGGGGGCTATGAGGAGGGGCTGTGATGGAGGGGGCTATGAGGAGGGGCTGTGATGGAGGGGTCTGTGATGGAGGGGGTTTTGAGGAGAGGCTGTGATGAAGGGGGCTATGAGGAGAGACTGTGATGGAGGGGGCTATGAGGTGGGGCTGTGACGGAGAGGGCTATGGGGAGGGGCTGTGATGGAGGGGGCTATGAGGAGGGGCTGGATGGAGGGGGCTATGAGGAGAGGCTGTGATGGAGGGGGCTAAGAGGAGAGGCTGTGATGGAGGGGGCTAAGATGGAGGGGGCTATGAGGAGGGGCTGTGATGGAGGGGGCTATGAGGAGGGGCTATGAGGAGGGGCTGTGATGGAGGGGGCTGTAATGGAGTGGGCTATGAGGAGGGGGCTATGAGGAGGAGCTGTGATGGAGGGGGCTATGAGGAGGGGCTGGATGGAGGGGGCTAAGAGGAGAGGCTGTGATGGAGGGGGCTAAGAGGAGAGGCTGTGATGGAGGGGGCTAAGATGGAGGGGGCTATGAGGAGGGGCTGTGATGGAGCGGGCTGTGATGGAGGGGGTTTTGAGGAGAGGCTGTGATGAAGGGGGCTATGAGGAGAGGCTGTGATGGAGGGGGTTTTGAGGAGAGGCTGTGATAAAGGGGGCTATGAGGAGAGGCTGTGATGGAGGGGGCTATGAGGAGGGGCTGTGATGGAGAGGGCTATGAGGAGGGGGCTATGAGGAGGGTCTGTGATGGAGGGGGCTATGAGGAGGGGCTGGATGGAGGGGGCTATGAGGAGAGGCTGTGATGGAGGGGGCTAAGAGGAGAGGCTGTGATGGAGGGGGCTAAGATGGAGGGGGCTATGAGGAGGGGCTGTGATGGAGGGGGCTATGAGGAGGGGCTATGAGGAGGGGCTGTGATGGAGGGGGCTGTGATGGAGCGGGATATGAGGAGAGGCTGTGATGTAGGGGGCTATGAGGAGGGGCTGTGATGGAGGGGGCTATGAGGAGGGGCTATGAGGAGGGGCTGTGATGGAGGGGTCTGTGATGGAGGGGGCTATGAGGAGGGGCAGTGACGGAGAGGGCTATGAGGAGGGGGCTATGAGGAGGGGCTGTGATGGAGGGTGCTATAAGGAGGGGCTGGATGGAGGGGGCTATGAGGAGAGGCTGTGATGGAGGGGGCTAAGAGGAGAGGCTGTGATGGAGGGGGATAAGATGGAGGGGGCTATGAGGAGGGGCTGTGATGGAGGGGGCTATGAGGAGGGGCTATGAGGAGTGGCTGTGATGGAAGGGGCTGTAATGGAGCGGGATATGAGGAGAGGCTGTGATGAAGGGGGCTATACGGAGGGGCTGTGATGAGGGGGCTATGAGGAGGGGCTGTGATGGAGGGGGCTGTGATGGAGCGGGATATGAGGAGAGGCTGTGATGTAGGGGGCTATGAGGAGGGGCTGTGATGGAGGGGGCTATGAGGAGGGGCTATGAGGAGGGGCTGTGATGGAGGGGTCTGTGATGGAGGGGGTTTTGAGGGGAGGCTGTGATGAAGGGCGCTATGAGGAGAGGCTGTGATGGAGGGGGCTATGAGGAGGGGCAGTGACGGAGAGGGCTATGAGGAGGGGGCTATGAGGAGGGGCTGTGATGGAGGGTGCTATAAGGAGGGGCTGGATGGAGGGGGCTATGAGGAGAGGCTGTGATGGAGGGGGCTAAGAGGAGAGGCTGTGATGGAGGGGGATAAGATGGAGGGGGCTATGAGGAGGGGCTGTGATGGAGGGGGCTATGAGGAGGGGCTATGAGGAGTGGCTGTGATGGAAGGGGCTGTAATGGAGCAGGATATGAGGAGAGGCTGTGATGAAGGGGGCTATGAGGAGGGGCTGTGATGAGGGGGCTATGAGGAGGGGCTGTGATGGAGGGGGCTATGAGGAGGGGCAGTGATGGTGGGGGCTATGAGGAGGGGCTATGAGGAGGGGCTGTGATGGAGGGGTCTGTGATGGAGGGGGTTTTGAGGGGAGGCTGTGATGAAGGGCGCTATGAGGAGAGGCTGTGATGGAGGGGGCTATGAGGAGGGGCAGTGACGGAGAGGGCTATGAGGAGGGGGCTATGAGGAGGGGCTGTGATGGAGGGGGCTATAAGGAGGGGCTGATGAAGGGGGCTATGAGGAGAGGCTGTGATGGAGGGGGCTAAGAGGAGAGGCTGTGATGGAGGGGGCTAAGAAGGAGGGGGCTATGAGGAGGGGCTGTGATGGAGGGGGCTATGAGGAGGGGCTGTGATGAGGGGGCTATGAGGAGGGGCTGTGATGAGGGGGCTATGAGGAGGGGCTGTGATGGAGGGGGCTATGAGGAGGGGCTGTGATGGAGGGGGCTATGAGGAGGGGCTGTGATGGAGGGGTCTGAGATGGAGGGGGTTTTGAGGAGAGGCTGTGATGAAGGGGGCTGTGAGGAGAGACTGGGATGGAGGGGGCTATGAGGAGGGGCTGTGACGGAGAGGGCTATGGGAGGGGCTGTGATGGATGGGGCTATGAGGAGGGGCTGGATGGAGGGGGCTATGAGGAGAGGCTGTGATGGAGGGGGCTAAGAGGAGAGGCTGTGATGGAGGGGGCTAAGATGGAGGGGGCTATGAGGAGGGGCTGTGATGGAGGGGGCTATGAGGAGGGGCTATGAGGAGGGGCTGTGATGGAGGGGGCTGTAATGGAGTGGGCTATGAGGAGGGGCTGTGATGGAGGGGGCTATGAGGAGGGGCTGTGATGGAGGGGGCTATGAGGAGGGGCTGGATGGAGGGGGCTAAGAGGAGAGGCTGTGATGGAGGGGGCTAAGAGGAGAGGCTGTGATGGAGGGGGCTAAGATGGAGAGGGCTATGAGGAGGGGCTGTGATGGAGAGGGCTATGAGGAGGGGCTGTGATGGAGGGGGCTATGAGGAGGGGCTGTGATGGAGGGGGCTTAGAGGAGGGGCTGTGATGGAGGGGGCTTAGATGAGGGGCTGTGATGGAGGGGGCTATGAGGAGAGGCAGTGATGGAGGGGGCTATGATGGAGGGGACTATGAGGAGGGGCTATGATGAAGGGGGCTATGAGGAGGGGCTGTGATGGAGGGGGCTATGAGGAGGGGCTATGAGGTGGGCTGTGATGGAGCGGGCTGTGATGGAGCGGGATATGAGGAGAGACAGTGATGAAGGGGGCTATGAGGAAGGGCTGTGATGAGGAGGCTATGAGGAGGGGCTGTGATGAGGGGGCTATGAGGAGGGGCTGTGATGGAGGGGGCTATGAGGAGGGGCTGTGATGGAGGGGGCTATGAGGAGGGGCTGTGATGGAGGGGTCTGTGATGGAGGGGGTTTTGAGGAGAGGCTGTGATGAAGGGGGCTATGAGGAGAGACTGTGATGGAGGGGGCTATGAGGTGGGGCTGTGACGGAGAGGGCTATGGGGAGGGGCTGTGATGGAGGGGGCTATGAGGAGGGGCTGGATGGAGGGGGCTATGAGGAGAGGCTGTGATGGAGGGGGCTAAGAGGAGAGGCTGTGATGGAGGGGGCTAAGATGGAGGGGGCTATGAGGAGGGGCTGTGATGGAGGGGGCTATGAGGAGGGGCTATGAGGAGGGGCTGTGATGGAGGGGGCTGTAATGGAGTGGGCTATGAGGAGGGGGCTATGAGGAGGAGCTGTGATGGAGGGGGCTATGAGGAGGGGCTGGATGGAGGGGGCTAAGAGGAGAGGCTGTGATGGAGGGGGCTAAGAGGAGAGGCTGTGATGGAGGGGGCTAAGATGGAGGGGGCTATGAGGAGGGGCTGTGATGGAGCGGGCTGTGATGGAGGGGGTTTTGAGGAGAGGCTGTGATGAAGGGGGCTATGAGGAGAGGCTGTGATGGAGGGGGTTTTGAGGAGAGGCTGTGATGAAGGGGGCTATGAGGAGAGGCTGTGATGGAGGGGGCTATGAGGAGGGGCTGTGATGGAGAGGGCTATGAGGAGGGGGCTATGAGGAGGGTCTGTGATGGAGGGGGCTATGAGGAGGGGCTGGATGGAGGGGGCTATGAGGAGAGGCTGTGATGGAGGGGGCTAAGAGGAGAGGCTGTGATGGAGGGGGCTAAGATGGAGGGGGCTATGAGGAGGGGCTGTGATGGAGGGGGCTATGAGGAGGGGCTATGAGGAGGGGCTGTGATGGAGGGGGCTGTGATGGAGCGGGATATGAGGAGAGGCTGTGATGTAGGGGGCTATGAGGAGGGGCTGTGATGGAGGGGGCTATGAGGAGGGGCTATGAGGAGGGGCTGTGATGGAGGGGTCTGTGATGGAGGGGGCTATGAGGAGGGGCAGTGACGGAGAGGGCTATGAGGAGGGGGCTATGAGGAGGGGCTGTGATGGAGGGTGCTATAAGGAGGGGCTGGATGGAGGGGGCTATGAGGAGAGGCTGTGATGGAGGGGGCTAAGAGGAGAGGCTGTGATGGAGGGGGATAAGATGGAGGGGGCTATGAGGAGGGGCTGTGATGGAGGGGGCTATGAGGAGGGGCTATGAGGAGTGGCTGTGATGGAAGGGGCTGTAATGGAGCGGGATATGAGGAGAGGCTGTGATGAAGGGGGCTATACGGAGGGGCTGTGATGAGGGGGCTATGAGGAGGGGCTGTGATGGAGGGGGCTGTGATGGAGCGGGATATGAGGAGAGGCTGTGATGTAGGGGGCTATGAGGAGGGGCTGTGATGGAGGGGGCTATGAGGAGGGGCTATGAGGAGGGGCTGTGATGGAGGGGTCTGTGATGGAGGGGGTTTTGAGGGGAGGCTGTGATGAAGGGCGCTGTGAGGAGAGGCTGTGATGGAGGGGGCTATGAGGAGGGGCAGTGACGGAGAGGGCTATGAGGAGGGGGCTATGAGGAGGGGCTGTGATGGAGGGTGCTATAAGGAGGGGCTGGATGGAGGGGGCTATGAGGAGAGGCTGTGATGGAGGGGGCTAAGAGGAGAGGCTGTGATGGAGGGGGAAAAGATGGAGGGGGCTATGAGGAGGGGCTGTGATGGAGGGGGCTATGAGGAGGGGCTATGAGGAGTGGCTGTGATGGAAGGGGCTGTAATGGAGCGGGATATGAGGAGAGGCTGTGATGAAGGGGGCTATGAGGAGGGGCTGTGATGAGGGGGCTATGAGGAGGGGCTGTGATGGAGGGGGCTATGAGGAGGGGCAGTGATGGTGGGGGCTATGAGGAGGGGCTATGAGGAGGGGCTGTGATGGAGGGGTCTGTGATGGAGGGGGTTTTGAGGGGAGGCTGTGATGAAGGGCGCTATGAGGAGAGGCTGTGATGGAGGGGGCTATGAGGAGGGGCAGTGACGGAGAGGGCTATGAGGAGGGGGCTATGAGGAGGGGCTGTGATGGAGGGGGCTATAAGGAGGGGCTGATGAAGGGGGCTATGAGGAGAGGCTGTGATGGAGGGGGCTAAGAGGAGAGGCTGTGATGGAGGGGGCTAAGAAGGAGGGGGCTATGAGGAGGGGCTGTGATGGAGGGGGCTATGAGGAGGGGCTGTGATGAGGGGGCTATGAGGAGGGGCTGTGATGAGGGGGCTATGAGGAGGGGCTGTGATGGAGGGGGCTATGAGGAGGGGCTGTGATGGAGGGGGCTATGAGGAGGGGCTGTGATGGAGGGGTCTGAGATGGAGGGGGTTTTGAGGAGAGGCTGTGATGAAGGGGGCTGTGAGGAGAGACTGGGATGGAGGGGGCTATGAGGAGGGGCTGTGATGGAGAGGGCTATGGGAGGGGCTGTGATGGATGGGGCTATGAGGAGGGGCTGGATGGAGGGGGCTATGAGGAGAGGCTGTGATGGAGGGGGCTAAGAGGAGAGGCTGTGATGGAGGGGGCTAAGATGGAGGGGGCTATGAGGAGGGGCTGTGATGGAGGGGGCTATGAGGAGGGGCTATGAGGAGGGGCTGTGATGGAGGGGGCTGTAATGGAGTGGGCTATGAGGAGGGGCTGTGATGGAGGGGGCTATGAGGAGGGGCTGTGATGGAGGGGGCTATGAGGAGGGGCTGGATGGAGGGGGCTAAGAGGAGAGGCTGTGATGGAGGGGGCTAAGAGGAGAGGCTGTGATGGAGGGGGCTAAGATGGAGGGGGCTATGAGGAGGGGCTGTGATGGAGCGGGCTGTGATGGAGGGGGTTTTGAGGAGAGGCTGTGATGAAGGGGGCTATGAGGAGAGGCTGTGATGGAGGGGGTTTTGAGGAGAGGCTGTG
The DNA here is from genome assembly GCA_031769625.1 of Taudactylus pleione. NCBI lineage: Eukaryota > Metazoa > Chordata > Amphibia > Anura > Myobatrachidae > Taudactylus > Taudactylus pleione. The sequence continues at coordinate 10,354,910 of JAUIMM010000391.1, forward strand.
ATGAAGGGGGCTATGAGGAGAGGCTGTGATGGAGGGGGCTATGAGGAGGGGCTGTGATGGAGAGGGCTATGAGGAGGGGGCTATAAGGAGGGGCTGTGATGGAGGGTATGAGGAGGGGCTGGATGGAGGGGGCTATGAGGAGAGGCTGTGATGGAGGGGGCTAAGAGGAGAGGCTGTGATGGAGGGGGCTAAGATGGAGGGGGCTATGAGGAGGGGCTGTGATTGAGGGGGCTATGAGGAGGGGCTATGAGGAGGGGCTGTGATGGAGGGGGCTGTGATGGAGCGGGATATGAGGAGAGGCTGTGATGAAGGGGGCTATGAGGAGGGGCTGTGATGGAGGGGGCTATGAGGAGGGGCTATGAGGAGGGGCTGTGATGGAGGGGTCTATGATGGAGGGGGTTTTGAGGGGAGGCTGTGATGAAGGGCGCTATGAGGAGAGGCTGTGATGGAGGGGGCTATGAGGAGGGGCTGTGATGGAGGGGGCTATAAGGAGGGGCTGGATGGAGGGGGCTATGAGGAGAGGCTGTGATGGAGGGGGCTAAGAGGAGAGGCTGTGATGGAGGGGGCTAAGATGGAGGGGGCTATGAGGAGGGGCTGTGATGGATGGGGCTATGAGGAGGGGCTATGAGGAGGGGCTGTGATGGAGGGGGCTGTAATGGAGCGGGATATGAGGAGAGGCTGTGATGAAGGGGGCTATGAGGAGGGGCTGTGATGAGGGGGCTATGAGGAGGGGCTGTGATGGAGGGGGCTATGAGGAGGGGCTGTGATTGAGGGGGCTATGAGGAGGGGCTATGATGGAAGCGGCTGTGATGGAGGGGGTTTTGAGGAGAGGCTGTGATGAAGGGGGCTATGAGGAGAGGCTGTGATAGAGGGGGCTATGAGGAGGGGCTGTGATGTAGGAGGCTATGAGGAGGGGCTGTGATGGAGGGGGCTATGAGGAGGGGCTGCGATGGAGGGGGCTATGAGGAGAGGCTGTGATGGAGGGGGCTATGATGGAGGGGACTATGAGGAGGGGTTGTGATGGAGGGGGCTATGAGGAGGGGCTGTGATGGAGGGGGCTATGAGGAGGGGCTGTGATGGAGGGGGCTGTGATGGAGCGGGATATGAGGAGAGGCTGTGATGAAGGGGGCTGTGATGGAGGGGGCTATGAGGAGAAGCTGTGATGGAGGGGGCTATGAGGAGGGGCTGTGATGGAGGGTGCTATGAGGAGGGGCTGTGATGGAGAGGGCTATCAGGAGGGTATGTGATGGAGGGGGCTATGAGGTGGGGCTGTGATGGAGGGGGCTATGAGGAGGGGCTGTGATGGAGGGGCTGTGAGGAGAGGCTGTGATGGAGGGGGCTATGAGGAGAGGCTGTGATGGAGGGGGATATGAGGAGAGGCTGTGATGAGGGGGCTATGAGGAGTGGCTGTGATGGAGTGGGCTATGAGGAGAGGCTGTGATGGTAGGGGGATATGAGGAGAGGCTGTGATGGAGGGGGCTATGAGGAGGGGCTATGAGGAGGGGCTGTGATGGAGGGGGCTATGAGGAGGGGCTGTGATGGAGGGGGCTATGAGGAGGGGCTGTGATGGAGGGGGCTATGAGGGAGGGGCTGTGTTGGAGGGGGCTATGAGGGAGGGGCTGTGATGGAGCGGGCTTTGAGGAGGGGCTATGATGGAGGGGGCTGTGATGGAGGGGCTATGAGGAGGTGCTGGATGGAGGGGGCTATGAGGAGAGGCTGTGATGGAGGGGACTAAGAGGAGAGGCTGTGATGGAGGGGGCTATGATGGAGGGGGCTATGAGGAGGGGCTGTGATGGAGGGGGCTGTGATGGAGGGGGCTATGAGGAGAGGCAGTGATGGAGGGGCTATGATGGAGGGGACTATGAGGAGGGGCTATGAGGAGAGGCAGTGATGGAGGGGCTATGATGGAGGGGACTATGAGGAGGGTCTATGAGGAGGGGCTGTGATGGAGGGGGCTATGAGGAGGGGCTGTGATGGAGGGGGCTATGAGGAGGGCTGAGGAGGGGGTGTGATGGAGGGGGCTATGAGGAGGGGCTATGAGGAGGGGCTGTGATGGAGGGGGCTGTGATGGAGCGGGATATGAGGAGAGGCTGTGATGAAGGGGGCTATGAGGAGGGGCTATGAGGAGAGGCTGTGATGGAGGGGGCTATGAGGAGGGGCTGTGATGAGGGGGCTATGAGGAGGGACTGTGATGGAGGGGGCTATGAGGAGGGGCTGTGATGGAGGGGGCTATGAGGAGGGGCTGTGATAGAGGGGGCTGTGATGGAGGGGGTTTTGAGGAGAGGCTGTGATGAAGGGGGCTATGAGGAGAGGCTGTGATGGAGGGGGCTATGAGGAGGGGCTGTGATGGAGAGGGCTATGAGGAGGGGCTGTGATGGAGGGGGCTATGAGGAGGGGCTGTGATGGAGAGGGCTATGAGGAGGGGCTGTGATGGAGGGGGATATGAGGAGGGGCTGGATGGAGGGGGCTATGAGGAGAGGCTGTGATGGAGGGGGCTAAGAGGAGAGGCTGTGATGGAGGGGGCTATGAGGAGGGGCTGTGACGGAGAGGGCTATGGGAGGGGCTGTGATGGATGGGGCTATGAGGAGGGGCTGGATGGAGGGGGCTATGAGGAGAGGCTGTGATGGAGGGGGCTAAGAGGAGAGGCTGTGATGGAGGGGGCTAAGATGGAGGGGGCAATGAGGAGGGGCTGTGATGGAGGGGGCTATGAGGAGGGGCTATGAGGAGGGGCTGTGATGGAGGGGGCTGTAATGGAGTGGGCTATGAGGAGGGGCTGTGATGGAGGGGGCTATGAGGAGGGGCTGTGATGGAGGGGGCTATGAGGAGGGGCTGGATGGAGGGGGCTAAGAGGAGAGGCTGTGATGGAGGGGGCTAAGAGGAGAGGCTGTGATGGAGGGGGCTAAGATGGAGGGGGCTATGTGGAGGGGCTGTGATGGAGCGGGCTGTGATGGAGGGGGTTTTGAGGAGAGGCTGTGATGAAGGGGGCTATGAGGAGAGGCTGTGATGGAGGGGGTTTTGAGGAGAGGCTGTGATGAAGGGGGCTATGAGGAGAGGCTGTGATGGAGGGGGCTATGAGGAGGGGCTGTGATGGAGAGGGCTATGAGGAGGGGGCTATGAGGAGGGGCTGTGATGGAGGGGGCTTTGAGGAGGGGCTGGATGGAGGGGGCTATGAGGAGAGGCTGTGATGGAGGGGGCTAAGAGGAGAGGCTGTGATGGAGGGGGCTAAGATGGAGGGGGCTATGAGGAGGGGCTGTGATGGAGGGGGCTATGAGGAGGGGCTATGAGGAGGGGCTGTGATGGAGGGGGCTGTGATGGAGCGGGATATGAGGAGAGGCTGTGATGAAGGGGGCTATGAGGAGGGGCTGTGATGGAGGAGGCTATGAGGAGGGGCTATGAGGAGGGGCTGTGATGGAGGGGTCTGTGATGGAGGGGGTTTTGAGGGGAGGCTGTGATGAAGGGCGCTATGAGGAGAGGCTGTGATGGAGGGGGCTATGAGGAGGGGCTGTGATGGAGGGGGCTATAAGGAGGGGCTGGATGGAGGGGGCTATGAGGAGAGGCTGTGATGGAGGGGGCTAAGAGGAGAGGCTGTGATGGAGAGGGCTAAGATGGAGGGGGCTATGAGGAGGGGCTGTGATGGAGGGGGCTATGAGGGGCTATGAGGAGGGGCTGTGATGGAGGGGGCTGTAATGGAGCGGGATATGAGGAGAGGCTGTGATGAAGGGGGCTATGAGGAGGGGCTGTGATGAGGGGGCTATGGGGAGGGGCTGTGATGGAGGGGGCTATGAGGAGGGGCTGTGATGGAGGGGGCTATGAGGAGAGGCTGTGATGGAGGGGGCTAAGAGGAGAGGCTGTGATGGAGGGGGCTAAGATGGAGGGGGCTATGAGGAGGGGCTGTGATGGAGGGGGCTATGAGGAGGGGCTGGATGGAGGGGGCTATGAGGAGAGGCTGTGATGGAGGGGGCTAAGAGGAGAGGCTGTGATGGAGGGGGCTATGAGGAGGGGCTGTGACGGAGAGGGCTATGGGAGGGGCTGTGATGGATGGGGCTATGAGGAGGGGCTGGATGGAGGGGGCTATGAGGAGAGGCTGTGATGGAGGGGGCTAAGAGGAGAGGCTGTGATGGAGGGGGCTAAGATGGAGGGGGCTATGAGGAGGGGCTGTGATGGAGGGGGCTATGAGGAGGGGCTATGAGGAGGGGCTGTGATGGAGGGGGCTGTAATGGAGTGGGCTATGAGGAGGGGCTGTGATGGAGGGGGCTATGAGGAGGGGCTGTGATGGAGGGGGCTATGAGGAGGGGCTGGATGGAGGGGGCTAAGAGGAGAGGCTGTGATGGAGGGGGCTAAGAGGAGAGGCTGTGATGGAGGGGGCTAAGATGGAGGGGGCTATGAGGAGGGGCTGTGATGGAGCGGGCTGTGATGGAGGGGGTTTTGAGGAGAGGCTGTGATGAAGGGGGCTATGAGGAGAGGCTGTGATGGAGGGGGTTTTGAGGAGAGGCTGTGATGAAGGGGGCTATGAGGAGAGGCTGTGATGGAGGGGGCTATGAGGAGGGGCTGTGATGGAGAGGGCTATGAGGAGGGGGCTATGAGGAGGGGCTGTGATGGAGGGGGCTTTGAGGAGGGGCTGGATGGAGGGGGCTATGAGGAGAGGCTGTGATGGAGGGGGCTAAGAGGAGAGGCTGTGATGGAGGGGGCTAAGATGGAGGGGGCTATGAGGAGGGGCTGTGATGGAGGGGGCTATGAGGAGGGGATATGAGGAGGGGCTGTGATGGAGGGGGCTGTGATGGAGCGGGATATGAGGAGAGGCTGTGATGAAGGGGGCTATGAGGAGGGGCTGTGATGGAGGAGGCTATGAGGAGGGGCTATGAGGAGGGGCTGTGATGGAGGGGTCTGTGATGGAGGGGGTTTTGAGGGGAGGCTGTGATGAAGGGCGCTATGAGGAGAGGCTGTGATGGAGGGGGCTATGAGGAGGGGCTGTGATGGAGGGGGCTATAAGGAGGGGCTGGATGGAGGGGGCTATGAGGAGAGGCTGTGATGGAGGGGGCTAAGAGGAGAGGCTGTGATGGAGAGGGCTAAGATGGAGGGGGCTATGAGGAGGGGCTGTGATGGAGGGGGCTATGAGGGGCTATGAGGAGGGGCTGTGATGGAGGGGGCTGTAATGGAGCGGGATATGAGGAGAGGCTGTGATGAAGGGGGCTATGAGGAGGGGCTGTGATGAGGGGGCTATGGGGAGGGGCTGTGATGGAGGGGGCTATGAGGAGGGGCTGTGATGGAGGGGGCTATGAGGAGGGGCTATGATGGAAGCGGCTGTGATGGAGGGGGTTTTGAGGAGAGGCTGTGATGAAGGGGGCTATGAGGAGAGGCTGTGATAGAGGGGGCTATGAGGAGGGGCTGTGATGTAGGAGGCTATGAGGAGGGGCTGTGATGGAGGGGGCTATGAGGAGGGGCTGCGATGGAGGGGGCTATGAGGAGAGGCTGTGATGGAGGGGGCTATGATGGAGGGGACTATGAGGAGGGGTTGTGATGGAGGGGGCTATGAGGAGGGGCTGTGATGGAGGGGGCTATGAGGAGGGGCTGTGATGGAGGGGGCTGTGATGGAGCGGGATATGAGGAGAAGCTGTGATGAAGGGGGCTGATGGAGGGGGCTATGAGGAGAAGCTGTGATGGAGGGGGCTATGAGGAGGGGCTGTGATGGAGGGTGCTATGAGGAGGGGCTGTGATGGAGAGGGCTATCAGGAGGGTATGTGATGGAGGGGGCTATGAGGTGGGGCTGTGATGGAGGGGGCTATGAGGAGGGGCTGTGATGGAGGGGCTGTGAGGAGAGGCTGTGATGGAGGGGGCTATGAGGAGAGGCTGTGATGGAGGGGGATATGAGGAGAGGCTGTGATGAGGGGGCTATGAGGAGAGGCTGTGATGGAGTGGGCTATGAGGAGAGGCTGTGATGGTAGGGGGCTATGAGGAGAGGCTGTGATGGAGGGGGCTATGAGGAGGGGCTATGAGGAGGGGCTGTGATGGAGGGGGCTATGAGGAGGGGTTGTGATGGAGGGGGCTATGAGGAGGGGCTGTGATGGAGGGGGCTATGAGGGAGGGGCTGTGATGGAGGGGGGTATGAGGGAGGGGCTGTGATGCAGCGGGCTTTGAGGAGGGGCTATGATGGAGGGGGCTGTGATGGAGGGGCTGTGATGGAGGGGACTAAGAGGAGAGGCTGTGATGGAGGGGACTAAGAGGAGAGGCTGTGATGGAGGGGGCTATGATGGAGGGGGCTATGAGGAGGGGCTGTGATGGAGGGGGCTGTGATGGAGGGGGCTGTGATGGAGGGGGCTGTGATGGAGGGGGCTATGAGGAGAGGCAGTGATGGAGGGGCTATGATGGAGGGGACTATGAGGAGGGGCTATGAGGAGAGGCAGTGATGGAGGGGCTATGATGGAGGGGACTATGAGGAGGGGCTATGAGGAGGGGCTGTGATGGAGGGGGCTATGAGGAGGGGCTGTGATGGAGGGGGCTATGAGGAGGGCTGAGGAGGGGCTGTGATGGAGGGGGCTATGAGGAGGGGCTATGAGGAGGGGCTGTGATGGAGGGGGCTGTGATGGAGCGGGATATGAGGAGAGGCTGTGATGAAGGGGGCTATGAGGAGGGGCTATGAGGAGAGGCTGTGATGGAGGGGGCTATGAGGAGGGGCTGTGATGAGGGGGCTATGAGGAGGGACTGTGATGGAGGGGGCTATGAGGAGGGGCTGTGATGGAGGGGGCTATGAGGAGGGGCTGTGATGGAGGGGGCTGTGATGGAGGGGGTTTTGAGGAGAGGCTGTGATGAAGGGGGCTATGAGGAGAGGCTGTGATGGAGGGGGCTATGAGGAGGGGCTGTGATGGAGAGGGCTATGAGGAGGGGCTGTGATGGAGGGGGCTATGATGAGGGGCTGTGATGGAGAGGGCTATGAGGAGGGGCTGTGATGGAGGGGGATATGAGGAGGGGCTGGATGGAGGGGGCTATGAGGAGAGGCTGTGATGGAGGGGGCTAAGAGGAGAGGCTGTGATGGAGGGGGCTATGAGGAGAGGCTGTGATGGAGGGGGCTAAGAGGAGAGGCTGTGATGGAGGGGGCTAAGATGGAGGGGGCTATGAGGAGGGGCTGTGATGGAGGGGGCTGTGATGGAGCGGGATACGAGGAGAGGCTGTGATGAAGGAGGCTATGAGGAGGGGCTGTGATGAGGGGGCTATGAGGAGGGGCTGTGATGGAGGGGGCTATGAGGAGGGCTGAGGAGGGGCTGTGATGGAGGGGGCTATGAGGAGGGGCTATGAGGAGGGGCTGTGATGGAGCGGGATATGAGGAGAGGCTGTGATGAAGGGGGCTATGAGGAGGGGCTATGAGGAGAGGCTGTGATGGAGGGGGCTATGAGGAGGGGCTGTGATGAGGGGGCTATGAGGAGGGACTGTGATGGAGGGGGCTATGAGGAGGGGCTGTGATGGAGGGGGCTATGAGGAGGGGCTGTGATGGAGGGGGCTGTGATGGAGGGGGTTTTGAGGAGAGGCTGTGATGAAGGGGGCTATGAGGAGAGGCTGTGATGGAGGGGGCTATGAGGAGGGGCTGTGATGGAGGGGGCTATGAGGAGGGGCTGGATGGAGGGGGCTATGAGGAGAGGCTGTGATGGAGGGGGCTAAGAGGAGAGGCTGTGATGGAGGGGGCTAAGATGGAGGGGGCTATGAGGAGGGGCTGTGATGGAGGGGGCTGTGATGGAGGGGGTTTTGAGGAGAGGCTGTGATGAAGGGGGCTTTGAGGAGAGGCTGTGATGGAGGGGGCTATGAGGAGGGGGCTATGATGGAGAGGGCTATGAGGAGGGGCTGTGATGGAGGGGACTATGAGGAGGGGCTGTGATGGAGGGGGCTATGAGGAGAGGCTGGATGGAGGGGGCTATGAGGAGAGGCTGTGATGGAAGGGGCTAAGAGGAGAGGCTGTGATGGAGGGGGCTAAGATGGAGGGGGCTATGAGAAGGGGCTGTGATGGAGGGGGCTGTGATGGAGCGGGATATGAGGAGAGGCTGTGATGAATGGGGCTATGAGGAGGGGCTGTGAGGAGAAGCTGTGATAGAGGGGGCTTTGAGGAGAGGCTGTGATAGAGGGGGCTATGATGAGAGGCTGTGATGGAGGGGGTTATGAGGAGGGGCTTTGATGGAGGGGGCTATGAGGAGGGGCTCTGATGGTGGGGGCTATGAGGAGGGGCTGTGATGGAGGGGGCAGTGAGAAGGGGCCGTAAGGAGAAGCTGTGATGGAGGGGCCTATGAGGAGGGGCTGTGATGGAGGGGGCTATGATGAGGGGCTGTGATTGAAGGGGCTATGAGGAGAGGCTGTGATGGAGGGGGCTATGAGAAGGGGCTGTGATGGAGGGGATATGAGTAGGGGCTGTGATGGAGGGGATATGAGTAGGGGCAGTGATGGAGAGGATATGAGTAGCTGTGATGGAGGGGGCTGTGATGAGCGGGAGTGAGAGGAGCTGTGATGGAGGGGCTGTGATGAGGGGGACTGAGATGTGATGGAGGGGCTGTGATGAGGGGGATATGGGGGCTGTGATAAGGGAAATGAGGGGGACTGCGATGACTGGGGCTGTGATGAGGGGTGCTGTGAGGGGCTGTGAGGGTGCTGTGCTGTGAGGGGCTCCATGGAGGGGGATGAGTGAGCTTGGATGAAGGTCCGCTGTGAAGAGGGGATATGAGGTTCTGTGATGGAGGTGATTGTAATGAGGGGCATTGAGAGGGGCTGTGATGGAGAGGATATGAGGAGCTGTGGTGAGGGTAGTTTGAGAGAGTGAGCCCCAAACTGGTATCTTGCCTAGGGCTCCATGAGGTCTATATCTGGCTCTGCTCTGGGGTCACACAGCTGGCCACAGCAGAAGGGAAAATCTCCACCTGGCTTCTTCCCTCCCCCCCAACGGCGCCGACATAACTCCGTTTTCGCCGCCCCCTCTCCCGCCCTCAAACGGCAGCAAACTTTCAGTCACTGACAGGTGCTTTGGGCCCGTGTTCACTTGAATAGGGTAAGCTACATAGCAGTCTGTGCACAGGGCACACAGTGACATTGGTGTGAGTGGCGGGTGAATAGGAGAGGTTACATAGCAGTTTGTGCACAGGGCACACAGTGACATTGGTGTGAGAGGTGGGTGAATAGGATAGGCTACATAGCAGTCTGTGCACAGGGCACATGGTGACATTGGAGTAAGTGGTGAGTGAATAGGATAGGTTACATAGCAGTCTGTGCACAGGGCACACAGTTACATAGATGTGAGTGGTGGGTGAATAGGATAGGTTACATAGCAGTCTGTGCACAGGGCACACAGTGACTGGTGTGAGAGGTGGGTGAATAGGATAGGATACACAGCAGTCTGTGCACAGGGCACACAGTGACATTGGTGTGAGTGGTGGGTGAATTGGAGAGGTTACATAGCAGCCTGTGCACAGGGCACACAGTGACATTGGTGTGAGTGGTGGGTGAATAGGAGAGGTTACATAGCAGTCTGTGCACAGGGCACACAGTGACATTGGTGTGAGTGGTGGGTGAATAGGAGAGGTTACATAGCAGTCTGTGCACAGGGCACACAGTGACATTGGTGTGAGTGGTGGGTGAAGGCACTGCTATCACCAGTCTGTATACACCAGTGGTTTCAAACTCGGACTATCCAGCTGTAGTAGAACTACACATCCCAGCATGCATTGCCACAGTTTTGCTCTTAGGGCATGCTAAAACTGTTGCAGGGCATGCTGGTATATGTAGTCCAACAACAGCTGGATGGCCACGAGTTTGACACCCCTGGTATTACAATGTACTGGTCGCAAGGGGCAACTCCCATGACAGGGACCCTATGCAAAATAGAGCACCCCAAATAAAATAAAAATAAGTATTGGCAGAAGCGATTTCGTTGTGGGCGATGCCGCTGGCAACAGCTAGTAATATTTATCTTTAAAGCTGCTTTGTCAATGATGGCATCCTGCTCTCCACCCGATGTCTCATACTTGATCGTTTGCTACTGCTGTCTCCAAAATTCATGTATATTTCTCAATTGCTGAAATGTTTTGCCAATCTCTTAATTGTGTCATGAACAGGACGTCACAAACCCACCTTCTTCGCTTAGAGGATGAATCAAGGTGGCCGACACAGAGTTCCCATCTATACAAAGCGCTGCAAGAATCAAAGAAAACGTCAAAACACTTGTTCTACATAATTGTACCCCTCTATATACAGGTATTAGTGTCATAGGTGCACAGCTGGGATGTGGAATTCTGACTTCATGGCCAGTCTGCGTACTGTAGGTGTACCTACCTTCTACTCGGAGAGGAATCTCTCAGTTATATAAGACACTTTACAGCACTGGGCCTTGATCAAGCTAGTTCCATAAAACCGAGTGGATAGAGTAACATTATACGTCATATATCTGGAAATATAGGCAGTACTGCACATATCATCTGATATAATCCATTCTATATTGAACACCTCCTGCTCTAGCTTGTTAAGTGCAATACATTTCTGCAGGACCTCTGTAGAGCAACTTCAGGATGTGGGGGGAAAGGGAGATTGTGTGGACCTATCACGTAGGGCCGTTATTAGGAGTGTACGACCGCTACCGGCTGTGTGGGCAGCACCATTGTCGACGCATGACCCTTACTTCTGGCTCGCAGAATGCCTGGAACACCCAGCAGCCAGGATCACTACTGTGGTGCCACTGGAGCGTCCTTTAGATGGTCTTTGCGGGTAACCTGCAGTTTGTGGCGCTTTTAAGAGAGTCCTCACGATGCTCCAATCAGCGCTGCACTGACCAGTGCTGCCGCCCCTGCCCCCTCCCCGCAACGTGATGATGTTAAGCTTAAGTGGGCGGGCCTGGCACAGGGCGCTATTTAGCCCTGTTACAGTATTATGTCACCATGGGCCCGATTTTCTAGGGAAAATTACTATCCTTTTGGTGAATCCATACAACAAAGGGTTCAGGTTGTTTTGGGGGCAACAGGGGAGGGTGTTACTTATTACTAGAAGGCTGTACCTAATAAACTAGTCCGTGAGTGTATGTTCTGAATGGCCATGATAGCGTTCCTCCATAAAAAAGGCATACATTTTTACACATCCTTTAATACATAGGTCACGTGTGATCACCAGACAATAACTGGTATGGGGTCACATCATTTCAAAGAGGGAACCACCCCATCTTTCAGGTGTTTGCACCCTTAATTTTATGGCTGCCAGGTTGGGGGGGGGGGATCTTCCCCAAGCTCTGGAATCCAACATTTTTCTGTTGTGCAGGGGTTAATGGCTGGTGATCTCACTGATCGTGAGCAATACATTTCTGTAGGGGCCATGGTTTGAAAGAGAGGGGACTCCCCGCTTTCATATAAGGTTACCCCCATATTTCTATCTTCTACAGTGGGGGAGATAGAGAGACTTATATTCCATGGAAATACAGAAGGTGGCACTGAGCGAATCAGTATGAATGATGCCCGGTGGTCAAAATCCCGACGCCAGCAGGCCGAACAGCGGAGATCCCGAAGGAGGTGAGTACACTACCTAACCCTCCCCTCTCCCCCCTAACCCTCCTTTAGGGGTGCCAAACCCTAACCTCCACCCTTAGTGCCTAACCTCCCTTTTGGGGTGCCTAACCCTAAACCCCTTCCCCGCACCCTAAACCTAACCCTCCTGGGGGAGTGCCTAACCCTATCTTTCCCCCAGGGGGTGCTTAACCCTAAACCCCCTTCCCCTAACCCTCCCAGGGATGGGTGCCTAACCCTAAATCCACCCGAGGTGCCCTAAACCTAACCCTCCCGAAGGAGTGCCTAACCCTAACCTTCCCCTTCCCCTAGCCCAGCCCTAACCCTAAATCCACCCGGGGTGCCCTAAACCTAACCCTCCCCCCCGCGGCTATGAGGACGCATGGACCGTACTACCTCGTTCGATCTAGATTCCGGGATCGGGATTATGATAGGCGTCGGTATTTCAATGTCTGTCGATAATCCCTAGTCGGCATTCTGCCGTCTGGATTGTGACCGGCGGCCGCAACATGACTGCATACCGGCACTGAGCAGCCGGTATGCAGTCATGGAGACAGCTGTTCTAATATTCCAGAAAGTAGAGATGTGCGCTGACCCCCATGTTTTAGTTTTGAATCTTGATTCAACTTTATGTTTTGATTTTGGATATGGATTTTTTTTTTTTTAAATGATAATTTAAAAAAAAAAAAAAAACAGCTAATAGCATGTAATTTTTCCAATCCAAAACTCGAAATTCGGATTCAATTTCCAATCTCCGAACCGTTGGAAGATCAGAACCGCGACTCAGATTTATCTGGATCTCCTCAGGAGATTAGAATAGCGATTCGGATATGTCTGGATTGACGAAACTCGTGTGTATTCGGATTTCTGGAGAACTAACCGCACATCTCTGCCAGGAAGTATGATATATAGTACAGTTCAATTTATGAAAATATATACAGGTTGAGTCTCCCATATCCAAATATTCCGAAATACGGAATATTCCGAAATGCAGAATATTTTTAGAATGACTGAGATAGTGAAATCTTTGCATTTTGATGGTTCAATGTACACAAATTTTGTTTAAGGCACAAAATTATTAAAACTATTGTATAAGATTACCTTCAGGCTGTGTGTATAAGGTGTATATGGAACATAAATGAATTTCATGTATGTACACAAACTTTGCTTGTGCCACAAAATGACTGAAAATATTGTATAAAACTACCTGCAGGCTGTGTGTATAGGGTGTATATAAAACATAAATGCATTATGTGGTTGGATTTGGGGCCCATTCCCAAGATATTTCATTATTTTATGCAAATATTCCAAAATACGGAATATTCCGAATTCCAAAATACCCATGGTCCCAAACATTTTGGATATGGGAGACTCCACCTGTACTACTAGTTTAGTTCCACCTATTTTAGTGGGTAATAATTATAAAGCATTGGAAAATCTCCTGCGCACAGGAATGAATGTGCTTGCTTGGCCCCAAAAATATAAAAAGTTATAATGTTCTAGGGTTCACCCCTCTTTGTACCCTTCGTACTTACAGTCTGTTTTGCATTGATCGTCTTTGAGCAAAGTCACAACCTTGCTGTATCTTTGTTCATACTGCACGATGATGCTGACAGTCTTGTTGTACGGAATGTCCATCAGCACTTCATACTTGACAGAGGTACCAACCACGCTGCTCTCACTGTTGGAGACAAAGATAATCTGTAAGCTCTTTCCTCTGACCACAGGACATCTGATACTATGAGCTTAGGTTTACTGTTCCATGGTTTACTGATGCCTGTTCGTCCGATTCTTATTTGGACAACTCTGCCATTCCGTGAAGCTGGCCGCAGAGCCGTAACTAGACTTTTTGGTGCCCTGTGCCAGAAAGAGCATTGGAGCCCCCCTCATTTATCAAAGGGACATAATACACCCAAAAATGGGCCAGGGAAGAGATAGGAGAGGCCAGGAGATGCTGGGGATGAAATAAGAGGAAGCTACAAGCAAGAATGATAATAAACAGAAATTTGACAGACCCAAACAGCGCCCCCTGACCTGTGGTGCCCTGTGCGATGGCACCGGCTGCACTACCCTAGCTACGGCCCTGGCTGGCCGTATCGGTGTGGCAACTGCCATGGGAGTATCGTGGGCGTGTACCGATGCATATGGGGAAGGAAGGCCTGATTCGGATAAATCTCTTGCCATCTCTTGCAGGTGTCCTACGGCGATCTCATGGAGGACAGAAACCTCCCGTGGAGCAGAAAGGCTGGTGAAAATGCCTCTACTAGTACTGATGGTTAGAGTCACTGGCGCAAAATTAGCGGGCTGCATAGCTGCCAATAAGCAGGGACGTTGAGAAAGCCATGGGGCCCTGGTTCTGAAAGGGGTGTGGCCAAATCATGGAGGCATGACCACACCCCCTCCAGAAAAAAAGGCCAACAGAAATTGCTAGGCATATCGCTTGGAAGCGACGCCACGTGCCTACTTGTCCCCCTCAGCAGCTGGCCAGCACCACCGCCGTGGCCCTCCAACTGGCCTGAGTATTATTTATGACCTCCACCCTCCCCTCTGCCTCTGTTAATAAGCATTTGGTTGTAAAAAAGGCTTTCATGGCTCCCGGAAAAATACAGCTACTCTGTGTTCGACTCAAAATCAGACACTATATAATATATAGGAAAAATGAGGGCAGGGTGGTGATGACTACAATCAGTGTTCTGTGCTGTTCAGCATGTTAGCCGGGTCAATTAGCATGTAAAACAGCCTCATTAGCATGATAATCATTACAGCCAGGGAGCTTCTCTATAGTGACCTAGGATGAGACCTTTTGTTGTTACTACAAGCGACTCAAAGCCTGTACTTACCAGGAGGGTTACTTTGAACGGGTTGGGTACTGGATGCCGGCTCTCGGGATCCTAATGGTCAGAATCCCGACAGAGTTAGCTTACCGACACTGGCTGATCAGTATGCTAACACTCCCCCTCTCCCTACCCTAAATCTCCATCCACGGGCCCTAACTCTAACATCCCCCCTAGTGCCTAACCTCCCCCTCCCTACACCCCAAACCCTCCCCTCCTTAGTGCCTAACACTAACCCTCCCCCTAGTGCCTAAACCTAACCCTCCCCCAACCCCGCTACTTACTTTCGGTACCCTGGCGATCGGGATGCCAGCGCTGGGATTCTGACCGGCGTTGGGATTCCTGAGCCGGTAAAAGTATCCAAGAAATGCCAAAAGTATGCCGTTTGGACTGCCTTTTACTATTCTTTTGTTGATTTTTTATTTTATTTTCATTTTTTGGGAGGGCGTTACAGGCAGTGTTGAATTATTTCAACCGAAATCCAGAAATTAAATTATGATGGACGAATTTCTCAAAATTTGCCAATACCGGAGTATGTTGCATGAAAAAATATAATAATAAAGGTGCCAGTGAATTAAATAAAAATAAATAAAAAAAATCACCTGGTTTCCACTTAGCAGAGAGTCCCTGACTATAATACCTGTATGCCCTAAACTCTCTAGGGGTTGTTTATTTTCCATTCTAATGAAGAAAGAAGAAAATAAAAAAAAAACATTATTTTATTTTTGTAAAGTGGGTATGGACAGAACTTGAGTGTTTACTTATTCATTTAAAAAGTTTATTTTACATTTTATTTGTGTAAAATTTGTGGCACCTGCTAACATTTATTTAGTTCTTCCCCTAGCGCAGAGTAACCAGCCCTGTGTTAACCAGTCTGAGGCTGGTTATCTTGATGGTAAGAGTAACCCATACAGCGGAAAGCAGGGGAGATAATCCTGCTGCTCTGTCAATCACAACCCTGCTGTCAATCACTGCCATTTCTGCTCTTCCTCCATTGGTGCAGATCCTCTCATACACAGACCGATCATTGCCCCCTCCCACTTGTCAGTGTCAGGGGAATGTGGGTTATGATTAGGGGTGAGCGGGTTCGGATTTCTGAAATCCGAACCCCCCCGAGCCCCCCCGATCCGAGTCCGATCCGAGTCAGGCTCGACTTTTCCCGCCTGACTCGGATTCTGAAATCGAGGCAAAACGTCATCTTCCCGCCTTCCGAGTCTCGCGGGTTTTGGATCCTATATAAGGTACCCACGTCGGCGCCATTTTCTCACTCGGCTGTGGACAGTGAAGAGGGAGGGTGGGAGTTAGGGCTGTGTAGTGTAGTGTAGTGTAGTGCTGCTGTTGTCCACTACTTCAAAGTCCATAGGGGCTGGCTGTGTTGTGCTGTGCTGCTGTTGTTAATAGGGGCTGTGTCCACTACTTCAAAGTCCATAGGGGCTGGCTGGACTGTGTTGTGCAGTCAGTTCTCCATAGGGGCTGTGTCCACTCCAAAGTCCTGTGCAGTGTCCCAGTCCTAAAGAGGTGCTGTAGTGTTGTCCAGGGGGTGCTCTGTCCATCAGGGGTGCTCCCCCCAAGTGCTAAAAATATAATATATTTTCTGTGTTTGTGAATTGTGTGCGCAGTAGCCGCACGTGCATCAACAAAGTAGTGCCAAGCGTGCGCCTGTGTCATAAGTAAAGGGCCGGCTGGCTTGACCGTTAAAGGGTGCTGTAACCCCCGAAAGTACACTCCAGTCCAAACCAAAAAAAAATTATTTTCTGTGTTTGTGAATTGTGTGCGCAGTAGCCGCACGTGCATCAACAAAGTAGTGCCAAGCGTGCGCCTGTGTCATAAGTAAAGGGCCGGCTGGCTTGACCGTTAAGGGTGCTGTAACCCCCGAAAGTACACTCCAGTCCAAACCAAAAAAAAAAATATTTTCTGTGTTTGTGAATTGTGTGCGCAGTAGCCGCACGTGCATCAACAAAGTAGTGCCAAGCGTGTGCCTGTGTCATAAGTAAAGGGCCGGCTGGCTTGACCGTTAAGGGTGCTGTAACCCCCGAAAGTACACTCCAGTCCAAACCAAAAAAAAAATTATTTTCTGTGTTTGTGAATTGTGTGCGCAGTAGCCGCACGTGCATCAACACAGTAGTGCCAAGCGTGCGCCTGTGTCATAAGTAAAGGGCCGGCTGGCTTGACCGTTAAGGGTGCTGTAACCCCCGAAAGTACACTCCAGTCCAAACCAAAAAAAAAATTATTTTCTGTGTTTGTGAATTGTGTGCGCAGTAGCCGCACGTGCATCAACAAAGTAGTGCCAAGCGTGCGCCTGTGTCATAAGTAAAGGGCCGGCTGGCTTGACCGTTAAAGGGTGCTGTAACCCCCGAAAGTACACTCCAGTCCAAACCAAAAAAAAATTATTTTCTGTGTTTGTGAATTGTGTGCGCAGTAGCCGCACGTGCATCAACAAAGTAGTGCCAAGCGTGCGCCTGTGTCATAAGTAAAGGGCCGGCTGGCTTGACCGTTAAGGGTGCTGTAACCCCCGAAAGTACACTCCAGTCCAAACCAAAAAAAAAATTATTTTCTGTGTTTGTGAATTGTGTGCGCAGTAGCCGCACGTGCATCAACAAAGTAGTGCCAAGCGTGCGCCTGTGTCATAAGTAAAGGGCCGGCTGGCTTGACCGTTAAGGGTGCTGTAACCCCCGAAAGTACACTCCAGTCCAAACCAAAAAAAAATTATTTTCTGTGTTTGTGAATTGTGTGCGCAGTAGCCGCACGTGCATCAACAAAGTAGTGCCAAGCGTGCGCCTGTGTCATAAGTAAAGGGCCGGCTGGCTTGACCGTTAAGGGTGCTGTAACCCCCGAAAGTACACTCCAGTCCAAACCAAAAAAAAAATTATTTTCTGTGTTTGTGAATTGTGTGCGCAGTAGCCGCACGTGCATCAACAAAGTAGTGCCAAGCGTGCGCCTGTGTCATAAGTAAAGGGCCGGCTGGCTTGACCGTTAAAGGGTGCTGTAACCCACAAAGTACACTCCAGTCCAAACCAAAAAAAAATTATTTTCTGTGTTTAGCCGCACGTATATATCAAATCGATATAACATAAATGGAGGACCAAACTTTCTCCGATAAAAATAAAATAGAGAAAGATCAAGAACCACTTCCTCCTAGTGCTGAAGCTGCTGCCACTAGTCATGACATAGACGATAACATGCCATCAACGTCGTCTGCCAAGGCCGATGCCCAATGTCATAGTAGAGGGCACATACAATCCCAAATGGCAAAGTTCAGGAAAATGACCTTGAAAAAGACATTTAAATCAGCTGAAGAGAAACGTAAACTTGCCAATATGCCATTTACGACACGGAGTGGCAAGGAACGGCTAAGGTCGATCCCTAGTATGTTCATGACTAGTGGTTCAGCTTCACATGACGATGGAAGCCCTCCTCCCACTAAAAAAATCAAAAGAGTTAAGCTGGCAAAAGCACAGCGAAGAACTGTGCTTTCTAAGAAGATATCACAAATCCCCAAGGAGAGTCCAAGTGTGGTGGTGGTTGCGATGCCTGACCTTCCCAGCACTGGACGGGAAGAGGTGGCTCTTTCCACCATTTGCACGCCCCCTGCAAGTGCTGAAAGGAGCACCCACAGTCCACTTGCTGATATGCAAATTGAAGATGTCACTGTTGAAGTACAACAGGATGAGGATACTGGTGTAGCTGGCGCTGAGGAGGAAGTTGGCGAGGAGGATTCTGATGGTGATGTGGTTTGTTTAAATCAGGCTCCGGGGGAGACAGTTGTTGTCCGTGGGATGAAAAAGCCCATCACGGTCATGCCTGGGCAGAAGACCAAACATTCCACCTCTTTGGTCTGGCAATATTTCTATCCAAATCCGGACAACAACTGTCTTGCCATATGTACCATATGTAAAGGTGAAATAAGTAGGGGTAGGGACGTCAACCACCTAGGAACATCCTCCCTTATACGGCACCTGCAGCGCGTTCATAAAAAGTTACTGTCAAGTTCAGAAACTTTGGCTAAGACCGTAAGCAGTCCAGGGACACCTAAATCCCGTTGTCCTGTTGTATCCAAGCGCCTGCAAACCACACCGTCAACTCCCTCCTCGTCAATTTCCTCCTTAGTTAGGATCGGAAGTAGTCCTGCAGGCCATGTCACTGGCATGACTGACTCTCCTATCCGGGATTCCTCCGGAGGATCCTGCATTGCTACGCCTACTGCTGCTGCTGTTGCTGCTGCTGGGAGTCGTTCATCATCTCAGAGAGGAAGTAGGAACACCACTACTTTTACTAAACAATTGACCCTCCAACAGTCCTTAGCGAGGAGGATGAAGTACGACAGCAGTCATCCTGAAGCAAAACGTATAACTGAGGCCTTGACTGCTATGTTGGTGTTAGACGTGCGTCCGGTATCCGCCATTAGTGCAGTGGGATTTAGACAATTGATGGAGGTAGTGTGTCCCCGGTTCCAAATCCCGTCTAGATTCCACTTCACTAGGCAGGCGATACCGAGACTGTACAGAAACGTCAGAAAAAGTGTCCTCAGTGTCCTGAAAAATGCCGTTGTACACAATGTCCACTTAACCACGGACATGTGGACAAGTGGAACAGGGCAGACTAAGGACTATATGACTGTGACAGCCCACTGGGTAGATGTATCACCTTACGCAGCAACAGCAGCAGCGTCACCAGTAGCAGCATCTCAGAAATGCCAGCTCGTTACAAGGCAGGCTACGCTGTGTATCACCGGTTTCAGTAAGAGGCACACCGCCGACAACCTCTTAGAGAAACTGAGGGAAATCATCGCCCAGTGGCTTACCCCACTTAGACTCTCCTGGGGATTTGTGATATCTGACAACGCCACCAATATTGTGCGGGCATTACATCTGGGCAAATTCCAGCACGTCCCATGTTTTGCTCACACAATAAACTTGGTGGTGCAGAATTTTCTGAAAAGCGACAGGGGCGTGCAGGAGACGCTTTGGGTGGCCCGAAAAATTTCTGGCCACTTTCGCCATTCAGCGACTGCGTGCCGAAGACTGGAGCGCCAGCAAACACTCTTGAACCTGCCCCGCCATCACCTGAAGCAAGAGGTTGTGACGCGGTGGAACTCAACCCTCTATATGCTTCAGAGGATGGAGGAGCAGCAAAAGGCCATACAAGCCTATACATCTACCTATGACATAGGCAAAGGAGGGGGTATGCACCTGACTCAAGCGCAGTGGAGAATGATTTCCGTGTTGTGCAAGGTTCTCCAGCCCTTCGAACTTGCCACACGTGAAGTCAGTTCAGACACTGCCAGCTTGAGTCAGGTCATTCCCCTCATCAGGCTTTTGCAGAAGCAGCTGGAGAAAGTGAAGGAGGAGCTAAGACGGAGCGATTCCGCTCGGCATGTGGGACTTGTGGATGAAGCCCTTCATTCGCTTTGCCAGGATTCCAGGGTGGTCAATCTGTTGAAATCAGACCACTACGTTTTGGCCACCGTGCTCGATCCTAGGTTTAAAGCCTATGTGGTGTCTCTCTTTCCGGCCGACACAAGCCTGCAGAGGTGCAAAGACCTGCTGGTGAACACACTGTCAGCTGAAGCGGAACGTGACACGTCAACGGCTCCTTCTTCATTTTCTCCTGCAACTGGGGCTGCCAGGAAAAAACTTAGGTATCCTAAGCAACCCGCTGGCAGTGATGCAGGGCAGGCAGGACCAAGTTTGGACATCTGGTCCGGACTGAAGGACCTGGCAACAATTTCTGACATGTCTACTGTCACTGCATATGATACTGTCACCATTGACAGAATGGTGGAGGATTACATCGGTGACAGCATCCAAGTAGGCATGGCAGACAGTCCATACCTGTACTGGCAGGAAAAAGAGGCAATTTGGAGGCCCCTGTACAAACTGGCTCTATTTTACCTGAGTTGCCCCCCCTCCAGTGTGTACTCCGAAAGAGTGTTTAGTGCAGCCGGGAACCTTGTCAGCGAAAGGCGTAGGAGGTTGCTTCCACAGAATGTGGAGAAGATGATGTTCATCAAAATGAATTATCAGCTCTTCCAGGGAGACCAGCCTCCAGAAGGTACAGAGGGACCTGTGGTGGTGGATTCAAGTGGGGACGAGTTAATACTTTGTGAGGATGAGGATGTACACACTGAAGAGGGTGAGGAATCGGTGGATGAGGAGGATGAGGATGACATCTTGCCTCCATAGAGCCAGTTTGTGCAGGGACACATTAATTGCCAGCTTGTTTTGTGGGGGCCCAAACGAACCAATCATTTCAGCCACAGTTGTGTGGCAGACCCTGGCGCTGAAATGATTGGTTTGTTAAAGTGTGCATGTCCTGTTTATACAACATAAGGGTGGGTGGGAGGGCCCAAGGACAATTCCATCTTGCACCTCTTTTTTTTCTTTGCATTATGTACAGTTTGGGGCCTAGTTTTTCAAACTGCCATCCTGTCTGCCACTGCAGTTTCACGCCTAGATGGGTCACGTGTTTGTGCCGCCCACTCGTGTCGCTTAGCATAGTCATCCAGCTACCTCGGTGCAACGTTTTGGACATAAAAACACTATTGTGAGGTGTGAGGTGTTCAGAATAGACTGGAAATGAGTGGAAATTAAGGTTATTGAGGTTAATAATAGCATAGGAGCAGAAAAACCTACAAATTCTGTGATTTTAGCTGTTTTTATGCTTTTTTAAAAAAAAATACAGATCCAAAACACAAAACCCAGAACCCAAAACACGGAAGGGTGGTTTTGGCAAAACCAATCCAGATCCAAAACACGAAGAAAGATCCAGATCCAAAACCAAAACACAAAACACGAAAAGTGGCCGGTGCACACCCCTAGTTATGATAGCAGAGGATGGCGGGGGATCTTAGCAGGTGACATGTTTCCTCTGTTCTCAGGAGTGACCCTGTCTGGAAGCCTTTCCTCGCAGGGTGATAAACTCACCTGAGCTTCAGGATTCTCACATCTGTCATGATTGAAGAAAGGATTAACTTCATCTGCACAAAAATGAGAGGGTCGGGGTGAGATGTTTTCTCAATACACTGACATGACATACTCAGTTATATATTAGATGTTTTCACTCACATGTGCTTTAAACGTTGTCTCAAACTTCTTGTAGTCATTAGATGTGATATCACTCATACTTGGGGTGTATGGGTAGTTAGTGACTGTCAGCCCCACTTCCATTGTGGTACTAGCTATCTTACCTGCCAGGAACAGAGGGGCAGAGGGTTTAAGGAACATGCCCAGAATAATTTGATTAGAATAACAGGAGTCTTTAGCAAAGCAATGCCTAATTTCCAAATAGTACACATCTCTAGCTGTATGACACCACTCTATGGAGCTTATTCAGACCCGGTCGTTAGCTCTACGAGCTCGTAACCTGGGTCGATGTTGCTCCAGTGCGCATGCGTACGACGGAGCCGGCTCCATCCCATGCCCTTGCCGAGACCCGGCTAACAATGTGTGATCCGTGGTTAGGGGTCTCGTTGCAGTCGGGGCGAGCTGTCGATGTTGAGTGACAGCTCGCCCCGTTTGCTGGGTGGGCCGGGGACGTGCCCGGCCAAACGGAGGCGTTCCTGTCGGAACGCATGCTGTTTGAGGGCGGCCCCATTGACATCATCAGTGATGTCAGTGGGGAGCTTCCTGCTCAAACAGAGCAGGAAGCTCCCTGGGGCTTAAGGTTGACGAGACCCTACCTTAGGGTCTCGTCGTAAGCCCCGATGGTCGCGATGGTCTTGACCATCGCGACCATCACCCTTGTCGGTCATTAGAGCTGTGGGTGTTAACCCACAGCCTAACGACCGACATGGAGGCGGCCGTTCAGGATGCAAGCGGCCGCCCTGTTTCAGAACGACTGCTTGCATCCTACGACCGTCTCTGAATGAGGCCCTATCTTAGGGACACAGGACTTGCTGTAATGTATGTATTGAGGCAGAATAAGATGGGGGTTGAATAGAAGCAATAGGGGGACTGACGGTTGTTTATTTCCTGCCCATTTAAGGACCTGATTCAGATTTGGGAATAGGGTAAGATGGTAACTGGCAAAACAAGGGGTGCAAATTCAAACTTTTTTTGCAAGTAGGGTAAATAAATATTGGCTGCTGTTGCATGTAGCCCACAAATGCTGGTCAGCTACAAACGCTGGTCAGCTACAAACGCTGGTCAGCTACAAACGCTGGTCTGTTTGGCACAAGTCAATCAGTAACGGCACCAGCATGATTAAGATCAGGTGCCAAGTAACATAGGGCCTGAGTCAATACCAATCGCAGCGGCGATTGCGCACGCAATCTGCCTATTGTGTTATGCTGCGCATGCGTATGCATCGCGCTGCGTGTGTGCGAACTCGCTACGGCGATCGGGACTGAGATCGCAGTGACTACGCAGACCCATCGCAAGGTGATTGACAGGAAGTGCCGTTTGTGGGTGGTGATGGGGGGGTGTGGTCGGGGATACGCAGGCGTGCCAGTGCGTTTGAACGCCGTTGCATGGGCGTGCATAAATTATCCACTGCGATGCCGTACGCAGCCTGAGGACACATAGCGTGCGCTGAAGTTAGCATTTTCTGAGTAAGGTCAGAGCTTGTGCAAGTGTGCGTGAGGCTGCGATGGTACTCGATTGTACCGACGGTATTGCAGTCTTGCTAAGTATTACGGATGTGGGTAAGGTAAAGTGGGCATCCTTATGTTTTGCTGCAGCGGCATAGTGATCGCAATGGATTAGCATACTATCGCAGTTGCATAAATGGGAAATCCGGAGACACTAATGTGTCACAAGCAGCTCAAGAGTGTGATATGTAACCTGATATGGGGAGAGGGGGACGGCGACGGGGGGGCTGTATTGCAAAGTCTTCTTCCCAAAATGTACTTAATTGCATACCCCTCTATAGATGGGTCTAAAGGAAGGGGGGATAAAATGTATCAATGTAACTTATTCACACATGTGCTGGCAGCATAGTGGGCATGCTGGAAGCTGCACAGAGGCTATGTCAGTATACCCATTCCCTCTCCAAGTGCAAGCAGGCGGGAATGCCAGAATCTGCATGGGCGTAAAGGCGCGCTGCCTGTTTTCTGGTCATTCGCAGAGTCATTTTGCATATTTATAGTCCCACTATAAATCCGCCCATAAAAATTTCCCCGTAAGCTGGAAATGAAACATTAAACAAATTAGAGGTAAGCAGAGCTGAGCTTTGCGTCAAAAATGGACGAATTTCAATGATGCAGGACTAGGGTGATTCGCTATACAGTGTAATAATTGCACTGCGGAGCGGCAATGTTACCAATGAGAAAGAACTCCCAGTGGAAGCAGACATTTCTTTGTCTGCATCAAAATAATGAGAAATGCAGCTTGTCATAGTCACCAGAAAACGGTGACATCACTGAGGCATGAGGTGCTTCATTCTACCTCAGGCCTCAGTGATGTGACTAATTCATGGGCACAATGAAGTGTCTGCATTTCATTGATATTATTTCAGGCTACAAAATGGCCGCCTTCCAGCAACTGGTACACTGTAAAGAGAATCACAAAAATAACAGGAAGTGAATAATTTTCTCCTATGACATCTATATCAATTATAGCTCAACAGTTAGAGCTCAGATGGTTCTACCTGAATATTCTGCTTAAAACAACTTACCAATAATGACTCTATCTATGACGACTTCACACCTGTGCCCGAAAAAGTTGTTCAGACAGATGCATTTTATTCCATCAAAGATTCCTGCGTTTTCACATTTTACTGCAGAAACAAAATGATAAGACATGAGAATGGTCTTCACACGGATGTGGGGATAGAGGTCATTGGCAGCACTTCCCTGGGACCACCATGGTTTGGAAGATACCCTATCAGCTGCTGGGGCGGCCTTCTCCTGCTCACCATTTCCGTTAGTCAGGTGCAGGCGCCAGGGCTAGTGAGCAGTAGCGGCTCCAGGCACTGACAAGCCGGTCCGTCGCCCGGAGTGCTACTGTTTCCGGAGGGCGCAGGAAACGCCCACTTCCCTCCCAGCGCTATAGTTCATATTTAAGCTCAGGGGGAGGGAGCGGAGGAGGGAAGGGGCGGAAACACAGGACGGCGCTGGGCGCAGCGCTGGCCCTGCTAGTGAGATCCTACTGGGCGGGAGCTTCCTGGAGAAACATTTTAATGGCGTTTCAGGTTCTGTTCACCTTTTAATTTGACTACGAGATTTCCCCATAATTTACAGGACCAGTGATTTTTTCATGCTTTGTTCCTGTGCTTTAATAGACATTTTTTTATATGGGGGTGCGGTATGGCATTCAGGATGTTGACATACACAATCTTGACCCATGCATAAAGCCGACATTGCCAGAATTTCGGCAGTCACAATGCTTAGCGTGAACCTGTCGCCAAGCCTAACCCTAATAATATCCTAACCCTAATTGAAACCTATAAACTCTAATCAACAGGGCTGTAGAGAGCCTGGCCGGGCCTGGGGTAATTACAAGGCATGACCTTATGTAAGGAGGCGTGGCCAAGCCAGGGGCAGATTGGAGGGGGCGGGGTGTGATCGCTGTGATCGCTCTCCTCCCGTCCTATCAGATGCAGACAGAGGAGACTGCCATTGTGCTCACTGCACTGCTGCTGACAGGACTAATAGGGGGAGCGGCGGAACCGGACCCCCGACGGGCTCTTTCAGCGGGAAATCAGTACTCGCTCCCAGTGGTGGCACCAGGGTCAGTAACACCCAGTGCGAAGCTTATCCCCCGGAATGAAGAAGACTCAGCCTTCCTACAAGGCCGTGTCTTCTTCAATCTGAGGGTGTGGCTTCGCTATAAGCCCCTGTTTATATATATTATTACAGTGACCCCCCTCTGCCCGCTCACCCCCTCTTGGCACCTCTGGTTACCAATCAGCTGCTCAATATGTCTGACCAGACATCACAACTGAGCAGGCATTTAAATTTGCCCACCAAGGTGTGATGTCAGGGTCCTGCCGGCAGTGTGACGCCTGTACACACATGCAGGTGCACCAGTATACAGTATCTGCATGATATATTGGCTTTGTTGACCGAGCTAACGACATATCGGCAATTGTGTACCCAGCACTGCATTACCCTAATTGCACCATAACCCTAATTACAGCCTATCCTAACCCATACATGCCTACTCTCCCAAAAATCACGGCAGGCTCCGGGTAGCCCCCTCGCAACCCCGTAAGATTAGGCATATCTCCCGCTTACCGCCCACTTCCTATCCTGCATCGTGTCATTTAGCCCCGCCCCCCTACCCACGGACCCACGAATCGCGGCGTTTCCCTGTGGTGGGACGGGGCATAGTTATGTATACACTCTGGCCCTGCCCCCCAAAGTAATCAACAGAATCTCCTCCCCAGGCTTCTCCCAGGCAGGAGATATGTAATGTCGGCAAGAACGTCCTAACCCTAAATTCATGTGTCAAGATATTGGCTGTCGACATTGACAACATTCTGAACACGTCGATATCCTGAATGTCATCATTCAGTCCATGTCAACATAGTGTCGACGTATTGAATGTTAACATTCTGAAAGTCGACATGATATGCACAAAAAAAACAAACCGACCACTTAGGATTATGAGCTGCCAGTCCGATGTGCGAATAGCAGATGAAAGTGCTTCCAATGTGATGCCGGTACACTCACTGCAGGCTCACTGGGGCACCCCCCCCCCCCCACTGGGGGTGGCAAGTTTTTACTGGGCGGCACTCATTCTGTTCTTTATCTGAAAACTCCTGCCCCTGCTCCTTGGACTAAGAAATAAAAGTGCACCCATTAGTCCATGCCCCTCTTTCCTGAATTAAAATTTTGGCCTAAGCAACCAGCTGTGTGAGGAGCTAGAAGTGTCTGCTGGCGGAGATTACTCCCCTACAGCTGTCACCAAGTTTGTGTGCCATGAAAGCCCACAGCGGGCACCTGGCAGGTTTTGCCAAGAGCCACCAGTAAGAACAACGGATGACCACCTGAGAAACAGCAAAACCCCAATGAAATGTGGTGCTAAACAGAATATGCTCATCCCATCACAAGTAATACAATTATATTACATTGGGATGTTTTTCCCAAGTTCCAAAGTTCCCTTCTTCCTACGTAGAATGAAGGTCACATAATGCGTTCATTGGGTATATTATCATCCCCTAGCAAAGCTGTAAACAAGATAGGAGCTTATAGTATCTAACAAACATCTTTCAACTATAAGGATGGTCAATTATTAACTACAATCTATATACTTTGATTGTATATGTTATACTTTACAAGTATATATATGTGTGTGTATATACTGTATATATAATCAAACAATACAAAATTGCCCTTATCTTGCGCTAGCTGTAAAATGCAATCAAATAATATACATGACAAAAAAAACGAGGGGCGCTATGAATCTTGAAAATTGTCCTTTCAATTATATTATTAATTGCTGTACATATTCAATAAGTCCATAATTACAGACTGATGAATAAACTTCAACCATTGTACAGCAAAGGGTAGAAGCGTTTCACTGTCGTTGATTTTTTTTTCTTATGTTGCCAAGGTTATTCTATGTGATGAGTTCAATGTCCAATATTATCTGCAATTATACCCTCTCACCAAGTAAAATCCCCCAAGAAAAAAGCCCAATGGGAGCTAGTATGTAGAAATCAGAATATTTTTATTCTTGATAAAAATGTATAGAAGTGTAATTACACTGCATTACAAGGTGTCATATTGTTAACCACTACTTAAGGAGAGATGGAACCACTTCCGGAAACCACACATTTAGGTGTGAGCTCAAATTATAGTGTCCTCACAAAGTGGTGGATACACACAGCACCAGAAACCCTACGCGTTTCGCGCTTCCTAAGTAGAAAAGGCTGGGCAGAGAATGGCCGTCCTCAGACTGCAGTGGATTTTGAGGACAGACAATCTCTGCCCAGACTTTATTATTGTTAGTGTCAACATAAGCTACATTGGGCTTTAAGGGCCTAATTCACTACCGATCGCAACTGCGATTTCAATAGCGATTACACACGTAGTCTCACTGTGATAGTATGCTAATCCATTGCGATCGCTATCTGCCGCAGGACAACATAAGAACGCCCATTTTACCTTACACACATCCGTAATCTTTAGCAAGACTGTGAAACCATCGGTACAATCGAGTACCATCACAGCCTCACGCAGACTTGCGCAAGCCCTTACTCAGAAATTGCTAACTTTATCGCATGCTATGAGTCCTGAGGCTGCGTATGGCATCGCAGTGGCTAATTTATGCACGCCCATGCAACGGCTTTCAAATGCACTGGCACGCCTGCATTTCGCCGAACACCCCCCTGTCACCACCAACAAACGGTACTTCCTTGTCAATCACTCTGTGATGGTTCTGCATGGTCACTGGTATCGCAGACCTGATCGCAGTGACCGGTTCACGCATGTGCACTGCGATACATGTACATGCACAGAACGCAACAAGCGCCCAATTGCGTGCGAAATTGCAGTTGCGATCAGCAATGTATCAGGCCTTAAGAGCCTTGTGAGTTTTCTCTATGAGATACTATTTCCATGTAATCTACACGTTTTTGATAATAACCCTGAAGAAGTCTCTTTCAGGGCTGAAACGTGTAGGGTTTCAGGTGCCGTGTGTATCCTCCACTTTGTCATTTATCTATCTACAGTATCTTAGGGAGGTTAGAGTCCCAGTCGGACCTTTCCGGTGGTCTACGCTGGGCAGAACTTTGACTATATTTATATACGAATATAGTTATGCAGAAGATTACTTACTCGGTGTAGTTTTGATTGCTGGTACAGTCACTTCTGAGGCTTTAAATTCTATACAGAAATAGGAAGAGTCATTTGAATGATTTTAGTTTTTATAATTACTAATAACAGCAGCAATAACAACACTGGGGGTGATTTAGCATAGGACGGAATTGCAAAGCCGCACACAGGCAGCACACAGGCAGCACACAGGCGGCACACAGATGGCACACAGGCACACAGGCAGCACACAGGCACACAGGCAGCACACAGGCACACAGGCACACATGCAGCACACAGGCACACAGGCAGCACACAGGCACACAGGCAGCACACAGGCACACACAGGCAGCACACAGGCACTCAGGCAGCACACAGGCACACATGCAGCACACAGGCAGCACACAGGCACACAGGCAGCACACAGGCAGCACACAGGCAGCACAAAGGCACACAGGCAGCACACAGGCACACAGGCAGCACACAGGCAGCTTTGCAATTCCATCCTTGCTAATATGCAAATGATGCAGGAGGTGCCTGACACCTCCTGCTGCTTTTGAGATCAGAGCACTACGACCGAGGTCGCAGGCTGGGATAACCATCGTGACCATTGGTCATGATGGTGGATAGCGCTGGACAGCTGAGTAAGCCTCAGCTTACGCAGGCTGGCCGGCTTGCGAGACCAGTAAACTGTGTCTGTGGACGTAGATCCAGGCCTGACACACCCCCATTTCCAGGAACACATGCGACGCTTTTGTGAATGTAACGGTGCATGCACAGTGCTGATTACAGCTGCGGTAAGGTAGTGTAGACAGGGAAAACTATCTATTTCCCAAAATGCTGTCATCGCAAAAATGACAGCTTTTCGGAATAGATAGCTATAGAGAGGAGGAATGATGAATTCCTCCGGTAATTAGGTAAAACTCCATGCGAGCTCTAAACCTAATTACCTCCATCGATTTTTTAGTAATGATGAATAGGCCCCTATGTCAAAAAATAAATGTCATATAAACTTAAATTTCTCTGTTATTCACGGTCAGGACACTGACTTTTGGATCCACCCTTGTACGTGCAATGCTGAGCAAGCCCCATTGTCCCTTGTTCACAAAGCACTGACATACTGTATTACACAGTGCTGTACAATTTAACGCTGAATAACATGAAATTGAATGGAATGAAGTCTTGCTGACTGTTTTGCAGATGCATTATATGTAAGACCAAGTTACAGTATACTGCACATTACTAAAGCCCCTTTATAAAGACCGTCACATACAGCTGCTTTCCCATAAAATACGTCACCCAATGTTTTCATTGCAATTTTGCCAGTTGGTTTTTATCTTACGAGGGACTTTTTAGACAGACGTATGAACTTTCGCTCAATAAAAGGTTTAAGGGCAGCTAGTGCCTCATTTATATTTGTATATTAAAAAATGTGTCAAACACAATATATGGAATGAATCCATTAATCCCGGATCTGGCATCTAAAAATAATTACTCAAAAATATTGAATAACTATGAAAAGTCGAAACAAATCAAAAAACCCTACAGCAAATGAACTAAGCCGGGTTAGGGTTTATATATAAAAACAGACTAAAAAAATAGGTATCACTACTCTGAGTTCTTAAATGAATATATATAGAATTATAAATAATAATACCACAATGATCTGCTTCCTATTTAAGGCACACAAGATGCTTGTAAATCAATTAACATTTATTAATGAATAAAAGTATCATTTAGTAAATATAAAATCTATTGCACAGTCATATGAATAAGCCTATTCACTTATAATCCATATCTGTGATATAATATATCAATTAGTAGAAACAATGTTGCACATACTATGTTGCTAGATGTACATAGTGAGCAATCAAAATCAATGAAATCAATGTTTCCCAAACTGTACGCCGTGGCACCCTGGGGTGTCTCCGGACACTTGCAGGGGTGCCTCAGGTTGGTGGTCCAGCACCAAATTAAATTATTTATGGTCAATATAATGTAAATATGTGGACAAACAGAAGCTCAATCCTGTCCAACACCACCACATAACTGAGCCTAGGGTTGACAGGTAAGCACAATTTACTTCACTTTACTACTTTGCTATATTTTTTTCTGAATTTCACAATAACAAACATTTGGCTTAGGGGTGCCGTGAAAACAATACTGATACTCTAGGGCGCCGTGATTCAAAAAAGTTTGGGACCCTCTGTATGAAATTGTCCGAGAATTTGTCCGAGGCTGCTAAATGAAAAAGGAGTGCTTAAGTGACAATTAAATACCCTTCTCTTCCTTCTCAGGCAGCACCCTCTCTTCCTTCTCAGGCAGCACCCCTTCTCTTCCTTCTCAGGCAGCACCCTTCTCTTCCTTCTCAGGCATCACCCTTCTCTTCCTTCTCAGGCAGCACCCTCTCTTCCTTCTCAGGCAGCACCCTCTCTTCCTTCTCAGGCAGCACCCTTCTCTTCCTTCTCAAGCAGCACCCTTCTCATCCTTCTCAGGCAGCACCCTTCTCTTCCTTCTCAGGCAGCACCCTTCTCTTCCTTCTCAGGCATCACCCTTCTCTTCCTTCTCAGGCATCACCCTTCTCTTCCTTCTCAGGCAGCACCCCTTTTCTTTCTTCTCAGGCAGCACTCTTCTCTTCCTTCTCAGGCAGCACCCTCTCTTCCTTCTCAAGCAGCACCCTTCTCTTCCTTCTCAGGCAGCACCCTCTCTTCCTCCTCAGGCAGCACCCTTCTCTTCCTTCTCAGGCAACACCCCTTCTCTTCCTTCTCAGGCAGCACCCTTCTCTTCCTTCTCAGGCATCACCCTTCTCTTCCTTCTCAGGCAGCACCCTCTCTTCCTTCTCAGGCAGCACCCTCTCTTCCTTCTCAGGCAGCACCCTTCTCTTCCTTCTCAAGCAGCACCCTTCTCATCCTTCTCAGGCAGCACCCTTCTCTTCCTTCTCAGGCAGCACCCTTCTCTTCCTTCTCAGGCATCACCCTTCTCTTCCTTCTCAGGCATCACCCTTCTCTTCCTTCTCAGGCAGCACCCCTTTTCTTTCTTCTCAGGCAGCACCCTTCTCTTCCTTCTCAGGCAGCACCCTCTCTTCCTTCTCAAGCAGCACCCTTCTCTTCCTTCTCAGGCAGCACCCTCTCTTCCTCCTCAGGCAGCACCCTTCTCTTCCTTCTCAGGCAGCACCCCTTCTCTTCCTTCTCAGGCAGCACCCTTCTCTTCCTTCTCAAGAACACTCACTCCACATTTCCCCCAAACCTCCTCTTACCCACAACGGGTCACCACTCTGGAGAGAGAGACACAGGAGAATCCAGAAGTCTGATCAAAGCAAATAAGCATTGATCCAATGTCTCAATGTCTGTACCCAGCCATAAACACAGACTGAGCTACTGAGACCTGCTAACACAGAGGGGCTGGCCATTAAAGCCCGTGACCAAGCAGCGTTGGCCTCTAACACTGAATACAGCTATACCATCTGCCCTGGACAATATATAAGTAAACCTGGAAGGGTAAATATTTTTAATTTCTCCTGCACTACAGCACTTATCATCAATATATACTTCACTGGGATTCCAGTGTATGAGATATGAAGATTGGACATTATTTAATTGTCACTTAAGCACTCCTGTTTCATTTACCAGCCTCGGACAAATTGCTTGATTTTGATTGCTCGCTATGTACATCTAGCAACATAGTATGTGCAACATTGTTTTGACTATTTGATATAGTATATCACATATATGGATTATTAGTGAATAGGCTTAGTCATATGACTGTGCAATAGATTTTATATTTACTAAATTATACTTTTATTAATTAATAAATGCTAATTGATTTACAAGCCTCTTGTGTGCCTTATATAGGAAGCAGATAATTGTGGTATTATTATTTATAATTCTATATATATTAATTTAGGAAATCTGCGCAGTGATATCTATTTTTTTAGTCTATTAAAAATGTGTGCAGACATTTTGTTGGAAAAATTATAATTGTGTATTATTTACTATATGCAGAGATTGGTTCCTCTTGTCTGCTGTATAGATATTTTTCTGGTGACAACATTACAGAGCCTCCTACTGTACTGTACAAATGTGTCCTCATACACCTACACTCAAATTGCACCAAATGCCCCAATTTAGTGCACTGACGAAGCTGCATGTGTCCTGCCATACACGTTTGCACCAATTGTGTGTCACAATTGCATCACTAATGCGACAAAAGTACATTGCACGGGTACCCTAGATACTGGCGTTGGCAGTTCCTGCAGCTGCTGTGTGCTACTCGGATTCTAACCTGGGTAAAAAAGGCATCAACTGAGGACTGATACAAGTCAGCTGCGCCATGCATCGTGCTTAAGCAGTGACTTTTATACCAATATGAAAATACTAATACTGAGTACCCAGGACACTATAAGCCACTTTGGATGCAGCTACGATGCTAAACTCAGAAATAAGTATAAAAGTCAGAGTATCACTACCCGGTAGAGTGTCTACATCACGCCATGCGCCTCTCATTAAATGGCACAAAAAGACTAGGAGATCACATCTATAATCTCATTCTCTCTAACTAAGGAGACACTTGCCTTGTAGAAGGGCCACGAGGCCGAGAAGCTGGAGGACCACTGTAGCTTTCATCTCCAAGGTCTGTTGCCTGCAGTATACCAGTGAAACGTTCCCTCTCACCAACGGAGCAGTGCAACAATTGAAGGGACAATGATTAAACTGCTTATCTGTAATAGGTTTATGGCAGGGCCGTCCCACTGTTACGTCTTTTTTCTGCTCTTTCTTTACATCGCAGGTCAAAGTTTGGATGTTTTTATTGAGTTCAACTTTCAATTGCAGGCTATCCCTGTGCACTTGTTTTTATTTTCCTAAGCTACGTGTACCCTGGAAATGTCACCGTTTGCGTAATGCGGCTGGAACCCATGAGACACACTTGTGTGGCAATCACTGGAGAAGTCCAGGATGCTTCCGATTAACAAGGAGCCCTCCAGCACTCCTGGGAGAGTAGACCAGCTTCCTGGATTCTGCCCACTATCCCAGCCATGGGGACTTGAAGACGTGAACATCATCTCAGCAATAATCCCCACCCAGCTGCACAGTTATGCAAGTTGCAGCCTTTACAGTGACATCAAAAGGGGAGTGCTGACCGCACCAGGCGTCACCCTCTGAGGGTGTGACACCATAATGCCAGCTCATTCTCAGTGACCAGGAGCTGGGCGCTGCACCGTGATGTTATTGTGCCCAGCTCCAGGTCACTGGGGAAGAGCCAGCTGTGCAAGGAGAGTCCCCGGGGACAGCATTGTGGGGAAGCCAATCAGGATTGGCTTGATTTCTGCTGCTGCCGCTGCATGCCAGAGCGGGTACAAATTACCCGGGCTTGCTGTAGGGGTCTGATGGAGCCCCGGGTCCGGCAACCCCCCCATTCTACATCACAGCAGCCCAGCACACGCTGCTGTGTGCTGGGCTGCAGTGGGAGACTACTAGCAGCTGGAGCAGTCTCCTATGCCTATGGGGGGAGATATCGCGCTGATCATGCCCCCCATTGGCTGTGCACCGGGCTGAGGGGCAGCGACCACCCCCCCCCCCCAAAGCGGCTCTGCAAAAATGTTTTTTTTCCTGTTTTTTTTCCTAAGGGGGCATTGCCACACCTCCCGCAATTAGGCCACGCCCCTGTCACCCGGGCCCGGCACGGCTCTTGGCGGCTCTGAGTGTTACACACACTGTCACATCACAGTTTACACACAGCCTGGTGGGGGCTGGGCTGGCTAGGGGGCTTTGAAAGATTAAAGTTATTTTATTCCTTTGGGATGGGGGGAGGGGGGCCATGAAAGATTTTCTGTGAGGGCCTATTTTCATTGATCAACTCAATCCCGGGTATCCCAGGAAATCTGAGATTGAGAATTTTTCAATCTTGAATCCCAGGGTTGAAAAAATGATGCAGGATCAGCGTCCCTGGATGCCTACATGGACCGAAGAGGATATGACACACGGGGCAGGTGAGGATGGATGTTTTATTACAGCGATTGTGGATGCTACTGGACGAGAGGACAGAATGGCTACAGGGGGCGAAGGTAAGTCAATTTGTTGTAAATGAGTGTGTGTGAGTGAGTGCGTAAATGTGTAATAAAATATTACAATATTCGTGTCTGTATCCTGTCGTTCTTTGACTATTCTTTTACAGGGTAACGACAGGCACCAGCGAGACCTTAATTCCCCACATGCTGGTACGTATGGTTCTCCAAGTACCAGCAAGCAGGGCAGGCTTGCTGGGACATGTAGTCCCCCTGTAAGAGACAGTAGTATATTTTCTAACTTTTATACCATGAACTCGGCATCCACTGTCTCCAGAGGTGCCACATGCCAAGGATAGCCCCGGCTATCAGACTGGGCCTGGGGTGTCCCCAGGAGGGAGGACCACTTTATTGGGGGGGTGGTCCTCTCTTTCCAAGGCTGAATAGCGAGGGATGTTGAATGCTTCGGCTGGGGGTACCAATATAAGCGTGTCCCCTGGCTGTGGCATTATATCCCCGCTAGAAAGAGTTCGGTACCGGTTGTGTAAAATACGGGAGATCTCAACATAATTTCCCCCAAAATTTTACACAACCAGGACAGGCTCAGGAGCCTGATGCTGGTTGTGTAAATACAGGGGACCCCTACTCATTTTCAAAAAGCCTGGTTGTGGAGGTGGGGGGTCCCACAAATTTTCTTCCACAATTTTTAACCCTTTATATACTTTTACATACACAGAAACGCTGCACAGATCACACTGATCTGTGCAGGCTTTTGCAAACACGCTGTGAGGTGGTCAAAATTGACTGTAAATGAATTAATGTTACTGAGGTTAATAATACTGTAGGAACAAAAACAGGCCCAAATTATGTGATTTTAGCAGTTTTTAACCAAAACCAAAATATGAAGTTAATACAGTTCCAAAACCAAAACCAAAACACAGGGATCGGCGCACATCTCCAGTTATTATTGTATTCATTATTATTATTTTAATAAGTCAAAATAATCTATAGAGTTATCTTCAGGTTGACCAGGTTTCTTATGGTCATTGAACCTGATTCATTACCGATCACATCTGCGATTACGCACCCAATCGGCTGATTGTTGCTTTCTGCGCATGCATATAGATCGCAGGGCACATTCGCGAAGACTTCACTGCGATTGAACTGCGACTACGCAGACCCATCACAGAGTGATTGACAGGAAGTGTGCATTTGGGGGTGGTGGTCGATGAAATGCAGGAGTGTCAGTACATTTGAACGCCATTGCATGGGCGTGAATTGTACTCGATGTTGCCGATGGTTTTGCAGACTAGGTAAGTATTACGGATGGTGTGTAAGGTAAAGTGGGCGTCCTTATGTTTGGCTGCGACCGCAATCATTAGCATATTTTCGCAGTGAAACTGCATGCGTAATCGAAGTTGCGATTGCAATAGCGATCCGTAATGAATCAAGCCCCAATATTGGAATAATCGGTCTGGCTGTATCACACACAGGGACTGATTCTGAGGTAGATGCTGATGCTTACACTGCTGCGATTTTTGCCGGATTTACGATAACATGCAAATGCTAGTTCTAGTCTTCCCTTTGTGTACTAGCGTGCGACGGACTGTGTAAGCTCTGAAATGCTGACTTTCAATGCCCATGAACAGTGTAACTCCACCAGCTGTTTACACTCCACCATCGGTGCTTAGGCCCTCGCCGCTTATGACAGACTATGAGCTGCTCAGTGATTCCTTCTTAGATCCTTCTGGCGACTGTAGCTGTGGCTTGCAGCCATGTTCTCTGACACGCCTGTGACACTCCCGTAACAAGCCCATGAGCTATACTTGCCGACATCCTGGCTGCCCCTTCAGGGAGGGAGCAGCCAGGTCAGCTTAGCAGGGGGCGGGGCCAGCATAGAGAGGCGCAGTTGGGCACATTACATGGCATTTAGGGGTGGAGCTGGGGGCGTGGCCACATGGCAGCATCATTTTGCCCCCACCCCCGTTACACAATGGTGAGATTTCCGGCATTGTGAAGCAGGGGGTGGAATCATGATGACGCGATTCAGCGCAAATCGCTTCATTAGCCCCCCTGGTGTGGCTGTTTGTGGGTGCATTGCGAGGTGGGGACTAGAGGGGCCGGGAGGCTTAGCCACTATTCCGTAGGGGGCCCCCTGGTTTTTGTGTACAATCAGTGGTACTCATGCACCATAGGGGTTTCCAGGATTCTTGAATGAGGCCCACAGTTACTGGGTAAATACTAGAGATGTGCGCCGACCCTCGTGTTTTGGTTTTGGATCTGGATTGGTTTTGCCAAAACCTCACCTCCGTGTTTTGGTTTTGGATCTGGATTTTTTCTTAAAAAATCATAAAAACAGCTAAAATCACATAAAATGTGCCTATTTTTGTTCCTACAGTATAATTAACCTCAATAACATTTATTTCCAGTAAATTCCAACCAATTTTGACCACCTCACAATATTATTTGCTTCATCTAGTTAAGGACAAAAAGTTGCATCCAGCTAGCTGGCTGACTAAGCTAAGTGATACAGTGGGTGGCACTAACATGTGGCAGTTCAGTTTCTAATTTTCAACACAGATACAGTGTGTTATACAGTGTGGGTTGGATACACCAATAGTGCACTTACTGTGACAGCAGTGTCGGCAGAGTGGGGTTGCTGACGGTGTC
This sequence comes from Taudactylus pleione, assembly GCA_031769625.1. Classification (NCBI taxonomy): domain Eukaryota; kingdom Metazoa; phylum Chordata; class Amphibia; order Anura; family Myobatrachidae; genus Taudactylus; species Taudactylus pleione. The sequence continues at coordinate 10,391,624 of JAUIMM010000391.1, forward strand.
CTCAGAAAATGGAATGGCTGTGCTGCAGTGCTGGCAGTGTCCTCAGTGAAGGATACCAGTGATGCCGGCAGTGCAGGGGTACCAGATGTGTCTTTAGTGCAGGTTTTCTGGCTGTGTCGGCAGTGCGGGGGTGCCAGTGGTGTCCTCATTGCAGGTTTTCTGACTGTGTCGGCAGTGCGGGGGTTGATGGCGGTGTCCTCATCAGTACATGGAATGGCAGTGCTGCAGTGCTGGCAGTGTTCTCAGTGAAGGGTACCGGCGGTGTCGGCAGAGCGAGGGTGCCAATGGTGTCCTCAGTGCATGTGTGCTGACAGTGTTGACAGTGCAGGGGTGCTGGTGGTGTCCTCAGTGTGGGGTTGTCGGCAGTGTGGGGGTTGCTGATGGTATCCTTAGTACGTGGGGCAGCAGCGCAGGGCTGCCGGCAGTGTTGGCAGTGGTGGTGTCGGCAGCGGGGGATGCTGCCAGTGGAGGTGCCGGTGGTGTCAGCAGTGGGGGGTGCCGGCGGTGTCAGGCTACGGGGGATAGCGGGCACCATCTTCTTTTTCTTCTGTGTGCTGTTTTCAATGGGCTTAACGCTGATTGGCTGAGAGCCGTGACAGAGGGCTCTCTCAGCCAATCAGCGTTAAGCCTGCTCAATACAAAACCTTGCAACTCGACAGCGGGGTCACAAGGTTTTGCCTCGGGTCAGGGATCCGGGGCAGGCAGGGAGATCGGAGCTTCGCTCGGATTACCCCGGATGCCCGAAATTCGGGTGGGTTCGGTTCTCTGAGATCCGAACCCGCTCATCTCTAGTCAATACCCAGGTACTGCTTGATGTTTCTCAGTTACACATCAGGGGGTATATTTATAAAGCAGCAACTTTTGCAAACTGCTTTAAGGGGTGTGAATTCGAAATTTAGATTTAAAGCGGCAATAATATTAAATGCAAAACATGATGTGCTTAGTGTTGCTTTAAATTTTCTAGGTCATACTTGCCGTGAAGTGGCAGCTTGCAAAAGTTTGTGTGCTTCTGTTTGGATGGGTTTCTCATTGTTTTTTCACATCTATTTACCATCGATTTGGAACTGAAAGATCAAAACCCGATGGCATTTAGAGCTGCACAATCCGACTGACATCGATGTCAGGTTTCAATTGAAGCTGATGGATGATAGATTTTTTATAGCAATCCAACATTGTTAATGGTCAGTCTTGTACGGTTTTGGTTTAGAACCAAAAGTGACCTAATGTAAATGTACCCCTCTGTCTTCTATCATGTTGCCAGTAGATGGCAGCAGTTATCTGAGTCAGAAGTCTTGTTATCTGCTATTAGACTATACAGTAGAATGCTAAGGTGGTAAGTTTTTAGTAAGAATCAATTTGCTTTTTAGTCAGTTTTCCGGTGCTTTTGCGATACATGGATTCACTGAAGGCTAAACAGATGAGAAGCCACAAGGAAATCACAGTTTGGAATAGTAGTGAACATTTAAGCACTATTGTTACTTTTTGTTTCTATTAAAAGGATATAATGTAAACCCCCTACTTATTGATCAGCAGGTTTAGAACCCACCTGTAAACTGCAGCAAATCCAAATCCACCCAAATACTGTAAGTGACCTGCCTCTGGCAGGCAAGTTGGGAGAAAGCACTGCAAGGATCAATAGGCTCTGTGCAGGCTCTTATGTTAAGAAATGTGTAAATGAGAAAGAATAAAATGGAGTGTTCATCCCCTGATGACCAGAGCTAGGCATCTAAGCCTAGGCTAGTAGCGACAAACAGTGGGGAAAAATGGCATGGGTTCCGAGTGGAACCGAGTCCCGGATCGAGTTCCACTTCGGGATCAGTTTGGATTTCCGAGTGGAACCGAGTCCCGGTTCGAGTTCCAGTTCGGGATCAGTTTGGATTTCTGAGTGGAACCGAGTCCCGGTTCGGTTTTGTAATCAGCGCCTGATTCAACAAGGGACGCAAGTGAGAGATCGCACGGATCCGGACGATGTTGCGTCTCTGCGCATGCATATGTGTCGTAATGCATGTGCGCAAACGAGTCACTGCGTCCAGCTAAAGGTGTGCAGGGCACAAGCAGAGAGGACAGAGACCTTTCCAATGTTGACTGACAGGAAGGGCCATTTGTGGGTGGTGACGGGAGGTGGTCAGGCGAACACAGGGGTGCCTGTGCATTGGGATGCCATTATAGGGGCGTACATAATTGAGGCAGTGCGGCGGCATACGCAGCCAGATGACTCAATGCGTGCAGGGAGTGGCCAGAATCCTGCGTCAGGTCATCCTTTATTGTGCGTCTGGGTCCGATGGTTCTCCCTGTTACCGATGTTTGCGCTATCCTGCGTACTGATTGAGCATTGAGTAAAGGGAGATGGGTGGCTCTATGTATTGCTAGGCGTCTGCATCCTTGTGCTGCGGATGCCGTTGATTAGCATATACACGCAGCGGCCAAGTGCATGCGATCTCTCACGAGCGTCCCTTGCTGAATCGGGCCAAACTGCATGATTTTTAGCTGTTTTATTAATTTTTTTAGAGATTTTTATCGATTTGTTTTATCGATCTTAATCAGTTTTTAAGGAAACCAAAAACTGAACCAAAACCATACTCGAACCGAAGCACAAACCAGAACAGGTGGTTTTGTCAAAGCCAAAACACAATGAATTAGAACCAAAACCAAAACACGAGGTTCCGCACACATCTCTAAATATTATATTATTTAAATCAATAGTGGCTTATGTAACAACCCTGTAGCAATTTCTACGGCTATTCACAGCATTCTCCTGCTGGGAGTGATGGGGTGTGATTGAACCCAGGGCCTGATTCAGACCCGCTCGCGAATGCTGAGCGCTCGCAAGCGGGTCAATGGTGCCCTAGTGCACATGCGCACGACGGAGGGAGCTCCGTCGTGCGCATGCGCGAGACCCGAATAATGACGGGGTAGCCGTCGTTATGGGTCTCACACCAAAGGGGGCGTGCTGTCGATGGTGAGTGACAGCACGCCCCCTTTGGTGGGCGTGCCGGGGGCGTGGCTGCCAGACCGAGGCGTTCCCATGGGAACGCCTACCGTCTGGGGCCGGCCCCACTGACAACACAAGTGATGTCAGTGGGAGTGCTTTCGGCTCTGGTAGAGCCGAAAGCACTCTAGGGCTTGCGGCAACGAGACCCTACCACAAGGGTCTCGTCGCAAGCCCGATGGTCATGAAGGTCTTGACCATCGCGACCATCTTCCTGGCCGCTTGCTATAGCTCCGGGTCTCGCACCAAAGGGTGCGTGCTGTCGATGTTGATTGACAGCACGCCCCCTTTGGTGGGCGTGCCGGCGGCGTGGCTGCCAGACGGAGGCGTTCCCATGGGAACGCCTACCGTCTGGGTCCGGCCCCACTGACATCACTAGTGATGTCAGTGGGAGTGCTTTTGGCTCTGATAGAGCCAAAATCACTCCAGGGCTTGCGGTCACCGAGACCCTACCGCAGGGTCTCGTCGCAAGCCCGATGGTCACCCACAGCTATGCGAGCGTCCAGGAGGCCGTTCTAAAAATACAATAGGCGGGCACTGATTCAGAGCGAGCGCTCTGAAAGAGCGTCCGGCTCTGAATCAGGCCCCCTGTTATTCACCTTCTGGATATTCCGAGTGGACCTCTTCATAAGGTTATTTTATTTATTTCACCACACAGCAGAGGCAGAGTCCCCACCCTCAGGGGCATAGCGTGTAGCCATGGTGCCTGGAGCATGTGTGTGCATTGACAATAACCACATTAATTTAGGGAACACTGGGAAAAAGCTCATTTGCACATCAACAGGCTTCAAAAACTGCAGGGCCCAAAACATCCCCTTTCTATGCATATACAAAACATTGGTGGCCAGTGGGCATTGCTGGCAAAAAAAAGGTGGGTGATTGGCATTGCTGGGCAAACAGAGGTGGGCAGTGTGTGCAGGGCTCAAAACAATCCCCTTCCGTATCTTTGTGGCCCCCTGGTTACGCTACGTAAGTAGCGTAACCAGGAAATACTATTTGCTGTCTCTATGCTGAACCTTTGGAAGCAGAATGGTATTACAACCATTGAAGGTGCAATCCAGAGTTATGTATACGTTTTTTTTTTAAATATTGGTTTAGGTGCAATTACCAAGCAGGAAGGAGTGTCACAGGCTCCCAATGGTCCCCTGGAGAACTATGAATTTATTGAATTATAATATATTAGAAATGTAACACAACGCTAGATGTTGGGTGTACTAATCAATTCATCAACTATATATAATGTAGGGTTTGGTGCGAGCAGCACAGTGTACGAGCCACTTTGGGTAGTCCCAGGCAGTGACCAGCAGGATAGGGAGGGACCATGGACAGTTCATCAAAAGTTGATCCGCGCAGCACAAATCATCATAACTGTGAAAATGACATCTCTACATGGGCACAAGTTAGATACCTTTATGTGGTGTATGTATTTATAGAAGCGGAAAACTGGGGGGGCGATTCAGACCCGGACGCTAAGCCAGGCTTGCCTACCCTCCCGATTTTCGGGTGCCGCTCCCAGCCCCCCCGGAAAGGCAGGCAAGCCTCCCGGAAGCCTCCGACCCTCCCGTCCTCCCCCCTGAAAAGATTAGAAACCCCCGCAGCGGGGGAGCCGGTGACGCGATTCGCGCTGAATCGCGTCATCGTGGACGCGCCCACTGCTTCACACTGCCGAAAATAACGGCATTGTGTAGAGGGGCGCCCCCAATGACCGCCCCCACCCCCCCGCTGTTACCCGACAATCAGCTCCCTCCCGGAAGGCTGGAGCTGATTGTCAGCAAGTATGCGCTAAGCTGCGCTCTCTCGCAGCCATCAGGGGGCAGATATGCAAATGCCGCGATCGCACAGCCAGGCTAAAGGACGCCCTCTATGTCTTAGAGAGCGACAGCAGAGTGATCGCACGCCGGTGTAATGACGGACACTTTTCTTTCTAAGCACACGTCATCTCCAGGAAGTGTATGATTAGTCAGTAACATCGAGAGTCATCGGAGCTGCTCACAGTCCTTAAGGTAGACCCTACCCCGCCGCAAGCACTGCGATCACTTGCAGGCTGAGATACAACCAGGTGACGTGTACAATGATACTTCAATGGTAATTATGCACGCCCAAAGAACGCCATTTTAATGCTCAGACACTCCTGCGTTCGCACATCCTCCCCCCATTAACCCAGACCTCCGCCTGTTACCACCCACAAAAATGGCACTGTCACTCTATCAGTGGCCCGTCTGAGGGCTTCGAGCGAGCGCTTCTCCATCGCACAGACCGGTTCGCACATGCATATTTTGCCACATACGCATGCGCAGATGGGCGTCAGTCACCCAAAGCACGCAGACGCGGCCTAGCGTCTGGGTCTGAATCGGCCCCTGGGTACAGGGCTGCCATCAGACATGGTGGGGTCAGGGACTGACAAAATATGCTGGGCCCCCCGCCCCCCCCCGTATTAGTAGTATTTTAAATAGGGTATTAACAATGATACTGTATATGTCCTTGATAATTGGTCAATAATTGGCTTACATACATTTTGACACCTCTGACCCCCTTCAGTATCTCCAGCCCAGCCCAGCCCTGCTATCCAACACTTGTCTGCAGTCCAGCCCCACAGCAAGTCCCAGCCCGAGACAGTGAGCCACAGCCCCGGGTAGGCAGTCAGCTTCATCCCCAGACATTGCGCACCAGCCCCAGGCCATACTTGCCTACCCTCTCTATTTGGTCGGGAGCCTCCCGAAAATCGGGTGCCGCTCCCGACCTCCCGGGATGGCAGGCAAGTCTCCCGGCTGCCGCGGATCCCTCCTTTCCCACCGCAATAACTTGTAAAAACCACGGCAGCGAAGGGGGGCGGTGACGCGATTTGCGTCATTTTGGCACCGACCCCTGCTTCACACTGCCTGTAATATCGGCAGTGTGTAGCAGGGGCGGGGCCAAAATGACACGCTCGCATGGCTCCGCCCCCGCCCTGCCCGCAAAAACTTGTCATCTGGCCAGCCCCGCCCCCGTTTGCTAGCCACGCCCCCCCAGTAATGCCGATCTGGCTGCTCCCTTTCGGGAGGGGCAGCCAGATAGTCGGCATGTATGCCCCAGGCAGGCAGTCAGCTTCATCCCCAGACATTGAGCACCAGCCCCAGGCAGTCAGCTTCAGCCCCAGGCAGTCAGCCCCAGGAAGCTAGTGTCAGCCCAGCCCAGACCCAGACAGCCAGCCAGTCAGTCAGTCCCAGCCCAGCCCTAGGCAGCCAGCCCTGCACTTACCTTCTACAGACGAGCCGCAGTTCCTCTGTCCACTTCACTCTATCCATCAGCGGTGCAGCACAGTGCGACGTCATGACGTCACGCGCGCCGGTCGCCGGGTCATCGTCCCACTTTTGCAGGCTAGGAAACAAAGTGGGCAGTGGCAGCAACGGGTAGCAGGCGAGATGGTGGCAAGCAGTCACCCCTGATGGCAGTCCCGGCAGTCCCCCTTCTGAGTGTGGTGGCAGGTTGGTAGGTGCGGGCGGGCCCCCAGAGACTCCGGGCCCGGGACTCCAGTCCCGGCAGTCCCCCCCTGATGGCGGCCCGGCCTGGGTACATTAAGTTTAATGGAAAGTAAAGCTTTAACATCATGCAATGCAAAATGGATGACAAATATAAAAAAGAAAAAAACCATGCTGACTGTGGCGCTATCAGTGCAATTTACATATGAGTATTCGCTGCTGTCACAAAGAAGAACGTATATATTTCTCCCAAGCAATATAAGAACAACAAAAAGTGGCGGCGCGTTCAAATCATACACCAAAGAAAATAAGATAAAGCATAAATAAATTGTACTCAATAAAAAAGCATATATATCATCACAAAAATTGCAAACATATATTGAGTATGGTACATATATATGGAAAAACTCCTCTATAAAAATGACATTATAAAATGCATATTTTGTATAAAAGATAAAAAGCATAAAAAAAACTAGGGGAACTATCCATTAATTACATCTCTTCAATCAGGGTCATACTGTCACTCATTTTAGTGTTCTCTATATATTCTGTTCTCTGCCTTCCACCAGTGGATCCGTAAAGCTTCTTAAACACTTGTAACCTCCTTCATAATGAATTCTCCCAAACTCCCCCACTATCTATCTACATCTGTAAGTATGACTGCATTTTGGATTTGATCTGTGCTAGTTTCACCCTGTTGGCTGGCACCCCCATTATCGGTAGGCTGATTAGTTGACTGAAAAGGTTAAGCTGCAGATCATTCTCCCGATAATCCATTATCTCCACTCACTCTTTTATTGGCCATATAACACTCCATCTTCTCCCAATTACATCTGCAGCAGGTACCATGGAAATCATCTCTCTCTTTCTAATGGCTATTAAAATTGCACATATTGGCCCTCATTCAGAGGTGGTCGCAAGAAGTGATCGCTCTCTCTGTATGAGGGTGGCCTCTTCATTTTTGAAGTGCAGACTCCTGGTCGTTAGTTAAGCTGTGGGTTACCACCCACAGCTTAACGACCGACCAGCTTGATGGTCGCGATGGTGAACACCATCGCGACCATCGGTGCTTGTGACGAGACCCTAAGGTTGGGTCTTGGCAGCCACAAGCCCCAGGGAGCTTCCTGCTCTAATCGAGCAGTAAGCTCCCCACTGACAACACTGATGATGTCAGTGCGGCTGCCCACAAAACGGTAGGCGTTCCTTAAGGAATGCCTCCGTTTTGGAAACCAGCCCCTCCGGCCCGCCTACAAAACGGGGCGAGCTGTCGATCAACATCAACAGCCGCCCCTTTTGTAGAGAGCTCCGGAGTGAAAGAGTTTCTCTCTCGCTCCGGGGCTTGTGCACGTGCAGTGCGGCTGCTGCGCGTGTGCAGGGCCTTAACATTGTCCCGGTTGCGAGCACTTAGCGCTTGCGACCGGGTCTGAATGAGACCCATTGTCCCTAGCTCCTTCTTCCAACAATCTAGTACTCTGGGCTCTTTCACTACATAGAATTGTCTTACAGCTTACTCTAACTCTGGCCCTCATTCAGAGGCGGTCGCAAGAAGCGATCGCTCTCTCTGAATGAGGGCGGCCGCTTCTTTTTTTTAGTGCGGCCTCCTGGTCGCTAGCTAAGCTGTGGGTTACCACCCACAGCTTAGCGATCGACCAGGGTGATGGTCGCAATGGTCAAGACCATCGCGACCATCGGGGCTTGTGACAAGACCCTAAGGTTGGGTCTCAGCAGCCGCAAACCCCAGGGAGCTTCCTGCTCTGTTCGAGCAGGAAACTCTCCACTGACATCACTACTGATGTCAGGGCGGCCGCCCACAAAACGGCAGGCGTTTGCTTGGGAACGCCTCCATTTGTGTAGGCACCCCCCCGCCACGGGCTGAGCTGTTGATCAACATCGACAGCCGGCCCTTTTGTCATGAGCTCCGGAGCGAGAGAGTTTCTCATGGTAAGTATAGTTAGGGCTATGATTTATTGGATAACTCTATGCCTACTCTATTTATTTTCTTGTACAGTGCCTCCACCCAAGCTTTGGATGTGTGATGCCTTTTTGAACTGAACTTGGTAACACTTCAAAAAGTAAGTGTAACTGTAACCACCTCTTTCTTTCACTAGTTCAGGGGTTAAAGAGAGCCGGAACTGCGGGGCTGATTCTGACCTGGTCGCAAGCGTTGAGCGCTCACAACCGGGTCAATGTTTGCCCACTGGGTATGCGCACGACGGAGCCGGCTCCGTCGTGCGCATGCGCGAGACCCGGCTAGCGACGGGTGCTCCGTCGCTCCGGGTCTCGCACCAAAGGGGGCGAGCTGTCGATGGTGATTGACAGCTCGCCCCATTTGGTAGGCAGGCAGGGAGGGTGGCTGGCCAAACTGAAGCGTTCCTGAAGGAACGCCTGCCATTTGGGTGTGGCCCCACTGACATCACCAGTGATGTCAGTGGGAGAGCTTCCAGCTCTATTAGAGCCAGAAGCTCTCTGGGGCTTGCGGGCACGAGACCCTACCACAAGGGTCTCGTCGCAAGCCCGATGGTCACGATGGTCTTGATCATCGCGACCATCAACCTGGCCACTCGCAATAGCTGTGGGTGGTCACCCACAGCTATGCGAGCAGCCAGGAGGCCGAACAAAAAAAAAAAAGCCCTGATTCAGATCGAGCGCTCATTCAGAGCGTCCATCTCTGGATCAGGCCCTGCGTTCCGTCACTTGTAATTGGAGGCGGAACCAGTTCCGCCTCTGCCCGCCCACCTTGCTCAGCCACAGCAGCTAAGTACAGGCAACTGCGGCTGGCAGATTAAAAAGGACACTGCAGGCTTCTCTCTGGCTGCCCCGCCTCTGCCTGCCCTCTTTGCCCAGTCACATATTTAGTGATCGGGACTCACCTTTAGGAGGGGTCCGGGTTCCCAGGGATGCGCAGCTCATCCCCAGGGAGCCGGCCCAGCCACACAGCAGAGAGAGACACTGGACAGCGCTCCTGTCATTGAAATAGGCGCCGATCGTGAGCCGATCAGAGTTTGCGGACTGGCAGCCAATCAGCATCGGCTGCTGTTCCGTGACCTCTGTTTGGCTTTTGACTGAGGCCAGATTTCAATGACAACGGCACTAGGCACTAGGCACTAGGCTGAAGTGCCAGTGCTGCTGCAGCTTTCTGCTGATGTGGGCGTGAGGGGGGGCGACCTGACACCGTGGCACGCTAGGTAAGAGGCTGCTCGGCAGGGGAGGAGAGCATAATGTATAAGGGGCATTAGTATTACTGTGTAACATAATGTAGAAGGGGAGACGCATAATGCTGTTTATTGTGACTGGCCCCACTACACACCTAGGTGATAAGGTTACCATGCTCCACTATACTCTATCCTCCACCCTCTCTGTATGCGATTTCCCTGCTCCCTCTGCCCCCTAATATGTGAACACCCATTGACCACTGTACCCCCTACACATGTATATGATCACCTTGCTGTTTCTGTCCCTTCATGTATTTTATGTCCAGCACCCAAATGGGGTGGGGATGGGGGTTTAATGGCCGGGTAAGGGGTGAGTTCCACCACCTCTCTGCACTAGTTCAATAACTTTCCTTTAAATCAACTTTATCTGTGCAATTCTTTTGGCAGCGACTGAGCTCACAGAAAATGCCACTTTCAGCAAAATAACAGATTCTATTATACAAGATCTTCTCTCTTTTCCACAGGGCTAGAAGTTACCAAACACTTAGGCAAAATTGAAACAAGGGGTCTGATTCAGAGCCGGATGCTCTGACAGAGCGCTCGCTCTGAATCAGGGCCGTCCCTCTTGTTTTTCAGAGCAGCCTCCCGGTCGCTCGCATAGCTGTGGGTGACCACAAACAGCTATAGCAAGCGGCCAGGAAGATGGTCGCGATGGTCAAGACCATCATGACCATCGGGCTTGCGACGAGACCCTTGTGGTAGGGTCTCGTTGCCGCAAGCCCAACAGTGCTTTCGGCTCTACCAGAGCCGAAAGCACTCCCACTGACATCACTTGTGTTGTCAGTGGGGCCGGCCACAGTCGGTAGGCGTTCCCATGGGAACGCCTCCGTCTGGGCAGCCACGTCCCCGGCCCGCCCACCATAGGGGGCGTGCTGTCACTCAACATCGACAGCACGCTCCCTTTGGTACAAGACCCGGAGCGACGGTTTGCCCGTCGCTATCCGGGTCTCGCGTATGGGCATAGCGCTCGCGAGCGGGTCTGAATCAGGGCCATGGTTCACATGTTTTGACAAATAATCAAAGTGCTATTCTACAAAAATTCATCTGTCATTTCTAATAAAGTGCTGCAAACAGAATAACCTTTAATTCTGTAGGGAGAGTTATGAGTAAATGTAAAATCTAAATGGCTGGACTAAATGTTTGCCTTTTAATAAAAGCACCTCTTAGGGCTGATATTAACCGATAAATTGTTTCCTGAAAACAACCTTTTACCCCTCGCTCAACTCCCACACATACACACTTATGCATCATGCACTCTAGAAACAGATACTAAAGTCATATTTCTGGCCAGATGTTTGGTGGTGCACATATTTAATGAACTTGGATTATGGTAGTGATCTCTGTAGCTACAGTTGCTTATGTTGTAAAAAGTCCCTGCTGTATTTTTCAATTATATAAAAACTGAGTGTAACTGAATTTATCACTTAGAAAGTAGGTTATGCAGTAGAACAATTGTCCCATTAGGAGAATAAAATATATTCCTTATTGGTTTGGGACTGGCTGTAGCTGGCAGATAAGTTCCTTTGGAGAGTGAAGTTTATGCCATTCTGACACTGTCTGCCTGGGGGCTGCTTGTGATACTCTCTTTGTACAGAGGAATACTATAAAGATTTTTGTGTAGAGGAAAATCTACTATGTAAGTATATAGGCACTAACATATAGGGCCTGATTCAGAGATGGATGCTAATGCGATCGCAGCTGCGATTCCATACGCAACGCTATATATATATATATAATTGATGACCACATGGACCTAGAGTAGGAGGAGGGTGGACCCCCCAAATGTATATGGGGATGATCTCTGGGATACAGATAAATACAATGTATCAGGTGGAGCTGGTAAAATACAGGTAGACACAATGTATCAGTTACAGCTGGTAACGGCTATAAAGTAAGTGATAGATGAAGTGGGATGAGCTGCAGAACATTTACAACTGCAACAAGTGTGATCAGGCTCGACGACAGGGGTGGATTGCAGGTGCACCCATACTGGGCCGGGCACAAAGCAGGCCGCAGACAGCAGATGGCTCTAGCCAGCAGATAGCTCTGGCCAGCCGCCATAAACCCACCGCCCAGCTTTGTTGTACTCTGGCCTGGGCAGCGCTGGGCTCTTCCATGTGGCTCAGATGTGGTCCGGGCTGGATATGACCTCCAGCAACACGGCATGGCGGCGTGGTGTTATAGGTCACGCCACCGCATATACTCCCCGCCTCTCAGGTAGGCTGTTGTGGAGAGGGGAAGGGGCAGGGGTTTAGGGCTGAAGAAAGTGAAGTAGGTTGGGGGCCAAATAAGGTAAAAGGGGCTGAGGGCTGGGGAGGGGATGGGAGTCATGGGACTGAGGGCTGGGGAAGGTGATAGGAGCCATGGGACTAAGGGCTGGGAGTCATGGAACTAAGGGCTAGGGAAGGTGATGAGGCTGAGGAAGGTGATGGTGGTCTGATGAAGGTGCTGAGGTCTGGGGATGGTGATGAGGGTCTGAGGAAGGTTATGAGTAGCTTTTGGGCTGAGAATGGTGATGAGGGTTTGAGGCTGAGGAAGGTGATGAGGAGCTTTTGGGCTGAGAATGGTGATGAGGGTTTGAGGCTGAGGAAGGTGATGAGGAGCTTTTGGGCTGAGAATGGTGATGAGGGTTTGAGGCTGAGGAAGGTGATGAGGAGCTTTTGGGTTGATGATAGTGATGAGAGGCTGAATTTGAGGAAGGTGATAAGGGGCTGAGGACTGAGGATGGCTGGCTGCAGACACCATCCCTCCTATCCCTGAGGCATCCACAGCACTGTCATCAAGAAGACCATGGAAGAGACGGCAGATAAGAAATACGGCTACAGTGTGGTAAGACATAGCGGTAAATTTACTAAAGTGAGATTTTTTAAAAGTGAGTTTTAAAAGTGATGTTGCCCATAGCAACCAATCAGATTCTACTTAACATTTAACTAGCACCTTCTAGAAGATAAAAGCTAGAATCTGATTTTTTGCTATGGGCAACATCACTTTTAAAACTCACTTCTAAAAACTCTCACTTTAGTAAATTTACCCCATATTGTAGTTTTACTTTATGTAAAGGCTGGTATATCTTTCAGTTAACAAATCATGCTTAATATATCGCACATGTAGGGGAGGTATGTACTGGATCGGGGGTGGTGGTGAGAAGGTGGGGCCCCCAGAGACATCAGTGTACTGTGCCCTGAGATTTCTGTTGCCGGCCTTGAGTGTGACAATGGAGATAGAAGATACTTAATGTCCATCACTAGCCAGGTCATTTCATCCATACCTTCATAAATGGCATTATATAGAGATGACATTGGGGGGCTGCTACAAATCTAGGGGTTTCAATAGTTAATACTCCACCCCTCCACCAAAAACAAATTATGTGCACCACAACTCCCAGCAGTGATCAGGAGAGTGACATCCCTGGCAGGAGGCAGCAAGAGGCCCAGCCACTGGCACCACCCAAAGCACACTTGCAGCGCTGCCACATGTCCTCAGCAAGCACCCTTCACCTGTCCAGCAGCAGCTGCAATGGCCGCAACAGTCACTTTGCAGAACTTCTCCCGATGCGCCCATCCAGAGGAATGCTCACTAGAGATGGCTAGTGAGTGAGTGTCTCAACACACTGACTCAAATCATTCATATGAGTGAATGATTCGAGTCACTCAGTGTTTGGTGAGTCGAGATACCCAGCTCCCTAGCCTCTCTGTCACCTCTCCTAGCCTCTCTGTCACCTCCCCTAGCCTCTCTGTCACCTCCCCTAGTCTCTCTGTCACCTCCCCTAGTCTCTCTGTCAGTGGGAGCCAGAGTGAGTGACAGCTCCGCCCCCTACACTGCTGATCCGACCTGATTATACTTCTCCACTGTGTCAGATCAGCAGTGTAGGGGGCGGAGCTGTCAGCGACTCACTCTGAGTCGTGCAGCTATTGCCAAGGGCTCAGGGCAGTGCACTAAATCACCTGAGTCAGTGCAGAGGCTTGAGCTGGGATGCGGGGGGCGGAGCTGTCAGCGACTCACTGAGTCGCACAGCTACAGCCAGGGCTCAGGGGAGTTCACTGACTCAAGAGAGTCAGTGAGAACCCTGAGCTGTAGTGCTGGGCTGCGGGGGGGGGGGGGGGCAGGAGCTGTCAGCGACTCACTCTGAGTCACTGGCACCCCTTCTGGCTCCAGCGCTGCTCTATCTAAAGAGCCATGTCTCAAGACACTGTCTCGAGACACTTCACTGAGTTGAGCTCAGTGAATCGATCTGCCCATCCCTAATGCTCACAAGTGACACAGCCTCACAGCACTTACCCCAGGCAGCCAGATGCTCTGCCCATCCCTAATGCTCACAAGTGACACAGCCTCACAGCACTTACCCCAGGCAGCCGGATGCTCTGCCCATCCCTAATGCTCACAAGTGACACAGCCTCACAGCACTTACCCCAGGCAGCCGGATGCTCTGCCCATCCCTAATGCTCACAAGTGACACAGCCTCACAGCACTTATCCCAGGCAGCCGGATGCTGACTGCTCTGTTTCTGATGCTCACAAGTGACAAAGCCTCACAGCACTTACCCCAGGCAGCCGGATGCTGACTGCTCTGTTTCTGATGCATGTCTTTGGTGTAGTACTGTCTGGGGATTGGCAAAGCTCTGACGGACAAGAGGACAGCCTCTTCACACAATGACAGCAGCTCAGAGCTCCTCTGCGCATGTGCTGCCTGTCATGCAACTCAACTAGGGGCCTGGCCATATGCAACACATGGCCCCACAGGCCTTTCAGCCCACCAGGATTCTTCCCAGTGAGTTATTCGGCAATCCACTCCTGCTCACAGTTATGTCCTCCCAGTGAGGATTCCTTGTTCTATCATTTTGTGTATCATTGGTAGGAGAATATGTAATTGTCCCTCTTGTTCTTGTACTACATGTGTATCAGTGTCTCTCATGCAATATGTAGGTTGACAGGAAGTACAGTCAATCAATTTCATTACTAATGCCACATTTTGCCCACCACCAGCTGCAATTGCTATTCCACAAGCATATGTATCACAAGTTCCCTACACCTCTTAAATAATAAGTCTGTTGGTGCAGGGATATCTTTACCCTCTGTTTCATGTGTTTGTACAGTATATAACGGTAATGGTACAGAGATGATAGAATGTGCAGCCACCTCTAACAGTCTTCTACATCACATGGCACTAAGTAAACAAAGCAGACCCCTAGTCTGGTGGCTGATGTATCAAAGGAACACATATCTGGTGACTAGTGTATGTTAGTACCTTCCATCTGGTGACTAGTGTATGTTAGTACCTTCCATCTGGTGACTAATGTATGTTAGTACCTTCCATCTGGTGACCAGTATATTTTAGTACTCTCCACTCTCCATCTAGTGACTAGTGTATGTTAATACTCTCCATCTAGTGACTAGTGTATGTTAGTACTCTCCATCTAGTGACTAGTGGATGTTAGTACTCTCCATCTGGTGACTAGTGTATGTTAGTACCTTCCATCTGGTGACTAGTGTATGTTAGTACCTTCCATCTGGTGACTAATGTATGTTAGTACCTTCCATCTGGAGACCAGTATATTTTAGTACTCTCCACTCTCCATCTAGTGACTAGTGTATGTTAATACTCTCCATCTAGTGACTAGTGTATGTTAGTACTCTCCATCTAGTGACTAGTGGATGTTAGTACTCTCCATCTGGTGACTAGTGGATGTTAGTACTCTTCATCTGGTGACTAGTGTATGTCAGTGCTCTCCATCTAGTTTCTAGTGTATGTTAGTGCTCTCCATCTAGTGACTAGTGTATGTTAGTGCTCTCCATCTAGTGACTAGTGTATGTTACTACTCTCCATCTAGTGACTAGTGTATGTTAGTACTCTCCATCTAGTGACTAGTGTATGTTAGTACTCTCCATATAGTGATGAGTGTATGTTAGCATATTCCATCTGGTTGCGTCCATCTGGTGGCAAGTGTACTTCAGTCAGTACGTTTCATATTGTGGCTAGGGTTTGTTAGCACCTTCTTTAATCTGGCTAGTATATGTTAGTACATTATATCTGGTGACTAGTGTATGTTAGTACCATCCAACTGGTGGCTAGTGTATGTTAGTATCTTACATTTTGTGGCTAGTGTATGTTAGCACCTTCCTTATTCTGACTATTGTATGTTAGAACTTTCCATCTGGTGACTAGTGTATGTTAGTACCTTCCATCTGGTGGCTAGTGTGCAGTATATTTTAGTACTCTCCACTCTCCATCTAGTGACTAGTGTATGTTAGTACTCTCCATCTAGTGACTAGTTGATGTTAGTACTCTCCATCTAGTGACTAGTGGATGTTAGTACTCTCCATCTGGTGACTAGTGTATGTTAGTACCTTCCATCTGGTGACTAGTGTACGTTAGTACCTTCCACCTGGTGACTAATGTATGTTAGTACCTTCCATCTGGTGACCAGTATATTTTAATACTCTCCACTCTCCATCTAGTGACTAGTGTATGTTAATACTCTCCATCTAGTGACTAGTGTATGTTAGTACTCTCCATCTAGTGACTAGTGGATGTTAGTACTCTCCATCTGGTGACTAGTGGATGTTAGTACTCTTCATCTGGTGACTAGTGTATGTTAGTGCTCTCCATCTAGTTTCTAGTGTATGTTAGTGCTCTCCATCTAGTGACTAGTGTATGTTATTGCTCTCCATCTAGTGACTAGTGTATGTTAGTACTCTCCATATAGTGATGAGTGTATGTTAGCATATTCCATCTGGTTGCGTCCATCTGGTGGCAAGTGTACTTCAGTCGGTACGTTTCATATTGTGGCTAGTGTTTGTTAGCACCTTCTTTAATCTGGGTAGTATATGTTAGTACATTATATCTGGTGACTAGTGAATGTTAGTACCATCCAACTGGTGGCTAGTGTATGTTAGTATCTTACATTTTGTGGCTAGTGTATGTTAGCACCTTCCTTATTCTGACTATTGTATGTTAGAACTTTCCATCTGGTGACTAGTGTATGTTAGTACCTTCCATATGGTGGCTAGTGTGCTAGTACTTTCCATCTGGTGGCTAGTGTACATTGGTACCTTCCATCTGGTGGCTAATGTGCTAGAACTTTCCATCTGGTGGCTAGTGTATTAGTACTTTCCATCTGGTGGCTAGTGTATGTTAGTACCTTCTATCTGGTGGATAGTGTATGTTAGAACCTTCCATCTGGTGGCTAGTCTATGTTAGTACCTTCCATCTGGTGGCTAGTGTACATTAGTACCTTCCTTCTGGTGGCTAGTGTATGTTAGTACCTTCCATCTGGTGGCTAGTCTACATTAGTACCTTTCTTCTGGTGACTAGTGTACATTAGTGCCCTCCATCTGGTGGCTAGTGTACGTTAGTACCTTCCATCTGGTGGCTAGTCTACATTAGTACCTTCCATCTGGTGACTAGTGTACATTAGTGCCCTCCATCTGGTGGCTAGTGTACGTTAGTACCTTCCCTCTGGTGGCTAGTCTACATTAGTAGCTTCCATCTGGTGGCTAGTGTACATTAGTACCTTCCATCTGGAGGATAGTCTATGTTAGTACTTTCCATCTGGTGGCTAGTGTACATTACTACCTTCCATCTGGAGGATAGTCTATGTTAGTACCTTCCATCTGGTGGGTAGTGCATGTTAGTACCTTCCATCTGGAGCCTAGTCTACGTTAGTAACTTCCATCTGGTGGCTAGTGTATTAGTACTTTCCATCTGGTGGCTAGTGTATGTTAGTACTTTCCATCTGGTGGATAGTGTATGTTATAACCTTCCATCTGGTGGCTAGTCTACGTTAGTACCTTCCATCTAGTGGCTAGTCTATGTTAGTACCTTCCATCTGGTGGCTAGTATACAATATTATCTTCCATCTGGTGGCTAGTATACATTAGTACCTTCCATCCGGTGCCTAGTCTACGTTAGTACCTTCCATCTGGTGGCTAATGTACGTTAGTACCTTCCATCTGGTGGCTAGTGTATTAGTACTTTCCATCTGGCGGCTAGTGTATGTTATAACCTTCCATCTGGTGGCTAGTCTACATAAGTACCTTCCATCTAGTGGCTAGTCTATGTTAGTACCTTCCATCTGGTGGCTAGTATACATTAGTACCTTCCATCTGGTGGCTAGTGTACGTTAGTACCTTCCATCTGGTGACTAGTGTATGTTAGTACCTTCCATCTGGTGGCTAGTCTATGTAAGTACCTTCCATCTAGTGGGTAGTGTCTGTTAGTACCTTCCATCTGGTGGCTAGTGTATAATAGTAACTTCCATCTGGTGGCTAGTGTACATTAGTACCTTCCATCTGGTGGCTAGTGTATAATATTAACTTCCATCTGGTGGCTAGTGTACATTAGTACCTTCCAACTGGTGGCTAGTGTACGTTAGTATCTTCTATCTGGTGGCTAGTGTACGGTAGTGCCTTCCATCTGGTGGCTAGTCTACATTAGTAGCTTCCATCTGGTGGCTAGCCTATGTTAGTACCTTCCATCTGGTCTATAGTCTACGTTAGTAGCTTCCATCTGGTGGCTAGTCTACATTAGTACCTTCCATCTGGTGGCTAGTGTATTAGTACTTTCCATCTGGTGGCTAGTGTATGTTAGTACCTTCCATCTGGTGGATAATTATTATTATTATTACATTTTATTTATAGGGCGCCACAAGTGGTCCTTAGCACCATACTTACAGTAAAGGGTACACAGAACATTACATTACAATACAGTAACCAAAATATAAACAGAACACAAGTAACAGTTAGCAACACAATTCTCCATACACAATACAGCTCTGAAGGTGAAGGCTGTCATAGAAGTGCTAGAGAAGAAGGCTGTGAGACAGTGGGGAGGAGGACCCTGCTCCTAGGAGCTTACAATCTAGGGGAGAGGGGAGACAGACAGATGACATGAGGCATGGGTGTGTACTAGTGCAGGAAGTAAGCAAGGTAGAGATGGCTGAGGCGGGAGGGACAGAGACCTGGTAACATGGTTATGTGGTGGAAGGGTATGCTTTGGTGAACAGGTAGGTTTTCAGTGCGCATTTGAAGCTCTGCAGGGTTGGGGAGAGCCTGATCTAGCGAGGAAGCTCATTCCAGTGGAGGGGGGCTGCATGGGCAAAATCTTGGACACGAGCATGAGATGAAGTAACCAGGGTGGAGGAGAGGTAACAGTCATCGGCAGACCGGAGTGAGCGGGAGGGAGTGTGTAAGGAGATGAGGTTGGAGTGCAGTAGAGTTAGAGAGGGCCTTGTATGTGAAGGTTAGGAGTTTGAAGAGGATTCTGTAGGGGAATGGGAGCCAGTGAAGGTTTTGGCAGAGGGGAGCAGCAGAAGTGGAACGGCGGGAGCATTGAGAACAGACTAGAGGGGAGCAAGATGGCAATGTGGGAGGCCAGTAAGGAGAAGGTTGCAGTAGTCAAGCTTAGAAATGATTAATGAATGAATAATAAGTTTGGTAGCATTCTGGGAGAGGAAAGGCCTAATGCGAGCAATGTTGCGTAGCTGGAACCGACAGGATTGTGCCAGAGATTGAATGTGGGGGGTGAAGGAGAGTGTGGAGTCAAGGGTGACACCCAAACAGCGAAGTTGGGGGACAGGGGAGATAATGGTGTTGTCAACAGTAATAGCGAGACTGGAAGGAGTTGAGACTCTATTAGGGGGAAAGATGATGACCTTGGTTTTGTCCATGTTGAGCTACAGAGAGTGCTCAGACATCCAGAAAGAAATGGCAGAGAGACAGCTGGATACCTGAGAGAGGACAGAAGGGGAGAGCTCAGGAGAGGAGAGGTATAGTTGCGTGTCATCGGCATAGAGGTGGTATTGGAGGCTGAAGGAGCTGATGAGTTCTCCTAGTGTAGAGGTGTACAGGGAGAAGAGCAGCGGGCCCAGGACAGAACCCTGCGGGACACAAATGGGAAGGGTGGAAGGGGGGGAGGTGGAACCAGAGGTAGACACAGAGAAGGAGCGGTTGGTGAGGTAAGAGGTGAACCAGGCACCAATGGTCTGAAAGGTGCGGAGGAGGAAAGTATGATCCACGATGTCGAAGGCTGCAGAGAGGTCCAGGAGGATGAGCAGAGAGAAGTGGCCCCTGGATTTGGCTGCAAGCAGGTCATTGGTGACTTTGGCCAGGGCAGTTTCAGTGGAGTGAAGTGGGCGAAAGCCAGATTAAAAAGGATCAAGGATGGAGTTGTCAGAGAGATAGCTGGTGATGCGGCTGTAGACAAGTCGCTCAAGTAGTTTGGAGGCAAAAGGGAGAAGAGAAATGGGGCGGTAATTGGTGGGTGAGGACGGGTCGAGGTTGGGTTTTTTAAGAATAGGTGTGACAAGAGCATGTTTGAATGAGGAGGGAAAGATGCCGGTGGAGAGAGATAAGTTGAAAAGGTGAGCGAGGTGGGAGCAGGCAGTGGAGGAGAGGGAGCGTAAAAGGCAAGAAGGGAGGGGTCAAGGGGGCAGGTGGAAGGGGGAGAGGACAAGATGAGGGAGTGGACCTCATTGCCCATGGTGGGGCTGAAGAAACACAAGGTGGGATGGCCGGGAGGTACGGATGGCGGGGGAGGAAGGGTTGCAGCAATGAGATTGAAGGAAATAGTGTGATGAATTGCCTCAATTTTGGAAGAGAAGAAGGAGGCAAAGTCAAATGCAGTGAGGGAGGATGGGAAGGGTGGAGGGGGGGATGAAGGAGAGTGTTGAAAGTTCCAAAGAGGCGGCGGGGATTGGAGGACTGAGAGGTAATGAGCGACTGGAAGAAGGATTGCTTGGCAAGGGAAAGGGCTGAGCTGTATGAAGAGAGGGCAAACTTGAAGTGATGGAAGTCTGCCAGAGAGCAAGATTTCCTCCAGAGGCGCTCGGCTGTGCGCGAGCACTTTTGGAGAAACCGGGTCAGGTTGGAGTGCCAGGGTTGGGGTTTGGACTGAGGGAGGGGGACAGAGGAGGTGGGGGCACAGAGTCAAGTGCAGAAGTGAGGGTGATGTTGTAGAAGGAGACTGCCTGATTAAGGCAGGCCATGGTTGATAGAGGAGAGTATCAAGTGATGAGGACAGGACAGCAGGGTCAAGAGTCTCAAGATTGCATCTGGTGATGGTGGCTTTGGGTGAGGGAAGGAGTGGAAGGGTTGAGAGAGTGAAGGAAAGCAGATGGTGGTCAGAGAGGGAGAAGGGAGAGTTGGAGAAGTCAGAGAGAGCACACAGATGGGTGAAGACAAGGTCAAGGGAGTGGCCGAGACAGTGGGTATCGGTGGAGGTCCATTGAGAAAGTCCAAAGGAGGAGGAGAGGGCAAGAAGATTGGTGGATGCAGGATTAGTGATGTAAATAGGGATGTTAAAGGATTATAGAGGGAAGGTCAGCAAAGAGGAAGTGGGGAAGCCAGGCAGCAAAGTTGTCAAGGAATTGGGTGGGGGAGCCTGGAGGATGGTAGATGACTGCAACACGGAGATGAATGGGATAGAAGAGACAGATAGAGTGTACCTCAAAGGTGGAGAAAGAAAGGAAGGGCTCAGGTGGGATAATGCGAAAGGTACAGTTGGAGGATAAGAGGATGCCCACTACGCCGCCTTGGCGGTTGTCAGGTCTGATAGAGTGAGTGAAGGCGAGGCGCCCATAGGAGAGCACAGCGGGGGAGGCAGTGTCATAGGAGGAGAGCCAGGTTTCAGTGATGGCGAGAAGATTTAGAGAGTGTGAA
The DNA here is from genome assembly GCA_031769625.1 of Taudactylus pleione. NCBI lineage: Eukaryota > Metazoa > Chordata > Amphibia > Anura > Myobatrachidae > Taudactylus > Taudactylus pleione. The sequence continues at coordinate 10,412,937 of JAUIMM010000391.1, forward strand.
ATAAAAAGGTTGTGGATAGCAGGCAGTTTATTGCAGACAGATCTGGTGTTCCAGAGAGCACAGGAGAATGGGAGGGAGGAGACGGGGGATATGTGGATGAGATTGTCTGAGTTGTGGGTGAGGGCGTGTGGGCTAGATCTAAGGGGAAGGTGTAAGCTGGTGGATATGGTTGGTATGGGGCAGGGACGAGGAGGCATGGTGGCTGACTCAGGGTGGAGGGAGAGTGAAGGTTGACAAGAGAGCAAGTAGGAGGTGGGAAGGAAAGCACAGCAGAGGATGCAGCTAATTTTAGTAAGTGTGATATGGTGGTGAGGTAGTGGAAGAGACTAGGTAAATAGTGTTGGAGGAATAATAGTCAATTGATGAGTAGGAATAATACACTGGTAAGAATTAGATTTAGACATGATATTCATGTGTATATAAAGCAAATGACATTATTTGGGATGTGCAATCAGTGGTTTTTCAAAAACTGAAATTTCAGTGTAAGAAGCTGCAGCTGAGGAGAAAGGTTTTGCAGTGTCTAAACCAGGGAGATCAGTGTAGCGTGTGCAGGTTATGCAGTGTCCAAACCAGGGAGATCAGTGTAGCATGTGCAGGTTATGCAGTGTCCAAACCAGGGAGATCAGTGTAGCGTGTGCAGGTTATGCAGTGTCCAAACCAGGGAGATCAGTGTAGCGTGTGCAGGTTATGCAGTGTTCAAACCAGGGAGATCAGTGTAGCGTGTGCAGATTATGCAGTGTCCAAACCAGGGAGATCAGTGTAGCGTGTGCAGGTTATGCAGTGTCCAAACCAGGGAGACCAGTGTAGCGTGTGCAGGTTATGCAGTGTCCAAACCAGGGAGACCAGTGTAGCGTGTGCAGGTTATGCAGTGTCCAAACCAGGGAGATCAGTGTAGCGTGTGCAGGTTATGCAGTGTTCAAACCAGGGAGATCAGTGTAGCGTGTGCAGGTTATGCAGTGTCCAAACCAGGGAGACCAGTGTAGCGTGTGCAGGTTATGCAGTGTCCAAACCAGGGAGACCAGTGTAGTGTGTGCAGGTTATGCAGTGTCCAAACCAGGGAGACCAGTGTAGCATGTGCAGGTTATGCAGTGTCCAAACCAGGGAGACCAGCGTAGCGTGTGCAGGTTATGCAGTGTCTAAACCAGGGAGACCAGTGTAGCGTGTGCAGGTTATGCAGTGTCCAAACCAGGGAGACCAGTGTAGCGTGTGCAGGTTATGCAGTGTCCAAACCAGGGAGACCAGTGTAGCATGTGCAGGTTATGCAGTGTCCAAACCAGGGAGACCAGTGTAGCATGTGCAGGTTATGCAGACTGCTGAAGGTTGTATTGATGATTTTGGGGACTCACTGTGTAGCTTGAGTGTAGTCCATCTGTGTTAGTGTTGGCTTGCAGTGTTTTTTCATCTGTTTTCCTTCAGTTTAACGCCGGTCTAATGCTAATATTAATTTTAAATGCACAAAACACTTTAGAACTGGACGCCCTACCAGCCTAACAGCCTACACTGAGCTACTATATATCCTATATAAGGCAAGAAACATGTGTGCCACCTGATTACCCCCACCCCCTTGCATACAGCCATCCACCCCCAGCAGAAGGTGCTAATCAAATTTGTGCATAGTGAAGGTCTGTATACAACTCTAATTCCCTTTAATATACAAACATAGTACAAGTTTAAAACAACTTACAAAAACTAATATCAGTTTACCTATGCAATGTAATAGCTGCTATGCTATAAAAAACATTGATTTGTTGCATCTGGTTTGAGTAGTTACTAGAGATGAGTGGGTTCGGTTCTCAGAGAACCGAGGCCACCCGAATTTAGCATAACCGAGTCGAATCCAAGTAGGCTCGGAGGTTCCCACCTGACTCGGTTCTCGAAACCGAGGCAAAACCATAGAGACGGAAATCTCATGGTTCGCGAGCTTTCATCTCTATGATCAATGTAGTATATAAGGGACCACGCGACAGATGCCATTTCCACTCCAGCTTTGTAAAGTGAACAGGGAGGGTGGGTAGTTTAGAGCTGGGAGAGGTACTGGTGCTATCTGCTGTGTCCTGAGCTGGTGACTGCTGATCACTTCTGGTCTCTGGTCACGTTGCTGTCACTATCACTGTGCTGTCTGTGCTGATCCATTCTGGTCTCTGGTCACGGTGCTGTCTGGTGATCCATCTGGGCTGTCTGCTGTGTTCTGGGCTTGTGCTGTGTCCATCTGTGGGCCCAACTTCTGGACTCCAAAAAAAAAAGTGTCTTTTTCAGTTTTTATATTTTTCTGTGTGTGCATGCGTGTTAGGCTTAACCACAGTAGCGCACAAGAGCCAGCCAGTAATGCACGTTGCACTTACAACCTTGTGCTGCCTGACTCCAGTCATTCTTAAAAAAACCCCACAAGAAGCGCACAAGAAGATCCAGCGACTACCGTACAGTCATGTTCAATAATAAAAAAATAAAATACAAGTGTCACTGTCTTATATATTTTTTTCTTCTGTGTGTGCGTGGGTGTTAGGCTTAACCACATTAGCGCACAAGATCCAGCGACTGCTGTTGTGTTCAATAAAAAAAAAACAATACAAGTGTCACTGTCATATATTTTTTTCTTCTGTGTGCGCGTAACTGTTAGGCTTAACCACATTAGCGCACAAGATACAGCGACTACAGTACAGTCGTGTTCAATCAAAAAAAAAACAATACAAGTGTCACTGTCTTATATATTTGTTTCTTCTGTGTGTGCGTGGGTGTTAGGCTTAACCACATTAGCGCACAAAAAGATCCAGCGACTACAGTACAGTCATGATCAATCAAAAAAAAAAACAATACAAGTGTCACTGTCTTATATATTTTTTTCTTCTGTGTGTGCGTGGGTGTTAGGCTTAACCACATTAACGCACAAGATCCAGTGACTGCTGTCGTGTTCAATAAAAAAAAAAAACAATACAAGTGTCACTGTCTTATATATTTTTTTTTCTGTGTGTGGTGTGGGTGTTAGGCTTAACCACATTAGCGCACAAGATCAAGCGACTACTGTCATGTTCAATAAAAAAAAAAAAACAATACAAGTGTCACTGTCTTATATATTTTTTTCTTCTGTGTGCGCGTAAGTGTTAGGCTTAACCACATTAGCGCACAAGATACAGCGACTACAGTACAGTCGTGTTCAATCAAAAAAAAACACAATACAAGTGTCACTGTCTTATATAATTTTTTCTTCTGTGTGTGCGTGGGTGTTAGGCTTAACCACATTAACGCACAAGATCCAGTGACTGCTGTCGTGTTCAATAAAAAAAAAAACAATACAAGTGTCACTGTCTTATATATTTTTTTCTTCTGTGTGTGCACGTGGGTGTTAGGCTTAACCACATTAGCGCACAAGATCAAGCGACTACAGTCATGTTCAATAAAAAAAAAAGAACAATACAAGTGTCACTGTCTTATATATTTTTTTCTTCTGTGTGCGCGTAAGTGTTAGGCTTAACCACATTAGTGCACAAGATACAGCGACTACAGTACAGTCGTGTTCAATAAAAAAAAAAACAATACAAGTGTCACTGTCTTATATATTTGTTTCTTCTGTGTGTGCGTGGGTGTTAGGCTTAACCACATTAGCGCACAAAAAGATCCAGCGACTACAGTACAGTCGTGATCAATAAAAAAAAAAACAATACAAGTGTCACTGTCTTATATATTTTTTTCTTCTGTGTGTGCGTGGGTGTTAGGCTTAACCACATTAACGCACAAGATCCAGTGACTGCTGTCGTGTTCAATAAAAAAAAAAACAATACAAGTGTCACTGTCTTATATATTTTTTTCTTCTGTGTGTGGTGTGGGTGTTAGGCTTAACCACATTAGCGCACAAGATCCAGCGACTGCTGTCATGTTCAATAAAAAAAAAAACAATACAAGTGTCACTGTCTTATATATTTTTTTCTTTTGTCTGTGCGTGGGTGTTAGGCTTAACCACATTAGCACACAAGATACAGCGACTACAGTCGTGTTTAATAAAAAAAAAACAATTAAAGTGTCATATTTTTTTCTTGTTTGTGTGGGTGGGTTTTTGGCTTAACCGTAGTAGTGGACAAGATCCAGAAAGTAATGCAAGTTACAACCTTGTGCTGACAGACTCCAATAGTTCTTAAAAAAAAATACAATTAAAGTGTCATATTTTTTTCTTGTTTGTGTGGGTGGATTTTCAGCTTAACCCCATTAGTGGACAAGATCCAGCCAGCAACGCAAGTTGCAACCTTGTGCTGACAGACTCCAGTCATGATCAATCGTTACTCTGGGGCCAAGTTCTTCTGGAGCTGACAAAAAATATAAATCATCATTTGACATTTTTTCTAATATTTTTGTGTGTGCGCACGACTGTTAATTTTGTAACCGCACCTTGGCTACACTATTGCTGATTGTGACACTGCTTCTAGACTGCAGAAAAAATATGGAGGGCTGTCACATGACAGGAGAGCAAGGCCAAGAACCACATGTTGTAGCTGCCGCCAGCAGTGCAAGGCTGTCAACTTCCTAAACCTTTAGGAAGGCCCATGCCCAAGGGCTTAAGTCATGCCATCGATATGGTAAAGCAGGTTTTACTGAAATTAAGGAAAAAAAATTGAAAGGATATTTGACTTTAGATAAACAAAGTATTGGCAATATGCCATTCACTACACAAAGTGGCAAGGAAAGGATAAGGCCTTGGCTGCTGATTCTGATAGCCCTTCTGCTTGTAGTAATAATTGTGGTGGTCCAATTAAAAATTTGAAAGTTTTTAAGACAGCTCCAGAAAATCCAACTGTATGCCCTGAGAAATCAAAATCACAAATCCCCGAGGAGAGTGCAAGTGTGTCCGCAGTTGCCATGTTTGAGCCTGACCTAAATACTAGTGTACTGGAGGATCCTCCAAGTTCCAACATTTGTGTGCCCTCTGTAAATGTGGGGAAGGGCAGTCAACATCTTGCCCACATAGTCATTGAGGATGCTTCTGTGGAATTGCACATGGAGGAGGAGGATATTTTGGTGGATGAAGGCGCTAAGGATGATGAGGATGTTGATGATGAAGATGTTGGTGATGAGGATGTTGATGCCAAGGATGTCCTTTGTGTAAGTAAGGCAATAGCTGTTGCCCATGGTTTGAAAAAGCCAAACCCATTGTTGTCATACCGGGACAAACGACAAAAAAAATCTACTTCTCACGTGTGGAATTATTTCCATCCCGATCCGGACAACAGTTGTCAAGCCATATGTGCCCGTTGCCATGGAAGAGTGAGTAGAGGGAGGGACCTAAACCACCTAGGAACCTCCTCCTTGTTACATCACTTGGAGCGCATTCATCAAATATCAAAGTGTACATTGCCAAGTTCCAACACTCAAAACGTAACAACAAGTCCAGTGTCACCTACCTGCTCCCTCTCTGTGAGATCCAAGCGCCTTCGATCTCCAACACCTGTATCATCAACATCCTCATTTGTCATCGGGAGTAGTCCTCCTGTATCCAATGTTGGTACTCCAAACATGATTCACTCCTCTCTTATCTGTGAATCCTCATAAGGATCCTTGATGACAACACCTGCTGCTGCTGTTGCTGTCAGTGGAGCTTCATCCCAGAAGGGGACCAGGAGGAAGACTACTTGTAGCGTATCCTCCAAAAAGCAATTAACTGTTAAACAATAATTTGCAAGGGCAAACAAGTATGACTGCAATCACACAGTTGCACAGTGGATTACTGATGCCATAACAGCTATGCTGGTATTAGATGTGCATCCAATATCTGCTATTACTGCAGTGGGTTTTCAACAGTTAATTCAGGTCCTGTGTCCTCGTTACCAGATCCCTTCTAGATTCCACTTCGCTAGAAGAGCAATTCCAAATCTGTACAAGGACATTAAAAAAACCTTATTAATGTCCTCAAGAAATGCCGTTGTACCCACTGTCCACTTGACCACTGATATGACTGTGACAGCCCACTGGGTAGGTGTATTGCCTGCAACAGCAGCAGCAACATCTACCAAAAGACAGCTGATACAGAGGCAGGCTACTCTTTGTATAAATGGTTTCACTAAGAGGCATACCACTGAGAACCTCTTAGAAAAACTCAGGGAAATCATTGCTAAATGGCTTATCCCACTTGGACTCTCCTCGGGATTTGTGATTTTGGACAATGCCACCAATATTGTGAGAGCATTACATGTGGAGCGAATTACAACACGTCTCATGTTTTGCTCACACAATTCATTTTGTGGTACAACATTTTTAAAAAAATGACAGGGGCTTGCAGGAGATGCTCTTGGTGGCACGCAAAATATCTGGACATTTTAGACATTCGGCGTAGGCTTGTTGAAGATTGCATGACCAGCAGGTACAGTTAAATTTGGCCTTCCATCAGCTGAAGCAAGAGGTAGTAACTCGGTGGAATTCTATCCTCTATATGCTTCAGCAGATGGAGGAACAGCAAAAGACCATCCAAGCCTATACAGTGGACTATGACATAGGCCGTGGAGGGGGAATACACTTTACTCAAGTGCAGTGGAGAATAATTTCTGTGTTGTTCAAGGTTCTCAAACCCTTTGAACTTGCCACACGTGAAGTTAGTTCAGACACTGCCAGCTTGAGTCAGGTCATTCCCCTCATCAGACTTTTGCAACAACAGCTGGAGAAACTGAAGGAGGAGCTGAAATGGAGCGATTGCGCAAAGTATGTCAGACTGGTGGATCAAGCCCTTGATTCACTTCACCAGGATCCAAGAGTCGTCAATCTATTGAAATCTGAAAAATATATTTTGGCCACCATTCTGGATCGTAGGTTTAAGTCATACCTTTTGAGTTTTTTTCCAAAAGACCAAAATCTAAAATTATGCAAAGAGCTGTTGGTCAAGAAATTGTCAGCTGCAGCCGCATGTGAAACGCCTTCATCTCCTCCTTCAGTTTCAACAGCTGCCAGGAAAAAAATACATTTTCCTTACAGAATGCCTGCTGGTCATGCAGATCAATCACCAAAAAATGGCATCTGGTTGGGCCTGAGAGAACTGCCTACTAGTGACATGTCTTCTACCGTGACTATGTGTGATACGGTCTCCATTCACAGTATGGTGGAGGACTATTTCAGAGATAACATCCTAATAGACATGTCAGATAGTCCCTTTCAGTATTGGCAGGAAAAAGGGAATTTTGAGTCCCATACACAAACTGGCTTTGCATTACTTAAGTTGCCCACCCTCCAGCATGTACTCCGAAAGAGTTTTCAGTGCAGCTGGCAACCTTGTCAGTGATCGACATAGGATGTTACTTCCTCAAAATGTGGAAAAGATGATGTTCATTAAAATGAATTACAAATTCTACGAGGAAGACCTCGACCAACAATTACATAAAAAAATGACAGAGGCACCTATGGTGGAATCCAGTGGGGATGAATTGATATTCTGTGAAGAAGAGGATGTACACACTGATGGGGAGGACGAGGATGAGGATGATGACAACTTGTAATGTAAAGCCAGTTTGTGTATGGGATTATTTTCTTTTCCATGTCCAAAGCACATTGGCAACTTGTTTTATGGGGTCCAAACAAACCAATAATTTCAGCCACAATTGGCAGTCCTTGTCGCTGAAATGATTGGTTTGTTAAACTATCCTGTTGCGTATACAACATAAGGGTGGGTGGGAGGGCCCAAGGACTATTCCATCTTGCACCTTTTCCATTCCATTATGTGCTGACTGGGGCATTGCTGCCTGACATTTTAAATTAATGTTATGGTTGGTTTAGGAACCAATGATTTTTTAAAATTAATTTATGATCAATTTAACAGCAAGGGGCTGCAACCAATGAATTGTTTTTTATTAATTTATGATCAATTTAACAGCCAGGGGCTGCAACCAATGAATTGTTTTTTAATTAATTTATTATCAATTTAGCAGCCTGGGGCTGCAACCAATGAATTGTTTTTTAATTAATTTATTATCAATTTAACAGCCAGGGGCTGCAACCAATGAATTGTTTTTTAATTAATTTATTATCAATTTAGCAGCCTGGGGCTGCAACCAATGAATTGTTTTTTAATTAATTTATTATCAATATTACACCTGGCTGTCACTGTCATCAGTGTAGCTGTGCAGGGGTGCTGTGCTCCTGTCTGTCGAGGGGCTGCTGCCCAAAATAATAAACAAACACATTTTTTTATGTGCGTGTCAGCCACACCTGTCATCGGCATAGCTGTGCAGGGGTGTTGTGCTGTTGTCTGGCAAGGGGGCTGCATGAATATTGCAATTAAAACCTTTTTTTTAAGTTATTGGGTTACAAAAAGTTTATTTTGTTTTAATCTTAAACATAGCAGAAATGTTATCCTAACAGCTTATAAAGTTATATGCTCTAAAAAACTAAAGCCTATATTTATAATATTTGTAAAAACTAAAGCCTAAGTCAGCCAAACAAGAGACTGACACCGAGGCTAAACATAAGAGTCACCTTCTGGATGTGAATTGTCTCATTTGCATAGGGAAAACACAACCTCAACCCTCAGATGAGATGGATCTCAGGCAGTGGACAACATTGAAATCACCATTAAAAAGTCACAATGGAAGACTACAGTGTGGAAAATCTTTCGTCACAGTCAGGAGAGGCCTCAGAGAACATGAAAAAAGATGCTCTACGTGCTGAACATCAAGGGATTTGTCCATCATGTTCTGCAGTATGGAAAGGTTTCATTCACATGTTTTCTATAAAGCAGTTCAAAGTTACAGCCTTCAAAGTGTCTGGTAATTCCTGGCAAAGGTGGGTGTTATAGATAGCCAAAACTTATTACAAGCAAAGCATTCATCTGTGCGGAATCTGTCTGGGAATTCATGGATCGTATTTGGCCTGAGTGCACTAAGACATCCAGTGATTCTGTCACTGTGTTCTGTAGCCCACTAGTTTATTCCTACCTGAATGGCAAACTGAAATACGGAATAGTAAGCACAGACAACATGGAGGCCTTTGTTATTCCGCTGCCTGCATGCCAACCAATACCTCCCAGACTACACCCACTTGGGGGACCAGGTCTTGATAATGACCATCCCCATCTGTTGCTAGGCCTTCTTCCAAACCATCCATGCTGAACTTACTGTCCAAAAAGGGTAAGCAGGGTACAGAAAGAGGAGATAGATGTCCCCAATGACATTTTTTTTCTTCTATTATAGATGATGTGGAGAGAACAGGGGCTCCCACCTATTTGGCTTCTGTCCAGAGAACAGAGCTCTGTTCTTCAGGAACTGTCTATGCCTGAGCTTATAGGTAGGTAGTCTCTGTCTGTTGGTAAACACCCTTCAGGAGATGGAAACAAAAACTATAATTAATGTGTCCACTGATATAACCAGCCTGATCCCTTAACAGCAACATATCCCATTTGGCCAACTCATAACATGACACAAGGTTTGCAGCCTCCTCAAGTTATGACACTAATTCAGTCACCATGGTGCTCCAGTCCAAGAATAAGTGGACAGTGGGAACAATGGCAATTTGAAGGCCACTAACTAACTGTTTTTTTTTAATGTCCCTTTACAGGTTGGAAAAATTCCGTTACAGAACAGAAGATTTATTTTTGGAAAGCACACTTCCTGGTCCCCTTCTGGGATGAAAAAAAATGGCAGCAAACAGGCATGGCACAGCCGCACAACGTAATACTTAAACCTTAGGTCAGAAATGTTGCATTTGCTGCTCAGTTCCGCTTGTTCGCAATATACAGTATCTCATATGGTTAAGTGGACAGTGGGAACAACGGCAGTTTGAACTAACTATGTTTTTTTTATGTCCCTTACAGGTTGGGAAATGCCAGTTTATAGAAGATTTGCAAAGCATTATTTAAGTCATTTGTTTATTTATTTTTGGAAAGCACACTTCCTGGTCCCCTTGTGAGCTGTGAGATGGTCAAAATTTACTGGAAATGAGTGGAAATAAATGTTATTGAGGTTATCAATACTGTAGGAACAAAAAAAGGCCCATTTTATGTGATTTTAGCTGCTTTTTTATTTTTTAAGAAAAAATCCAGATCAAAACATGGAGTTGAAGTTTTGGCAAAACCAATCCAGATCCAAAACCAAAACACGGGGGTTGGAGCACATCTCTAGTAGTTACCTATGCAATGTAATAGCTGCTATGCTATAAAAAACATTGATTTGTTGCATCTGGTTTGAGTAGTTACCTGTGGGATGAAAGATGGCAGTGTCACTTTACAGCTAACAAGAACGCCGGTCTAATGCTAATATTTATTTTAAATGCACAAAACACTTTAGAACTGAACACTTCAGAACTGGACGCCTGAACAGCCTACCGGCCTAACAGCCTACACTTACGTTAGTACCTTCCATCTGGTGGCTAGTCTACGTTAGTACCATCCATCTGGTGGCTAGTGTAAGTACCTTTCATCTGGTGGATAGTGTACGTTAATACCTTCCATCTGGTGGCTAGTCTACATAAGTTCCTTCCATCTGGTGGCTAGTCTATGTTAGTACCTTCCATCTGGTGGCTAGTCTACATAAGTACCTTCCATCTGGTGGCTAGTGTATGTTAGTACCTTCCGGCTAGTGTATGTTAGTACCTTCCATCTGGTGGCTAGTCTACGTTAGTACCTTCCATCTGGTGGCTAGTCTATGTTAGCACCTTCCATCTGGTGGCTAGTGTATGTTAGTACCTTCCATCTGGAGGCTAGTCTATGTTAGTACCTTCCATCTGGTGGCTAGTGTACATTAGTACCTTCCATCTGGTGGCTAGTGTATTAGTACCTTCCATCTGGTGGCTACTCTACATAAGTACCTTCCATCTGGGGGCTAGTGTATGCTAGTACCTTCCATCTGGTGACTAGTGTACATTAGTGCCCTCTATCTGGTGGATAGTCTATGTTAGTCGTTCCATCTGGTGGCTAGTGTATGTTAGTACCTTCCATCTGGTGGCTAGTGTATGTTAGTACCTTCCATCTGGTGGCTAGTGTATGTTAGTACCTTCCATCTGGTGGCTAGTCTACATAAGTACCTTCCATCTGGTGGCTAGTGTATGTTAGTACCTTCCATCTGGTGACTAGTGTAAGTACCTTTCATCTGGTGGATAGTGTACGTTAATACCTTCCATCTGGTGGCTAGTCTACATAAGTTCCTTCCATCTGGTGGCTAGTCTATGTTAGTACCTTCCATCTGGTGGCTAGTGTATGTTAGTACCTTCCATCTGGAGGCTAGTCTATGTTAGTACCTTCCATCTGGTGGCTAGTGTACATTAGTACCTTCCATCTGGTGGCTAGTGTATTAGTACCTTCCATCTGGTGGCTACTCTACATAAGTACCTTCCATCTGGTGGCTAGTGTATGCTAGTACCTTCCATCTGGTGACTAGTGTACATTAGTGCCCTCTATCTGGTGGATAGTCTATGTTAGTCGTTCCATCTGGTGGCTAGTGTATGTTAGTACCTTCCATCTGGTGGCTAGTGTATGTTAGTACCTTCCATCTGGTGGCTAGTGTATGTTAGTACCTTCCATCTGGTGGCTAGTCTACATAAGTACCTTCCATCTGGTGGCTAGTGTATGTTAGTACCTTCCATCTGGTTACTAGTGTAAGTACCTTTCATCTGGTGGATAGTGTACGTTAATACCTTCCATCTGGTGGCTAGTCTACATAAGTTCCTTCCATCTGGTGGCTAGTCTATGTTAGTACCTTCCATCTGGTGGCTAGTGTATGTTAGTACCTTCCGGCTAGTGTATGTTAGTACCTTCCATCTGGTGGCTAGTCTACGTTAGTACCTTCCATCTGGTGGCTAGTCTACGTTAGCACCTTCCATCTGGTGGCTAGTGTATGTTAGTACCTTCCATCTGGAGGCTAGTCTATGTTAGTACCTTCCATCTGGTGGCTAGTGTACATTAGTACCTTCCATCTGGTGGCTAGTGTATTAGTACTTTCCATCTGGTGGATAGTCTATGTTAGTACCTTCCATCTGGTGGCTACTCTACATAAGTACCTTCCATCTGGTGGCTAGTGTATGTTAGTACCTTCCATCTGGTGACTAGCCCTCCATCTGGTGGATAGTCTATGTTAGTACCTTCCATCTGCTGGCTAGTCTATGTTAGTACCTTCCATCTGGTGGCTAGTGTGTTAGTACCTTCCATCTGGTGACTAGTGTATGTTAGTACCTTCCATCTGGTGACTTGTGTATGTTAGTATCATCCATAGGAATCGGTATGTAATGCCGGCGGGTCAAATACTGACAGCGGCAGCCTGACAGATCGAAAATCCCGACTGCAGCAGGTGAGTATCCTAATCCTCTCCTTTCCCTACCCTAACCCTCCCTAGTGCCTAATCCTAACCTCCCCCCATTAGTGCCTTAACCTAACTCCCCCTCCCCGCACCCTAAACCTAACCCTCCTGGGGGGTGTCTAACCCTAACCTCCCCCTAGTGGTGCCTAACCTTAACCACCCCTCCCCTATCCCAACTCTCCTGGGTGGGTGCCTAACTCTAAGTCCCGAAATCTAACCCTCTCCACCCCCATGGCTAGATGCTAAGGCACCCGGCTTACCTTTGTTCGATATGGCGGATGTCGGGATTCCGTAGTGGGGCTAATGATAGGCGTCAGGATTTGGTCCCATGTCGGGATGTCAGTGACGGGATATGGGCAGGAGGGATAGAGCCCGCCTGTATCCTGACTGCATCCCCCTTCCATATTGTGGCTGGTGTACTTTAGTGCTATCCATCTGGTGGCTGGTGTAGTTTAGGATCTTCCATCTGGTGGTTAGTTTGTTAGTACCTCCCATGTTTTGGTTAGTGTATGTTAGTACCTTTCATCTGATCACTAGTTTATATTAGTACTCTCCATCTAGTGACTAATGTATGTTAGTACCTTCCATCTGGTAGTTAGTGTATGTTGGTGTGATAACCCTAAAGTGCTTGCCATTCAATTCATTATTATAATCTTTAATTCATTGTCAGGGAAATAGTTAAAATATGTAGATTCATATATTATTTATGCAGTTCATAAGCTAAAAAGACTGTCAGTTTATTTACATATACTACCCCCGCACAGAGGGGACATTGGCGTAGCCTGCCCCCTGGACTGTACAGGCAGGTGGGCACGCAGCCAGGGTCAAGTTAACCCACTGCTACAGAGGGGAAACCTGCTCCCTCTGAACTTACACAGGGGGCCAGTGGAGAGAGTGGCGCGTGCGGTCGGCGGGAAGCGGACCCGCACGCGACCGCTGGATATAAAAAGAGACTTGTGGGTGCTGCTGGGAGAAGGGGCCTCAGGCAGTCAGCTGGTAGGAGTTCCTTGCGTGAGGTGACTCTTACCTCATAGCCCGGAGGTGGTCGGGGTCGCGGCAGATCCCTCGCTGTGACGTCCGACACTCGGGACAGCCCTGGAGCACATAGGAAGCTGCCAGGTCCACGGAGGAAGCAGCCTCAGTGGGACTGCCCAGCCACGTCCCCTGTTGTGGTGATTGACAGCTGAGAGCCTGAGGAGCAGCCCCAGGCGGAGCTACAGAGAGAGCCAGAGTATGAAATTAAGCAGGAGACGGAGAGGTGAAATTGGAGGGGTAAGGAAGTTTCTATAATCCCTCAGACGGGCATACAGTGGCCCACCATCATAGACTGAATTCATAATATCAAAATTAACCCCTGAGAAAGTATATTGGAGATCAGGTACAACAGTCAGCAGTGTTAGCATAAAACCACAGTGCCAGCATTCGTAATACTTCTGCTATGATCTAAGGCTGATTAGTGGAATATAAACTGACTGTAATATAGTGAGAGCATTCACATCCTTCGGCGAGAATATAGTGTGCGCTTTAACTATTTTGACGCAGACGTTACTGTCAGGTGACTCCTATCCAGTGCATTCCTTGGGACCCCAAAGCTCGTTAATTTGCTGACAGGAGATAACAAAGATTGTATATGTAAGTGAGCAGTCATACTGGCATCCAAGACGCAGGGGGTCTAGCCAGGAGTGCAGTCAAACTACTACAAGTAACTTTAATGGAGCCTAATCTGCTACCACACAGCTACTACTAAAGATATACAGCCGTATTCAATTTGGAGCGAAAACTCCGGAGTTTCTGCTTGGCGAGGATTTCGCCGCACATCGGAGGTTTTGCCAGCGAAAAAGTATTGTGCGCGCCCCCCCTTATACCCGTATTCAATTTGAAATCATCGAAAACGGGAGCCAGCGAATCTGAAATCAGCGAAAACTTCGCTGTTTTTTGGGGAAATCAGCCTGTCACCCCCCAAAAGATGTTCTGACATGGGGGATCACTCTGGATACCCCCGATTAGCCCTACTGAAGGTTTTTGGGGTCTTTAAATGGGCTCGATAGGTGCTATTTGGGGGATTTGGGAAGGTGGTGAAGAATAGTATTTAGGAGGTTTTTTTTGAAGCAATAACTCATCCCAGCAAATTTGGGGAACTTGAAAATGGGGGTCAGCATATAAAAAAGTTGCTAAAGTCAATTTTAAAAAAACGTGAAAAATCCACCTGCCGCAAGCACCTGCAATCAAAAAAACACTTGGGGCATACTTGGGAACCCCCCCAGAGTCAAGTTCGCTAGTTTTTAACTTTATACCCCAACATTTTCTTTTTTCGCCCCCTTTTTCAAAGTCATTTTTTGGGGTGTCCTTAAGTGTTTTTTTTTAAATTTTTTGACATAGGGGACTGTCTGAAGGCTGCGCGGGGGTTCCCGAAATGTTGCACCCCAAAACCACAATGTTGCACTTTTTTCCGCCACCCATTCATAAGCGAAACTTTTTCGACGGGTCGAATGCATTAGACTTTCCTCATAGGTGAAAAGTTTTCAAATTGAATACGGTGTAAAACCAAATGCAGCGAAAATGACGTCATCGGTGCGAAATTATCGCAGAAACGGGTTTTTCGCTCCAAATTGAATACCCCTAATAGAGTTGCCTTAGACATTGTACCCAGGCAAGTTGCCAATATTGCTCAGTAAGAGTAGTCAGAAAGGATTACATTGTGCACACTAATACCAGGGACAAGTAACTAAAGCTAGTTAAAAAGCAGTGCAGGATCTGGCATAAAAAGAGGACACTTCGTCTCATCCTCCAATATTATCCTTCAGCCCGGGCAACGTTTGCAAATGCGGATCCCTAGTTAGGTAATCCCTTGCATGCAGGAAGGACTAGAGCCAATGTATTTAGTTCTTTTTCTCTTTTGGTGCACCAACTAGCTGTTGGTCATAATTTTCTTTATTTATGCTATTACATATGAATGTAAAGATTTATGTATGTTTGCTGTTAACCCAATCTTTCCCACATTCGGATTGAGAATCCAGAGTCCAGTTATAATAAAAATGACGGATAGCAGTGTACTTTTCCTGTCTTGAAGTGTGTATGAGAAATTGCATTGTAAATCGTTATTCTGTATTGCTGAATAAATACCTAATTTAATTGTTCCCTATTGCCTGTATCTAATACTTACCTTCCGGTTGGAATCCGAGCCATCCAGAGACGGGGAATTGGTAAGGAAACACTACATTACGCTACACTCCAGCACACCACTCTGTGATTGGTAATCTCAGTGGGGTGCCACATTGGTAACTTCCATATTGTGGCTAATGTACTTTCCATTTTGTGACTAGTGAATGTCAGTACTTTCCATATTGTGGCTAGTGTATGTTAGTACCTTCCATCTGGTGAGTAGTTTATGCAAGTACCTTCCATATTGTGGCTAGTGTATGCTAGTACCTTTCATAGAGGGGTATTCAATATGGGAGTGAAAAGTCCGTGCTGGACTTTTCGCTCCACATCGGAGAATTTTCTGGGATAAAGTATCAGGCGCGCGCCCGCTTTATCCTGGTATTCAATATAAAACCTCAGAAAACTGGACCTGGCGAAGTGGGATTTGCGTAAAAAAATGAAATTTTCCTGGAAAAAATTGTAGGACTCCCCTAAAGTTGTAAAAACATGGGGGATCACTATGGGTCCCCCCGTTTTAGCCTGCAAATGAAAGTCGGGGATTTAAACAGCTGCGGCAGGTGTTTTTTTCCCGACATTGAAGAAGTGATGCAGAAGAGCACTTAGGTTATATTGTTCATTTTTTTAAGTGGTCCCATCAAATTTGGGGTATATGAAAATGGGTACTAGCATATTTTGATGTCCCTAAAGTAAGTTTTTAAAAATTCTGCAATTGTGCACCTGCCGCTATAAATCTATTCTAGAATACACCTGCGGCATACTTGCAGAATAGCCCTAAACCTATTTCCCTAGTTTTAAACGATGTTTTCCCATTTTTTTTTTTCACCCCAATTTTTTAATAAATTTTTTGGGGTGTCCCTATTTTGTTTTTTTAACTTTTTTTGACACAGTTATTTTTAAAATGTCATTCCCAGGGGTGCAGACTTTTTTAAGCCTTTTCGAACCTGCGAAAAGTCTTTGAAATTGAATACAGTGTAAAACTAAAACCTGCGATAATGACGTCATAGCTGCGATATTAACGCAAAAACTGAGTTTTCGCTCCATATAGAATTCCCCTAACAGTCTGGATAGTGTCTGTTAGCACCTTTCATTTGATCACTAGTATATGTTAGTACCTTTATGGTGGCTAGTGTATGTTAGTACCTTCCATATTGTGGCTAGTGTATGTTAGTACCTTCCATCTGTTGGCTAGTGTATGTTAGTACCTTCCATCTGTTGGCTAGTGTATGTTAGTACCTTCCATCTGGTGGCTAGTGTATGTTAGTACCTTCCATCTGGTGGCTAAAGTACGGCAGATCCTTTGAATTAGTTACTTTTGTGCACCATGACTTTCAAGTTAGTAGTTAGTGCATGTCAGGGACTACATTCTGGTGACTTGCATATGGTATAACATTCAATAAGTTGTTTATTGCATGCCAGCAACTCCAGTCTGGCGGATAGTGTATGGTTGCCTGCATCATGTACTGTACTGACTGTTTGCTGGGCTGCCACTTGCTTGTTAGGAGTAGGAGAGAGCTGCAATGTGCAGTCACATGTTAATAAGGGATCGGTTCAAATCCCGACGCCGGAAGGCCGGCAGTGAAGATCCCGGCACGTAAGTATTTAAACTATTACTAACCTAACTTCCCCCCTAAACCCTAACCCTCCCTTAGGGGTGCCTAACCCTAACCTCCACCCCAAGTGCCGAACCCTAACCCCCCTTCTAGGTGCCTAAACCAGGGGCGTTTCTAGAGAGGAGGTGGCCCGTGTGCAGTCTCCGACATGGGCCCCCTCCTCTCTGTCCGGCGGCCGGCAGCGCACTGAGCTGTGCGCGGCCAGCGACCTGGAGTTATAGACTCTGGGCACTAGAGTGTGCCCAGAGTCTATAGAGTATGCGCAGGTCACCGGGAAAATGGCAGCGGCGGCCATTTTCCCTGTACTGCGCATGCGCAAATGACGGGAAAATGTCAGAGGCGGCCATTTTCCAGTCGTTTTTACAGCGCCGGACCCCTGTGCCGACGTGGGACTCCAGAGAGGTAAGTAATACTATGGGTGCAGGGTGTGCGGTGTGGGGCCCTGCACACTCTGCACCCATTATAGATACACCCCTGGCCTAAAACTGACACCCCCTTACCCCCGCAGTTTAAACCTAAGTCTCCCAGGGGGGTGTCTAACCCTAACCTCCCCCCCGGGGGTGCCTAACCCTAATCCCCCCTTACCCTAGCCCTAACCCTCCCGTGGGGGAGCCTAACCCTAATTCCCCCCTGGGAGCCCCTAATCTAACCCTCCCCTCCTTCGGCTGTCCGTGCCCGGAGCTCGGCTTACCTTCAATCGGTATGACGGGTGTCGGGCTCCCGGCGTAGGTAAAATGACCGGCGTCGGGATTTTGACGCCTATCATTAGACCCCTGTCGGGATTAGACAGTCGGGATGGCGACGGTCGGCATTTTGACCGTCAGTATTTCGACCGTTGGCATCCCGACTGCATACCGTTAATAACAGCTCCCTGTCTGACTCTATTAACATATCAGAATGCAAATGTTTTCCACCAAAGAGCGTGGATTTGTGGGGTTAGATGGTAGCACTTGCAGTGGTTTAAACAGGCTGACTGTTCAAATTTAGGGCCTGATTAAGCTTGGATTGTAGTTGCTAGTGCACATGCAATCGGCCGATTGTAGCATTCTGCGTATGCATCGCAGTGCACCTGCGTGAACTAGCTATTGCAATCGTGACTATGCAGACCATTCGCAGGATGTGCCATATGGGGGTGGTGACAGGTGGGGGGTTGGGCGACCGCAGACATGCCAGTGCATTTTAATGGCGTTGCAGGGGTGTGCATATATTATCCACTGCTACAGCCTACACAGCCTGAGGCCTCATAGCGTCAGGGCTTGTGCAAGTGTGCGTATGGGTCCGATGTTACTCAATGTTACCGATTATTTTGCTATATTGCTAAAGTATACGGATGCGAGTAAGGGCAAGTAGGCGTCCTTATGTTAGGCTGTGATCGCAATGTGAATGCAAATATTTGCATATCACCGCTGATATTAGCAACTGCATTGTGTGCGTATTAGCGACGATCCTTGCTGAATCAGGCCGTTAGTTTCTTATTGCCAAAACCACCAAGGTGCTTACACATCATAATAACAGATAAATGTGCCTCTAAGACCCTAAAACAAAACAAAAACTGTAATAATAAAAATAAAAGTGCTGGGCTGCATCTCAAGAAATCACAATTATATCAATTACTCTTATAGTTAAACCATGTATGAAAATATGCATTAATTATATCAGCGTTAATTAATAAAAAAAAATGGCAGAAGATATTAACCGATGTTTGTTCCGTTTAATGAGTTGAAATGGGATGTAGTTATGATCCCGACGCCCGGGAAGCCATCTGATGGAATCCCGGCGTCGAAATCCTGACATAGGACTAAAGATAGGCGTCGAAATCCCGACGCCTTTCTTTAGCCGAAGATGGAATCCCCGTTAGCTGTGTGTGTGTGGGGGGCGGTTAAATTTAGGAACCTCTGGTGGGATTTAGGGTTAGGCTAGTGTGATACCCCAGTGCGAGTGGATTATATATAAAATGTTCTTATATGTCTTACAAAAGTGTATTACAATTATATGCTGTTTTTCCTATAAGACTGAGTGGGGGTTCTGAATTCCCAACATGGTAACAGGGAGCTCACCCTTTCAAATGCCTATTAGGGGTCAGGAACTGTGTGTACAGACCCTGCAGCAGTGACGGGGTTAAGTGCTGCTGTTGTAATTAAGATAGCTCGAGGACACTGGAGAGGACAGTGAGAAGCGCGTGGGCATGGCGGTAAGGTAGCTGGCACGTGCAGGGAGAGAGACGAGGTCTATAAAAGAGCCGCTCTCCCCACAGTAGGAGAAGCAGCAGGAGACAGTGACAGACGGAGCTGACAGTCCCTCCTCCCCATGAGGCAGGCAGTGGGCGGCAGCCTGAGGAACTGACCTTCCCCCAGTGCGTGCAGAGCTTGAGGCAGGCTCTCCGAGGGAAGAAGACACAGATAGAGAGAGAGCAGTGAGCATACCCCTTTCAGACATACGACCCGGGAAATTTCCTGCTCAGACCCGGGAATTTCTCCTGTGCAAATTCCCGGGTATTTGGTCGAGAAACCCCTTTCACATTACAGTGTCTACCCGGGAAATTCCCAGGTAGAACCCTTTCAGACATAAGCCAGGTTTTTTAGTTTTAAATATTACCTGCCTCGCCTCTGCTCTTCCTAACCTATCCCCTCTCCGGCTGCCGCTGATGATGTCATCATCATGCAGCAGGCAGCCGTCCAATCAAAGTGCAGCCTCTATTAAATAGTTAATAAAATAACTCCTATCTATAATATATAATAACTCCTATCTACCCTGGTGGTCCATCGGGAGTGCGGGCAGCCCGCTGTGGCTGTGAACCACCGGCGATCTCCAGCGCCAGTGTGAGGACCCGGCCATGGTCGCTGACTCAGTTGTCAGCGCCACAGCCACTGGCACGGGGGGTGGTGAACAGCAGCGCAGAGCGTCCTTTAGGATGCTCTGCGCTGTCAATGTAAACGCTGCTTGGTGCAGCCCGGGAGTAGTAAATTCCCGGGTAGCACCATTCAGACACGAGCAGAGTAATTTCCCGGGACTCAAGTCCCGGGAAAAAGCCTGGTCGATTGAAGGGGCGGCTACCCAGGAACGTGTACCCGGGTAGGTACCTTTCAGACATAGGCGGCTACCCGGGAATTTGGCTGAGGCAGGCAAAATTGCCGGGATTCTCGAGATGTTTGAAAGGGGTATGACAGATGTCTTTTTCAGGACACTGGAGCAAGGTCTGTAACTAATAACCCATCTACACATCTTCAGCTGACAGCTCTAATCAATCCCTTATCAGCTGCTGTGTTAAGGACAGAGAGGCTCTATCAGTATTGGCTGCACATCCCCACAGAACAGCTGTAGGGACAGAAAACAATAAATCTTAACAAGTTAATGACAGAATGTTCAGAGTGCAGGTCAAACTTTAATTACACTGCATTCCTCTGCTCACCTTATTACAGTGTCCCTGTATAGTCTAATAGCCTGTAAAGGACTTTCTGCTACAGTATAGGACATATGCAGGCAGGTGAAGACAGACAACACAAACTTTGACAGACTCCTTAGTAAAGCCATTGAAAGAAGCAGCATAAGTAAAGTAATTAAGCAGCTATTGCATCACTGCAGGCAGGGAAAAGTTTGCTAATACCCCTTTTACACCGGAGCTAAAACCCGGGTTTTTGAAGGGTTAACCCGGGCAGCTCCCTGGTGTAAAAGGGGAGAGAGTTGGATGACCTGGAGTGCGCTGCTAGCTGACCGATTGGTCCGGCTTCAGTGGCGCTTGGAGATGACATCATCTCCAAGCGTCCACTTTCACTCCGCAAAAGCCGGGTCTATGCAGACCCGACTGCGGTGTGAGCGGCGCTGACTCGGGAATATCCGGATAGGAACTTTGGGCCTCATTCAGACCCACTCGCAAGCGGCTGTCCGCTCGCAAGTGGGTCGATGGTGTGCACTGCGCATGCGCACGACGGAGGGAGCTCCGTCGTGCGCATGTGCCAGACGCGATGAGCGAAGGACTTTCCTTCGCTCGTTGTGTCTGATCAAAGGGGGCGTGCTGTCGATGTTGATTGACAGCACGCCCCCTTTGGTGGGCGTGCCGGGGGCGTGCCTCCCAGATGGGGGCGTTCCCAAGGGAACGCCTACCGTCAGAAGCCGGCCCACTGACATCACTAGTGATGTCAGTGGGAGTGATTTTGGCTCTGATAGAGCCAAAATCACTCCGGGCCTTGCGTTTGAGAAACTCAACTGCAGGCTCTGGCTCGCAGTGGCGATGGTCGCGATGGTCAAGACCATCGCGGCCATCAACCTGCACGCTCGTATAGGCTGTGGGTGGTGACCCACAGCTATACGAGCGTCCAGGAGGACGCTCCATAATTATGGAGGATGGCCCTCATTCAGAGCGTGCGCTCTGCTCAGAGCGTCCGGCTCTGAATGAGGGCCTTTGTTCCAACTCCGGGTCGGACATGGAATTTAGGTGGAAAAGGGGTATATGTCAGTATACACTGTAACAGCTAGGATTACCTCCAGCTGGAGAAAACTAGATGTGTCCTTCATTTAAATTAACATGGGCAACAGTCTGCAGCATAGCCTCAGCCAATGCTTATACAACCAATTAAAGTAAATTAACGTGCACCACCTCTACCGAACACGCTGGACTATGGGCCTGATTCAGACCTCCTCGCGAGCGCATAGTGGTCGTTTACTTATATGTGCTTGTTGTGTTAACCTACTTGACTTCCCCAGTATTTTCACTTTGCTGTTACATCGTTGAAACGAGTCCTCAGCCATTCAAGTGTTCCAGCGAAATAAAACCTTGTTATTCCCAGTGTGATTTACTAGTAAATGTACTGATTGGAAATTGATATTTTCTGAGTTTTTCTCATTGTGTGAAATTGCCTGATTAATAAATTATAACTCTTATTTGAAACTAAACTGGTGAGCATCTGTGCCTGTATCTCCTCCTTACCTCTCTAAACCGAGAATGAGAGCCAAGAGACCCAAGTTCTGGTAAGAGTTGAGACACCATCTAACACAACACTCTAATTAATGCAAAATACGAGTTTAGGGTACCACACTAGAGGGGGGGTTATGGTTAGGCACCCCCGTGGGGAGGTTAGGGGTAGGCGCACCACCCCCTGGAGGGGCGCACCACCCCCTGGAGGGTTAGGTAAAGGATGCAGGCAAAAATATGCTAATCAATGCATACGCACGCCAACTGCAGCACAAGATGCAGATGCCTAGCAATACATAATGCCCGCCAGCTGTGTGAAACAATGGAGTCAGCTCCGCTCCTCCATTGTCCCCAGTTCCACGTTCTGCTGGCAGAGCTGTCACAGAGGTGCTGCCGAGGCTGAGCTCAGTGCCGATCATGAATTTGCCGGAGGGTTGACACTGCCTGTCAGCCCAGGCAGATTCATGTGTCTGCAGTAAAAGGGTGAACTTCCAGAATTTGTGTTCCGCTGCGGAACGCATACTGGAAACTCCCGGCTCCTGTGTCCCCTCCCACAGCCTCCGCTGACAGGCGATTCCCACCCCCTGCCTCTGTGTCACCTCTCCCCTTCCTGTGCAGTGTGACTGTGCACCAGCTTGATGCCTGAGTAGTGGCACATGGTGTCAGCAGCCAGTCCCCGGTGGTTGGCGCAGTCTCCCTGCTGCTGCCCTGCACTCACTTCTCCCCATGAAGAAGGCAGTGACCCACTGGCCAGGACACGGGAACTGCATAGAGGACTTCTTCCCAGTGAGTCCCTTCTTACTACTACTCCTGTCCCCTGCTTCCCACTACTCCGGCCATCCTTGCCCCTGCAATGCTTCCCACTACTCCTCCTATCTTGAACCCCTGCTTCCCACTACTCCTCCTATCCTGCCCCCCTGCTTCCCACTACTCCTCCTATCCTGCCCCCCTGCTTCCAACTACTCTTCCTATCCTGCCCCCCTGCTTCCAACTACTCCTCCTACCCTGCCCCCTGCTTCCCACTACTCCTCCTATCTTGCCCTCCTGATTCCCACTACTCCTCCTATCCTGCCCCCTGCTTCCCACTCCTCCTCCTATCCTGTCCCCCTGCTTCCCACTACTTCTCCTATCCTGCCCCCCTGCTTCCAACTACTCCTCCTATCCTGCCCCCTGCTTCCCACTATTCCTCCTATCCTGCCCCCCTGCTTCCCACTATTCCTCCTATCCTGCCCCCCTGCTTCCAACTACTCCTCCTATCCTGGCCCCTGCTTCCAACTACTCCTCCTATTTTGCCCCCCTGCTTCCCACTACTTCTCCTATCCTGCACCCGTGCTTCCAACTACTCCTCCTATCCTGCCCCCTGCTTCCAACTACTCCTCCTATCCTGCCCCCCTGCTTCCAACTACTCCTATCCTGCTTCCCACTACTCCTCCTATCCTGCCCCCCTGCTTCCAACTATTCCTCCTATCCTGCCCTCCTGCTTCCAACTACTCCTCCTATCCTGCCCCCCTGCTTCCCACTACTTCTCCTATTCTGCCCCCCTGCTTCCCACTACTTCTCCTATCCTGCCCCCCTGCTTCCAACTACTCCTCCTATCCTGCCCCCTGCTTCCAACTACTCCTCCTATCCTGCCCCCTGCTTCCAACTACTCCTATCCTGCCCCCTGCTTCCCACTACTCCTCCTATCCTTCCCCCTGCTTCCCACTCCTCCTCCTATCCAGCCCCCTGCTTCCCACTACTCCTCCTATCCTGCCCCCTGCTTCCCACTACTTTCCTATCATGCCCCCTGCTTCCCACTACTCCTCCTATCCTGCCCCTGCTTCCCACTACTCCTCCTATCCTGTCCCCCTGCTTCCCACTACTCTTCCTATCCTGCCCCTGCTTCCCACTACTCCCCCTATCCTCCCCCCTGCTTCCAACTACTCCTCCTGTCCTGCCCCCTGCTTCCCACTACTTCTCCTATCCGGCCCCCCTGCTTCCCACTACTCCTCCTGTCCTGCCCCCTGCTTCCCACTCCTCCTCCTATCCTGCCCCCTGCTTCCCACTACTCCTCCTATCCTTCCCCCCTGCTTCCCACTACTCCTCCTGTCCTGCCCCCTGCTTCCCACTATTTCTCCTATCCTGCCCCCTGCTTCCCAGTAGTCCTCCTATCCTGCCACCCTGCTTCCCACTACTCCTCCTATCCTGCCCCTGCTTCCCACTACTCCTCCTATCCTGCCTCCCTGCTTCACACTACTCCTCCTATCCTGCCCCCTGCTTCCCACTACTCCTCCTATCCTGCCCCTGCTTCCCACTACTCCTGCCCCCTGCTTCCCACTACTCTTCCCATCCTGCCCCCCTGCTTCCCACTACTTCTCCCATCCTGCCCCCTGCTTCTCAATTCTACTCCCTTCCTGCCCCCAGCGGCCTTGGAGTGTATGGAGCTTGTGCAGTAAGTGCTGGCTCTGTTGGGAGGTAATAGGCTAACCAACCTTGCCCCCTGGCCCACCCTAACCACTATCCCCACCTACAAAACATACCTGTAACCCGTCCTACCTCCAGCCCCCTATATATACAGTACAATACCCTCCAGCCCAGTGACATACAGTACCCTCCCTCTCCCTGGCCCCAGAGACGTACTCTGACCACCACAGCCCCAGTTACATACACTATCCACCATACGACACCCCCATCCCAATAGTTAGGGACATACACTCCCTACCCTACCCTCCCTTGGCCCCCCTAGACACAGCCCCCCCAACCAAGGGACATAAGTTATCCACACTATCCAGGCCAATTTGCTTGTTTCATTTTTTTTCCTGTGGGGGCTAATGTCTTTTATATTTTCCTGTGGGGGCTAAAGTGCTTTTTTTTATTTCCTATTTTGATCAATGTGTTTGTTTTTTTCCTGTGGGGGCCAACGTGTTTTCTATTTTTTTCTTGTGGGGGCCAATGTGATTTAGGGCTGTATTCAGAGGCGGCCGTATGGTCTACGTCCGCCTCTGAATGAGGCCCTTGCATCCTCCGACCGCCTCTGAATGAGGCCCTTATTGGTTTCTGTGTGAGCCAATGTGTTTATTATTCTGTGGTGGCTAATGTATGTGTTTTATCTCCTGTGGAGGACCAATGTGTTTATTTTTTTCTTGTACAATGTTTCTCATCTGTGAATGTGGTTGAGTTGCACTGTGCATGCTTCGTGCAGCATTGCAGTACAGGCACATACAGTATAGTAAAAATGTGTTTTTTGGCATTACTAGGCAGCTACAGGGGGTTGGCTAAGCAGACGCAGATGTAACATAGTATGGGTGTGTTGATGATGTTGCTTGTGTACAGTATAGAAACACTAAATTTCTCACATTGGAGGCCATAGTCAGACGAGAGAGAGAGAGATAATTTTTTATTTTTTTTCCCCGGTAGCACTTTGAAGTTTTTTTTTGGTGGGGGGCACCAACACTTATCCTGCCTCTGGGCAACTTGAATGAAGTTAGGCCCCTTACCTTTAATGTGCGCTGTAAAAGTGAGCAAGACAGCATAAACATCCGTAACAACAAGAACCATCGACCAATTTGCATAATAGTGGATGACCTAACCTCACTCAGGATTTGACCAACTTCCAGCATGCAGTAAGAGCTCAGGCTATGTAGGAACTCGCAATGGCTAATTTATGCACGCATCTGCAACATCGATCAAACGCACTGGCACGCCTGCGTTTGGCTGACCAGTTTACTGTCTACCAGCCAGGTTAATAAATTAAAATATATAGACAAAGACAATAAGCTGTGTTATAAATGGGCTGATATGTACAGTATAATTGGGAAACAGGTGTCAGGATATGGTGTACAGTACAATGTGGAAACAGGAGGCATGATGTGGTGTACCGTACGATGTGGAGACTGGTGGCAGGAAGTGGTGTACAGTACGATGGGGAAACAGGTGGCGGGATGTGGTGTACAGTACGATGGCGAAACAGGTGGCTGGACGTGCTATACAGTACGATGGGGGAACAGGTGGCTGGACATGGTGTACAGTACGATGGCGAAACAGGTGGCAGGACGTGGTATACAGTACGATGGGGGAACAGGTGGCAGGACATGGTGTAGAGTACGGTGGGGAAACAGGAGGCAGAACGTGGTATACAGTACGATGGGGAAACAGGAGGCAGGATGTGATGTACAGTATGATGGGGAAACAGGAGGCAGGACGTGGTATACAGTACAATGGGGAAACAGGTGGCAGGACGTGGTGTACAGTATGATGGGGAAACAGGTGGCAGGACATGGTGCACAGTACGATGGGGAAACAGGTGGCAGGATGTGGTATACAGTACGATGGGGAAACAGGTGGCAGGACGTGGTGTACAGTACGATGGGGAAACAGGTGACAGGACGTGGTGTACAGTACGATGGGGAAACAGGTGGCAGGACGTTGTGTACAGTACGATGGGGAAACAGGTGGCAGGACGTGGTGTACAGTATGATGGGGAAACAGGTGGCAGGACGTGGTGTACAGTACGATGGGGAAACAGGTGGCAGGACTTGTGTACAGTACGATGGGGAAACAGGTGGCAGGACGTGGTGTACAGTATAATAGGGAAACAGGTGGCAGGACGTGGTGTACAGTATGATGGGGAAACAGGTGGCAGGATGTGGGGTACAGTATGATGGAGAATCAGGAGGCAGGACGTGGTGTACAGTACGATGGGGAAACAGGAGGTAGGACATGGTATACAGTACAATGGGGGAACAGGTGGCAGGACGTGATGTACAGAACTATAGAGAAACAGGTGACAGTTTGCGGCCCACAGTATGATGGGAAAACAGGTGGCACTAGGTAGTGTACAATGGGGAAACAGGTGGCAGGACGTGGTGTATAATGGGGAAACAGGTGGCAGGACATGGTGTACAGTACGATGGGGAAACAGGTGACAGTTTTGCACCATATAGTATGATGGGAAACCAGGAGGCAGGACGTGGTATACAATGGGGAAACAAGTGACAGGTCGCAGTGTACAGTACAATGGGGAAGCAGGTGACAGTATGTGTCGTACATTATAATGGGGAAACTGGTGGCAGGATGTGGTGTACAGTACGATTGGTAAACAGGTGGCAGGACGCATTGGGCAGTATGATGGGGAAACAGGTCCTCAGCTCTTCCTTCTTCCAGGTTTTATTAATCCTACTGTGAAGTTTACTCTTTATGCTGAGTTTATTATGAGAAGCTAATTGTACAGTACAAACTACAATTAAATTTGTTTCTTTCAAAAAGATCACAGTCAATGATAGTGTGTTGTCCCCTCAGAAACAGGGATGCCACGTTATTCTAAGAGCAGAGGATGTGTCATTCTTCACAGGTATTGTAGCAGAAGATGTCAGTCTCCCACCACTGTACTAGCTGGGTGATTGTGTCACTGTCCCCACAGCTGATAATCCTGTCACACATCGCTGTGCATTGCTTTGTCTTCTTCAGTCCTCAGTTTAGATAGATGGGTGGTGGAAGCCATTAATGTTTAATGATCTTTGGGTGTTCAAATCTCACCTGGGAAAGAAAAGGAAACAGATATATACTGTAAGTTGGGTCAATTAGAAAGTGACAGTGGCTGGATGGACAAGTGAAATTGAGCATGCTCAGAAAAAGACACTGTAATTTGTTAAAATGTTAAACATGGGAAGAAAGAGGCAGCTATAAGAGAGTAGAGATCACTAGATACCTGGATTGATGTATCAACTGTCTCCAGTGCAGCTTTAAAGCTTTGATTGCTGTACACAAATGCATCTATATAAGAGACACAGCATTATTATAATGAAAGAAGAAAGGTGTGTTTTGCTACCCTGCTGTTATACTGTGACATTGACAAATAGGAGCCATGAGTCTGTCCCTCCCCCTACATGGTGACACTATGACACAGGCAGATGGGAGTTATGAGCCTCCCCCTCCCCCTGCAGGGTGACACAATGACACAGACAGAAGAGAGCTGTGAGTCTGTCCCTCCCCCTGCAGGGTGACACAGACAGAAGGGAGCTATGAGTCTGTCCCTCCCCCTGCAGGGTGACACAGACAGAAGGAAGCTATGAGCCTGTCCCTCCCCCTGCAGGTTGACACAGTGACACAGACAGAAGGGAGCTATGAGCCTGTCCCTCCCCCTGCAGGGTGACACAGACAGAAGGAGCTATGAGCCTGTCCCTCCCCCTGCAGGGTGACACAGTGACACAGAAAGAAGGGAGCTATGAGTCTGTCCCTCCCGCTGCAGGGTGACACAGACAGAAGGGAGCTATGAGCCTGTCCCTCCCCCTGCAGGGTGACACAGTGACACAGAAAGAAGGGAGCTATGAGTCTGTCCCTCCCCCTGCAGGGTGACACAGACAGAAGGAGCTATGAGTCTGTCCCTCCTCCTGCAGGGTGCCACAGTGACACAGACAGAAGGGAGCTATGAGCCTGTCCCTCCCCCTGCAGGGTGACACAGACAGAAGGAGCTATGAGCCTGTCCCTCCCCCTGCAGGGTGACACAGTGACACAGAAAGAAGGGAGCTATGAGTCTGTCCCTCCCGCTGCAGGGTGACACAGACAGAAGGGAGCTATGAGCCTGTCCCTCCCCCTGCAGGGTGACACAGTGACACAGAAAGAAGGGAGCTATGAGTCTGTCCCTCCCCCTGCAGGGTGACACAGACAGAAGGAGCTATGAGTCTGTCCCTCCTCCTGCAGGGTGCCACAGTGACACAGACAGAAGGGAGCTATGAGTCTGTCCCTCCCCTTGCAGGGTGACACAGTGACACAGACTGAAGGGAGCTATGAGTCTATCCCTCCCCCTGCAGGGTGACAGTGACACAGACAGAAGGGAGCTATGAGCCTGTCCCTCCCCCTGCAGGGTGACGCAGTGACACAGACAGAAGGGAGCTGTGAGTCTGTCCCTCCCCCTGCAGGGTAACAGTGACACAGACAGAAGGGAGCTATAAGTTGTGCTTTTCCCCTGTATCATCCTAACTTCCATATATCCTATGATGTACAATATTGTGTTTGTATCACTCTGACCTATAGAGTCATCACCCCAGTTTGTGATTGCAGATGGTGTGGACCATTTCTCTTCCGTATTCTGCCAGATCTCAGATTGATCATCAGAATAGTGATTCCTGTGAGATGAAATAATAATACAGTCAAGACAACAACCTTTACATCGCCTATATCACATTATGGGGTCTATTTACTAAGCTGTGTTAGGAGACAGAGTGAAAAGTGATAAGGTGCCAGTCAATCAGCTCCCAACTGTCATTTTTCAAACACAGCCTGTGAGATGACAGTTAGGAGCTGATTGGCTGGTACCTTATCACTTTTCACTCTGTCTCCTAACATTGCTTAGTAAATAGACCCCTATATCATTATTACACAATATATCTATAGATTGTAAGCTTGCGAGCAGGGCCCTCTTACCCTTATGTATGTCTTTTATGTATGTATGTATGTATGTATGTATGTCTTTTATGTATGTATGTATGTCTTTTACAACCCAGTATAATGTTAATGTTGATTCAAATTGTAAAGCACGACGGAATTTGCTGCGCTATATAAGAAACTGTTAATGAATAAATAATAACAGCAAATAGCATGTCCCACAATACAAGCATAAAACCATGACACAAACATGGCAGTAATGTTCTAATTAAGGGCCTGATTCAGAGCCGGTCGCTATTTGCGGTCGTTCATTCAAAAAAAAGGGGTGGCTATTCAAATGAACCTTTCGTGCTTTGCGGTCTGTTCACGCCTCTAGGTCTGAACGAGCGAAAACTTGCGGTCGTTTTTTGGGAAACTACGCCCCCTGGCCGCTTGCATCCTACGTCATGTCCGCTATTTATTAGATTAATCGAGTACATCGACCAGCGTATGAACTGCTCGCTATTCTTGTGGTTGGTTTTTGCTACCACAATTTTGCGAGCAGTTCTGGCTATAAAATAACCCAGTGACGTGCACAATGACGCTGCTGTTTTAATTATGCACACCCATAAAACGCCCGTTTTGACCTTTAAGCACGCCTGCGATTGGATCTCCACTCCCCGTTTTCAAGCACCTTCCCCTGTTACCACCCACATACACCTCTTTCTGTCACTCAAATTATCAGGCATTCGCTATTTTGTGAGCACATGAATTTCGTCCGCACTGACTGGTTCGCGCATGCGTATAACGATCCGTACGCATGCGCAGTTGGGCAAACATCGCTTGGAGCGAACGAGCGGCCGCTTACGAGCGGCTCTGAATCAGGCCCAAAGTCAACAACTCACAGGATTTTTAGCAATTGCCTTTAATAAATATGCTGGGGCCTTACCATTTGTATATGTGCTTTTTTTTGTATAAAACGTATACCATTGTGAGTATGATAATGAGAAGAACAGCAATGGCCGCTCCCACGCCACCATACAAACCGGCCTTTAGCACCTTCCCTTGACATTGAGCATTCGTGTACAGGTAGATGTCTGTGTCTTTGCATCTATGGAGTGATATACAAATAAAGTTATTACGCAGTCAGCCCTCATTATTAAAGGTATAGTAACTACATTGAGCATGAGTAACACAGAGGAGGTGGTGATATATATCCTTTAATGACATGCTGCATTTGTAAAGTTTGTTTCCTGGTGCTCTTGACATACAATCTTCTTGCATTAGTATCTCAGGATCTGATGGGACAGAATGCATCTTCCACTATCTAAATCTCAGTCTGTGGCTTCCTGCTGTCTCCATTCAAATCTCATATGTTACTGCCTCTGTCACATGTAACTCTGGGCCTGATTCAGAGCCGGACGCTCTAAACGAGCGCCCGCTCTGAATCAGGGCGTTTTTTTTTTTAATGTTGCGGCCTCTTGGCCGCTCGCATAGCTGTGGGTTACCACCCACAGCTTATGCGAGCGTCAATGATGATGGTCGCGATGGTAAAGACCATCGCGACCAACGGGCTTGTGATGAGACCCTTGCGGTAGAGTCTCATCTGCCGCAAGCCCAGGAGTGCTTTCGGCTCTATCAGAGCCGAAAACACTCCCACTGACATCACTTGTGATGTCAGCGGGGCCGGCCCCAGATGGTAGGCATTCCCATGGGAACGCCACCGTCTGGGCAGCCATGACCCTGGCACGCCCACCAAAGGGGGCGTGCTGTCACTCACCATCGACAGCATGCCCCCTTTGTAGCGAGACCCATAGTGACGGTGTGCCTGTCGCTATCCGGGTCTCGCGCATGCGCACGACGGAGCCGGGTCCTTCGTGCGCATGCGCACTGGCCCAACAACGACCCACTTGCGAGCGCTCAGCGCTCGCGAGCGGGTCTGAATCAGGCCCTCTGTCCTCAATAACATCACTCATCTCCTGATACTACGTGCTGCTGGGGACCCTGCTCCTTCCACTATATAACGCTCAGTCTGTGGCTTCCTGCTGCCTCCATTCCCCTCCTCACATCATGGCACTGCCCCTGTCACATGTAACTCTGTCCAAACTAACATATCACTCATCTTCTGATATACTCTGTGCTGCTGGGTAACCTGCTCCTTCCACTATATAACTGTCAGTCTGAGGCTTCCTGCTGCCTCCATTCCCCTCCTCACATCATGGCACTGCCCCTGTCACATGTAACTCTGTCCAAACTAACACATCATTCATCTCCTGATATACTCTGTGCTGCTGGGGACCCTGCTCCTTCCACTATATAACTTTGTATGTGGCTTCTTGGTGCCTCCATTCCCCTCCTCACATCATGTCACTGCCCCTGTCACATGCAGCCCTGACCTCACTGACACATCATTCATCTCCTGATATACTCTGTGCTGATGGGGACCCTGCTCCTTCCTCTATATAACTCTCACTCTGTGGCTTCCTGCTGCCTCCATTCTCCTCCTCACATTATGGCACTGCCCCTGTCACATGCAGATCAGTCCTCACTAATCCATTAGTCATCTTATATACTCTGTGCTGCTGGGGACCCTGCTCCTTCTTCTATATAACTCTCAGTCTCTTGCATCCTGCCGCCCCACTCACATCATATCACTGCCCCTGTCACATGCAGCCCTGTCCTCACTGACACATCATTCATCTCCTGATATACTCTGTGCTGCTGGGGACCCTGCTCCTTCCTCTATATAACTCTCACTCTGTGGCTTCCTGCTGCCTCCATTCTCCTCCTCACATCATGGCACTGCCCCTGTCACATGCAGATCAGTCCTCACTAATCCATCACTCATCTTCTGATATACTCTGTGCTGCTGGGGACCCTGCTCCTTGATCCTTCCACTATATAACTCTCAGTCTGTAGCTTCCTGCTGCCTCCATTCCCCTCCTTACATAATGTCACTATCCTTGTTACATGCATTTCAATTTAATTTTGTATTTCATGGACCTTCGCTTCACTGTGTCTAATTAGAAATCTCATTAGGTTCTTTGAGCAATTATCTAAGATAATATTCCACCTCTGTAAATGTATCATCTAGGCTCTCGTTCTCTATTATTTCCTCTCCAGGGTGTGTTGTCCCTCTTAAGTATACATTTCTTCTTTCTAGATATTCTGTCACACATTTTAATGAAGACGACATTCCTAATGTGGAGTCCTGCAGCCTACAACCAGTATTACACAGTAATCAAAAACCACAAACAAACAGGCGCTGGACTTCTCCTACTACTAGCGGTAACACAAGAGTCAATGTAAATACAGCAATGTATATGTTCTAAATAGTAACTAAAAACTGACAGTAGACGTCAGACTGGAGGAACTGGACCCTCCAATAATGAACTAAACCAAAAACACACACTGACAGGCGCTAAACATTTTTATATTTAATATGCAAAAGCATGATTAGGCTATAGAATAATTAAAAACACATGAAAACTCATAAGGTAACTATAAATAAAAATAAATAGGGTAAAAATAAAACTCACAAAGCATAAATTAGCAGCATAGGAAAACAACTTGGAATAATTAAGCAATTGATATACACATTTATGCCCTTCTCAAGTTATCTCTACAAACATACAATCGTAAAGTATAAGCACAATTTGTTCATCACTTAGTAGTATTCAGTACAGTTGCTGTTTTCCATATGCTGTAGGCCACCCTTGATTTGAGTGATCCGTATACAGGGTCTGATTCAGAGCCGAACGCTATTTGCGCTCGCTCGTTCAGACAAAGGGGGTGGCTATTTAAATGAACCGTTCGCTCTTTGCGGTCTGTTGACGCCTCTATGTCTGAATGAACGAACAAAACTTGCGGTCGTAATTTTGTAAAAGACACCCCCTGGCCGCTCGCATCATATGTCATGTCCGCTATTTAATAGATTAATCTAGTACATCGAACAGCTTATGAACTGCTCGCTATTGTTGTGGTTGGTTTTTCCTACCGCAATCTTGCGAGCAGTTCTGACTTTAAAAAAACCCAGTGACGTGGTCAATGACGCTGCTGTATTAATTATGCACACCCATAAAATGCCCGTTTTGACCTTTAAGCACGCCTGCGTTCTGATCTCCACTCCCCCGTTTTCAAGCACCTTCCCCTGTTACCACCCACATACGCCTCCTCCTGTCACTCAAAATAGCAGGCATTTTGCTATTTAGCGAACAAACGATTTTCGGCCGCACTGACTGGTTCGCGCATGCGTATTACAATCCGTACGCATGCGCAGATGTGCGAACATCGGTCATAACGAACGAGCGGCCGCTTACGAGCGGCTCTGAATGAGGGCCACAATGTGGCAATAGATATCAGTTTTATTAGTTCCAAGGAAACAATGTTGCTTGGACACAGATAGTGATTCCCTCAACAAAAGATTGGTATAGCACAGTTCTAGTTAAAGGTATTAATAAAGTTCTTAAATCCAATTACATTCACAGAAGAACATACAATAGTCCCCCCTATAACAGGGTATAATTCTTAAGCATTCCCAGATTAGGTGGCTACTCTTTGGGTAAACCACTCCTGTTTAAATATAGACTGCAAAGCCGCTGTTTTTTTGCAGTATAATATGCCAAAGGCAGAAAGCGTGTATACCAATTATGCATGCATGCCTTTTTTAAAAAATATATAACTCACGGCCCTGCCTGGATCCACTTTTCCTCTTGGCTAATGAAGTGTATATACACCAGAACGCAAAGGTAAGTCTGATATAGTCACCCGTCAGTGATCTACAGTCTCAGTAATAACTGGCCAGTCCTCAGTATAAGCAGCCAGTGGTCCACTCAATCGGCGCGCAGTCTAGCACTTCACTCTACGCGTTTCTCCACCTTTAAAAAGTCAGCGGCTTCCTCAGGAGACAGCATCCCTGTTCTCGCTCAAACATCACTCATCTACTGATATACTCTGTGCTGCTGGGGGACCGTGTTCCTCCAACCACATAACGCTCAGTCTGTGGCTTCCTGCTGCCTCCATTCCCCTCATCCCATCATGTCACTGAATCTGTGACAGGTCACATAATATAGCTGTTCTTATTTCACATTACACATCGAAGTATAGACAATAGTGCACAGCTGAAATACTGACACGCATTTCACTGGGAAGCTTTAATGAAGTATACAAATTATCTGTAAACAGGGTCAATCTGAGATCACAGTAACCTCTGTTACCGGTCAGTCAGTCAAAGAACAGGGATGACCATCGGATAGTGAAACCATCCATGGTCATCCATTGCATAGTGGTTGGTAACCATCAATGGCAACTTACTGTATTGCCACTGATGGCCATCCCTACTCCTTCTGACACCATCTAAATAAAGGATAATGGCAAGTGAATTAAGTTTTTGCTGGGTGTACCAAGGTCACAGCTCAGTGTAAAAGGGTCCCTGAAAAATAAAATGACCCGGCAATCCAACCCAGGTAGCTACCAGAGTCTGACCCAGGATGGACCTGGGTAATGGTGTAGTGTAAACGGCGCAAACCAGGTTATCCGACCTGGGTCATGCCTAAAATGAGCTGATTGGTGGTTGTGGAGCAGTCACCTCCCACTTTTTATGACCTCACAAGTTTAGCAGGGCAGACCCGGGTTCAGTGTGAACGGGGCTGACCTGAAAATAACTCAGATCGATGGTGCTGTGTAAATGGTGTCTGACCTGGGTTGGAACCATGTCTGAAAACCCAGGTCGGACCGGGTTTTTGGTGGAAAAGAGGTATTACTTGCTACAGGCTGAAGAGCTGGGCCCCCGAGGTAGCCGCATTCCCCGTAGCTACACCCTTGTATAATAGTTATAACAATACTTACAAGCACAGAGGACCAGTCTTTTTCTCTATCTGACAGTTGCCACTGTAGCAGTTTAGGTATTTAAGGGACAGCTCATTACAGTGAGACACACAGCTCAGGCGTCCATTTAACATATAAGGGCTGTAGTATTTCTCAAAACCATTTGGAACAGTCATCATGCATATTTCTGAAAGAAAAGATGATAATCCTAATTATTGTGTGCAAAGTGTTACACAGACTGACGCATATTATAAACAACTTCCCTTATGCTGGCCATACATGCTGCAATTATCGGGACGAGCCGCCCGATATCGGCAGATCGCCACGATAATTGTAGCGTGGGGGGGCGACCAAGGGTTAAATATTGCTCGGTCGGGCATGCTGGATTGTCCAGCATGCCCGTCCGATGCGATATTTACCCGGTAACTGTCGGCCGCATCGGGCAGTGTATGCCCAGCGCGGCCGACAGACAGACATTTCCTGTGTTCCTTCCTACGGAAGGAACAGGGAAATGTCTCCTCCCCCGGGGGCGGAGCGCAGATGTCGGGCATATGCCGCGGACATCTGCGGGTGGCAGCCGGCCAGATAAAATGTCTGTCGCTCTGACAGACATTTTATCTTGCCGTGTATGCCCAGCATTATTGGTAACTGGCATAAATAATTGTAAATACTGTACAAATACATTGTACACATTTTTTAAACATAGCATAACAGACTTTTTTTTTTGCATAGGTGGCGAAGATTATGAAGTGACTGATCAAAGTTTTTTTTTAATTAGAGGAATAATTTATATCCCACACCAGGGGCTGTATTTACTAAAGTGAGAGTTTTTAGAAGAGGAGATGTTGCCCATAGCAACCAATCAGATTCTTCATAACATTTAACTAGCACCTTCTAGAAGATAATAGCTAGAATCTGATTGGTTGCTATGGGCAACATCTCCTCTTCTAAAAACTCTCACTTTAATAAATACACCCCATGCAAAGATGTGTCACATTACTAACAAGTTATTCTGGTGATCTCTGAGTTCAAGAACAATTTTTTTTGTAGAAGACAAAAAGAGGTCATATGAAAGCGGTATACTGAGGTGGCAAAATGTAAGTATGTGCACACACAAAGATCACAGTACAGAAGCCAAACGTGTGCACTGCCATTTACTAATATTACTATAAGAGGGAAGGTCTACATGTAGGGAAGGGCATCACTGTATTCAGTGTGGGGGGTATTAATTTAATGTCGAAGCTGGGGAAGGTGACAGCCTAGAGTGCTCAGTGGTGACTCGGCTTTGTGCGGAGGTGAATAGTGTCCATCTCTATTCCAACCCACCTCTCAACATACCAGGATCTGGACAATCAGCTACAGAGCTTATGACACCAGCAGCAGCAGGTGGTGAAAGCTGTAAATACAGGTAAGGACAGAGCAGTTCACTCTGCAACCTGTCCTGGTTCTCACTGGGCAGTCCTGATTTAATTCAACTGCCCCACACAGTGAGGAGTTTATCCGCCTGCGATGTCAGGTTGTCACAGTGAGAGACGGGGGAGCAGCAGAATAGGAGAAAGCCTAAGCGGGAATATTCTTTATTAAAGCGAACTAATGATAATGGGCCTAATTCAAAGATATAAGCTATGGCAATGTTTTCACAGTTGAGTGATTATCGGCAAACTGCGCATGCATCAAAGTACTTTAACGTAGTCACTCGATGAGTGACGGGCTGGCAGCATTTGGCGGGGTGGTAACGGAGTGGCCGCAAAAAAACTCATCGCTGCCTGTTTCTGCGATCCCATAGGCAGGAACCATGGCTCCGGCGTCTCACTCCTCGCGGCCATTAGACTTACTCAAGACTGAGATGATCGAATGATCTAAGGGCCTGATTCAGACCCGCTCCAGAGCGCATATCGCTCACAAGTGGGTCGATGGTTGGTGTGTGCGCTCGCCTCAGAGCGAGTGAGTACTTATCTCGCTCCGGGACTCGCTACAAAATGGGGCGGCTGTCGATGTTGATCACATTTGTGATGTCAGTAGTGAACTTCCTGCTCTACCACAAGGGTCTCGTCGCAAGCCCGTTGGTCACAATAATCGCAACCATCGCCAGGCCGCTCGCAAAAGCTGTAGCTATGCAAATAGCGAGCGCCTCTGAATCGGGCCCTAAGACCGATACTGTGACTTTTTATGCAGGTGCTGGGACTCTTTAAGCTGCAGGTGGGCGTCTCAATGCATCAACTGGTGGCTGCAACATTTGCATATTTTTGCATGGCAGCTGCGTACACAGATGCAGCAAAAATGCCATTAGGGCACTTCCTCTGAATCGGTCCTAATATCACTATAATAGATCAAACCACATCAACACCAATATACACAGTATTCAACCATCTTATTTGCATTTTGTAATAATGGATTGGGTACATGATCCTGGAGCATACAATGCTGGCGTTCAGGTTACCTGCACCAGAATCCCAATGCATGCAAGTAATCTAACCCTTCCCCTAACCCACCTATTCCACAGCCTAACCCTAATCCTCCCCTCCCACAGCCTAACCCTAACCCTCCCCTCCCACAGCCTAACCCTAACCTTCCCCTCCCACAGCCTAACCCTAACCTTCCTCCCCTACCACAGCTTAATCCTAGCCTTCCTCCCCTTCCACAGCCTAACCCTAACCCCCTCTCACAGCCTAACCTAACCTTCCCCTCTCACAGCCTAACCCTAACCTTCCCCGCCCACAGCCTAACCCTCTCCTCGCACAGCCTAACCCTAACCCCCTCTCACAGCCTAACCTAACTTTCCCCTCTCACAGCCTAACCCTAACCTTCCCCGCCCACAGCCTAACCCTCTCCTCGCACAGCCTAACCCTAAACCTTCCCCTCCCACAACCTAACCCTCCCCTCCCACAGTCTAACCCTTACCTTTCCCTCCCACAGCCTAACCCTCCCCTCCCACAACCTAAGCCTCCCCTCCCACAGTCTAACCCTAACCTTTCCCTCCCACAGCCTAACCCTCCTCTCCCACAACCTAACCCTCCCCTCCCGTAGCCTAACCAAAACCCTCCTCACCTCCCACAGCCTAACCTTAACCTTCCTCCCCTTCCACACCCTAACCCTCCCCTCTCGTAGCCTAACCCTCCCCACTCACAACCTATCCCTAACCCTCTCCCCTAGCCTAACCCTCCCCTTCCCATAGCCTAACCCTAACCTCCCCTTCCACAGGCTCACCCTAACCCTCCTCCCTGTAGCCTAACCATAATCCTCCCCTCCCGTAGCCTAACCCTCCCCTCTCACAACCTATCCCTAACCCTCCCCCCTAGCCTAACCCAAACCCTCCCCTCTCACAACCTATCCCTAACCCTCCCCCCTAGCCTAACCCAAACCCTCCCCTCTCACACCCTAACCTTAACTCTCCCCTCCTAAAGCCTCACCAACCCCTCCCGTAGCCTAACTGTCCCCTCCCACAATTTAACCCTCCCCCTCCCACACTCTAACCCTCCCCTCCCTCTGCCTAACCCTCCCCTCCCACAGCCTAAGCCTAACCCTCCCCCCGTAGCCTAACCCTCATCTCCCCACTCACAGCCTAACCCTCCCCCGACTAGCCTAACCCTAACCCCCTCCCCTGCAGCCTAACCCTCCCCTCCCACAGCCTAATCCTAACCCTCCCCCGAGTACCTAACCCTAATATTTACTATTGGGATTCTGATTCCTGATGGGATTCAGGCGCTGGTTTTCGTAGCGCCAGCATTGTGTGCGCTGAGATGCCGACAACATCCCATTATAATTGAGCCTACTTAATTATATCTAATGTGTGAGAGTTGTTGTTTAACAGTACAGTATGTGCAACAATGTGATATTTGTATGTAGTGTAGATTTGCTGCTATGATAACTCACAAATCCTGTATCTCATTTCATGGTAAATAAAAAGTTGGTACCTTCATCAGTTGGCAAAGGCTGATGATTGATGGTGGCGTTTTCATGTTCATCTACACACAATCCTGTAGGAAGAAAAAGTCATGATCTAAAAATATTTTGCAGCAATAACGTTAATCTCAAAATGGCAGAGCAGAGCAAAGAAAGTAATTTGCAGCACAGCAGTGTTTGGCAGAAGTCCGTACTCCCAGCAATGCAATATTTTATTTTCCTTTGCCGTTTTTGCTGGATAAATAGAGCTGAGGAAGGGACGGCCCATTCATTGTGTTCTGTGTGGTGGTTGGGGCAGGAGTAGGGGGTAGAAGCAGCACAGCAAAGCAACATAAGAGTAACATGCCAGCCAAAATTCATCAATTGACCTGGATTTCATGCACAGTACAATAAAAAAAGGCAATTAATGAAATAAAATGCATAAAACAACATACACTTCAGCGACAGGGAATGCCACTTTTGTGGCTGAAGTGCTTGGTTTGTTTGAGCCCCCACAAAACAAGCTACCAATTGGCTTAAGGCAACAGCTCTAAAGTGGCAAGATGTCATTGTCATTGTCATCATATTAAATCTCATCAATGGGTTGGGTATGAAATACTGGCGACTGACTAGCCACCAGTTAAAAACCTCGACAAGGCTGAAGGTGGTGGTAAGTAACCTAACCCTCTCCCTACTGTGACCCTCCCTTAGTTGTGCCTAACCCTAACCCTAACTTCCCTGGGGGTGCCTAACCCTAATCCCCCTTCCCACACCCTAAAACTAACCCTCCCGGGGGGTGCCTAACCCTAACCTCCGTCCCAGTGGTGCCTAACCCTAAACCCCTTCCCCGAAGCCTAACCATAACCTAAACCTAATTTCCCCTGGGGGTCCCTAAATCTAACCCTCCTTTCACGGGCTAACTGTGCATATTTACCTACAGTCATCGATCAGGATTACGGCGGTTGAGATGTCGATGCAGGTATCCTGATACAGTTCAGGATAGAGGCGTTGGCATTTTGCCAGGCATCGGGATTGCAGCGTTGGTATTTGATGGCCGGCATCCTTTCCGCCGGCATACCCACTACATTCCCTCCTCAATAATAGTTGATTTCCAATAGCATAAAACTTCCTGAGGATAAACTCAATTATATACATCCCTTCCAAAGGAAATAGTATACGGATATGGTTGTTCGCCCTCTGCAATATGTAGTGAGCTTAGCAAACAGTGACTTTTTTGCAGGTGATGTTAATATTTAGGGCCAAATTCAATTAGCAGCGAAAAGTGCAGTTTTTTTGCCAATTTGCACGTTCCGCCTGTTTTCAACTTTTATCCATATTCAATTCCAGGATGTTTTCGCCTACGGGAAAACTTTACATGGAAAAATAGGGGAAAAAGTTTCTCCATATATAGGCAGGTGAATTGGAAGTGCAAAATCACTATTTTGGTGTGCAAATGTGAGGATTTGATCCAGGACCCTTTGGACACCCCACCTACAAAATAAATTGCTTTCTAGAATTTTTCAGCTCTTCTGCATAGGGATG
Organism: Taudactylus pleione; assembly: GCA_031769625.1. Classification (NCBI taxonomy): domain Eukaryota; kingdom Metazoa; phylum Chordata; class Amphibia; order Anura; family Myobatrachidae; genus Taudactylus; species Taudactylus pleione. Next base: position 10,453,460 of record JAUIMM010000391.1, read on the forward strand.
TGCGCCGGACCATTTTTGCTGGATTTAGATTTGGCTCTGATTCATCGTCCATCTTTGGATTTGCCAAACCTGCTGTGACTGGCTTTGGATTTTTTATAAAAAAAAAGCTAAAATCGCATAATTTGGCCTTTTTTTGTTCCTACAGTATAATTAACCTCAATAAAATTAATTTCCAATCATTTACAGTCAATTTAGACCACCTCACAGCTTATAATATTGTTTTCACCATTATTGGCCAAAGGTTGCAGTGAGCTGACTGGTTACTAAATGACAGAGCAGCGATGCAGCGGCACAGACACCACATCTATGAAACATTGCCACATAGCAGTGACAGAAATGAAAGGTAGTGCAAGATGGAATTGTCCTTGGGATATGTTAGATATTAAAAAGTATATGCACACTTTAACAAACCAAGCACTTCAGCGACAGGGAATGCCACTTTTGTGGCTGAAGTGCTTGGTTTGGTTGGGCCCCCACAAAACAAGCTACCAATCGGCTTAAGACAACAGCTCTGCAATAGCAAGATGTCATTGCCATCCTCACCCTCATCAGTGTGTACATCATCCTCACACAATATTATTTCATCCCCGCTGGAATCCACCATTACAGAAAACTGTACTGTCACGAAATTGCCTGGAAAGGTCTTCCTCGTGGAATTTCCAGTTCATTTTGATGAACATCATCTTTTCCACATTTTGAGGAAGTAACACACTGGAGAGTGGGCAGCTTAAGTAACGCATAGCCAGTTCATACAAGGGCCTCCAAATTGCCGTTCTTTTTTTTCTTCCAGTACTGGAAGGGACTCTGTGACATGTCTATTTTTATGGTGCCATGAAAATAATCCTCTATCATTCTTTGGATGGTGACCGTATCAGATGGAGTTACAGTAGAGGTGTCACTAATGTTGGGCAATTCTTTTAGACCCGACCAGATGTCAAAATGTTGGGTTGACTTGTCTGCATCACCTCTGTTTGTTTTGGGAAAGCTGATTTTTTTTCTGGCTGCTGCTGAAGAAATTGAAGGAGGAGATGTAGTAGTGCTTGTGACACTTGCCAACTTGCTCACCAGTAGCTCTTTGCATCTTTTAAGATCTGGGTCAATTGGAAAGAAAGACACAGCATACGACTTAAAACTAGGATCAAGCATGGTTGATAAAATGTAGTGATCAGATTTCAAGATCATGGCCACCCGTGGATCCTGGCGAAGCAAATAAAGGACTTGATCTACAAGTCCGGCATACTTTATGGATTCACTTTGTTTAATCTCCTCCTTCATTTTCTCCAGCAGATTTTCCGAAAGCATAATTAGGGGAATCACCTGACTCAAGCTAGCAGTGTCAGCACTCACTTCACATGTGGCTACTTCAAATGGTTTGAGCACTTTGCACTGGCTAAGGAACATTCCTCCTCCTCTCCCAATGTCATGGCTTGTCGTTAAGCTATGGATTGCTTTTTGCTGTTCATCCATCCACTGAAGCATATAAAGGGTGGTGTTCCACCTGGTTACCACCTCTTGCTTCAGTTGATGGCAGGGCAAATGAAACTGTTCTTGCAGGTGATGCAATCTCCTGCATGCTGCTGAATGCTGAAAATGTCCTGGAATTTTTTGGGCCACAGACAGCATCTCCTGCACGCCCCTGTCATTCTTAAAAAACCCTGCACCACTAAGTTGATTGTGTGAGCAAAACAGGGGATGTGTTGAAATTCACCCAGCTGCAATGCTTTCACAATATTTGTGGTGTTGTCAGAAATCAAAAATTCTGAGAAGAGTCCAAGTGGGTAAGCCAAGTTTCTATGACATCTATCTCTTAGTTTTTGTAAGAGGTTGTCAGCGGTATGCCTCTTATTGAATCCGGTGATACACAGAGTCACCTGCCTCTGAACGAGCTGGCGTTGTTTGTTACATATTGCTTCTGCTGAAGGTGATTCACTCACCCAGTGGGCCGTCACAGTCATGTAATCTTTAGTTTGCCCACTACCACTTGTCCACATATCTGTGGTTAAGTGGACAGTTATTACAATGGCATTTTTTTAGGGCATTAATTAGGTTATTTTTAATGTCCTGGTACAGCTGAGGAATGGCTTTTCAGGTAAAATGAATCCGAGATGGAATTTGGTACCTGGGACACAGGACCTCAATTAACTGAGTAAAACCCACTGCATTAATTGTGGATATTGGACACAGATTTAATACTAGCATAGCTGTCATGACGTCAGTGATCCGTTGTGTGACTGGGTGAGAGCTGTCCTACTTTTTCCCCTTGCAAAGGATTGTTTAACAGTTCATCGTTTTGTTAAACTATTACTCGTAGTCTTCTTGGCCTACTTCTGGGATGAAGATCCACCTCCAGCTGCAGCAGCGGCTGCAGAAGCAGGCCTAGCACTCAAGGATTCTTGTGAGGAGTCCTGGAAAGGGGATGAGTCACCTAGTAAATTGGATACTGGACTACCCTCTGATCATTACTGAGGAGGATATTGAGGATGATGGTGTCGGCGGTGGAGATTGCAGATGCTGGAATCTAGCAGAGAGAAGGGAGCTAGCTGATGCTGGACTGCTTGTTGTTATTTTTTTAGCACCAGTTTCTGATGTTATAAAATGCTTGTCATGAGCTCGCTGCAGATGTCGTAATAGCGTGGAGGTTCCTAGATGCTTAACTTCCCTACCTCTACTTACTGTGGTTCCACAACGGCTACATATGGCTTGACAAATGTTGTCAGGATTTGGGTGAAAATAATTCCAGACATAAGAGGTGGATTTGTTGGTACTATGCCCAGGCGTAACAATAGCCTTGTTCTTATCATGGCCAAGAGTTGCTTCCACCGGTGCCTGACTTACACAAACAACATCCTCAATATCCTCATTAGTGCCAGCGTCAGCTACAGAAACATATCCCTATTCTCATGCAATTCCATATTGGCATCCTCAATTTCTATGTCATCAGCAATACTTATGCTGCTCATCCCCACAAATACAGAGGGAGCAGAAACTGTGGGAGATGGCTCCTCTGAAAGGTCAGGCTCACACATAGCACTCATGGGCACACTCACTTAGACTCTCCTCAGGAATATCTGACATTTGTGTTTCTGAATGCACAGTTTGATCTACTGCCTTAGTGGTTTTCAGTTTTTTTACACTTCTTCTAACAGGTCTTTCATTGTCATCATGAGAGGCAGAAGATGCCTCACTGACAGGTGCAGAACCACCACTAAGAAATAAAGGCCAAGGCCTGAGCCTTTCCTTGCCACTGCATGTGGTGAATGGTGTATTGCCAGTTTTCTGTTTTTCTGCACTAACCTTTAGAGGTTTTTTGTGTTTGCCCGTGTGAAATCTCGATTTTTTTATTTCAGATACCATTTATTTTTTAAAGCCTCTACACCCTTGAGCATCAGCTTTAGATGATAGTGAATGACTAGTATCATCATCATGACTGGTTCCAGCAGCTGCACTGCTGGCATTTTCTTGCTGCTTCTGCTCAACAGTACACTCGGTTGATTGTCATGATCCATATTGATGAAAACACACAAAGGGCTACTTCCCAATTAGTCATGGTGCTTTTATACACAGTGGGCTTATGCCCAAAAAGTCACAGTGCTTGTATATATAGAGGGCTAAGGCCCACGACATCACAGTGCTTCTATACACAGATGGCTAAGGCCCACGGCGTCACAGTGCTTCTATACACAGAGGGCTAAGGCCCACGGCGTCACAGTGCTTCTATACACAGAGGGCTAAGGCCCACAGAGTCACGGTGCTTGTATACCCAGAGGGCTTATGCCCAAGAAGTTACAGTGCTTTTATTTATAGAGGGCTACGGCCCAAGCAGTCACGGAGCTTGTATACACAGAGGACTAAGGCCCATGGAGTCACGGTGCTTTTAATTTATTTTATACAGAGGGTTAAGGCCCACAAAGTCACAGTGCTTTTAATTTATTTTATACAGAGGGCTAAGGCCCACGGAGTCATGGTGCTTTTAATTTATTTTATACAGAGGGCTAAGGCCCACAAAGTCACAGTGTTTTTAATTTATTTTATACAGAGGGCTAAGGCCCACGGAGTCATGGTGCTTTTAATTTATTTTATACAGAGGGTTAAGGCCCACAAAGTCACAGTGCTTTTAATTTATTTTATACAGAGGACTAAGGCCCATGGAGTCACGGTGCTTTTAATTTATTTTATACAGAGGGTTAAGGCCCACAAAGTCACAGTGCTTTTAATTTATTTTATACAGAGGGCTAAGGCCCACGGAGTCATGGTGCTTTTAATTTATTTTATACAGAGGGCTAAGGCCCACGGAGTCATGGTGCTTGTATACCCTCTGTGGTACAGCACCAAAAAATAAGTTTTATTTTTTTTTTTTTAAACTTTTAACTTTCTTTTTTTTTTTTACTTTTTTTTTTTATACACAGCCACTTGTGAGTATCGACACTTTAATCAGTATAGTGGAGCATACATCAGCGTGCAGTCAGTGTGCCCCCTTACACAGTCACTTTTGCCAGCATAGCCACTTGTGAGTCTCTGGACACAGCACTTAGGACCTGACTCAGACCCGCTCGCTAAGTTGCGCTCGCTCGCTGTGAGTGATTTTTGCCCATCTACGCATGCGTATAATTCGCAGTGTGCGTGCGCAAGCCAGTCTTTGCAATCTGATTTTAGTTGCTCGTAAGCCACTATCAGGTCGCTACTTAGAGTGACAGATAGTGCCGTTTGTGGGGTAGTAACAGGGGAAGGTGCTTGTAAGCGGGGGAGTGGTGCTGCGAACGCAGACGTGTAAGGCCGCCAAAACGGCGTTTAAAGGGCATGCATAATTAGCAAAGTAGCGTCATTGTACATGTCACCTGCATATATTTCAGCCAACACTGATCGCTGTGCTTGCGGCAGGGAAAGGCAACCTCCGATGGCTCTCAATGTTACTGATTAATCCTACAATTCCCGGAGATGACGTGTGTTGCGAGTGGCTAGGGGGCATCTTTATACACTAGCGAGCGCTCATTGCCGTAGCTCACTAAGACATAGAGGGCATCCTTACGCGACACAGTGCGAACACTTAATTTAAATATCCGGTCTCTTTTTGCTAGCGAGCGATTGCATCTTGCGAGCGGGTCTGAGTGAGCTCCTTAATCAGCAGAGTACAGCGCAGCATCAGCATGCAGTCAGTGTGTCTCCTATACAGCCACTTTGCCAGCACAGCCACTTGTCCCACTCAGTTAGCTAGTAGCAGAGCAGTGCGCAGTCCGGAGCGTGTGGAGAAATAGTGCTGAGAGGTGAGAGTTCGCCTCTACATAAGGCGCCAAGTCCCGCGACAGTACCTTATATAGAGGCGAACTCTCACCTCTCGCTAGAGTTCGGAACTCTCGCGAGGATCCGACATCGGGACGCTGGCGTTCGGCCTCGCAGTGGGGATCCGAGTCAGCGGGCACAACCGAGCTGGGGCTTGGGTGGACTCGGTTCCCCGATGTTTGGAGCTATTCGGATTTCACAGAATCCGAACCGCTCATCCCTACTTCTGCATATAAGCATATAACAGTCAATTCTGACACTTTAAGAACACAAAGCACTATTAATAGGGCTATTAGTACACGTCTATATTGATTTCTAGGGGTAAATTTACTAAGAATCGAGTTTGGTCGAGTTTTGGTTTTTTAAATCTCGATTTGCATCGCCGAAACTCGGGCATGTTTTTTTTTTTGGTTCTGCAAATTTTCTAAGAAGCGAGTTTAAGTGAAAGCCAGTTTTCCGATGGTGAAGCAAATCGAGATTTCTCTCCCGAGTTACAAGTGAAGATGAGATTTCTCACCCGAGATTGCAGTGTTTTCTCTCACTGGAAATCTTGCCCGAGCTAGCAGCCTGCACATATCAGTGAGATATGTGCTTGCTGCTTATGTTGTAATTTTTTAAAAATTGATTTTTTTTTAATTAAAAATGACGACGCCTCCCAAAAAACACTAACCAGCCCAGGACTAGGAAGCCTGTTTTGGTCCCTAAAATTACGGTGTACAAAATTAATAGGGTACCCCCGTAAATAGGTACCAGTACCAGGCAGGTGGGACAGGGCTGGTTAAAAATATAGGGGCCAAAATTTTGTGTAGGGGTACCCCTATATTTCAAACCAGCCCTGGACCCTTACTAGCGGGGGGGCTGATGCCCTTTCACCGGGACCCGCAGCCGCAGCATCAGCCCTGGCCAGGTATCCCTGGGGAGTTGAGTACCTCTCCAATCAAGAGGTACCCCTCTCCAGGGTACCCCTGGCCTAGGCTGATAGCCCGGGGCTATCCCCGTCACCCCTGGGTGGTGGGTGGCGGGTTGATAGTGTCGGTGTTGTGTAAAAATAGAAAAATAAACATTGTCCTTACAGTCGAACTACAAGTGCAAGCAAGCCTCCCTCGTATGCTGGTACTTGGAGAACCACAAGTACCAGCATGCGGGGCATTAAGGGCCTGCTTGGACCTGTAGTTCACCTGTAAAGAAATTAGTAAAAAAACACTATACACACCATGAAATAAAAGTTTTATTACACACATACACTGTCTTACCTGCTGCCAGATGTTCGCGTCCACTTGTCATCGTAAAGTATCCGAGGGACAAACCTGCAAGAAAAAGCCATCACTCACCCTTATGTCCCGCGACGTTCTCCGCAGATATCCAATTCTGTGGGCGGAGACACTGTAACAGCATGTATCACCATACTGTAACAGTGTTGCTAATGATTTCAGTCTCCCGGTCTCTCAGCGTCGGCTTCCATTAGCGGCCGCTCATTGGCTGGGACATACGTGGAGGAGCCGCTCATTGGCAGCACGGCAGATGGTCGATATATCTGCAGATATATTGGTGCGTCTGCTGGTGTGTACGGGCGACTGCTTTCCACCTACAGCACACTTGTGTTGAGAAGAACCCACCACCCTTTTCCTTGGTTCAGTACTGGGCCCCCACATGGGTTATGCCAGGATTCCCAACATGGGTGATATCAAACGACAGCTGCATAAAACGAAGGATAGTGCTCCCAACCATGTTTTGCACTATCTATGGCTGCTGGCTATCGTGCTTTAGTACCAAAGCATGGAACCTGCAAGGAGCCCAAGCCCCACCACCAAGAAACCTCTTATTGCTCTACTAAACATCTAGACAAGTTATGTACAAACAAAGCCATCCCTTCAGCTGACAGATAAATGCTATCTGGCCTATTTAAATGCATTATGTCAAAACAGATCTGAGATACCACCACTCCTCAAAAACCGATGAATACAAGTCAGTGCATCTACCCAAAAAACTATGAACACAAGTCAGTGAACCTACCCAGAAACCAATGAACACAAGTCAGTGCACCTACCTAAAAAATAATGACTCCAAGTCAGTGCACCTACCCAAAAACCGATTAACCCAGGTCAGTGTACTTACCCAGAAACCGATGAATCCAAGTCAGTGCACCTACCCAAAAAACGATGAACCCAAGTCAGTGCACCTACCCAAAAACCGATGAACCCAAGTCAGTGCACCTACCCAGAATCCGATGAATACAACTCAGTGCACCTACCCAGAGACTGATGAACACAAGTTAGAGTACCTACCCAAAAACCGATGAACCCAAGTCAGTGCACCTACCAAGAAACCGATGAACCCAAGTCAGTGCACCTACACAGAAACCGATGAACCCAAGTCAGTGCACCTACACAGAAACCGATGAACCCGAGTCAGTGCACCTTCACAGAAACTGATGAAAACAAGTCAGTGCACCTACCTAAAACCAATGAACCCAAGTCAGTGCACCTACCTAAAACCGTTGAACCAAAGTCAGTGCACCTACCCAAAAACGGATGAACCCAAGTCAGTGGACCTACCCTGAAACCGATGAACCCAAGTCAGTGCACCTTCACAGAAACTGATGAAAACAAGTCAGTGCACCTACACAGAAACCGATGAACCCAAGTCAGTGCACCTACCCAGAAACCGATGAACCCAAGTCAGTGCACCTACACAGAAACCGATGAACCCAAGTCAGTGCACCTACCCAGAAACTGATGAAAACAAGTCAGTGCACCTACCCAAAAATGGATGAACACAAGTGCACCTACCCAGAAACTGTGGTACATAATGCTGTGTAGTATCTGGAGGAAAAGTCGACAATGTATAGGTCAACAGGCAATAGGTTGACAGGTACAAAAGGTTGACAGATACAAAATGTCCACAGTGCAAAAGGTGGACAGGTACAAATGGTCGACACTCCTATGATCGATGCAAAAAAGGTTGACACAATTATTTAAAAAAAAATGTAGGTTCCGATTACGATCAGGATTAGGGTTAGGCACTTGTGGGAAGTTTAGGGTTAGGCTGTCGGAGGGGATAGTTAGGGTTAGGCACTAGGGCAGATGTTCCCAAACGTGATCTTCAAGGCACCCTAATAGTCCAGGTTTGAACAATATTCATGCTTATCCACAGATGACTTATTTGGTACCTCTTTCAATTTGATTAACCACCTGTGCTCAGCCATGAATATCTCTAAAACCTGAACTGTTAGGGTGCCTTGAGGACTGCATTTGGGAACCTCTGCACTAGGGGGAGGGTTAGGGTAAGGCACCAGGAAGAGGGTTAGGATTAGGCAACAGGAGGGGTAGGGGTAGGCACCAGGGGGAGGGTTAGGGTTAGGCACCAGGGGGAGGGATTAGGCACCAAGGGGAGGGTTAGGGTTAGGCACCAGGGAGAGGGTTATGGTTAGGCTCCAGGGGGAGGGTTAGGATTAGGCACCACGGGGAGGGTTAAGGGTAGACAGGGCCGGCTCCTGGCATGTTTTGTCAGTGCGGCCACACAGGGGTGCCAGCAGAGCCATAACTAGACTTTTTGGTGCCCTGTGCCAGAAAAAGCATTGACGCCCCCCAACTTTTTCAAAGGGACATAATGCACCCAAAAAAGGGCCATGGCTTCATGGGGAAGGGCCAGGGAAGACAAATGAATGACCTACAATCCAGATACTTTTCTTATCCATATGGAAACAAGTAACATAACCTGAAATCAGAGTGGTTAATTATAAGCAAAAAAGGTGACCTTGATTCACTGAACAAATTCATCAACTACATCAATGACAACCCCAATAACCTCAAATTCACCACCACCTACAGCAAATAAAAAGTAGAATTTCTCGACCTCAACATATTCATTCTCAAAAACACCATACAGACCAACATATTCAGAAAATCAGTAGATGTGAACAGCTTCATACTAGCATGCAGCGGTCACCACCCAAACAGGCTGAACAACATACCACTAGGCCAATTCACCAGACTAAGGCCTGTATTTAATTATACGCGAAAAGTCAGAAAGGTTTCACCTGTCCGACTTTCCTCCTACACTGCCAGTTTCACTTATCGTGCGCGTCCCTGCTTTTCGCCCTATTCAATTACTAAACACATGAAAACGGAAAGTGGCGAATGAGTAACAGATGGAAAGTACTGTCAGAATTGAGGAAATCAGTCTGTACTCCCCAAAAAGATGCACTAACATTGGGGATCCATTTAGATGTGTTCCAATAGCCCCAATAAAACAGTTTGGGGTATTGAAGTTGTTTAAAATCCTTGCTTTTAATGTCTATGTAAATGTGGTAAAGAAAGGCATTAAGCAGTATTTTTTTGAGAAAATAAGCAGTCCTGTCAAATTTGGGGTACATGAAAATGGATGCTAGCATATTTTAAGGTCTCTAAAGTGAAGTTTTAAATAACATGAAAAAAAGCACCTGTAATCTTAAAAACACCTGACCCATCCTTGCAAAACCCCAACAAGTATATTTTTGCTAGTTTTTATGCTTGTCCCCCCACTTTTTACTTTTTCGCCCCCAAAATGAAAGTTCTTTTTTGGGGTGTTCTTCAGTTTTTTTAGGGTTTTTTTTGCACAGTTGTCCTTTGGGGGGCTGTCCCATGGGTTCTGAGTCATTTCCCGACATTTGTACCCCAAAATAAAGATTTTGCATTTCTTTTCACCTGCTATTCATAGGCAAATCTTTTTCACCTAATACATTGCATTGACTTTCCGTGTACGCAAACTTGAAATTGAATTTGGAGATAAGTCCCGAACAGGTGAAAAGCCCTAATCGGCGATACTTTTTCGTGGAAAGCAGCTTTTGGACTCTAATTGAATACAGCCCCTAAGGAGGAACTGCTCCAACATTGAGGATTTCCAAACACAAGGCATACTACTCCAAAACCAATTCCTAGAAAAACAATATGACCGACAACGTGTCTCAGATGCATTCAATAAAACCCTTAATACAGGTAGACAACCACTACTACAGTACACTGAAAGATCAGACACAACAAAAGATCAAAACATCTACTTCATAACACAATACAACAAACAAGCCTGGCAAATGCAAAAGATCATAAAAAAAACACTGGCACATCCTTCTACAGGATGAGACCCTAAGCAAAATATTACCCCCAAAGCCTAAGATTGTTATTCAGAAGGCACCTGACTTAAAATATAAATTAGTTCATAACCACATCCCCCCACACAACAAGATACAAACCACAATAGACGGCCACCACCAACGCAATGGCTTCTTCCACTGCGGTACTTGTATACCATGCAAAACAACTAACATCAGCACCACAATGCCTACACTCACCATAACATCCACGTCCAATGGCAAACTCATCAACATAAAAAACTTATGCTGCCCATCCACTAGGCGATTAAGCCTAACGATTTAGCAATAACGACCGTCGTTATCGCTCAATCATTGGTAATCGCACGCGAATCGGGCAGTAAAATGTTATAAATGACCAGCGATGCGTGCGCCCGCTGGTCATTTTTAACATCAATCATCACCCGAACATGACGGTCAACCTGACGACTGCCATCAGGTTTCCATGTTCGGGGATGATTGATCTGCATACACTGAATGTCTGAACGTTCAGTGTATGCACTTCACCCCACGGGAAACCACAGCGTCGTAATCGTGCCATCGTCCCCGCATCTAGTAGTGGATGGGCAGCATTAGGGGTCTATTTACTAAGAAGTGTTTGGAGACAGAATGAAAAGTGATAAGGTGCCAGCCAATCAGCTCCTAACTGTTATTTTTCAAACACAGCCTGTGAGATGGCAGTTAGGAGCGGATTGGTTGGCACCTTATCACTTTTCACTGTCTCCTAACAATGCTTAGTAACTAGACCCCACAATCTCCTGCCACTCAAAACGGACTATTTATCTATTAGAGTGCCCATGTCCAAAACAGTACATAGGTCGGACGATTTACAATCGACAAGATCACATGATTGCCGTGACACAACCAACCCTAACCTAGCCACAACCACCACCCAATCAGAGAAGCACTCTGGTAACAAAATCACCAACCAATCAGATCCCCTAACTGACAGCCAATCAAACGCTGACACCGGATACAAGATGACTTCTTAACTCCATTCTTGGCCAGCCCGCACCATTCATACTCCCTGAGGAAGGCCCGCGCTGGGCAAAAACATGTTGGAGTAGCATCCACATCTTCCATACCAAGCGCTACACTATGCCACAGCTAGCATGAACACCTGCACTCCCAGCGGGCCGTGCTACCCACCAGTCTGAGCCAATATCAATGCAGAGCACCACCTATACCAACACCCAGCAGGAATCAACCCGCAAAAACCCCAAGATTGGATACTCGTGCCTCATCACACAGTGCTAGCAACGTACCTGGATGTAACAGACAAGAAGGATCGATACACCATGGTCAGTCTACATTTGAAGCATCTCCTGGAAGACACCATTGTGCGACATCGACGTCACACGGTTAACCACACCAGGCCACCCGTTCCCACGTCTCTCTGCTACACATCCACAAGTATCCAGGCAGCGACCACGCATAACCAGGAAAACCAGGCAGGTAGGAAGGACGCCGCCTCTTGCTCTGAAAAGTCCACAACACTATTTGGAAATTAGACTCTGCTTAACCACGTATTGGACTCTCTGAATTCCGGAATAGACCTTCCCGGGTACTGATAATACCCACTACAACCTTCCACTTTACAACAAACACTTGCCGCGCTAACATTGTTACTGGACATTGCCACATTGACTTGTTTTGTTCTGCATGTGTTTTGTTTTGTTTTGCTGCATCCTGCATGTCCAAGATTACCCCACTTGTGTCATTTTGCACATTACAGTATTTGTTCATACCAACCCACATCTATGATTGCTACATTTCTCTGTACAAGCACCAATGTTCTGTTTATTGCTGCAGTCTATTGAGACCAGTAAACTATTATATTGCAACATTTTCGGGGGTGTCTTCACAACGGAGGCATTCCCATGTGAACGCCTGCCATTTGTGGGCAGCCCCACTGACATCACTATCTCTATTAGAGCCAGAAGCTCTCTGGGGCTTGTGGCCACGAAACCCTACCACAAGGGTCTTGTCTCAAGCCCGATGGTTGCGATGGTCTTGACCATCGCGACCATCATTCTGGCCGCACAAAAAAAAACCCCAGATTCAGAGTGAACGCTCTTTCAGAGCATCCGTCTCTGAATCAGGGATTCTATATGGAAGGGTATCCATCCCAATCTAAGCAAAAAATAAAGCCTGAAGGAGATCCACCAACCACTATATAACATAAACAACATAAACAATTTCTAAACTAGCCTGGCCTAGTGCAAAGCGGGGGGCGGAGTGAGGGCACACATATGAAGGTGAAAAGTCCCTTTAAAAAAACCATAGGGAACAGTTTGTGCCATTTAAAAATAAGTGATAACCCTTCATGCCCCCAATGAAATGGAGCCACAGCTTGTATTTTAAAGCTGGTGGATTTCCAACGTCCTAATTCTTTAATTTTGGAAATGGAATTACCGGCTATGGCCGCCAATGATGCCGCCCCTATTCTGAAGGAATGTCCTCCATATAGCATTGCATCCAAACCTAAACCAGTAATACGACATTTAAACATGAAACCAAATTGATACTTGGTAAATGGAGTGGAATCCATAAGGGAAAGCCATGCATTACCTCCCCACCCTGCTAATAAACACATAATCATGTGCCAAATACATACCCGGTGTATTTAGCACATGTACAGTATATGGGATGCTTAGGCAAGGTGACCAATCTACGCGTGTCATATTGGTCAGTTTTGGATTTGTGATTTTACATAAATTGGAAACAGCCTGGCCTCAGCCATCCCCACCTGCCGGCCGCAGTATCCTGTGGGTGGGAAAAGTTGCAGTTTAGCGCTCACAGCTGGTGAATAGATGCCTTGCGCATATTGGCATATCCCTAGAGTGATGAAAAAGGGGCGTGACATGATGCCATGCTCCCCCAAGAGTGTCCATGCCCCCTTTTTCATGTGCACTCACGCAGATTGGTGCCCCTTCTACCGGTCGGTGCCCTGTCCACAGTTCACCCTAGAATCGATTCATAGGAAAACTTCCTTGACAATTTGCCAAACATAAGAAGAACATAACATATCCACCAACCATTTCCCCCCTCAGTTCCATAGCCACCACTATGGTGAACAATTCCAACAGCAAAAGGTTCCTGGTGTGACCCTCCTCAATCAACTTCCACGGCCAAAGGCAAGTGCATCACTCTACACCAAGGTATACCCCAAAACCCTTAGACCTGGCTGCATCAGTAAACAATTGCAAGCTAGTATTGGAAGCTGGTAGGTTACCCTGACAATGGATCCCATTGAACTCGGTCAAGAAACAATCCCGCACCTCCAGGTCACATCCCAACTCAGCCGTTAGAGAAATCAAATGGTGGGCCCGAGACACACCTGCTGACACCCTCTCTAGTTTTCTACAAAAAAATTACCCGGCAGGCAAAATTCAGCAGTCCCATTAGATAATCCTTAAAGGTAACCTTATGAGACCCTTTGAATACCGACACTATTTCACGCAAACTTGACACTTTCTCAACCGGAAACTTACAACAGCATGCCACAGTGTCGATATCAATACCCGGACAAGACAGGCAGATAGTGGGTCCCTCAGTCTTACCCGCTGCTACAGGAACTCCAAATTGATGAAACAATGATTTTACCAAAGAAGATTGGAGCATCGGGAAGAACCGGCTGTGCCTATCAACAAAAAGTAATGTGCTACGTTGGCCTTGCCGGTTCCCCTCATTATGCACTATGTAAAACGTACTAAAGCATTAAAAAAATGTGCATAACACTGAGCAGTCCACTGGCAAACACTTAACATAAAACCAGAAACTTGAAACTATCAGGATGGATTTGTAGGAGTCGGAAAGTAGACTCAATGACTGCGTCCATTGTTGACCCCCCCATTAATGGAAGCAAGTGTTGCGAAACCTACAAAGGGATCCACTTGCACATTGGCCACTATTTTATGAAAAGCAATTTCCTTTAGCAGTGGCTTACAAGCTACTAGTATCAAAGGGAAAAAGCTTACTTCCCACCTGCAAAACTTGGACCCCTCTTGGGCTGAGTCACCTGTAAACATACTTCTTCATCTTTGCGACCAAAACTATTTATATGCACGCCATCAATTTTCCTGTAATCACTCATTGTAGCATCTCCACGTGGTACCAGGGGATTTTTTGAACAAAGAGTGAAAGAGGTGCATCTATTTAATACCTGAAAAATCATCTGGGGGATTATTTGCATGTTATGAAGCTACAAGAGTGTACTGTACATCCCACCAAGCCAATTAATATAAGATGTAGGTTACCTCACCTATACCACTTATAGCTTTCCCTGCCTCAAAGTCTTTTTTATCCTCATAAATTATAGTGTATATATCTATATATGGGACATAGTCTGCATCCTGGTGTACGGGATGTCGATGGTCAACATACCAGTGCCAGAATCCCTACAGCTTCGGGATCCCGGCTCCAGCATTCCGACCATCTGCATACCAAAGTTAAGTATCGGGGGTTAGGGGTGGGTTAGGTTTAGGATTATAGGTTAGGGTTAGGTACTAAGGAATTGGTACGAATTATTGCCCAACATGGGTGAAAATCCCGATCGTCCCCAGGTAAGTATTTACTAATCTAATCTCCCTCCCTAACCCTAACCCTCCTTAGGGGTTCCTAAACCTAACCTTCCCCCCAGTGCCTAACCCTAATCCCCCTCTAAGTGCCTAAACCTAACCCTCCCTTCCCTGCTGCCTAAACCTAAGTCTCCTGGAGGGGTACCTAACCCTAAGTCCCCCCCAGGGGTGCCTAACCCTAACCCTCCCTCCCCCTAGCCTAACCCTAACCTCCTGGGGGGTGTCTAACCGTAAGTCCCCCCCGGTAGCCCTAAACCTAACCCTCCCCCCCACGGTTGTCCGTGCTCGGCGTCCGGCATCCCATCGATCGGGATGCTGGGTGCCGGTCTCCCAGCATCGGTAAAATGACAGGCGTCTAGATTTAGACGCCTGTCATTTAAGCCTCGCCGGGATAAAGCAGTCGGGAAGCCCTGCCGTCGGGATTACGTCCGCCGGCCTCCTGACTGCATACCGGTACTAAGGGGGAAGGGTTAGGTTTAGGGTGCGGGGAGGGAGGGTTAGGTTTAGGGTGCGGGGAGGGAGAGGTTATGTTTAGGCACTAGGGGGGAGGTTTAGGTTAGACACTAGGGGAAGGGTTAGGGTTAGGCACTAAGGGGGAAGGGTTAGGGTTAGGGTGCGGGGATGGAAGGTTAGGTTTAGGCACTAGGGGGGAGGTTAGGGTTAGGCACTAGGGGAAGGGTTAGGGTTAGGTACTAAAGGGGAAGGGTTAGGGTGCGGGGAGGGAAGGTTAGGTTTAGGCACTAGGGGAGGGAGGTTAGGTTTAGGCACTGGGGAGGGAGGGATAGGGTTAGGGGTAAGCGTTAGGTAGCTTACCTTATAGTTTTGGGAATCTGACTGTCTGTATTCTATACCCAACTCCTACATACATACCTGCTTTTATTTTAGCGTTCACACCCCAAAGTACTGCAGCACTAGTACACTGCATAACTTCCCCTTCTGCAATTAGTATGAGCCCTCCCTGCACTGGTTTTGCCATTAATCTGCCCTTTGCTGACAGACGTTTCTCGACTAACCTAGCAATTCTAGCTGGCCCACCCTCCAGCTTTCAGGAATCCCAGCTATCGTTAGAAACTAGCCCCAGCAAATGACCAGACAGCTCATTAACCTCACCATTATCAGTTTCTGTAGTCAAAACCCTTGTCGTCATGGGATAGGTGGACACCTCTGCATCACGGTCCTCAGGGATGTACCAAGTATCTGGAGATAGAAAATGTGGTCAAATAAAAATAAATGTGAGAATATAGGGCCTAATTCAGTTGTGGACGCTTTCGATCTCACGGATTCACAATTGCGAAAACATATTAATGAGCCATTTGCTGACCAGGGCTTACAGACACCCACTGAAAGCATCTCACATCCGCCGATCACACACAAAGCCAGAGACATCCAACACAGATCAGGCGGCCATCAGCTTTCTGGTCTAAGCCTCAGCTCCTGCAGACACCGGGCTCTCCTGATGCGTGCAAGAACGCAGTGGCTGATTTATGCACGCCCAGAAGACAATATTTAAAGGCTACCGACCAGCCTGCATTTTTCTAACCACTCCCATTACCTCTCCCAAACGCTGACTACCTGCCACTCACTTTGCAAATGAATCCTTTGTGTGAGCGTAACTACTATTCAATCACATGCGCAATGGCTGACAATCGCTCAATCTGCGAAAATATAGGGATTGCTTCCATATGTGAATCAGGCCCTTAGTTAGCTTATTTTGTACTAGATACTTAGGATTAGTGCTTCAACATGGCTAAGTCACAAAGTTGTGGCGTGCTAAACGGAGTTATTTGGCATTGATTGTATAATTGTATGAGGACACATTTGTATGAGGTTATTTATCAACCGGAAAAGAGCCAAGGCTTTCTCCAATGTATTAAGTTATCACTAGGCAAATAAATGGATTCTCCTGTAGAGCCACAAGCAACGCCAGATCACTGTCCCCGCCTAGAGCTATGGGAACCGCTGCTTGTTTCAATCTTTCAGGGCACAAAGGGTCTCATTCAGAGGCGGTCGGAGGATGCGAGCGGTCGCTCAGAAACTGGGCGGCCGCTTGCATCCTGACCGCCCGCCTCTGTTGCGGTCGTTAGGCTGTGGGTTTACACCCACAGCTCTAACGACCGCTCCGGTGATGGTCGCGATGGTCAGAGACCATCGCGACCATCGGGGCTTACGACGAGACCCTAGGGTAGGGTCTCCCTTGTCGTAAGCCCCGGAGAGCTTCTGGCTCTGTCTGAGCCGGAAGCTCTCCACTGACATCACTAGTGATGTCAGTGGGGCCTCCCCTAAACAGCAGGCGTTCCCATGGGAACGCCTCCGTTTGGGCTGCCACCCCCCCGGCCCGCCTTCCAAACGGGGCGAGCTGTCAATCAACATCGACAGCTCGCCCCCTTTGGATCGAGACCCGCTACGACCGGCGCTGTTGGTCGTAGCGGGTCTCACGCATGCGCACGACGGCGCCGTCGTGCGCATGCTCTGTGGGGGGCCATCGACCCGGTCCGAGCGCATCGGCGCTAACGACCAGGTCTGAATGACCCCCAGTGTCCACAAGATTTTTCCATCTGGAAAGTAAACCCATATCTAGGAGTGCTTGTTTTGTAATTATCAAGGAGAGCCCTCACTCCAGCACCACTTTCTTTTTCTGCGTACCCAAGGACCAAACTAGGTGCACAATAACAGCAAGGAGTTTATTTTTTGTGCTGCACCTCAGCTGGTTTGCCCTTCGTAACCTGAGGCCCAGTATAAAAGGCCATGTTTTGGTAACAAAGCCTATAAATTGACAAGCATTCAGTGACATCACAGAATCAGATGGTGAGGTCGCTGGAACGTAGTGAATACATTGGTATCATGATAATTGCTTAGTCTCAGATAATAGCTGACTCCAGTGTGCGTAAGTCGCAGGAGTATATAAATATATCTTTATATACTACTAATGTAAGGGATAACGCCCATGATTACAGATAATTACCGTATTTATCAGTATTTGACAGATGGACTCCGATCACTGAGTTAAACTTTGACTTTTCATCGGTGTCTAGAATAAAACAGGATAATTTCATGTCAGTTACGCTTCCATGGGTAAATTTACTAAGATTCATGTTGGTCCCGATTTGCATTCTCGTGTGATAATATCACTTTTTGCAAATCGAGAATTCACTATCATTAAACTCAGGTGATTTGTTAATCTTTTAAGGTTGAAATCGAGTGATTTAATGCCGCAAATTTGTCCGTTTTTTTCACTAGAAATGAATTCACCATTGGCTCAAATCGGAAGTACTTTTCATTCATTTCTGCCTAAATCGGGAATTTTGGCACAAATTTTGCTATATTTGGCCATTTTACATCCAAATCGAGGAGTCAATAGAAGTTTTAAATGCTCCTCCTCCTGAGCTGCGAGTTGCCATCAAACATACACAAATCAGTGTGATTTGTGTGTTTACTAATGATTCCTTTGTTTTAAGGGTTCATTTTTAAGAAAAAAATTACGTAATTTAAGAACCAGCACCGTGCTGCAGGGCCAGTCCTGGTTTTATATATAGGGGGGAAAAATTGCGTAGGGTTCCCCCTATATTTAAAACCAGCACCAGCACCGGACCCAAACCGACCCAAACCGACCAGGAGACCCTATTACTCTATACAGCCCGGAGACCCTATTACCGAGTCTCCAGGGCCATAGCATTCTCACCCCATGCTGGTCAGGCCAAGCCAGGGATCTCAGGGGAGGTGGGGACCAAGCAGATTCTAGCTATTATATTCTAGAAGGAGCTAGTTAAATGTTAATTAGAATCTGATTGGTTGCTATGGGCAACATCACTTTTAAAACTCACTTCTAAAAACTCTCACTTTAGTAAATTTACCCCATAATATCTGAAGTTTAGAGATAGTATAGTTGTTGTTTATTACAATTTAATATATGTAATTTAATATGTATTTTGCCCCTACTTTTTTATCATTATGTCTTTAATTGTTAAATAATTTGCATATTTAGCATTGGTGTTGGGTGGGTGTATTGCAGGGGATTGGTATGATTTACCGCCGACAGCGGAAGCCCGGGGTGAAGATCCCGACTCCACTACAGGTAAGTATAAACTAACCTAACCCCTCCTAACCCTCCCTTAGGGGTTACTAGCCCTAACCTCCCCCCCAAGTGCCTAACCCCCCTCTAAGTGCCTAAACCTAAGTCTCCCGGGGGGGGGGTGCCTAACCTTAACCTCCCCCTGGGGGTGCCTTACTCTAACCCCCCCTTCCCCTAGCCTAAACCTAACCCTCCCGTGGGGTGCCTAACCTTAAGTCCCCCCTGGGAGCTCCTAACCTAACCTTCCCCCCTGCGGCTGTCCATGCCCGGCGTACCTTCGATCGGGAAGCTGGGCATCGGTCTCCCGGCATAGGTAAAATGACAGGCGTCAGGATGTTGATGCCTGTCATTTAACCCTTGCCGGGATTAGACAGTCGGGAAGCCGGTGGTCGGGATTCTGTCCGTTGGCTTCCCGACTGCTTCCCGTATTGCAGACCATTATGTAATGATATTATTACATGGATATAGATGTTTTAAATAGAGATAAAGTGCAAAAGACTTTTTTCTTTTGCACTTTATCTATATCCATGTAATAATATCATTACCATGGTCCTCAATACGGAGCAGGATTGTTATGCCAGTGGTTCAAATCCCGACAAGGCTTACCCGGCAGGACAGAATCCCGACAGCGGCAGTAAGTAACCCTAAGCCTCCCATCTCCCCCCCTAACCGTCCTTTAGGGGTGCCTAACCCTAATCTCCCCCCTAGTGCCTACCCTAACCTCCCCCCATTAGTGCCTAAACCTATCCCCCCTACCTGCTCCCAAAACCTAAACCTCCTGGGGGCGTGCCTCACCCTAACCTCCTCCCCTAGTGCCTAACCCTAACCCACCCTTCCCCTAGCCTAACCCTAACCTTCCCCGTGGGGGGTGCCTACAACCAAGTCACCCCAGGGGTCCCTAATCCTAACCCCACATCCCCAGGCTAAGTGTTGTACTTACCCCCTTCAGCGATGATCAGGATGGTGGGGGTCGGGGTTTTGGCATCGGGATCATTACAGGTGTCGGTATCTCAATGCCTGTCATGAATCCCTAGCCGGCATTCTGCCGTTGGGATTGTGACCGGCGGCCGGTCACATAACTACATCCCCTCAATGCTACCTTCCATCTCACACCAGTGCTAAATATAGTCAGTAACAATGGGGGGGGGGGTGTGTAAGAAGAGATGGTAAGTGTCAAATTCGCCATAACCAGCACTATTTGACACTTAAACCAACTTCAGTATGTATGAAAGCAGTTACTGTAGAGAAAAATCACTTTTCTCTGTTATCGGCGAACATCTAATGATTTCGATATCGCCATTAATTGGCCTGAGGTGCCGCAAAAAAACGGTAGTAACCCTAAGGGTTCCATGAAGTGAAAAAGTTTGGGAACCACTGTCTTATCACTTTGTCACAAAATCATCCGCCCCAGGTTGCTGATCCTACGGCATTCTGGGCACAAAATTGGCATATGATGTCAGAGTCCACAGACGAATACATCACAGCCAGGGGCTGGGTGAGCAGAAGGAAAGCAGTCAGTTCTACACATTTGCAAAACTGGTTTCCTTTTCTAAATGCTGGGGGATGGAGGGAGAAGGCACAGCCGTCTGGGGTGCAACCTGTCGGAGAACGCTCTTCTGGTTATGGTCGCATCTCATGGGAGGTCTGTGGGTATCTGAGCATTATTTGATTGGATTAGGTTTGATCTGGATGTAATTTGGTTGGATATGGGTAGGGTTTGGATGGATCTGGGTAGGGTGTGGTTGGATCCGGGTAGGCTTTGGTTGGATCTGAGCATGATTTGGTTGGATTTGGGTAGGATTTGGTTGGATCTGGGAAGGCTTTGATTTGATCTGAGGATTATTTGGTTGGATCTGGTTAGGGTTTGGTTGGACCTGTGCAGGATTTGGTTGGATCTGGGTAGGATTTTCATTGGATGCAGATGTTGTCTGGAGAATATTTGGCAGGTATGCAGTTTTCGCCACTGTGTCCTTACCATATAGTTGTGTACAGTGGTGTTGTGTTCCATGAGCTTAAACTATTTTGTCCTCACATCCTGGACTATCTCCTCATACTTCTGAGTAATATTTATACTTTCTAGTTTTATCTCCACAATCATATAATGGTCCACAATAACACTGCCATTATTTGGTTGGATCTAGATAGGGATTAGTTAGATCTGGGTGTAATTTGGTTGGATCTGGGTAGGGGTTGGTTGGATCTCAGAAGGCTTTGGTTGGATCTGAGCATTATTTTGTTGGATCTGGGTAGGGTTGGGTTGGATCTGGGTAGGATTTACATTGGATTTGAATATTGTCTGCATGAATCTTCGATGGGTATGCAGTTATCATCACTGTGTCCTTACCATATAGTTGTGTGCAGTGTTGTTCCTTGAGTTGAAACAATTTTGTCCTCACATCCTGGACTATCTCCTCATACGCCTGAGTGATATTTACCCCTTCTATGTATTCTATCTCCACAATCACATCATGGTCCACAATGACACTGTTGATCCTATCAGAAACAAACATTGATTATGTAGTGCTCTGCAAAGATGCTGACAGTCATTATATGTAAGTTAATGGTTCCCCTCTGGCTGGTTTTACAATTACTTTATTTGATCTCTCAGAATAGAGAACTTCTAATTGGAAACATGGCTGTTGTGCATAGGGCAAAGCTGAAAGCACTTGGTTACATGGCATCATCATTATCAATGCATACTTGCACCAGCTCTACCCTGATGGAAAAGATCCATTTGAAAACAGACATAACTTGTACTTTATGTCTAATTTCGTAGATACATCCTTTCTGTACTGGAGATATGGATGAAATCTGTATGACTGCATTGCCCGAACTTGCGGATGCTCATCTCCAGAGCATGCACTGTCCACAAACATGCAATATACAATCGATATCCAGCTTGCATTCATCTTTGCATCATCCCCTTTATTTATAAATACTTATAGAACGAGGTGCCTTTTAATAGATAACACTTTTGGCTGATTGCATCTGTCAGCCACCTCTGAAGGGCATAAAGTGGAGGAAAACACTGAAGCAAAGTGTGTCTAGCAAATGATCTCATGAATGGAGCGAGCCCCAACAACACACCCTCTCTGGTGACGCATCTGGATCCGCCCGTCCACTCTGGGCCTGAGGGAGAGATCGGAGAGAGATAGAAGGTGAGTTAGGTATGAAGAGAGGTTCCTGGTGAAAGACAAAGAAAAAAATATCTGAAAACAAAGTGAAAAGAGTCACAGGCTGTGAGAAAAAATTAGTGACATGTACAATCACTGTAGGTTATGTGTAAGTTTGGAGCTCATACAAATCACTGGAGGTCATGTACAATCTCTGGGGGTCATGTATCATCACTAGAGGTCATGTACAATCACTAGGGTTCATATACATTTCGTGGAGGCTCATATATAATCCCTAGAGTTCATGCACAGTCACTGGAGTTCATGCACAATCACTGGAGTTCATGAACAATCACTAGAGGTCATGCACAATCACTGGAGGTCATGCACAATCACTGTAGGTCATGTACAATCACTGAAGGTCAAGTACAATTTCTCTGGAGGTCAAGAACAATCACTGGAGGTTATGTACAATCACTGGGGGTCATATTCAAGGCAGACAGGATGTGCAAAATGAAAGACACCTAACACCTACTATCTGGTCTGTGGAGTAACCACAACAAACTAAAGCGTGCCTACGTTAGCAAGTCAGCAGAACAGATTGGAAAGTAAAAGTGCATGGTTCACTAGTTGCAGGGCATCTTTAAATTTGCTACTCCACAGAAGCGCAACCTGAAGGTGGAAAATGTGTAACAGTTGATGTCCATCACTTCCAAGATGGCACTGTGCTTTGGGATCATTGATGTTATTTTGCTAATCTAGTTCTGCAAAATTAAATATTGTTTTGTAGTTAGTACATGAGTGCACCTAATCCATACTTGAAATTGACCATTCACACTTCGCCCAACATTTGCACCCCTACAAATGCCACCAGTCTGCTATTCTGTGCAGAGTAAGGCGCAATTGCACTAGCATAGTCATGTGATACCCTAAAAGAGGATTTGGCACTGCACTTCTCCAATTCTGTCCATCATAAATAATCTCCACTGACCACACGGCCAGTACAATGGCACTCTTCTCAACCATTACACATATTAGTGTTAACATTTGTATTTGGCTACAGACCATTGTAAATGTAATATATTTCCCTGTAATAATCATTACATCTATCAGCAATACAATATATACTGTACTGTAAACCAGTAATATATGACAAAACACTGTTCTTATAAATCATTATCTTTGGTAACTGCCTCAGGATACCTGAGTCATTTATTGAGATATAAATGATTTGCTGTGTGTTTATTTTATTTTTTCTTCCTGCAGTACAATAGGCAGTGCTCCTACTGATCCCTGTCCATTATCCAAGGAACATTGGACAGCACTTTTGCCACTCCAGGGGGTACTAATCTTGTTAATTACCCCACTTCCAACAACCCACGGGAAGGGCCTCGGCTTTACTGATATATTAGTGCAGAGTGTGGGTATTCACAACAGCAGGTTGTCCTTACACTCATGGTCTACTTACTGTATTACAATGGAAACCTGCCCAGCACTCTGCCCATTTCTCATAACTTTTGTTTATTTTACTGAGATATTATCAGGAGATACTCTGCGAAACGCGCTGTTCTGCTGCAACTTCTCTCACCTCTACGCAGGGCCTATATTTTGATTTGGATGGCTCAGAAATCTATATATTTTACAGAACTGTTTCATTTATCTTAGAAGCACTATGGATAACACGAGAAGCTTTCTTACAGCTGTTTTCAAGCACTTGGTAGCACATGAAGACTGCTGATGCCTATGCAGTGATGCCCAATTTACACCTTCAATTATGTGACTGAATAGTATGAGTGTTTGTAGTAAACAGTATACAGTAGCAGTAGTAGTGGTAGACAGTGTTAGAAATAAAGGCTAAAGTAACATTACCCTATTTGTACACAATATAATAATGTCATGAAGCGTCATATACACAGGAGAGAAGAATGATAACACTTATTAATAACTGCTGAGGTTGCATTTTTTTAAATGCAAAATGTAATTACAAACAAATTCAAAGTAAATTAAGTTTCCCCTTTAAAAAAACAAATTTGTATTTTTCCCTGCAGTAGTAATGCAAATAGATAGCCACAATTTCATATAATATAGCTGTTAATGACATACAGTAAGTACTATAAGTTGAAAGAATCAATACACAATCAACCAATAGAATGCCATAGTGGTTATAGGAACTTACCTTAGAGAGCGGATTATCACACCCTTGTAACCTGGGATCTCTGAATAGATTTTTCGCATCTGGGTAAAAGATATAGTAGTGACAATGATTTATGACCAAATGCAAGAGACGATATAGTAGAAGTACAGATGTGTCCTATTGCACTGAGGCTTCAGTCACGTGCCAAACAGCCTCTCTCAGGACACCAGTGATGTGCTGTGAGGTCAATGGCTGGGGAGGCACACATAGAGATGGGTCTGAGAGCTGGGAGTCTGTCTCACCCCCTACTCACTGTAATGCTCCCCTGACTACACCAAGCTTCAGTGTCCATTGATTCTCTTACCTGCATCACTGTATCTTCTCTTACTATTGCTGAGTGCCAATCTTTGAACACTGTAGTGCACTTCCTGGTCACGTGACACATCCAAGGTGTCTGTCAGTGCTCAAGGCACGCCCCCCATACTCAGAGGCATGCCCCCATTAGCACTCTTTTTGTGCAACTGACTGCCTGTGATTTGGCTATGCCCCCAGCTCTGCAAGCAGTGTCTGACTACACAGCAGCGAGGCTGAGCTTTTGCTGCCTCATCTCTAGTCTCAATGCAGTCCCAGGGAGCTCCACAAAGCTGCTGAGTGTTAACTATAAAAATACATACATAAGAAAATTAGAATAGTACAACAAATCATTGTAAGGACATAGTGGAAATATAAATAAACTAGATAGCTCGCCAACACACTCCACCGAATGTACATATGAAAAGTTTTTGAAAAGAAAAATCAATGTTGCAATCTTATCGGAGGGTCATTAGCTACTTCTTTGTATTATTCTAATAATTTTTATATCAAATCTCAGGAGTATGACAGGGGAGGCTCTGCCTACCCTGACTGCACATCCCTGCACGGCCCTCTCTACCTCTACTGCTCCCTACATCTCCAACCTCATCTTCTTACATACTCCCTCCCGCTCACTCCGGGTATTAACAGCCAGAGACTTACCTCTACTTGAAACTCCTCCTCAAACTCTTTATACTCCTCACTCATTGGATTGCGCAGTTCTTCTGTAAATTCTCTGTTAGTGATCACCAGGCTGACGTCAAGTTTAGTCTCTATAGCTATCGGGAAAACAAATATATATATATATTACATTCGGTGTGCACGATGTGTACTAGGGCAGCTCTCATTGTTATTCTGACAGTATAGTCCATTCCTCCCAACTGTCCCTACTCGGCAGGACAGTCTCACCTTCAGGACACACCGTCATGGTCAGGGCTGCGTATTCCCGATCAGACGGGGAGTTGGATACGTATAGTAAGTCCCATTCACCCCTGTTCTGCATAGCGTGGTGTTGAGAATATAGAACAAATAATGACGATGACAAATCGAACATCACATAATTAAGCATGGTTAAAAAAATAAATAAATTTGGATTTAAAACCTCTGAAGCACTAAATAATAATAAATCCTGTGATTTCTCTGAATTGATGCGATTCGATTTTATTACATTTTCCCCATAACTGTTATTTTGTATTATTCATTGCATTCAGGACTTCATTCAGAGTCGGTCGAAGTGGCCGCATGGTCGTACACAGCTGATGTTCGCTAAACTGCGCATGCGTACAGTTCGCAATGCGCGTGCGCAAACTAGCGGCTATGATCAGAAATTTCTCTCTCCTTGAACACTGCTAGGTCGGTAGTTTGAGTGACAGATTGCGGCGTTTGTGGGTGGTAACAGGGGAAGGTGCTTGAAAACAGGGGAGTGGAAATCCGAACGTAGGCGTGCCTCATTATGCGAACGGCGTTTTATGGGAGTGTATAATTAACAAAGTAGTGTCATGGCACACGTGACAGGGGAGGTTTTACACTGACATGATCGTAGAGCTTAAGAGAAGGTAAGGTCAACCTTTAGCTCTGCGACCAGTTCCGATGGCTTTCGATGCTCGCGATTAATCCTTATGTAGCCCCTTGGTTGGCCAGCTAATGATCCGACCTTAGGGACGCAACATGCGTGTGCATCATTAGCATATCCGGCGCCTTTTTCTGTACGACCGTGCGGCCGCTTCGACCGACTCTGAATGAGGTCCTCAGTCTTTTCCTCCCATGCCGTTCAGTCATGTACTTATATAACGTCAGCACACTTTGGTTGCCCTAGTATGCAAAAAATCCACACAGCAGATTTACTGTATTTACAGACACTGTAAACAAACTGTACTGATGTTGAAACACAAGGCTGAGAAGCACAGAAGGAGGATGGGAATAATGTGTGATTTTTATATCTGTAATTGATTACTGGACACTAGGGAGCCTATGAAGGGTTAAAAGAGTTAAAAAGCATCTCTGGCTCAATCCTGTTGGTTCCAGCTATGCAACATCGCTCGCATTAGGCCTTTCCTCTTCCAGAATGCTACCAAACTGATTATTCATTCATTAATAATTTCTTGGCTCGACTACTGCAACCTTCTCCGTACTGGCCTCCCCCATTGCCATCTTGCTCCCCTCCAGTCTGTTCTCAATGCTGCAGCTAGACTTAACTTCCTCTCCCGCCATTCCACTTCTGCTGCTCCCCTCTGCCAAAACCTGCACTGGCTCCCATTCCCCTACAGAATCCTCTTCAAACTCCTCACCTTCACATACAAGCAGTGGCATAACTAGGACAGGGCGAGCAGGGTGCGTGCCCTGGGCGCCGTGGGACCGGCGGCAAGGGGGGGGCGCCGCCGGCCACGGTCCGGCCCACCCTAGTTAGCCACCAGTGTAGCGCCGACCGCAGTGAGTGCGGTCAGCGCTACACATTTACACAGGACGGGTGCTAGGCTTCCAGCGCCAGTCCTGCGCTGCACACCTGGGCCCGTTCCCTCCCCCTGAGCGCTTGCCCAATAGCGCCAGGAGGCGGGCTCAGGCTGTGCATAACACACGCATCGCCGCCAGCGCTGGTGGCAATGCGTGTGTTAAACAGCAGCCAATGAGAGTCAGATAGACTCTCATTGACTGCTGCAGCACCCACTGCAAGAGCCGGACTTCTGTCCGGCTCCTGCAGTGGGTAATGGGACAGACGTCATGTGACATCATGACGTCTCTCGCATAATGCTGAGTGCGCCAGCCCGGGAGGACTGGTGGGCGGCGGAAGCGGCATCGCGGACCGGAGCAGCAGCAGTGTGGATTCAGGTAAGTATATTTTTATATATAAATTTTTTTTAACCTATCTGCACTACTGGGGGCACAACGGGGGAAGGGGGTGGCTACTACTGGGGGGACCTCTACTGGTGGTGGGGGCACAATGGGGGAGGGGTGGCTACTACTGGGGGCACCATTATTGGGAGAACCTCTACTGGGGGGGGGACTATTACTGGGGCACCTTTATTGGGAGGACCTCTACTGGGGGGGCTATTACAGGGGGCACTTAATTGGGAGGGGGAACCTCAACTGGGGACCACTACTTGGGGGGGAACTACTACTGGGGGCATTATAAAAGGGGCCTACTACTAGGGGCACTGCACTGGGGGCTATAACAGGATGGACCACTACAGGGACCACTGGATAGGGGGGGTCACTACTGAGGGCCTGCATCAGGGGGACCACTACTGGAGGAACTGCATGGGAGGGGGGGACTACTGCTGGGGGCACTATATAAGGGGCTTACTGTTAGGGGCACTGCAGTTACTACTACAGGGGTCACTAGGTAGGGGGGGACCACTACTGGGTGCCTGCATAAGGGGGACCACTACTGAGAAAACTGCATGGGGGGGACTACTGCTGGGGGCACTATATAAAGGGCACTGCATAGGGGGGGACTACTACTGGGGGCACTATATAAAGGGCACTGCATAAGGGGATACCACTACTGGGTGCACTGCATTGTGGGGACTGCTACTGGGGGCACTGCATAAGGGGGAACACTACATAGGGCACTGCATTTGGGGGGACCACTACTGGGGGCACTGAGTAAGGGGAACTAATTGGGGGCTGTATAAGGGGGACCACTACTGGGGATACTGTATAAGGGGCACTACTATGGGCCTGCATAAGAGGGACCACAACTGCATACTGGGGGTACTGTATAAGGGGTACTACTGGGGTGAAGGTGCATATGGATAGGAATGTTCAGCATGAAAATAAAGGGGTGTGTCATGTTACAAGGCCCTCTCTACCTCTACTGCTCCCTACATCTCCAACCTCATCTTCTTACATACTCCCTCCCGCTCACTCCTGTCTGCCAATGACTGTTACCTCTCCTCCACCCTGGTTACTTAATCTCATGCACGTGTCCAAGATTTTGCCCATGCAGCCCCCCTTCTCTGGAATGAGCGCACTTGCTCGATCAGGCTCTCCCCGACCTTGCAGAGCTTCAAATGTGCACTGAAAACCCAACTGTTCATCAAATCATACCATTCCACCACATAACCATGTTACCAGGTCGCTCTCCCTCCTGCCTCAGCCATCTCTACCTCGCCTACTTCCTGCACTCAGGTCACCCTCTACACATTCATGCCTCATGTCATCTGTCTGTCTCCCCTCTCCTCTAGATTGTAAGCTCCTAGGAGCAGGGTCCTCCTCCCCACTGTCTCACAGCCTTCTTCTCTAGCACTTCTATGACAGCCTTCACCTTACCAGCTGTACTGTGTATGGAGAATTGTGTTGCTAATTGTTACTTGTGCTCTGTTTATATTTTGGTTACTGTATTGTAATGTAATGTTCTGTGTACCCTTTACTGTATGTACGGCGCCGCGGACCACTTGCGGTGCCCTATAAATAAAATGTAATAATAATAATAATATCTTGCGTGATTACCGCTACCAAACCAAGCGTATGGCCGGGGGAGGTCCTGCTGCAAAGATGTATGCATCTCTGATAACTGCCAAATATGGGGACTTTGGCCCTCATTCAGACCCACTCGCGAGCGGCTGTCTGCTCACAAGTGGGTCGATGGTCTGCACTGCGCATGCGCACGACGGAGGGAGCTCCGTCGTGTGCATGCGCGAGACGCGACGAGCGAAGGAAAGTCCTTCGCTCGTCGCGTCTCGCGCATGCACACGACGGAGTAGTGTCTCATCAAAGGGGGCATGCTGTTGATGTTGACTGACAGCACGCCCCCTTTGGTCGGCGTGCCGGGGGTGTGCCTGCCAGATGGAGGCGTTCCCAAAGGAACGCCTACCGTCTGAAGCCGGCCCCACTGACATCACTAGTGATGTCAGTAGGAGTGATTTTGGCTCTGATAGAGCCAAAATCACTCCTGGCCTTGCGGTTGAAAAACTCAACCGCAGGCTTCTGCTCGCAGTGGCGATGGTTGCGATGGTTAAGACCATCGCGACCATCATCCTGCACGCTCGTATATGCTGTGGGTGGTGACCCACAGCTATACGAGCGTCCAGGAGGACGCTCCATATTAATTGAGGTGGGCCCTGATTCAGAGCGAGCGCTCTGGTCAGAGCGTCCGGCTCTGAATCAGGGCCTTAGCTCTGTGCGTGCAATGCAGGAGCAATTATAGCCCACTACGCTTTAAGACCTATATTTCACGTCAATAAACATGTTTTCATGGTTCTAAGGCTTATTTGCAATTCTGCACTAAAAACATGGCAGCCAAACCGTAAATATCCTTTATCTGACTACAGTGTTTGTAATAAGACTCCGTGCTGGGAAGTTTCAGTAATCAAAGGTAGTGAGAGATCTCCACCCCCCAGCAGCAACACCAGGGGCATCAGAGAAGGAAGGGCAGAGTTATATAAGCATATATTGTGTATCAGGGATGGTGCCGCTGTGTCTAACCCAGCATGCAGTATTTGACAACATGAAATACATTCAGTATAGATTCAGTATATGAGAGGAGACATTGGGGCATTTACTCACAGTTAGGTGTGATTCTGTCTATAATGTCCTCACAATGAGTCCCAAAGAAGTTGACCAGACACAAGCATTTAATACCATCGTAGGTGCCTCCATTAAGACATTGGTTTACTGAAAAAAATACAAAGATTAAAGGTTACGTTATTTCAGTCAGATGTTACAGACGCTGACCATGCCGCAACTTATTCTGCGTCCTTTATTACAAAATATATGGCGTATCTCCCAACATTTAAAATAGTACGAGTGGGGCAAGATAGAACAAGCAAAGTTCACCCAAGACCATTCCCACATTAAGATGGAGCCAAACCCATCTAAGGACTTTTGGGTGGTAGGCTGCCATGTGATACATTAGCACCTACCTCCCTGTGACTGACAACCATCGCATCAGCTCTCCACACCCACCAGCTCTCTGTCCTGCCCACACAGACAAGGCACCAGAACCATGCAATACAGGCATAGTCGGCAGAACCGCTACCCGCCCCCCAAAGGGCCCATGGGGTCTCTAACTGCATAGAAGCTTCACCAAGCACATGTGTGCAGAACAGCAGATGGGACGATGCGATGAACGATGGATCGGGCCTACGCTGCACATTGTGTACGATATATTGTATGATATATCGCATTTTGGAAGTGAAAAGTTTTGGATTCGCTTCGCTAAATTAGTAATGTGGTTACCACCATTAATAACTTGTTTTTATTGGCATAAATAGTTATTATTAAAATTTAGCAGTGTATGTAAAATTATATAGATTTTTTATAAAAAAACTGGAATGCAAATAAATATTATATATACTGTAATGTGTGTGTGTTTTTTTTAATACTTTTATTTTTTTTTATTGAAATTCCATATCTGGCAATCCATCTCACGCATGAACACTAGAATGAAGACTGGCACAGCTACATAGTAAGTAACCCTTTTTGCCCTAGGCCAGTATTGACTTACCAGCTGAGTAGCCTACAGGTGCCTCAGTAAAAAAAAAAAAAAAAACTTTGATACCCACATGTGAAATGTTACATTTTGCTACAATTATTTAAAAAAAAAAGTTTTTTCTCCGGTACAGTATAGTTTTTATAAACAATGAGAGCAACGGCAGATGCTGCACAGACTGGGATAACTTATTACAGTATTGTTATATTTTATACTGTATGATCAGCGTCACAAGGGTTCTGCAGCACCATTCAAATAGCTGAAAGTGACAACAGGACACATACATACAGACGAATGCAGACACTATCTACATTCACATAGATTCATAATCACAGTGTGAAATGAGGATAATGAGGTAGAGTAGATAAAGGGTAGAGACCTGCCCATATGATCTAGCAGTCTATAGGGGATATGAGTGACCACAAAGGGAGGAGAGGGCCGTGACTGCAGATTTGAAAGGAGTTGTAGTAAACTAAAAAGTAAAAAGAGATTTATGGGCACGCTTAAAGGCTATGAAGCGGATGAAGTCTAGGGAGGTAAGAATTTCAGTGGTAAGGAGCAGCTCAGGAGATATCCCGACTGTGAGAGTGGGAAGCGGTGATCAGGGAGGAAGGGAGGTAGCAATCATTTGCAATAACAGGGAAAGGGAGTGTGTGAGGAATTGAGGCTGGAGATGTATGGAGGAGCAGTGAGGTTGAGAGCTTTGAAGGTGATATAGTAGAGTTTGAGTCTAATACTGAGTTTAAATTGCCTACAGTAGAGATAGATAGTCAAAGGAACGAGAAAAATGCAAAAGTACTTGCCTGGCACTGATGCAGTTACGGGGCTTGTTGATGTGGTGGGTTGACTAGTTGTGGCAAGAACAGTTGTGAGAGAATGAGTAGTAGAGATTGTGGTTAGTAAGGTGGTTGAGATTGATGGAATGGAAGAAGTTCCGGACAAGCTTGTGGTCCTTACGTTGGCAGTTGTGGATCCTTCTACTGAAGATATTTTCATTGTGGTCTTCACTCCTGTAGTTGTCTTTAAAGCTTTAGATGTGGATTCTTTAGATACTGTCAATTGTGGCGCGGTAGATACATCTAATGTTACTGAGGTTCCTTCTGTCAGATTTTTGGGAGATGTTGCTGTTACATCTGTGGGTGATAAAATTGAAATTGTGGATCCTACTGTTTTTGATGTATGTATAGAGGTCATTGCTTCTGTTATATCTTGTTGATATGGCGTTGTGTCAGTGTAACTTATTGGTTCAAATGTTGTAGATTGGGGAACTTTAACAGTGGAGTACTTAGATGTCATTACTTTTGATGTAGGCAATATTTCCAAAGCTGTTGTTTTAGTCTTTGTAAAAGAAGAACTTCCTATTATGCTCGTGGAATCTATGATTGCAGTTGAAGATCCTTCAACAGAAGATGTTTTCTTTGTGGTTAATATTTCTGCAGTTACAGGACTCACAGTTGTTGTATGAGGACTTTCTACTGTGGATTGAACAGTTGTTATAGCCTTTGTTGTGTCTTCTACACCTGTAGTCTCTGCTGTCGGAGATGTGGATCCTGTTAGAATTGTTGTTTGTAAAGTGGTCTGTTCTGTTGTTTTTGGTGGAACTATTGATATAGTTGTACCCTCTGTATTTGTAATTTTTAAAGTAGATATTTCTGCCGTCGTTACAATATCATCAGATGTTGCTGTAGCACTTGCTGTTGGTTTATCTGTTATAGCAGTGGAAAGATCAGGAGTTGTTTCTATTGTAGTTGTAGAGAAACCTCTTGTGGTTTTGTGTGTTTCTGTGATCCTGGATGTGTCTTCTACACCTGTAGTCTCTGCTGTCGGAGATGTGGATCCTCTTAGTGTTGTTGTTTGTAAAGTGGTCTGTTCTGTTGTTGTTGGTGGGACAATTGATATAGTTGTACCCTCTGTATTTGTAATTTTTAAAGTAGTTATTTCTGCCGTCATTGTTACAATATCATCAGATGTTGCTGTAGCACTTGCTGTTGGTTTATCTGTTAAAGCAGTGGAAAGATTAGGAGTTGTTTCTATTGTCAATGTAGAGAAACCTCTTGTGGTTTTGTGTGTATCAGTGATCCTGGATGTGTCTTCTACACCTGTAGTCTCTGCCGTCGGAGATATTGATTCTTTTAGAGTTATCGTTTGTAAGGAGGTCTGGTCTGTTGTTGTTGGTGGAACAATTGATATAGTTGTACCCTCTGTATTTGTAATTTTTAAAGTAGTTATTTCTGCCGTGGTTGTTACAATATCATCAGAGGTTGCTGTAGCACTTGCTGTTGGTTTATCTGTTATAGTAGAGGAGAGCTCAGAAGTTGTTTCTATTGCAGTTGTAGAGAAATCTCTTGTGGTTCTGTGTGTATCAGTGATCCTGGATGTGTCTTCTAAATCTGTAGTCTCTGCTGTCGGAGAGGTGGATCCTTTTAGGGTTGTTGATTGTAAACTGTTCTTTTCAATTGTTGTTGTTGGGACTATTGAAATAGTTGTATCCTCTGTACTTGTAATTTTTACAGCAGTTATTTCTGCCGTCGTTGTTACAGAGTCATCAGATGTTGCTGTAGCAATTGCTGTTGGTTTATCTGTTATAGCAGTGGAAAGATCAGGAGTTGTTTCTATTGTCAATGTAGAGAAATCTGTTGTGGTTCTGTGTGTATCAGTGATCCTGGATGTGTCTTCTACACCTGTAATCTCTGCTGTCGGAGATGTGGATCCTTTTAGGGTTGTTGATTGTAAAGTGGTCTGTTCTATTGTTGTTGTTGGGACTATTGATATAGTTGTACCCTCTGTATTTGTAATTTTTAAAGTAGTTATTTCTGTCGTGGTTGTTACAATATCATCAGATGTAGCTGTAGCACTTGCTATTGGTTTATCTGTTATAGTAGAGGAGAGATCAGGAGTTGTTTCTGTTGTCAATGTAGAGAAATCTCTTGTGGTTCTGTGTGTATCAGTGATCCTGGATGTGTCTTCTACACCTGAAGTCTTTGCTGTCGGTGAGGGGGATCCTTTTAGGGTTGTTGTTTGTAAAGTGGTCTGTTCTATTGTTGTTGTTGGGACTATTGATATAGTTGTACTCTCTGTATTTGTAATTTTTAAAGTAGTTATTTCTGCCGTGGTTGTTACAATATCATCAGAGGTTGCTGTAACACTTGCTGTTGGTTTATCTGTTATAGTAGAGGAGAGCTCAGAAGTTGTTTCTATTGCAGTTGTAGAGAAATCTCTTGTGGTTCTGTGTGTATCAGTGATCCTGGATGTGTCTTCTAAATCTGTAGTCTCTGCTCTCGGAGAGGTGGATCCTTTTAGGGTTGTTGATTGTAAACTGTTCTTTTCAATTGTTGTTGTTGGGACTATTGAAATAGTTGTATCCTCTGTACTTGTAATTTTTACAGCAGTTATTTCTGCCGTCGTTGTTACAGTGTCATCAGATGTTGCTGTAGCAATTGCTGTTTGTTCATCTGTTATAGCAGTGGAAAGATCAGGAGTTGTTTCTATTGTCAATGTAGAGAAATCTCTTGTGGTTCTGTGTGTATCAGTGATCCTGGATGTGTCTTCTACACCTGTAATCTCTGCTGTCGGAGATGTGGATCCTTTTAGGGTTGTTGATTGTAAAGTGGTCTGTTCTATTGTTGTTGTTGGGACTATTGATATAGTTGTACCCTCTGTATTTGTAATTTTTAAAGTAGTTATTTCTGTCGTGGTTGTTACAATATCATCAGATGTAGCTGTAGCACTTGCTATTGGTTTATCTGTTATAGTAGAGGAGAGATCAGGAGTTGTTTCTGTTGTCAATGTAGAGAAATCTCTTGTGGTTCTGTGTGTATCAGTGATCCTGGATGTGTCTTCTACACCTGAAGTCTTTGCTGTCGGTGAGGTGGATCCTTTTAGGGTTGTTGTTTGTAAAGTGGTCTGTTCTATTGTTGTTGTTGGGACTATTGATATAGTTGTACCCTCTGTATTTGTTATTTTTAAAGTAGTTATTTCTGCCGTGGTTGTTACAATATCATCAGATGTTGCTGTAGCACTTGCTGTTGGTTTATCTGTTATAGTAGAGGAGAGATCAGGAGTTGTTTCTATTGTAGTTGTAGAGAAAGCTCTTGTGGTTCTGTGTGTATCAGTGATCCTGGATGTGTCTTCAATACCTGCAGTCTCTGCTGTCGGAGAGGTGGATCCTTTTAGGGTTGTTGATTGTAAAGAGGTTTGTTCTATTGTTGTTGTTGGGACTATTGATATAGTTGTACCCTCTGTATTTGTAATTTTTAAAGTAGTTATTTCTGCCGTCGTTGTTACAATAGCATCAGATGATGCTGTAGCACTTGCTGTTGGTTTATCTGTTATAGTAGAGGAGAGATCAGGTGTTGTTTCTATTGTAGTTGTAGAGAAATCTATTGTGGTTCTGTGTGTATCAGTGATCCTGGATGTGTCTTCTACACCTGAAGTCTCTGCTTTCGGAGAGGTGGATCCTTTTAGGGTTGTTGATTGTAAACTGGTCTGTTCTATTGTTGTTGTTGGGACTATTGATATAGTTGTACCCTCAGTATTTGTAATTTTTAAAGTAGTAATTTCTGCTGTGGTTGTTACAATATCATCAGATGTAGCTGTAGCAATTGCTGTTGGTTTATCTGTTATAGCAGTGGAAAGATCAGGAGTTGTTTCAATTGTCAATGTAGAGAAATCTCTTGTGGTTCTGTGTGTTTCAGTGATCCTGGATGTGTCTTCTACACCTGTAGTCTCTGCTGTCGGAGAGGTGGATCCTTTAAGAGTTGTTGATTGTAAAGTGGTCTGTTCTATTGTTGTTGTTGGGACTATTGATATAGTTATATCCTCTGTACTTGTAATTTTTACAGTAGATATTTCGGCCGGCGTTGTTACAATGTCATCAGATGTTGCTGTAGCACTTGCTGTTGGTTTATCTGTTATAGTAGAGGAGAGATCAGGAGTTGTTTCTATTGTAGTTGTAGAGAAAGCTCTTGTGGTTCTGTGTGTATCAGTGATCCTGGATGTGTCTTCAATACCTGTAGTCTCTGCTGTCGGAGAGGTGGATCCTTTTAGGGTTGTTGATTGTAAAGAGGTTTGTTCTATTGTTGTTGTTGGGACTATTGATATAGTTGTACCCTCTGTATTTGTAATTTTTAAAGTAGTTATTTCTGCCGTCGTTGTTACAATATCATCAGATGATGCTGTAGCACTTGCTGTTGGTTTATCTGTTATAGTAGAGGAGAGATCAGGAGTTGTTTCTATTGTAGTTGTAGAGAAATCTCTTGTGGTTCTGTGTGTATCAGTGATCCTGGATGTGTCTTCTACACCTGAAGTCTCTGCTTTCGGAGAGGTGGATCCTTTTAGGGTTGTTGATTGTAAACTGGTCTGTTCTATTGTTGTTGTTGGGACTATTGATATAGTTGTACCCTCAGTATTTGTAATTTTTAAAGTAGTTATTTCTGCTGTGGTTGTTACAATATCATCAGATGTTGCTGTAACACTTACTGTTGGTTTATCTGTTATAGTAGAGGAGAGATCAGGTGTTGTTTCTATTGCAGTTGTAGAGAAATCTCTTGTGGTTCTGTGTGTATCAGTGATCCTGGATGTGTCTTCTACACCTGTAGTCTCTGCTGTCGAAGAGGTGGAACCTTTTAGGTTTGTCGATTGTAAAGTGGTCTGTTCTATTGTTGTTGTTGGGACTATTGATATAGTTGTATCCTCTGTACTTGTAATTTTTACAGCAGTTATTTCTGCCGTCGTTGTTACAGAGTCATCAGATGTTGCTGTAGCAATTGCTGTTGGTTTATCTGTTATAGTAGAGGAAAGATCAGGAGTTGTTTCTATTGTCAATGTAGAGAAATCTCTTGTGGTTCTGTGTGTATCAGTGATCCTGGATGTGTCTTCTACACCTGTAATCTCTGCTGTCGGAGATGTGGATCCTTTTAGGGTTGTTGATTGTAAAGTGGTCTGTTCTATTGTTGTTGTTGGGACTATTGATATAGTTGTACCCTCTGTATTTGTAATTTTTAAAGTAGTTATTTCTGCTGTGGATGTTACAATATCATCAGATGTAGCGGTAGCACTTGCTGTTGGTTTATCTGTTATACTAGAGGAGAGATCAGGAGTTGTTTCAATTGTCAATGGAGAGAAATCTCTTGTGGTTCTGTGTGTATCAGTGATCCTGGATGTGTCTTCTACACCTGTAGTCTCTGCTTTCAAAGAGGTGGATCCTTTTAGAGTTGTTGATTGTAAGGTGGTATGTTCTATTGTTGTTGTTGGGACTATTGATATAGTTGTACCCTCTGTATTTGTAATTTTTAAAGTAGTTATTTCTGCCGTGGTTGTTACAATATCATCAGATGTAGCTGTAAAACTTGCTGTTGGTTTATCTGTTATAGTAGAGGAGAGATCAGGAGTTGTTTCTATTACAGATGTAGAGAAATCTCTTGTGGTTCTGTGTGTATCAGTGATCCTGGATGTGTCTTCTACACTTGTAGTCTCTGCTGTCGGAGAGGTGGATCCTTTCAGGGTTGTTGATTGTAAAGTGGTCTGTTCTATTGTTGTTGTTGGGACTATTGATATAGTTGTACCCTCTGTATTTGTAATTTTTAAAGTAGTTATTTCTGCCGTCGTTGTTACAATATCATCAGATGTTGCTGTAGCACTTGCTGTTGGTTTATCTGTTATAGTAGAGGAGAGATCAGGAGTTGTTTCTATTACAGATGTAGAGAAATCTCTTGTGGTTCTGTGTGTATCAGTGATCCTGGATGTGTCTTCTACACTTGTAGTCTCTGCTGTTGGAGAGGTGGATCTTTTTAGGGTTGTTGATTGTAAAGTGGTCTGTTCTATTGTTGTTGTTGGGACTATTGATATAGTTGTACCCTCTGTATTTGTTATTTTTAAAGTAGTTATTTCTGCCGTGGTTGTTACAATATCAGCAGATGTTGCTGTAACACTTGCTGTTGGTATATCTGTTATAGTAGAGGAGAGATCAGGAGTTGTTTCTATTACAGATGTAGAGAAATCTCTTGTGGTTCTGTGTGTATCAGTGATCCTGGATGTGTCTTCTACACTTGTAGTCTCTGCTGTCGGAGAGGTGGATCCTTTCAGGGTTGTTGATTGTAAAGTGGTCTGTTCTATTGTTGTTGTTGGGACTATTGATATAGTTGTACCCTCTGTATTTGTAATTTTTAAAGTAGTTATTTCTGCTGTGGATGTTACAATATCATCAGATGTAGCTGTAGCACTTGCTGTTGGTTTATCTGTTATACTAGAGGAGAGATCAGGAGTTGTTTCAATTGTAAATGTAGAGAAATCTCTTGTGGTTCTGTGTGTATCAGTGATCCTGGATGTGTCTTCTACACCTGTAGTCTCTGCTGTCGAAGAGGTGGATCCTTTTAGAGTTGTTGATTGTAAGGTGGTATGTTCTATTGTTGTTGTTGGGACTATTGATATAGTTGTACCCTCTGTATTTGTAATTTTTAAAGTAGTTATTTCTGCCGTGGTTGTTACAATATCATCAGATGTAGCTGTAACACTTGCTGTTGGTATATCTGTTATAGTAGAGGAGAGATCAGGAGTTGTTTCTATTACAGATGTAGAGAAATCTCTTGTGGTTCTGTGTGTATCAGTGATCCTGGATGTGTCTTCTACACCTGTAGTCTCTGCTGTCGGAGAGGTGGATCCTTTCAGGGTTGTTGATTGTAAAGTGGTCTGTTCTATTGTTGTTGTTGGGACTATTGATATAGTTGTACCCTCTGTATTAGTAATTGTTAAAGTAGTTATTTCTGCCGTCGTTGTTACAATATCATCAGATGTTGCTGTAGCACTTGCTGTTGGTTTATCTGTTATAGTAGAGGAGAGATCAGGTGTTGTTTCTATAGTAGTTGTAGAGAAATCTCTTGTGGTTCTGTGTGTATCAGTGATCCTGGATGTTTCTTCTACACCTGTAGTCTCTGCTGTTGGAGAGGTGGATCTTTTTAGGGTTGTTGATTGTAAAGTGGTCTGTTCTATTGTTGTTGTTGGGACTATTGATATAGTTGTACCCTCTGTATTTGTTATTTTTAAAGTAGTTATTTCTGCCGTGGTTGTTACAATATCAGCAGATGTTGCTGTAACACTTGCTGTTGGTTTATCTGTTATAGCAGAGGAGAGCTCAGTATTTGTCTCTATTGCAGTTGTAGAGAAATCTCTTGTGGTTCTGTGTGTATCAGTGATCCTGGATGTGTCTTCTACACCTGTAGTCTCTGCTGTCGGAGAGGTGGATCCTTTTAGAGTTGTTGATTGTAAAGTGGTCTGTTCTATTGTTGTTGTTGGGACTATTGATATAGTTATATCCTCTGTACTTGTAATTTTTACAGTAGATATTTCGGCCGTCGTTGTTACAATGTCATCAGATGTTGCTGTAGCACTTGCTGTTGGTTTATCTGTTATAGTAGAGGAGAGATCAGGAGTTGTTTCTATTGTAGTTGTAGAGAAATCTCTTGAGGTTCTGTGTGTATCAGTGATCCTGGATGTGTCTTCAATACCTGTAGTCTCTGCTGTCGGAGAGGTGGATCCTTTTAGGGTTGTTGATTGTAAAGAGGTTTGTTCTATTGTTTTTGTTGGGACTATTGATATAGTTGTACCCTCTGTATTTGTAATTTTTAAAGTAGTTATTTCTGCCGTCGTTGTTACAATATCATCAGATGATGCTGTAGCACTTGCTGTTGGTTTATCTGTTATAGTAGAGCAGAGATCAGGTGTTGTTTCTATTGTAGTTGTAGAGAAATCTATTGTGGTTCTGTGTGTATCAGTGATCCTGGATGTGTCTTCTACACCTGTAGTCTCTGCTGTTGGAGAGGTGGATCCTTTTAGGGTTGATGATTGTAAAGTGGACTCTTCTGTTGTTGTTGGTGGAACTATAGATATAGTTGTACCCTCTGTATTTGTAATTTTTACAGTAGATATTTCTGCCGTCGTTGTTACAATGTCATCAGATGTTGCTGTAGCACTTGCTGTTGGTTTATCTGTTAAGGTAGAGGAGAGATAAGGAGTTGTTTCTATTGTCAATGTAGAGAAATCTTTTGTGGTTCTGTGTGTATCAGTGATCCTGGATATGTCTTCTACACCTGTAGTCTCTGCTGTCGGAGAGGTGGATCCTTTTAGGGTTGTTGATTTTAAAGTGGTCAGTTCTATTGTTGTTGTTGGGACTATTGATATAGTTGTACCCTCTGTATTTGTAATTTTTAACGTAGTTATTTCTGCCGTGGTTGTTACAATATCATCAGATGTTGCTGTAACACTTGCTGTTGGTTTATCTGTAATAGTAGAGGAGAGATCAGGTGTTGTTTCTGTTGTAGTTGTAGAGAAATCTCTTGTGGTTCTGTGTGTATCAGTGATCCTTGATGTGTCTTCTACACCTGAAGTCTCTGCTGTCGGAGAGGTGGATCCTTTTAGGGTTGTTGATTGTAAAGTGGTTTGTTCTATTGTTGTTGTTGGGACTATTGATATAGTTGTACCCACTGTATTTGTAATTTTTAAAGTAGTTATTTCTTCCGTTGTTGTTACAATATCATCAGATGTTGCTGTAACACTACCTGTTGGTTTATCTGTTATAGTAGAGGAGATATCAGGAGTTATTTCTATTGTCAATGTAGAGAAATCTGTTGTGGTTCTTTGTGTATCAGTGATACTGGATGTGTCTTCTACACCTGTAGTCTCTGCTGTCGGAGAGGTGGATCCTTTTAGGGTTGTTGATTGTAAAGTGGTCTGTTCTATTGTTGTTGTTGGGACTATTGATATGGTTGTACCCTCTGTACTGGTAATTTTTAAAGTAGTTATTCCTGCCGTGGTTGTTACAATATCATCAGAAGTTGCTGTGGCACTTGCTGTTGGTTTATCTGTTATAGTAGAGGAGAGATCAGGTGTTGTTTCTATTGTAGTTGTAGAGAAATCTCTTGTGGTTCTGTGTGTATCAGTTATCCTGGATGTGTCTTCTACACCTGTAGTCTCTGCTGTCGGAGAGGTGGATCCTTTTAGGGTTGTTGATTGTAAACTGGTCTGTTCTATTGTTGTTGTTGGGACTATTGATATAGTTGTACCCTCTGTATTTGTAAATTTTAAAGTAGTTATTTCTTCCGTTGTTGTTACAATATCATCAGATGTAGCTGTAACACTTGCTGTTGGTTTATCTGTTATAGTAGAGGAGAGATCAGGTGTTGTTTCTATTGTAGTTGTAGAGAAATCTCTTGTGGTTCTGTGTGTATCAGTGATCCTGGATGTGTCTTCTACACCTGAAGTCTCTGCTGTCGGAGAGGTGGATCCTTTTAGGGTTGTTGATTGTAAAGTGGTTTTTTCTATTGTTGTTGTTGGGACTATTGATATAGTTGTACCCTCTTTATTTGTAATTTTTAAAGTAGTTATTTCTTCCGTTGTTGTTACAATATAATCAGATGTTGCTGTAACATTTGCTGTTGGTTTATCTGTTATAGTAGAGGAGATATCAGGAGTTGTTTCCATTGTCAATGTAGAGAAATCTGTTGTGGTTCTTTGTGTATCAGTGATCCTGGATGTGTCTTCTACACCTGTAGTCTCTGCTGTCGGAGACGTAAATCCTTTTAGTGTTGTTGATTGTAAACTGGTCTGTTCTATTGTTGTTGTTGGGACTATTGATATAGTCGTATCCTCTGTATTTGTAATTTTTAAAGTAGTTATATCTGCCGTCGTTGTTACAATGTTATCAGATGTTGCTGTAGCACTTGCTGTTGGTTTATCTGTTATAGTAGAGGAGAGCTCGGTAGTTGTCTCTATTACAGATGTAGAGAAATCTCTTGTGGTTCTGTGTGTATCAGTGATCCTGGATGTGTCTTCTACACCTGTAGTCTTTGCTGTCGGAGAGGTGGATCCTTTTAGGGTTGTTGATTGTAAAGTGGTTTGTTCTATTGTTATTGTTGGGACTATTGATATAGTTGTACCCTCTGTATTTGTAATTTTTAAAGTAGTTATTTCTGCCGTGGTTGTTACAATATCATCAGATGTTGCTGTAACACTTGCTGTTGGTTTATCTGTTATAGTAGAGGAGAGATCAGGAGTTGTTTCTATTACAGATGTAGAGAAATCTCTTGTGGTTCTGTGTGTATCAGTGATTCTGGATGTGTCTTCTACACCTGTAGTCTCTGCTGTCGGAGAGGTGGATCCTTTCAGGGTTGTTGATTGTAAAGTGGTCTGTTCTATTGTTGTTGTTGGGACTATTGATATAGTTGTACCCTCTGTATTTGTAATTTTTAAAGTAGTTATTTCTGCCGTCGTTGTTACAATGTCATTAGATGTTGCTGTAGCACTTGCTGTTGGTTTATCTGTTATAGTAGAGGAGAGCACAGGAGTTGTTTCTATAGTAGTTGTAGAGAAATCTCTTGTGGTTCTGTGTGTATCATTGATCCTGGATGTGTCTTCTACACCTGTAGTCTCTGCTGTCGGAGAGGTGGATCCTTTTAGAGTTGTTGATTGTAAAGTAGTCTGTTCTATTGTTGTTGTTGGGACTATTGATATAGTTATATCCTCTGTACTTGTAATTTTTACAGTAGATATTTCGGCCGTCGTTGTTACAATGTCATCAGATGTTGCTGTAGCACTTGCTGTTGGTTTATCTGTTATAGTAGAGGAGAGATGAGGTGCTGTTTCTATTGTAGTTGTAGAGAAAGCTCTTGTGGTTCTGTGTGTATCAGTGATCCTGGATGTGTCTTCAATACCTGTAGTCTCTGCTGTCGGAGAGGTGGATCCTTTTAGGGTTGTTGATTGTAAAGAGGTTTGTTCTATTGTTGTTGTTGGGACTATTGATATAGTTGTACCCTCTGTATTTGTAATTTTTAAAGTAGTTATTTCTGCCGTCGTTGTTACAATATCATCAGATGTTGCTGTAGCACTTGCAGTTGGTTTATCTGTTATAGTAGAGGAGAGATCAGGTGTTGTTTCTATTGTAGTTGTAGAGAAATCTATTGTGGTTCTGTGTGTATCAGTGATCCTGGATGTGTCTTCTACACCTGAAGTGTCTGCTGTCGGAGAGGTGGATCCTTTTAGGGTTGTTGATTGTAAACTGGTCTGTTCTATTGTTGTTGTTGGGACTATTGATATAGTTGTACCCTCTGTATTTGTAATTTTTAAAGTAGTTATTTCTGCCGTCGTTGTTACAATATCATCAGATGTTGCTGTAGCACTTGCAGTTGGTTTATCTGTTATAGTAGAGGAGAGCTCAGGAGTTGTCTCTATTGCAGTTGTAGAGAAATCTCTTGTGGTTCTGTGTGTATCAGTGATCCTGGATGTGTCTTCTACACCTGTGGTCTCTGCTGTCGAAGAGGTGGAACCTTTTAGGGTTGTCGATTGTAAAGTGGTCTGTTCTATTGTTGTTGTTGAGACTATTGATATAGTTGTACCCTCTGTATTTGTAATTTTTAATGTAGTTATTTCTGCTTTGGTTGTAACACTAACATCAGATGTTGCTGTAACACTTTCTGTTGGTTTATCTGTTATAGTAGAGGAGAGATCAGGTGTTGTTTCTATTGAAGTTGTAGAGAAATCTCTTGTGGTTCTGTGTGTATCAGTGATCCTGGATGTGTCTTCTACACCTGTAGTCTCTGCTGTCGGAGAGGTGGATCCTTTTAGGGTTGTTGATTGTAAAGAGGTCTGTTCTTTTGTTGTTGTTGGGACTATTGATATAGTTGTATCCTCTGTACTTGTAATTTTTACAGTAGTTATTTCTGCCGTCGTTGTTACAATGTCATCAGATGTTGCTGAAGCACTTTCTGTTGGTTTATCTGTTATAGTAGAGGAGAGATCAGGTGTTGTTTCTATTGTAGTTGTAGAGAATTCTCTTGTGGTTCTGTGTGTATCAGTGATCCTGGATGTGTCTTCTAAATCTGTAGTCTCTGCTGTCGGAGAGGTGGATCCTTTTAGGGTTGTTGATTGTAAACTGGTCTGTTCTATTGTTGTTGTTGGGACTATTGATATAGTTGTACCCTCTGTATTTGTAATTTTTAAAGTAGTTATTTCTGCTGTGGTTGTTACAATATCATCAGATGTTGCTGTAACACTTGCTGTTGGTTTATCTGTTATAGTAGAGGAGAGATCAGGTGTTGTTTCTATTGTAGTTGTAGAGAATTCTCTTGAGGTTCTGTGTGTATCAGTGATCCTGGATGTATCTTCTAAATCTGTAGTCTCTGCTGTCGTAGAGTTGGATTCTTTTAGGGTTGTTGATTGTAAACTGGTCTGTTCTATTGTTGTTGTTGGGACTATTGATATAGTTGTACCCTCTGTATCTGTAATTTTTAAAGTAGTTATTTCTGCCGTCGTTGTTTCAATATCATCAGATGTAGCTGTAGCACTTGCTGTTGGTTTATCTGTTATAGCAGTGGAAAGATCAGGAGTTGTTTCTATTGCAGTTGTAGAGAAATCTCTTGTGGTTCTGTGTGTTTCAGTGATCCTGGATGTGTCTTCTACACCTGTAGTCTCTGCTTTCGGAGAGGTGGATCCTTTTAGGGTTGTTGATTGTAAAGTGGTCTGTTCTATTGTTGTTGTTGGGACTATTGATATAGTTGTACCCTCTGTATTTGTAATTTTTAAAGTAGTTATTTCTGCCGTCGTTGTTACAATGTCATCAGATGTTGCTGTAGCACTTGCTGTTGGTTTATCTGTTATAGTAGGGGAGAGATCAGTAGTTGTCTCTATTGCAGTTGTAGAGAAATCTCTTGTGGTTCTGTGTGTATCAGTGATCCTGGATGTGTCTTCTACACCTGTAGTCTCTGCTGTTGGAGAGGTGGATCCTTTTAGGGTTGATGATTGTAAAGTGGACTCTTCTGTTGTTGTTGGTGGAACTATAGATATAGTTGTACCCTCTGTATTTGTAATTTTTACAGTAGATATTTCTGCCGTCGTTG
This sequence comes from Taudactylus pleione, assembly GCA_031769625.1. Taxonomy (NCBI): domain Eukaryota; kingdom Metazoa; phylum Chordata; class Amphibia; order Anura; family Myobatrachidae; genus Taudactylus; species Taudactylus pleione. The sequence continues at coordinate 10,498,425 of JAUIMM010000391.1, forward strand.
TTACAATGTCATCAGATGTTGCTGTAGCACTTGCTGTTGGTTTATCTGTTAAGGTAGAGGAGAGATAAGGAGTTGTTTCTATTGTCAATGTAGAGAAATCTTTTGTGGTTCTGTGTGTATCAGTGATCCTGGATGTGTCTTCTACACCTGTAGTCTCTGCTGTCGGAGAGGTGGATCCTTTTAGGGTTGTTGATTTTAAAGTGGTCAGTTCTATTGTTGTTGTTGGGACTATTGATATAGTTGTACCCTCTGTATTTGTAATTTTTAACGTAGTTATTTCTGCCGTGGTTGTTACAATATCATCAGATGTTGCTGTAACACTTGCTGTTGGTTTATCTGTAATAGTAGAGGAGAGATCAGGTGTTGTTTCTGTTGTAGTTGTAGAGAAATCTCTTGTGGTTCTGTGTGTATCAGTGATCCTTGATGTGTCTTCTACACCTGAAGTCTCTGCTGTCGGAGAGGTGGATCCTTTTAGGGTTGTTGATTGTAAAGTGGTTTGTTCTATTGTTGTTGTTGGGACTATTGATATAGTTGTACCCACTGTATTTGTAATTTTTAAAGTAGTTATTTCTTCCGTTGTTGTTACAATATCATCAGATGTTGCTGTAACACTACCTGTTGGTTTATCTGTTATAGTAGAGGAGATATCAGGAGTTATTTCTATTGTCAATGTAGAGAAATCTGTTGTGGTTCTTTGTGTATCAGTGATACTGGATGTGTCTTCTACACCTGTAGTCTCTGCTGTCGGAGAGGTGGATCCTTTTAGGGTTGTTGATTGTAAAGTGGTCTGTTCTATTGTTGTTGTTGGGACTATTGATATAGTTGTACCCTCTGTACTGGTAATTTTTAAAGTAGTTATTCCTGCCGTGGTTGTTACAATATCATCAGAAGTTGCTGTGGCACTTGCTGTTGGTTTATCTGTTATAGTAGAGGAGAGATCAGGTGTTGTTTCTATTGTAGTTGTAGAGAAATCTCTTGTGGTTCTGTGTGTATCAGTTATCCTGGATGTGTCTTCTACACCTGTAGTCTCTGCTGTCGGAGAGGTGGATCCTTTTAGGGTTGTTGATTGTAAACTGGTCTGTTCTATTGTTGTTGTTGGGACTATTGATATAGTTGTACCCTCTGTATTTGTAAATTTTAAAGTAGTTATTTCTTCCGTTGTTGTTACAATATCATCAGATGTAGCTGTAACACTTGCTGTTGGTTTATCTGTTATAGTAGAGGAGAGATCAGGTGTTGTTTCTATTGTAGTTGTAGAGAAATCTCTTGTGGTTCTGTGTGTATCAGTGATCCTGGATGTGTCTTCTACACCTGAAGTCTCTGCTGTCGGAGAGGTGGATCCTTTTAGGGTTGTTGATTGTAAAGTGGTTTTTTCTATTGTTGTTGTTGGGACTATTGATATAGTTGTACCCTCTTTATTTGTAATTTTTAAAGTAGTTATTTCTTCCGTTGTTGTTACAATATAATCAGATGTTGCTGTAACATTTGCTGTTGGTTTATCTGTTATAGTAGAGGAGATATCAGGAGTTGTTTCCATTGTCAATGTAGAGAAATCTGTTGTGGTTCTTTGTGTATCAGTGATCCTGGATGTGTCTTCTACACCTGTAGTCTCTGCTGTCGGAGACGTGAATCCTTTTAGTGTTGTTGATTGTAAACTGGTATGTTCTATTGTTGTTGTTGGGACTATTGATATAGTCGTATCCTCTGTATTTGTTATTTTTAAAGTAGTTATATCTGCCGTCGTTGTTACAATGTTATCAGATGTTGCTGTAGCACTTGCTGTTGGTTTATCTGTTATAGTAGAGGAGAGCTCGGTAGTTGTCTCTATTACAGATGTAGAGAAATCTCTTGTGGTTCTGTGTGTATCAGTGATCCTGGATGTGTCTTCTACACCTGTAGTCTTTGCTGTCGGAGAGGTGGATCCTTTTAGGGTTGTTGATTGTAAAGTGGTTTGTTCTATTGTTATTGTTGGGACTATTGATATAGTTGTACCCTCTGTATTTGTAATTTTTAAAGTAGTTATTTCTGCCGTGGTTGTTACAATATCATCAGATGTTGCTGTAACACTTGCTGTTGGTTTATCTGTTATAGTAGAGGAGAGATCAGGAGTTGTTTCTATTACAGATGTAGAGAAATCTCTTGTGGTTCTGTGTGTATCAGTGATTCTGGATGTGTCTTCTACACCTGTAGTCTCTGCTGTCGGAGAGGTGGATCCTTTCAGGGTTGTTGATTGTAAAGTGGTCTGTTCTATTGTTGTTGTTGGGACTATTGATATAGTTGTACCCTCTGTATTTGTAATTTTTAAAGTAGTTAGTTCTGCCGTGGTTGTTACAATATCATCAGATGTTGCTGTAGCACTTGCTGTTGGTTTATCTGTTATAGTAGAGGAGAGATCAGGTGTTGTTTCTATAGTAGTTGTAGAGAAATCTCTTGTGGTTCTGTGTGTATCAGTGATCCTGGATGTGTCTTCTACACCTGTAGTCTCTGCTGTCGGAGAGGTGGATCCTTTTAGAGTTGTTGATTGTAAAGTAGTCTGTTCTATTGTTGTTGTTGGGACTATTGATATAGTTATATCCTCTGTACTTGTAATTTTTACAGTAGATATTTCGGCCGTCGTTGTTACAATGTCATCAGATGTTGCTGTAGCACTTGCTGTTGGTTTATCTGTTATAGTAGAGGAGAGATGAGGTGCTGTTTCTATTGTAGTTGTAGAGAAAGCTCTTGTGGTTCTGTGTGTATCAGTGATCCTGGATGTGTCTTCAATACCTGTAGTCTCTGCTGTCGGAGAGGTGGATCCTTTTAGGGTTGTTGATTGTAAAGAGGTTTGTTCTATTGTTGTTGTTGGGACTATTGATATAGTTGTACCCTCTGTATTTGTAATTTTTAAAGTAGTTATTTCTGCCGTCGTTGTTACAATATCATCAGATGTTGCTGTAGCACTTGCAGTTGGTTTATCTGTTATAGTAGAGGAGAGATCAGGTGTTGTTTCTATTGTAGTTGTAGAGAAATCTATTGTGGTTCTGTGTGTATCAGTGATCCTGGATGTGTCTTCTACACCTGAAGTGTCTGCTGTCGGAGAGGTGGATCCTTTTAGGGTTGTTGATTGTAAACTGGTCTGTTCTATTGTTGTTGTTGGGACTATTGATATAGTTGTACCCTCTGTATTTGTAATTTTTAAAGTAGTTATTTCTGCTGTGGTTGTTACAATATCATCAGATGTTGCTGTAACACTTACTGTTGGTTTATCTGTTATAGTAGAGGAGAGCTCAGGAGTTGTCTCTATTGCAGTTGTAGAGAAATCTCTTGTGGTTCTGTGTGTATCAGTGATCCTGGATGTGTCTTCTACACCTGTAGTCTCTGCTGTCGAAGAGGTGGAACCTTTTAGGGTTGTCGATTGTAAAGTGGTCTGTTCCATTGTTGTTGTTGGGACTATTGATATAGTTGTACCCTCTGTATTTGTAATTTTTAATGTAGTTATTTCTGCTTTGGTTGTAACACTATCATCAGATGTTGCTGTAACACTTTCTGTTGGTTTATCTGTTATAGTAGAGGAGAGATCAGGTGTTGTTTCTATTGAAGTTGTAGAGAAATCTCTTGTGGTTCTGTGTGTATCAGTGATCCTGGATGTGTCTTCTACACCTGTAGTCTCTGCTGTCGGAGAGGTGGATCCTTTTAGGGTTGTTGATTGTAAAGTGGTCTGTTCTTTTGTTGTTGTTGGGACTATTGATATAGTTGTACCCTCTGTATTTGTAATTTTTAAAGTAGTTATTTCTGCTTTGGTTGTAACACTATCATCAGATGTTGCTGTAACACTTGCTGTTGGTTTATCTGTTATAGTAGAGGAGAGATCAGGTGTTGTTTCTACTGAAGTTGTAGAGAAATCTCTTGTGGTTCTGTGTGTATCAGTGATCCTGGATGTGTCTTCTACACCTGTAGTCTCTGCTGTCGGAGAGGTGGATCCTTTTAGGGTTGTTGATTGTAAACAGGTCTGTTCTTTTGTTGTTGTTGGGACTATTGATATAGTTGTATCCTCTGTACTTGTAATTTTTACAGTAGTTATTTCTGCCGTCGTTGTTACAATGTCATCAGATGTTGCTGAAGCACTTTCTGTTGGTTTATCTGTTATAGTAGAGGAGAGATCAGGTGTTGTTTCTATTGTAGTTGTAGAGAATTCTCTTGTGGTTCTGTGTGTATCAGTGATCCTGGATGTGTCTTCTAAATCTGTAGTCTCTGCTGTCGGAGAGGTGGATCCTTTTAGGGTTGTTGATTGTAAACTGGTCTGTTCTATTGTTGTTGTTGGGACTATTGATATAGTTGTACCCTCTGTATCTGTAATTTTTAAAGTAGTTATTTCTGCCGTCGTTGTTACAATATCATCAGATGTAGCTGTAGCACTTGCTGTTGGTTTATCTGTTATAGCAGTGGAAAGATCAGGAGTTGTTTCTATTGCAGTTGTAGAGAAATCTCTTGTGGTTCTGTGTGTTTCAGTGATCCTGGATGTGTCTTCTACACCTGTAGTCTCTGCTTTCGGAGAGGTGGATCCTTTTAGGGTTGTTGATTGTAAAGTGGTCTGTTCTATTGTTGTTGTTGGGACTATTGATATAGTTGTACCCTCTGTATTTGTAATTTTTAAAGTAGTTATTTCTGCCGTGGTTGTTACAATATCATCAGATGTTGCTGTGACACTTGCTGTTGGTTTATCTGTGATAGTAGAGGATATATCAGGTGTTGTTTCTATTGTCAATGTAGAGAAATCTCTTGTGGTTCTGTGTGTATCAGTGATCCTGGATGTGTCTTCTACACCTGTAGTCCCTGCTGTCGGAAAGGTAGATCCTTTTAGGGTTGTTGATTGTAAAGTGGTCTGTTCTATTGTTGTTGATGGGACTATTGATAAAGTTGTACCCTCTGTATTTGTAATTTTGAAAGTAGTTATTTCTGCCGTCGTAGTTACAATATCATCAGATGTTGCTGTAGTACTTGCTGTTGGTTTATCTGTTATAGTAGAGGAGAGCTCAGTAGTTGTCTCTATTGCAGTTGTAGAGAAATCTCTTGTGGTTCTGTGTGTATCAGTGATCCTGGATGTGTCTTCTACACCTGTAGTCTCTGCTGTCGGAGATGTGGATCCTTTTAAAGTTGTTGATAGTAAAGTGGTCTGTTCTATTTTTGTTGTTGGGACTATTGATATAGTTGTATCCTCTGTATTTGTAATTTTTAAAGTAGTTATTTCTGCCGTGGTTGTTACAACATCATCAGATGTTGCTGTAACACTTGCTGTTGGTTTATCTGTTATAGTAGAGGAGAGATCAGGTGTTGTTTCTATTGTAGTTGTAGAAAAATCTCTTGTGGTTCTGTGTGTATCAGTGATCCTGGAAGTGTCTTCTACACCTGAAGTCTCTGCTGTCGGAGAGGTGGATCCTTTTAGGGTTGTTGATTGTAAAGTGGTCTGTTCTATTTTTGTTGTTGGGACTATTGATATAGTTGTATCCTCTGTACTTGTAATTTTTAAAGTAGGTATTTCTACCGTCGTTGTTACAATGTCATCAGATGTTGCTGTAGCACTTGCTGTTGGTTTATCTGTTATAGTAGAGGAGAGATCAGAAGTTGTTTCTATTACAGATGTAGAGAAATCTCTTGTGGTTCTGTGTGTATCAGTGATCCTGGATGTGTCTTCTACACCTGTAGTCTCTGTTGTCGGAGATGTGGATCCTTTTAAAGTTGTTGATTGTAAAGTGGTCTGTTCTATTGTTGTTGTTGGGACTATTGATATAGTTGTATCCTCTATACTTGTAATTTTTACAGTAGATATTTCTGCCGTCGTTGTTACTATGTCATCAGATGTTGCTGTAGCACTTGCTGTTGGTTTATATGTTATAGTAGAGGAGAGATCAGGTGTTGTTTCTATTGCAGTTGTAGAGAAATCTCTTGTGGTTCTGTGTGTATCAGTGATCCTGGATGTGTCTTCTAAATCTGTAGTCTCTGCTGTCGGAGCAGAGGATCCTTTTAGGGTTGTTGATTGTAAAGTGGTCTGTTCTATTGTTGTTGTTGGGACTATTGATATAGTTGTATCCTCTGTACTTGTAATTTTTACAGTAGTTATTTCTGCCGTGGTTGTTACAATATCATCAGATGTTGCTGTAACACTTGCTGTTGGTTTATCTGTTATAATAGAGGAGAGATCAGGAGTTGTTTTTTTTGTCAATGTAGAGAAATCTCTTGTGGTTCTGTGTGTATCAGTGATCCTGGATGTGTCTTCTACACCTGTAGTCTCTGCTGTCGGAGAGGTGGATCCTTTTAGGGTTGTTGATTGTAAAGTGGTCTGTTCTATTGTTTTTGTTGGGACTATTGATATAGTTGTATCCTCTGTATTTGTAATTTTTAAAGTAGTTATTTCTGCCATCGTTGTTACAATGTCATCAGATGTTGCTGTAGCACTTGCTGTTGGTTTATCTGTTATAGTAGAGGAGAGATCAGAAGTTGTTTCTATTGTCAATGTAGAGAAATCTTTTGTGGTTCTGTGTGTATCAGTGATCCTGGATGTGTCTTCTAAATCTGTAGTCTCTGCTGTCAGAGAGGTGGATCCTTTTAGGGTTGTTGATTGTAAACTGGTCTGTTCTATTGTTGTTGTTGGAACTATTGATATAGTTGTACCCTTTGTATTTGTAATTTTTAAAGTTGTTATTTCTGCCGAGGTTGTTACAATATCATCAGATGTTGCTGTAACACTTGCTGTTGGTTTATCTGTTATAGTAGAGGAGAGATCAGTAGTTGTCTCTATTGCAGTTGTAGAGAAATCTCTTGTGGTTCTGTGTGTATCAGTGATCCTGGATGTGTCTTCTACACCTGTAGTCTCTGCTGTCGGAGAGGTGGATCCTTTTAGGGTTGCTGATTGTAAAGTGGTCTGTTCTATTGTTGTTGTTGGGACTATTGATATAGTTGTATCCTCTGTACTTGTAATTTTTACAGTAGATATTTCTGCCGTCGTTGTTACAATGTCATCAGATGTTGCTGTAGCACTTGCTGTTGGTTTATCTGTTATAGAAGTGGAGAGATCAGGTGCTGTTTCTATTGTAGTTGTAGAGAAATCTCTTGTGGTTCTGTGTGTATCAGTGATCCTGGATGTGTCTTCTACACCTGTAGTCTCTGCTGTCAGAGAGGTGGATCCTTTTAGGGTTGCTGATTGTAATCTGGTCTGTTCTATTGTTGTTGTTGGGACTATTGATATAGTTGTACCCTCTGTATTTGTAATTTTTAAAGTAGTTATTTCTGCCGTCGTTGTTACAATATCAACAGATGTTGCTGTAACACTTGCTGTTGGTATATCTGTTATAGTAGAGGAGAGATCAGGAGTTGTTTCTATTGTAGTTGTAGAGAAATCTCTTGTTGTTCTGTGTGTATCAGTGATCCTGGATGTGTCATCTACACCTGTAGTCTCTGCTGTCGGAGAGGTGGATCCTTTTAGGGTTGTTGATTGTAAAGTGGTTTGCTCTATTGTTGTTGTTGGAACTATTGATATAGTTGTAGCCTCTGTATTTGTAATTTTTAAAGTAGATATTTCTGCCGTGGTTGTTACAATATCATCAGATGATGCTGTAACACTTGCTGTTGGTTTATCTGTTATAGTAGAGGAGAGATCAGGTGTTGTTTCTATTGTAGTTGTAGAGAAGTCTCTTGTGGTTCTGTGTGTATCAGTGATCCTGGATGTGTCTTCGACACCTGTAGTCTCTACTGTCAGAGAGGTGGATCCTTTTAGGGTTGTTGATTGTAAAGTGGTCTGTTCTATTGTTGTTGTTGGGACTGTTGATATAGTTGTATCCTCTGTATTTGTAATTTTTAAAGTAGTTACTTCTGCCTTGGTTGTTACAATATCATCAGATGTTGCTGTAACACTTGCTGTTGGTTTATCTGTTATAGTAGAGGAGAGATCAGCAGTTTTTTCTATTGTAGTTGTAGAGAAATCTCTTGTGGTTCTGTGTGTATCAGTGATCCTGGATGTGTCTTCGACACCTGTAGTCTCTACTGTCGGAGAGGTGGATCCTTTTAGGGTTGTTGATTGTAAAGTGGTCTGTTCTATTGTTGTTGTTGGGACTATTGATATAGTTGTACCCTCTGTATTTGTAATTTTTAAAGTAGTTATTTCTGCCGTCGTTGTTACAATGTCATCAGATGTTGCTGTAGCACTTGCTGTTGGTTTATCTGTTATAGTAGGGGAGAGATCAGTAGTTGTCTCTATTGCAGTTGTAGAGAAATCTCTTGTGGTTCTGTGTGTATCAGTGATCCTGGATGTGTCTTCTACACCTGTAGTCTCTGCTGTTGGAGAGGTGGATCCTTTTAGGGTTGATGATTGTAAAGTGGACTCTTCTGTTGTTGTTGGTGGAACTATAGATATAGTTGTACCCTCTGTATTTGTAATTTTTACAGTAGATATTTCTGCCGTCGTTGTTACAATGTCATCAGATGTTGCTGTAGCACTTGCTGTTGGTTTATCTGTTAAGGTAGAGGAGAGATAAGGAGTTGTTTCTATTGTCAATGTAGAGAAATCTTTTGTGGTTCTGTGTGTATCAGTGATCCTGGATGTGTCTTCTACACCTGTAGTCTCTGCTGTCGGAGAGGTGGATCCTTTTAGGGTTGTTGATTTTAAAGTAGTCAGTTCTATTGTTGTTGTTGGGACTATTGATATAGTTGTACCCTCTGTATTTGTAATTTTTAACGTAGTTATTTCTGCCGTGGTTGTTACAATATCATCAGATGTTGCTGTAACACTTGCTGTTGGTTTATCTGTAATAGTAGAGGAGAGATCAGGTGTTGTTTCTGTTGTAGTTGTAGAGAAATCTCTTGTGGTTCTGTGTGTATCAGTGATCCTTGATGTGTCTTCTACACCTGAAGTCTCTGCTGTCGGAGAGGTGGATCCTTTTAGGGTTGTTGATTGTAAAGTGGTTTGTTCTATTGTTGTTGTTGGGACTATTGATATAGTTGTACCCACTGTATTTGTAATTTTTAAAGTAGTTATTTCTTCCGTTGTTGTTACAATATCATCAGATGTTGCTGTAACACTACCTGTTGGTTTATCTGTTATAGTAGAGGAGATATCAGGAGTTATTTCTATTGTCAATGTAGAGAAATCTGTTGTGGTTCTTTGTGTATCAGTGATACTGGATGTGTCTTCTACACCTGTAGTCTCTGCTGTCGGAGAGGTGGATCCTTTTAGGGTTGTTGATTGTAAAGTGGTCTGTTCTATTGTTGTTGTTGGGACTATTGATATAGTTGTACCCTCTGTACTGGTAATTTTTAAAGTAGTTATTCCTGCCGTGGTTGTTACAATATCATCAGAAGTTGCTGTGGCACTTGCTGTTGGTTTATCTGTTATAGTAGAGGAGAGATCAGGTGTTGTTTCTATTGTAGTTGTAGAGAAATCTCTTGTGGTTCTGTGTGTATCAGTTATCCTGGATGTGTCTTCTACACCTGTAGTCTCTGCTGTCGGAGAGGTGGATCCTTTTAGGGTTGTTGATTGTAAACTGGTCTGTTCTATTGTTGTTGTTGGGACTATTGATATAGTTGTACCCTCTGTATTTGTAAATTTTAAAGTAGTTATTTCTTCCGTTGTTGTTACAATATCATCAGATGTAGCTGTAACACTTGCTGTTGGTTTATCTGTTATAGTAGAGGAGAGATCAGGTGTTGTTTCTATTGTAGTTGTAGAGAAATCTCTTGTGGTTCTGTGTGTATCAGTGATCCTGGATGTGTCTTCTACACCTGAAGTCTCTGCTGTCGGAGAGGTGGATCCTTTTAGGGTTGTTGATTGTAAAGTGGTTTTTTCTATTGTTGTTGTTGGGACTATTGATATAGTTGTACCCTCTTTATTTGTAATTTTTAAAGTAGTTATTTCTTCCGTTGTTGTTACAATATAATCAGATGTTGCTGTAACATTTGCTGTTGGTTTATCTGTTATAGTAGAGGAGATATCAGGAGTTGTTTCCATTGTCAATGTAGAGAAATCTGTTGTGGTTCTTTGTGTATCAGTGATCCTGGAAGTGTCTTCTACACCTGTAGTCTCTGCTGTCGGAGACGTGAATCCTTTTAGTGTTGTTGATTGTAAACTGGTCTGTTCTATTGTTGTTGTTGGGACTATTGATATAGTCGTATCCTCTGTATTTGTAATTTTTAAAGTAGTTATATCTGCCGTCGTTGTTACAATGTTATCAGATATTGCTGTAGCACTTGCTGTTGGTTTATCTGTTATAGTAGAGGAGAGCTCGGTAGTTGTCTCTATTACAGATGTAGAGAAATCTCTTGTGGTTCTGTGTGTATCAGTGATCCTGGATGTGTCTTCTACACCTGTAGTCTTTGCTGTCGGAGAGGTGGATCCTTTTAGGGTTGTTGATTGTAAAGTGGTTTGTTCTATTGTTATTGTTGGGACTATTGATATAGTTGTACCCTCTGTATTTGTAATTTTTAAAGTAGTTATTTCTGCCGTGGTTGTTACAATATCATCAGATGTTGCTGTAACACTTGCTGTTGGTTTATCTGTTATAGTAGAGGAGAGATCAGGAGTTGTTTCTATTACAGATGTAGAGAAATCTCTTGTGGTTCTGTGTGTATCAGTGATTCTGGATGTGTCTTCTACACCTGTAGTCTCTGCTGTCGGAGAGGTGGATCCTTTCAGGGTTGTTGATTGTAAAGTGGTCTGTTCTATTGTTGTTGTTGGGACTATTGATATAGTTGTACCCTCTGTATTTGTAATTTTTAAAGTAGTTAGTTCTGCCGTGGTTGTTACAATATCATCAGATGTTGCTGTAGCACTTGCTGTTGGTTTATCTGTTATAGTAGAGGAGAGATCAGGTGTTGTTTCTATAGTAGTTGTAGAGAAATCTCTTGTGGTTCTGTGTGTATCAGTGATCCTGGATGTGTCTTCTACACCTGTAGTCTCTGCTGTCGGAGAGGTGGATCCTTTTAGAGTTGTTGATTGTAAAGTAGTCTGTTCTATTGTTGTTGTTGGGACTATTGATATAGTTATATCCTCTGTACTTGTAATTTTTACAGTAGATATTTCGGCCGTCGTTGTTACAATGTCATCAGATGTTGCTGTAGCACTTGCTGTTGGTTTATCTGTTATAGTAGAGGAGAGATGAGGTGCTGTTTCTATTGTAGTTGTAGAGAAAGCTCTTGTGGTTCTGTGTGTATCAGTGATCCTGGATGTGTCTTCAATACCTGTAGTCTCTGCTGTCGGAGAGGTGGATCCTTTTAGGGTTGTTGATTGTAAAGAGGTTTGTTCTATTGTTGTTGTTGGGACTATTGATATAGTTGTACCCTCTGTATTTGTAATTTTTAAAGTAGTTATTTCTGCCGTCGTTGTTACAATATCATCAGATGTTGCTGTAGCACTTGCAGTTGGTTTATCTGTTATAGTAGAGGAGAGATCAGGTGTTGTTTCTATTGTAGTTGTAGAGAAATCTCTTGTGGTTCTGTGTGTATCAGTGATCCTGGATGTGTCTTCTACACCTGTAGTCTCTGCTGTCGGAGAGGTGGATCCTTTTAGGGTTGTTGATTGTAAAGTGGTCTGTTCTATTGTTTTTGTTGGGACTATTGATATAGTTGTATCCTCTGTATTTGTAATTTTTAAAGTAGTTATTTCTGCCATCGTTGTTACAATGTCATCAGATGTTGCTGTAGCACTTGCTGTTGGTTTATCTGTTATAGTAGAGGAGAGATCAGAAGTTGTTTCTATTGTCAATGTAGAGAAATCTTTTGTGGTTCTGTGTGTATCAGTGATCCTGGATGTGTCTTCTAAATCTGTAGTCTCTGCTGTCAGAGAGGTGGATCCTTTTAGGGTTGTTGATTGTAAACTGGTCTGTTCTATTGTTGTTGTTGGAACTATTGATATAGTTGTACCCTTTGTATTTGTAATTTTTAAAGTTGTTATTTCTGCCGAGGTTGTTACAATATCATCAGATGTTGCTGTAACACTTGCTGTTGGTTTATCTGTTATAGTAGAGGAGAGATCAGTAGTTGTCTCTATTGCAGTTGTAGAGAAATCTCTTGTGGTTCTGTGTGTATCAGTGATCCTGGATGTGTCTTCTACACCTGTAGTCTCTGCTGTCGGAGAGGTGGATCCTTTTAGGGTTGCTGATTGTAAAGTGGTCTGTTCTATTGTTGTTGTTGGGACTATTGATATAGTTGTATCCTCTGTACTTGTAATTTTTACAGTAGATATTTCTGCCGTCGTTGTTACAATGTCATCAGATGTTGCTGTAGCACTTGCTGTTGGTTTATCTGTTATAGAAGTGGAGAGATCAGGTGCTGTTTCTATTGTAGTTGTAGAGAAATCTCTTGTGGTTCTGTGTGTATCAGTGATCCTGGATGTGTCTTCTACACCTGTAGTCTCTGCTGTCAGAGAGGTGGATCCTTTTAGGGTTGCTGATTGTAATCTGGTCTGTTCTATTGTTGTTGTTGGGACTATTGATATAGTTGTACCCTCTGTATTTGTAATTTTTAAAGTAGTTATTTCTGCCGTCGTTGTTACAATATCAACAGATGTTGCTGTAACACTTGCTGTTGGTATATCTGTTATAGTAGAGGAGAGATCAGGAGTTGTTTCTATTGTAGTTGTAGAGAAATCTCTTGTTGTTCTGTGTGTATCAGTGATCCTGGATGTGTCATCTACACCTGTAGTCTCTGCTGTCGGAGAGGTGGATCCTTTTAGGGTTGTTGATTGTAAAGTGGTTTGCTCTATTGTTGTTGTTGGAACTATTGATATAGTTGTAGCCTCTGTATTTGTAATTTTTAAAGTAGATATTTCTGCCGTGGTTGTTACAATATCATCAGATGATGCTGTAACACTTGCTGTTGGTTTATCTGTTATAGTAGAGGAGAGATCAGGTGTTGTTTCTATTGTAGTTGTAGAGAAGTCTCTTGTGGTTCTGTGTGTATCAGTGATCCTGGATGTGTCTTCGACACCTGTAGTCTCTACTGTCAGAGAGGTGGATCCTTTTAGGGTTGTTGATTGTAAAGTGGTCTGTTCTATTGTTGTTGTTGGGACTGTTGATATAGTTGTATCCTCTGTATTTGTAATTTTTAAAGTAGTTACTTCTGCCTTGGTTGTTACAATATCATCAGATGTTGCTGTAACACTTGCTGTTGGTTTATCTGTTATAGTAGAGGAGAGATCAGCAGTTTTTTCTATTGTAGTTGTAGAGAAATCTCTTGTGGTTCTGTGTGTATCAGTGATCCTGGATGTGTCTTCGACACCTGTAGTCTCTACTGTCGGAGAGGTGGATCCTTTTAGGGTTGTTGATTGTAAAGTGGTCTGTTCTATTGTTGTTGTTGGGACTATTGATATAGTTGTACCCTCTGTATTTGTAATTTTTAAAGTAGTTATTTCTGCCGTCGTTGTTACAATGTCATCAGATGTTGCTGTAGCACTTGCTGTTGGTTTATCTGTTATAGTAGGGGAGAGATCAGTAGTTGTCTCTATTGCAGTTGTAGAGAAATCTCTTGTGGTTCTGTGTGTATCAGTGATCCTGGATGTGTCTTCTACACCTGTAGTCTCTGCTGTTGGAGAGGTGGATCCTTTTAGGGTTGATGATTGTAAAGTGGACTCTTCTGTTGTTGTTGGTGGAACTATAGATATAGTTGTACCCTCTGTATTTGTAATTTTTACAGTAGATATTTCTGCCGTCGTTGTTACAATGTCATCAGATGTTGCTGTAGCACTTGCTGTTGGTTTATCTGTTAAGGTAGAGGAGAGATAAGGAGTTGTTTCTATTGTCAATGTAGAGAAATCTTTTGTGGTTCTGTGTGTATCAGTGATCCTGGATGTGTCTTCTACACCTGTAGTCTCTGCTGTCGGAGAGGTGGATCCTTTTAGGGTTGTTGATTTTAAAGTAGTCAGTTCTATTGTTGTTGTTGGGACTATTGATATAGTTGTACCCTCTGTATTTGTAATTTTTAACGTAGTTATTTCTGCCGTGGTTGTTACAATATCATCAGATGTTGCTGTAACACTTGCTGTTGGTTTATCTGTAATAGTAGAGGAGAGATCAGGTGTTGTTTCTGTTGTAGTTGTAGAGAAATCTCTTGTGGTTCTGTGTGTATCAGTGATCCTTGATGTGTCTTCTACACCTGAAGTCTCTGCTGTCGGAGAGGTGGATCCTTTTAGGGTTGTTGATTGTAAAGTGGTTTGTTCTATTGTTGTTGTTGGGACTATTGATATAGTTGTACCCACTGTATTTGTAATTTTTAAAGTAGTTATTTCTTCCGTTGTTGTTACAATATCATCAGATGTTGCTGTAACACTACCTGTTGGTTTATCTGTTATAGTAGAGGAGATATCAGGAGTTATTTCTATTGTCAATGTAGAGAAATCTGTTGTGGTTCTTTGTGTATCAGTGATACTGGATGTGTCTTCTACACCTGTAGTCTCTGCTGTCGGAGAGGTGGATCCTTTTAGGGTTGTTGATTGTAAAGTGGTCTGTTCTATTGTTGTTGTTGGGACTATTGATATAGTTGTACCCTCTGTACTGGTAATTTTTAAAGTAGTTATTCCTGCCGTGGTTGTTACAATATCATCAGAAGTTGCTGTGGCACTTGCTGTTGGTTTATCTGTTATAGTAGAGGAGAGATCAGGTGTTGTTTCTATTGTAGTTGTAGAGAAATCTCTTGTGGTTCTGTGTGTATCAGTTATCCTGGATGTGTCTTCTACACCTGTAGTCTCTGCTGTCGGAGAGGTGGATCCTTTTAGGGTTGTTGATTGTAAACTGGTCTGTTCTATTGTTGTTGTTGGGACTATTGATATAGTTGTACCCTCTGTATTTGTAAATTTTAAAGTAGTTATTTCTTCCGTTGTTGTTACAATATCATCAGATGTAGCTGTAACACTTGCTGTTGGTTTATCTGTTATAGTAGAGGAGAGATCAGGTGTTGTTTCTATTGTAGTTGTAGAGAAATCTCTTGTGGTTCTGTGTGTATCAGTGATCCTGGATGTGTCTTCTACACCTGAAGTCTCTGCTGTCGGAGAGGTGGATCCTTTTAGGGTTGTTGATTGTAAAGTGGTTTTTTCTATTGTTGTTGTTGGGACTATTGATATAGTTGTACCCTCTTTATTTGTAATTTTTAAAGTAGTTATTTCTTCCGTTGTTGTTACAATATAATCAGATGTTGCTGTAACATTTGCTGTTGGTTTATCTGTTATAGTAGAGGAGATATCAGGAGTTGTTTCCATTGTCAATGTAGAGAAATCTGTTGTGGTTCTTTGTGTATCAGTGATCCTGGAAGTGTCTTCTACACCTGTAGTCTCTGCTGTCGGAGACGTGAATCCTTTTAGTGTTGTTGATTGTAAACTGGTCTGTTCTATTGTTGTTGTTGGGACTATTGATATAGTCGTATCCTCTGTATTTGTAATTTTTAAAGTAGTTATATCTGCCGTCGTTGTTACAATGTTATCAGATATTGCTGTAGCACTTGCTGTTGGTTTATCTGTTATAGTAGAGGAGAGCTCGGTAGTTGTCTCTATTACAGATGTAGAGAAATCTCTTGTGGTTCTGTGTGTATCAGTGATCCTGGATGTGTCTTCTACACCTGTAGTCTTTGCTGTCGGAGAGGTGGATCCTTTTAGGGTTGTTGATTGTAAAGTGGTTTGTTCTATTGTTATTGTTGGGACTATTGATATAGTTGTACCCTCTGTATTTGTAATTTTTAAAGTAGTTATTTCTGCCGTGGTTGTTACAATATCATCAGATGTTGCTGTAACACTTGCTGTTGGTTTATCTGTTATAGTAGAGGAGAGATCAGGAGTTGTTTCTATTACAGATGTAGAGAAATCTCTTGTGGTTCTGTGTGTATCAGTGATTCTGGATGTGTCTTCTACACCTGTAGTCTCTGCTGTCGGAGAGGTGGATCCTTTCAGGGTTGTTGATTGTAAAGTGGTCTGTTCTATTGTTGTTGTTGGGACTATTGATATAGTTGTACCCTCTGTATTTGTAATTTTTAAAGTAGTTAGTTCTGCCGTGGTTGTTACAATATCATCAGATGTTGCTGTAGCACTTGCTGTTGGTTTATCTGTTATAGTAGAGGAGAGATCAGGTGTTGTTTCTATAGTAGTTGTAGAGAAATCTCTTGTGGTTCTGTGTGTATCAGTGATCCTGGATGTGTCTTCTACACCTGTAGTCTCTGCTGTCGGAGAGGTGGATCCTTTTAGAGTTGTTGATTGTAAAGTAGTCTGTTCTATTGTTGTTGTTGGGACTATTGATATAGTTATATCCTCTGTACTTGTAATTTTTACAGTAGATATTTCGGCCGTCGTTGTTACAATGTCATCAGATGTTGCTGTAGCACTTGCTGTTGGTTTATCTGTTATAGTAGAGGAGAGATGAGGTGCTGTTTCTATTGTAGTTGTAGAGAAAGCTCTTGTGGTTCTGTGTGTATCAGTGATCCTGGATGTGTCTTCAATACCTGTAGTCTCTGCTGTCGGAGAGGTGGATCCTTTTAGGGTTGTTGATTGTAAAGAGGTTTGTTCTATTGTTGTTGTTGGGACTATTGATATAGTTGTACCCTCTGTATTTGTAATTTTTAAAGTAGTTATTTCTGCCGTCGTTGTTACAATATCATCAGATGTTGCTGTAGCACTTGCAGTTGGTTTATCTGTTATAGTAGAGGAGAGATCAGGTGTTGTTTCTATTGTAGTTGTAGAGAAATCTATTGTGGTTCTGTGTGTATCAGTGATCCTGGATGTGTCTTCTACACCTGAAGTGTCTGCTGTCGGAGAGGTGGATCCTTTTAGGGTTGTTGATTGTAAACTGGTCTGTTCTATTGTTGTTGTTGGGACTATTGATATAGTTGTACCCTCTGTATTTGTAATTTTTAAAGTAGTTATTTCTGCCGTCGTTGTTACAATATCATCAGATGTTGCTGTAGCACTTGCAGTTGGTTTATCTGTTATAGTAGAGGAGAGATCAGGTGTTGTTTCTATTGTAGTTGTAGAGAAATCTATTGTGGTTCTGTGTGTATCAGTGATCCTGGATGTGTCTTCTACACCTGAAGTGTCTGCTGTCGGAGAGGTGGATCCTTTTAGGGTTGTTGATTGTAAACTGGTCTGTTCTATTGTTGTTGTTGGGACTATTGATATAGTTGTACCCTCTGTATTTGTAATTTTTAAAGTAGTTATTTCTGCTGTGGTTGTTACAATATCATCAGATGTTGCTGTAACACTTACTGTTGGTTTATCTGTTATAGTAGAGGAGAGCTCAGGAGTTGTCTCTATTGCAGTTGTAGAGAAATCTCTTGTGGTTCTGTGTGTATCAGTGATCCTGGATGTGTCTTCTACACCTGTAGTCTCTGCTGTCGAAGAGGTGGAACCTTTTAGGGTTGTCGATTGTAAAGTGGTCTGTTCTATTGTTGTTGTTGGGACTATTGATATAGTTGTACCCTCTGTATTTGTAATTTTTAATGTAGTTATTTCTGCTTTGGTTGTAACACTATCATCAGATGTTGCTGTAACACTTTCTGTTGGTTTATCTGTTATAGTAGAGGAGAGATCAGGTGTTGTTTCTATTGAAGTTGTAGAGAAATCTCTTGTGGTTCTGTGTGTATCAGTGATCCTGGATGTGTCTTCTACACCTGTAGTCTCTGCTGTCGGAGAGGTGGATCCTTTTAGGGTTGTTGATTGTAAAGTGGTCTGTTCTTTTGTTGTTGTTGGGACTATTGATATAGTTGTACCCTCTGTATTTGTAATTTTTAAAGTAGTTATTTCTGCTTTGGTTGTAACACTATCATCAGATGTTGCTGTAACACTTGCTGTTGGTTTATCTGTTATAGTAGAGGAGAGATCAGGTGTTGTTTCTACTGAAGTTGTAGAGAAATCTCTTGTGGTTCTGTGTGTATCAGTGATCCTGGATGTGTCTTCTACACCTGTAGTCTCTGCTGTCGGAGAGGTGGATCCTTTTAGGGTTGTTGATTGTAAAGAGGTCTGTTCTTTTGTTGTTGTTGGGACTATTGATATAGTTGTATCCTCTGTACTTGTAATTTTTACAGTAGTTATTTCTGCCGTCGTTGTTACAATGTCATCAAATGTTGCTGAAGCACTTTCTGTTGGTTTATCTGTTATAGTAGAGGAGAGATCAGGTGTTGTTTCTATTGTAGTTGTAGAGAATTCTCTTGTGGTTCTGTGTGTATCAGTGATCCTGGATGTGTCTTCTAAATCTGTAGTCTCTGCTGTCGGAGAGGTGGATCCTTTAAGGGTTGTTGATTGTAAACTGGTCTGTTCTATTGTTGTTGTTGGGACTATTGATATAGTTGTACCCTCTGTATCTGTAATTTTTAAAGTAGTTATTTCTGCCGTCGTTGTTACAATATCATCAGATGTAGCTGTAGCACTTGCTGTTGGTTTATCTGTTATAGCAGTGGAAAGATCAGGAGTTGTTTCTATTGCAGTTGTAGAGAAATCTCTTGTGGTTCTGTGTGTTTCAGTAATCCTGGATGTGTCTTCTACACCTGTAGTCTCTGCTTTCGGAGAGGTGGATCCTTTTAGGGTTGTTGATTGTAAAGTGGTCTGTTCTATTGTTGTTGTTGGGACTATTGATATAGTTGTACCCTCTGTATTTGTAATTTTTAAAGTAGTTATTTCTGCCGTGGTTGTTACAATATCATCAGATGTTGCTGTGACACTTGCTGTTGGTTTATCTGTGATAGTAGAGGATATATCAGGTGTTGTTTCTATTGTCAATGTAGAGAAATCTCTTGTGGTTCTGTGTGTATCAGTGATCCTGGATGTGTCTTCTACACCTGTAGTCCCTGCTGTCGGAAAGGTAGATCCTTTTAGGGTTGTTGATTGTAAAGTGGTCTGTTCTATTGTTGTTGATGGGACTATTGATAAAGTTGTACCCTCTGTATTTGTAATTTTGAAAGTAGTTATTTCTGCCGTCGTAGTTACAATATCATCAGATGTTGCTGTAGTACTTGCTGTTGGTTTATCTGTTATAGTAGAGGAGAGCTCAGTAGTTGTCTCTATTGCAGTTGTAGAGAAATCTCTTGTGGTTCTGTGTGTATCAGTGATCCTGGATGTGTCTTCTACACCTGTAGTCTCTGCTGTCGGAGATGTGGATCCTTTTAAAGTTGTTGATAGTAAAGTGGTCTGTTCTATTTTTGTTGTTGGGACTATTGATATAGTTGTATCCTCTGTATTTGTAATTTTTAAAGTAGTTATTTCTGCCGTGGTTGTTACAACATCATCAGATGTTGCTGTAACACTTGCTGTTGGTTTATCTGTTATAGTAGAGGAGAGATCAGGTGTTGTTTCTATTGTAGTTGTAGAAAAATCTCTTGTGGTTCTGTGTGTATCAGTGATCCTGGAAGTGTCTTCTACACCTGAAGTCTCTGCTGTCGGAGAGGTGGATCCTTTTAGGGTTGTTGATTGTAAAGTGGTCTGTTCTATTTTTGTTGTTGGGACTATTGATATAGTTGTATCCTCTGTACTTGTAATTTTTAAAGTAGGTATTTCTACCATCGTTGTTACAATGTCATCAGATGTTGCTGTAGCACTTGCTGTTGGTTTATCTGTTATAGTAGAGGAGAGATCAGAAGTTGTTTCTATTAACGATGTAGAGAAATCTCTTGTGGTTCTGTGTGTATCAGTGCTCCTGGATGTGTCTTCTACACCTGTAGTCTCTGTTGTCGGAGATGTGGATCCTTTTAAAGTTGTTGATTGTAAAGTGGTCTGTTCTATTGTTGTTGTTGGGACTATTGATATAGTTGTATCCTCTATACTTGTAATTTTTACAGTAGATATTTCTGCCGTCGTTGTTACTATGTCATCAGATGTTGCTGTAGCACTTGCTGTTGGTTTATATGTTATAGTAGAGGAGAGATCAGGTGTTGTTTCTATTGCAGTTGTAGAGAAATCTCTTGTGGTTCTGTGTGTATCAGTGATCCTGGATGTGTCTTCTAAATCTGTAGTCTCTGCTGTCGGAGCAGAGGATCCTTTTAGGGTTGTTGATTGTAAAGTGGTCTGTTCTATTGTTGTTGTTGGGACTATTGATATAGTTGTATCCTCTGTACTTGTAATTTTTACAGTAGTTATTTCTGCCGTGGTTGTTACAATATCATCAGATGTTGCTGTAACACTTGCTGTTGGTTTATCTGTTATAATAGAGGAGAGATCAGGAGTTGTTTTTTTTGTCAATGTAGAGAAATCTCTTGTGGTTCTGTGTGTATCAGTGATCCTGGATGTGTCTTCTACACCTGTAGTCTCTGCTGTCGGAGAGGTGGATCCTTTTAGGGTTGTTGATTGTAAAGTGGTCTGTTCTATTGTTTTTGTTGGGACTATTGATATAGTTGTATCCTCTGTATTTGTAATTTTTAAAGTAGTTATTTCTGCCATCGTTGTTACAATGTCATCAGATGTTGCTGTAGCACTTGCTGTTGGTTTATCTGTTATAGTAGAGGAGAGATCAGGTGCTGTTTCTATTGTAGTTGTAGAGAAATCTCTTGTGGTTCTGTGTGTATCAGTGATCCTGGAAGTGTCTTCTACACCTTTAGTCTTTGCTGTCGGAGAGGTGGATCCTTTTAGGGTTGTTGATTGTAAAGTGCTTTGTTCTATTGCTGTTGTTGGGACTATTGATATAGTTGTACCCTCTGTATTTGTAATTTTTAAAGTAGTTATTTCTGCCGTGGTTGTTACAATATCATCAGATGTTGCTGTAACACTTGCTGTTGGTTTATCTGTTATAGTAGAGGAGATATCAGGAGTTGTTTCTATTACAGATGTAGAGAAATCTCTTGTGGTTCTGTGTGTATCAGTGATCCTGGATGTGTACTCTACACCTGTAATCTCTGCTGTCGGAGAGGGGGATCCTTTTAGGGTTGTTGATTGTAAAGTGGTCTGTTCTATTTTTGTTGTTGGGACTATTGATATAGTTGTATCCTCTGTACTTGTAATTTTTAAAGTAGTTATTTCTGCCGTCGTTGTTACAATGTCATCAGATGTTGCTGTAGCACTTGCTGTTGGTTTATCTGTTATAGTAGAGGAGAGATCAGAAGTTGTTTCTATTGTCAATGTAGAGAAATCTTTTGTGGTTCTGTGTGTATCAGTGATCCTGGATGTGTTTTCTACACCTGTAGTCTCTGCTGTCGGAGAGGTGGATCCTTTTATGGTTGTTGAATGTAAAGTGGTCTGTTCTATTGTTGTTGTTGGGACTATTGATATAGTTGTATCCTTTGTACTTGTAATTTTTACAGTAGTTATTTCTGCCGTCGTTGTTACAATGTCATCAGATGTTGCTGTAGCACTTGCTGTTGGTTTATCTGTTATAGTAGAGGAGAGATCAGAAGTTGTTTCTATTGTCAATGTAGAGAAATCTTTTGTGGTTCTGTGTGTATCAGTGATCCTGGATGTGTCTTCTAAATCTGTAGTCTCTGCTGTCAGAGAGGTGGATCCTTTTAGGGTTGTTGATTGTAAACTGGTCTGTTCTATTGTTGTTGTTGGAACTATTGATATAGTTGTACCCTTTGTATTTGTAATTTTTAAAGTTGTTATTTCTGCCGAGGTTGTTACAATATCATCAGATGTTGCTGTAACACTTGCTGTTGGTTTATCTGTTATAGTAGAGGAGAGATCAGTAGTTGTCTCTATTGCAGTTGTAGAGAAATCTCTTGTGGTTCTGTGTGTATCAGTGATCCTGGATGTGTCTTCTACACCTGTAGTCTCTGCTGTCGGAGAGGTGGATCCTTTTAGGGTTGCTGATTGTAAAGTGGTCTGTTCTATTGTTGTTGTTGGGACTATTGATATAGTTGTATCCTCTGTACTTGTAATTTTTACAGTAGATATTTCTGCCGTCGTTGTTACAATGTCATCAGATGTTGCTGTAGCACTTGCTGTTGGTTTATCTGTTATAGAAGTGGAGAGATCAGGTGCTGTTTCTATTGTAGTTGTAGAGAAATCTCTTGTGGTTCTGTGTGTATCAGTTATCCTGGATGTGTCTTCTACACTTGTAGTCTCTGCTGTCAGAGAGGTGGATCCTTTTAGGGTTGCTGATTGTAATCTAGTCTGTTCTATTGTTGTTGTTGGGACTATTGATATAGTTGTACCCTCTGTATTTGTAATTTTTAAAGTAGTTATTTCTGCCGTCGTTGTTACAATATCAACAGATGTTGCTGTAACACTTGCTGTTGGTATATCTGTTATAGTAGAGGAGAGATCAGGAGTTGTTTCTATTGTAGTTGTAGAGAAATCTCTTGTTGTTCTGTGTGTATCAGTGATCCTGGATGTGTCATCTACACCTGTAGTCTCTGCTGTCGGAGAGGTGGATCCTTTTAGGGTTGTTGATTGTAAAGTGGTTTGCTCTATTGTTGTTGTTGGAACTATTGATATAGTTGTAGCCTCTGTATTTGTAATTTTTAAAGTAGATATTTCTGCCGTGGTTGTTACAATATCATCAGATGATGCTGTAACACTTGCTGTTGGTTTATCTGTTATAGTAGAGGAGAGATCAGGTGTTGTTTCTATTGTAGTTGTAGAGAAGTCTCTTGTGGTTCTGTGTGTATCAGTGATCCTGGATGTGTCTTCGACACCTGTAGTCTCTACTGTCGGAGAGGTGGATCCTTTTAGGGTTGTTGATTGTAAAGTGGTCTGTTCTATTGTTGTTGTTGGGACTGTTGATATAGTTGTATCCTCTGTATTTGTAATTTTTAAAGTAGTTACTTCTGCCTTGGTTGTTACAATATCATCAGATGTTGCTGTAACACTTGCTGTTGGTTTATCTGTTATAGTAGAGGAGAGATCAGCAGTTTTTTCTATTGTAGTTGTAGAGAAATCTCTTGTGGTTCTGTGTGTATCAGTGATCCTGGATGTGTCTTCGACACCTGTAGTCTCTACTGTCGGAGAGGTGGATCCTTTTAGGGTTGTTGATTGTAAAGTGGTCTGTTCTATTGTTGTTGTTGGGACTATTGATATAGTTGTACCCTCTGTACTTGTAATTTTTACAGTAGATATTTCTGCCGTCGTTGTTACAATGTCATCAGATGTTGCTGTAGCACTTGCTGTTGGTTTATCTGTTATAGTAGAGGAGATACCAGGAGTTGTTTCTATTGTCAATGTAGAGAAATCTCTTGTGGTTCTGTGTGTATCAGTGATCCTGGATGTGTCTTCTACACCTGTAATCTCTACTGTCGGAGAGGGGGATCCTTTTACGGTTGTTGAGTGTAATGTGGTCTGTTCTATTGTTGTTGTTAGGACTATTGATATAGTTGTACCCTCTGTATTTGTAATTTTTAAAGTGGTTATTTCAGCCGTGGTTGTTACAATATCATCAGATGTTGCTGTAGCACTTACTGTTGGTTTATCTGTTATAGTAGATGAGAGATCAGAAGTTGTTTCTATTGTCAATGTAGAGAAATCTTTTGTGGTTCTGTGTGTATCAGTGATCCTGGATGTGTCTTCTAAATCTGTTGTCTCTGCTGTCGGAGATGTGGATCCTTTTAGGGTTGTTGATTGTAAACTGGTCTGTTGTATTGTTGTTGTTGGAATTATTGATATAGTTGTATCCTCTGTACTTGTAATTTTTACAGTAGTTATTTCTGCCGTCGTTGTTACAATGTCATCAAATGTTGCTGTAACACTTGCTGTTGGTTTATCTGTTATAGTAGAGGAGAGATCAGGAGTTGTTTCTATTGTAGTTGTAGAGAAATCTCTTGTGGTTCTGTGTGTATCAGTGATCCTGGATGTGTCTTCTACACCTGTAGTCTCTGCTGTCGGAGAGTTGGATCCTTTTAGGGTTGTTGATTGTAAAGTGGTCTGTTCTATTGTTGTTGGTGGAACTATTGATATAGTTGTACCCTCTGTATTTGTAATTTTTAAAGTGGTTATTTCTGCCGTGGTTGTTACAATATCATCAGAAGTTGCTGTTGCACTTGTTGTTGGTTTATCTGTTATAGTAAAAGAGAGCTCAGGCGTTATTTCTATTGTCAATGTAGAGAAATCTCTTGTGGTTCTGTGTGTATCAGTGATCCAGGATGTGTCTTCTACACCTGTAGACTCTACTGTCAGAGATATTGATCCTCCTAGGTTTTGTGTTGGTAAAGTTGTCTGTTCTTTTGTTGTTATTGGATTTACAGATATAGTTGTATCCTCTGTAATTTTTAAAGTAGTTATTTCTGACATCATTGTTACAATATTATCAGATGTTGCTGTAGCACTTTCTGTTGGTTTATCTGTTATTGCAGTGGAAAGATCAGGTGTTGTTTCTATTATAGTTGTAGAGAAATCTCTGGTGGTTCTGTGTGCATCAGTGATCCTGGATGTGTCTTCTACACCTGTAGTCTCTGCTGTTGGAGATGTTGATCCTTTGTAGAATAAGAAAACAATAACACACTGCTCTTCCACTTACAATGTCACAAGATTTATAATGAATAAGAAAATAATAACACACTGCTCTACACTTACAGTGTCACAAGATTTTTTATGAGTAAAACACTTCGCTACTACTTACAGCGTCACAAAACATTTTTGAATTAGAATAAGACACTGCACTAGTCACAAGATATTTTATGGAGAAGAAAATAATAACACACTGCGCTACCACTTACAGTGCCATATAATTTTTTATGAATAAGAAGAAAAGAATAACATACTTCGCTGTTACTTAGTGTCAGAATATTTTTTTATGAATAAGAATAACACACTGCACTACCACTTATAGGACCTCATTCAGAGTCGGTCGTTGCGGCCGCACGGTCGTACGCATACAATTTTTTTCTTTCTGCGCCTGCGCACGGCTAGCAGTGCGCATGTGTGTATACGAGCTATACCCATCAAAAATTCTGTTGGTCGTAGGGCTTCTGACACGGAAGTTGATTGCTAAAGTTGATTGACAGGAAAGACCGTTTGTTGGAGTATAAGGGGGTGGTGGTCTGCAAACGGAGGCGTTCTTCAGCGTTTCCAGGCGTTTTAGGGGAGTGCATAAATTACCTGCTTCGTACGACCAAGAATTGCGGATGCATGAAAATGTCACTCTACGAACAGGATGATCGTCCAGGCTAAGGTAGGCAAGAAGCGTCCGTAAGCCACAACAGTACAATCGTTCATCTGATGTTACCCGCGATGTTTCGATTTGGAACCACACAAACCAAGCAGCTAACATTGCTGCATTGTAACTATTAACACTGCTAATTACCTTGTAACTCATTTCACTTGCGTGTGCATTAGGGAATTCGTCACACAAATGTTTATTTGTGCTTTTTAAACCTTTTTTTGTAAAACAGTTTTTAAAACATCTAGCATTGTGTTTTGCGTAGCAGCCTTTTCAGATACCACACTTTTTAAACCTTGTATACATTGATATAGTTAAAGATAGACATTTTTGGTATTACATTTTTTAATTATTTTGAAATTTGCCTTTCAGCACAATTTAAATAGTAATTGTGACGGCAACATTTGTATATAATTAAATTACTAAAGAAAAAAAAAAAACATAAATTTTTTGTTTAAAAAACAAAAAAGAGCTTGAGACATTGGTGATAAGAAATATGGGGACTGGACAATAGGTGAGGGAGGAGATATCCAGGGCTACTTTCGCCATTTGGGCCAGCTCAGAGGAAGAGGTAAGCTATGGACAGCCGACTGGCGTGTAACACGCCGACTGGCCTGGCCAGAGGTAGAGGGGATACTTGCGGGGGTGGCTGTTGGGCTGCCAGTGGTGGTGGTCCTGGGAGGGAGGGAGTCTCGCTCCATCATGGCAGGTGGGTTGGCCTGCTCCTGGGTATTGGCCAAACGATCTAGGGCCCCAGCAATGGTCTCCAGGGCCACCGCCACCCTCACCAGAGTGGTCTCCATCCTCAGAAGAACACATGTGTTCTCCTGAGTTTGGGAGACCAACCTGGTGAGGAGAGGCACTGCTCGGTCTGATGGTTGCTCTGGAGTAGATTCCACAGGGTCCCCAGATGGAGTACTTAGATCCTCCCCTGCAGAATCTCCATCTGTGCTGGACCCAGACCTGACCACAGGAGCAGGCACTACCTCCTCTGAGTCTGGAATATAAAAAAAATATGTTTTATTTGTTTTCATAAAAAAAAATCGCATAGATGTTTGAGCTTTATACTTTTTGGCTACAAAAAAAATTACCTTCTTCAACATGTGGAGCATTGAAGTTGGCCATGTCAGTGTCCATAGTGGACAAGCCGACCATCTCCTCTTCCGTCACACATCCCTGAGCCAACGTCTCCAACCTCGTCAAGGCCAGCTCCTCAGGGATGGGACCACCACCTGTCCCCGCAGCATGGTCCACCTTACTCCGTAGCTTCCTCTTCAGTTGGTACTTGAAATACGTCCAGCTGTCAATGTGATTTTGGAAATTTTAAGGGTTAGTTTATTTAAATAAGATCAAGCTTTGGACTTCAGTACACTCACAATATCATTTTCTTACTGTTTATTAATGGCTTTCATGGTTCTGTAGGTTGTCCCCACAGCATTAACCCTGGATATCTCCTCCCAAATCCTGTCTTTGGCTCCAGCCCCCATATTTCTTGGGGCATTGACAAGGTTCTCCATTGTCATGGTCACCAATGTCTTAAGCTCGATCCATGAAAACGGAGGGTTTCTTGGCCTTGGCCTGCTTGGGCCCGCCTCCTCCTCCTCTACTGGTGGACTTTGATTCCCAGCACCTACAACATTGTTTAAATTAGATAAAATTATAAACATTTTTTAAGGGAAATATGAACAGTTCTCGTGTTGTTGAAAAAATGTGATTTGCACTTACCTGCCTCAGTTGGCCTCTGCTCACCATGCTCCTCGCTTGACATTTTGCTAACCTGTGAGAAAGCATGAAGAATACTGCTTGTGCAGACTTTTTAATAGATGTGAGCGCATCCCTGGATTGGTTACCCCTGTATCCTTATTTGCCTAACTACAAATGCACACCTTTTCTGCATTCCGTAATTACTGCGTGGGTTGTGCTAGATGTGAGTGCATCCCTGGATTGGTTACATATGCATCCTTATTTGCCTAACTACAAATGCACACCTTTCTTGCATGATTCAATAATTGGGGTTTATTTCTTTATTTAAGGCAAAGCCAAATGTTCCCTTACTTGTGGGTTGTAGTTGGTGTGATTTGTGGTGCAGGAAGGGATTATTAGTGGTTACATTGTTTGGAGTTGTTTGAGAGGTGCTTGTGTGAGTTGTTTGAGAAGTGCTTGTTTGGAGTTGTTTGAGAGGTGCTTATGTGAGTTGTTTGAGAGGTGCTTGTGTGTTGGTTGTGTCTTGTTTTTTTTTGTTTTGCTTTTTGGTAGTGGTTTTTTTTTTTCCTTTATTTTTGGTGGCTGTTTTTTGTGTTCCTTTATTTTTGGTGGTTGTTTTTTGTGTTCCTTTATTTTTGGTGCTGGTTTTTTTGTTCCTTTATTTTTGGTTGTGGTTTTTTTTTTGTGTTTTTTTTTGGTGGTGGTTTTTGGTTTTCAAATTTGTTTGGTGCATACATTTACAAAACCCTGTTACTTGTTATGTTTGAGCCGGTTACTTGTTCTGTTTGGATGGCCGGGCTTTTGTAGCCTTAAAAAAACAACATTATTAGAAGACTCAAGTAAGTGTGCCAGCCTACTGCATTTTTTTATTTATTTTCATTTTGTTCTACAATCCTAAAAAAATTAAATTTTTTGTTACTAATTTTTTATTGTAGTTTAAAATTTATTAAAGGTGTTTAACAGTCCATGTTGTACTTGAATCAGGTAAGTGTCTATTTATTTAAACCTACAATTATGTTTTTTTTTTATATTTTTTTCTTTTAATGTTTTTTTTTCTATTTGATAAATGTAAATTTGTACATTTAACAACAATTCATATTGCCCAATTTAAAAGTTAAGCTTTGTTTTAACAATAATAGTAGTAATATTGGTTTGGACTACAAAAATCTTCTAAATTTTTGTCTTCCATAAAAAAAACAACCATACAACAAATACACATGGACTTCCGAAAATGGCACTGCCCGACCCTGTAAGAATATGCACCATTATTATAAAGCTAAGTATTTTTGAACAAATAATCAAAAAACACTCTGTAGAACCAATTTAAATTATAAATTTAACTTTACAGAGCGATGTTGGACAGCTAATAGTGGCCATGTTGCCCCCCACCAACCTTCCTCAGCCTCCTCCTGGGCTTAGGCATAGGAGGCATGCAAGGGACAAGATATATAGAACACGTGTCACCCTTTTTGGAATGCCTGATGATGTGTGTAACCACTTATCGCCTGCCTCCAAATATTATCCTACACACTCTTTCAATAATAAAGAATGATCTAGAAAGTCAGATTCACATTCCAACAGCAATCTCACCACTTACACAGTTGTTGGCGGTGTTACATTTCTATGCCTCAGGGTCCTTCCAAACCACTGTGGGGCTGGTGGGTGGCCTCTCCCAGCCCTCATTTTCACGGATCCTGAGACGTGTGCTAGATGCATTTTTCAATCATCTAGCACATTTTATTAGTATGCCTTTGGATACATAAGCCCTTGATGTGGTAAAGCAGAAGTTTTTTGAAATTGCAGGCTTTCCACACGTCATAGGGGTAGTGGATGGCACTCACATAGCACTTCAGCCCCCTGCAAGCAGGGAACAAATATATAGGAACCGAAAACATTTCCATTCCGTAAATGTAAAGGTGCTATGTGATGCCTCCCTCCAGATCCTCTCCCTGAATGCCAAATTCCCAGGTTGCAGCCATGATGCGTACGTGATCCAGCATTCACGGATTTGGCCAAAATTAAGCACACTGCAAGCTGGTGATGCGTGGATTCTTGGTAAGTAAAAATCCAGTATGTATCTATAGTAATAGTGTAAACATGTTTTCATGGTAAATGTATGTATCTTTTGGTGTCCCATTTCCATCAGGTGACAGTGGATATCCTTGCATGCCCTTGCTGCTGACTCCTTATTTGACTCCCACACCAGGGCCCCAAACTCACTATAATGCCGCATTTACTGCCACCAGGCAGGAGATGGAGCACTGTATTGGCCTTTTAAAGTGCCGGTTCCGGTGTCTCCATCACTCTGGTGGTGCACTCATGTACTCGCCGGATATGGTTTCTCGCATTGTGGTCCTGTGTGGGATTTTACACAACATTGCAATAAGGAGTCGAGTACCCATGCAGCCAGAGGAGGCCTTGCCAGAGGATGGCCCCCCAGAGGAAGGTGTTGGGATGCTGTCGGGGGGGCCAGACGCGATTATTTTGTTTCACGTTTTTTTAGGTAGGAATATTTACTTATTTTTTTAGCAAAACACTTATTGCAAATGTATTTTAATGTGTACCTTTTTTTTTGTTTTCTTTTCCTACCAACCAAATCACAACACTTTCCAAAACCTGCAAAAATAATGGAACCCATTGGCAATACCCTGTATGTTTTTGGACAACACATTTAGCACGGATATACCCCAACATGTTTAGTTAATTTGCCTTTTGTGTTATTAATTTGTATGTTTTCCATTCAAAAATCTGTTTGGTTTTTACTATAGTTGTTTATGTCTAAGCTAGATGTTTTCTTTGGCCAAACCCTGAGGACATTTGTTATGTGTGAATCTATTATGAAATTCTTTTTATGAGTAAAAGCCTGTTGGCAACATGTTTGTTATTTAATAAATTTTTTCAAATAAATACAAATGTTTTTTTTTTTATATAAAAATGAAAGCCAGTTTGAGGTGGATAATGTATGCCAACCCCTAAATAAAAAATATACAACATTACTGCAAATGTTTTTAAGGTTTACTAATACATTTTTGCAGTTCTTACACTATGGAAAGGCACCCACCTTTGTTCACAAAGTTTTTAAAATGCAGAATTACACCCTTTAATGTGTGGCAAAAAAGAGGACAAATGTTTGAAACACAAAAACTTTATTGTAATATTTTTTTTTTTATGAAAAATGCAAAAAAAAGGAAACAAAATAACTAAATCCTCCAAACACCCCACAATTCTTTGGAGGCAGCAGTAGGCCTGCATTAAATAGCCACTTGTGTCTTGTAGCTCCTCCCTTATTTCCCTCAGGATGTGGGTTAGATCTGTGGACAAAAAAAAATTTTGGGGGATTAAATTCTTCATTAAAATTACAAACATTTGAACATTACACATTATTCAATGTACCAAAAAGTGGTTAAACACAATGAAGTTACGATGTGTTTGAAAGTATCAGCCACACAACATTATTAATAGGTTTATACTTTTATGTTGTTAAAATAATTTGAAACCCTAACTATGTGGCATAAGCCAAAAACCACTATGATGATGTTAAAAATAATGGGAGGTGTATTCTTAAGTCATGATGGCCATATCCTTAAAACACAATGCATGTATTCACTTCTAGAATGTTCTTGATAATCCTAAAATTAAATGTGTTTGTTTGCTATGGCAAACATCACTTTTCCTAATGAAGTTACATCTTAGTACATTTTAAACACAGTATACACAACATCAACAAGGGTAGTCTTTTTCCTAGCACCTTGCCAAGTTGTGTGACATGTTTTTTTACATTGTAACATACTAATCCTAATGTAATCATTATTTACTAAAAATACAAAACATTTTTTAAATGCCACAAAACCTATATTTTTGTGGCCCACAATAAAAAAAAGGCCCAGGCACAAAACCCAAGGTCGCAATTATGAAAAACAGCATTACTGCGCAATGTTTTTGACACCCATACTGAAATTACACCAAAAAAAACAACGGTAAAAAATTTGAACAAATACATGGATAACAAAAACACCCCAAAAAAACAAAACAAAAAAAAAACATACCCTCAGAGTGGTCGGGCACAATCACAGATGTTGCCGGAGATGCTTCCGGAGAAGGGGATACTGTGGAGTTGGGGGAATGGTGGAAATAGAGCAGGAAAGATCCAAGGGAGGGGATATTTGGACAATTTGGGATGAGTGGGCAGGGGAGGGAGGAACACTTGGGGAGTATTGGAAGAGGGAGGGAGGGTTACCACCCGCGCATGCATGGGGGGTTTCTGAGTACCTAGAAACCCCCCCTGCCAGCTGCTCCATCGCTGCGCATCTGAACTATTTTTTTCTTTTTAAAAGAGAAGCTCAGGCAACTGTGCCTGCTGTCATACTGTGCTGGCTGTAGGGGGAGCTGCAGCGGCAGCACACAGTCCCTCCTAGGCAGTTCACATGGAAGCACCAGCACTGTGAGAGGCTGAGAGGGAGCTGCTAACGGGTGACAGAGATTTGATCATACTGCCGGCAGTCTCTCCTGGACTCGAGCTGCACTGCAGGTCTGTGTATAACATGTGGGGTGCAATGATGCCAGAGCTGTATTTATTTGTGTTTTTAAGTGAGAGGTGTGTGTCGGTGTAGTCTTTGTCAGTGTGCGTGTGTGTGTCAGTGTGTGTCAGTGTGTGTGTCTGTGTCAGTGGTATGTGTCTGTGTCAGTGTGTGTGTCTGTATCAGTGTGTGAGTGTGTCTGTCAGTATGTGAGTGTGTGTGTCTGTGTCAGGGTTTGTGTCTGTGTCAGTGTGGGTCTGTAGTCTGTGTCAGTGTGTGTGTCTATATCTGTAGTCTGTGTCAGTGTGTGTGTGTATGTCTGTAGTCTGTGTCAGTGGTATGTGTCTGTGTCAGTGTGTGTGTCAGTGTGTGTGTCTGTGTCAGTGTGAGTGTGTCTGTGTCAGTATGTGAGTGTGTGTGTCTGTGTCAGTGTGTGTGTCTGTGTCAGTGTGTGTCTGTAGTCTGTGTCAGTGTGTGTGTCTATATCTGTAGTCTGTGTCAGTGTGTGTGTGTATGTCTATAGTCTGTGTCAGTGTGTGTGTCTGTAGTCTGTGTCAGTGTATGTGTCTGTGTCAGTATATGAGTGTGTGTGTCTGTAGTCTGTGTCAGTGTGTGTGTATGTCTGTAGTCTGTGTCAGTGTGTGTGTATGTCTGTAGTCTGTGTCAGTGTGTGTCTGTAGTCTGTGTCAGTGTGTGTGTCTATATCTGTAGTCTGTGTCAGTGTGTGTGTGTATGTCTGTAGTCTGTGTCAGTGGTATGTGTCTGTGTCAGTGTGTGTGTCAGTGTGTGTGTCTGTGTCAGTGTAAGTGTGTCTGTGTCAGTATGTGAGTGTGTGTGTCTGTGTCAGTGTGTGTGTCTGTGTCAGTGTGTGTCTGTAGTCTGTGTCAGTGTGTGTGTCTATATCTGTAGTCTGTGTCAGTGTGTGTGTGTATGTCTATAGTCTGTGTCAGTGTGTGTGTCTGTAGTCTGTGTCAGTGTATGTGTCTGTGTCAGTATATGAGTGTGTGTGTCTGTAATCTGTGTCAGTGTGTGTGTATGTCTGTAGTCTGTGTCAGTGTGTGTGTCTGTGTCAGTGTGTGTGTCTGTGTCAGTATATGAGTGTGTATGTCTGTAGTCTGTGTCAGTGTGTGTGTATGTCTGTAGTCTGTGTCAGTGTGTGTGTGTGTCTGCAGTCTGTGTCAGTGTGTGTGTATGTCTGTAGTAGGGGTGAGCGGGTTCGGATTTCTGAAATCCGAACCCCCCCGAGCCCCCCCGATCCGAGTCCGATCCGAGTCAGGCTCGACTTTTCCCGCCTGACTCGGATCTGAAATCGAGGCAAAACGTCATCATCCCGCCTTCCGAGTCTCGCGGGTTTTGGATCCTATATAAGGTACCCGCGTCGGCGCCATTTTCTCACTCGGCTGTGGACAGTGAAGAGGGAGGGTGGGAGTTAGGGCTGTGTAGTGTAGTGTAGTGTAGTGCTGCTGTTGTCCACTACTTCAAAGTCCATACAGGCTGGCTGTGTTGTGCTGTGCTGCTGTTGTTAATAGGGGCTGTGTCCACTACTTCAAAGTCCATAGGGGCTGGCTGGACTGTGTTGTGCAGTCAGTTCTCCATAGGGGCTGTGTCCACTCCAAAGTCCTGTGCAGTGTCCCAGTCCTAAAGGAGTGCTGTAGTGTTGTCCAGGGGGTGCTCTGTCCATCAGGGGTGCTCCCCCCAAGTGCTAAAAAAATAATATATTTTCTGTGTTTGTGAATTGTGTGCGCAGTAGCCGCACGTGCATCAACAAAGTAGTGCCAAGCGTGCGCCTGTGTCATAAGTAAAGGGCCGGCTGGCTTGACCGTTAAAGGGTGCTGTAACCCCCGAAAGTACACTCCAGTCCAAACCAAAAAAAAAATTATTTTCTGTGTTTGTGAATTGTGTGCGCAGTAGCCGCACGTGCATCAACAAAGTAGTGCCAAGCGTGCGCCTGTGTCATAAGTAAAGGGCCGGCTGGCTTGACCGTTAAAGGGTGCTGTAACCCCCGAAAGTACACTCCAGTCCAAACCAAAAAAAAATTATTTTCTGTGTTTGTGAATTGTGTGCACTGTGGCTGCACGTGCATCAACAAAGGAGCAGCGCCAAGCGTGCGCCTGTGTCCCATAAGTAAAGAGCCGGCTGGCTCATTTCTTAAAGGGTGGTGTAACCCACAAAGTGCACTACTCTCCAGCAAAAATAAAATAATATTTTCCGTGTTTGTGTGCGCTTTAGCCGCACGTATATATATCAATATAACATAAATGGAGGACCAAACTTTCTCCGATAAAAATAAAATAGGGAAAGATCAAGAACCTCTTCCTCCTAGTGCTGTTGCTGCTGCTGGGAGTTGTTCATCATCCCAGAGAGGAAGTAGGAACATCACTACTTTTACTAAACAATTGACCCTCCAACAGTCCCTAGCGATGAGGATGAAGTACGACAGCAGTCATCCTGAAGCAAAACGTATAACTGAGGCCTTGACTGCTATGTTGGTGTTAGACGTGCGTCCGGTATCCGACATTAGTGCAGTGGGATTTAGACAATTGATGGAGGTAGTGTGTCCTCGGTTCCAAATCCCGTCTAGATTCCACCTGCATCCTCAAAGCAGCAGCGACAAGCGTGCGTCTGTCTGTTAAAGGGTGGTGACACCCTCAAAGTGTGCTACACAAACAATTAAAATATTGTTCTTTTTTTCTGTCTTTGTGAATTGTGTGGGCTGTAGCCGCACCTGCATCCTTAAAGCAGCAGCGACAAGCGTGCGTCTGTCTGTTAAAGGGTGGTGACACCCTCAAAGTGTGCTACACAAACAATTAAAATATTGTTCTTTTTTCTGTCTTTGTGAATTGTGTGGGCTGTAGCCGCACCTGCATCCTTAAAGCAGCAGCGACAAGCGTGCGTCTGTCTGTTAAAGGGTGGTGACACCCTCAAAGTGTGCTACACAAACAATTAAAATATTGTTCTTTTTTTTTTGGTCTTTGTGAAATGTGTGGGCTGTAGCCGCACCTGCATCCTTAAAGCAGCAGCGACAAGCGTGCGTCTGTCTGTTAAAGGGTGGTGACACCCTCAAAGTGTGCTACACAAACAATTAAAATATTGTTCTTTTTTTTTTGGTCTTTGTGAAATGTGTGGGCTGTAGCCACACCTGCATCCTTAAAGCAGCAGCGACAAGCGTGCGTCTGTCTGTTAAAGGGTGGTGTAACTCTCAAAGTGCTCCAAAAAATAAAAAACTATTTTTTTAATGTGTTTCTGACTTGTGTGCGATGTAGCCGCACCTGCATCCTTAAAGCAGCAGCGACAAGCGTGCGTCTGTCTGTTAAAGGGTGGTGACACCCTCAAAGTGTGCTACACAAACAATAAAAATATTCTTCTTCTTTTTTCTGTCTATGTGAATTGTGTGGGCTGTAGCCGCACCTGCATCCTTAAAGCAGCAGCGACAAGCGTGCGTCTGTCTGTTAAAGGGTGGTGACACCCTCAAAGTGTTCTACACAAACAATTAAAATATTGTTCTTTTTTTTTCGGTCTTTGTGAAATGTGTGGGCTGTAGCCGCACCTGCATCCTTAAAGCAGCAGCGAAAAGCGTGCGTCTGTCTGTTAAAATGTGGTGTAACTCTCAAAGTGTTCCAAAAAATAAAAAATTATTTTTTTAATGTGTTTGTGACTTGTGTGCGATGTAGCCACACTTGCATCCTCAAAGCAGCAGCGACAAGCGTGCGTCTGTCTGTTAAAGGGTGGTGACACCCTCAAAGTGTGCTACACAAACAATTAAAATATTGTTCTTTTTTTTTTGGTCTTTGTGAAATGTGTGGGCTGTAGCCGCACCTGCATCCTTAAAGCAGCAGCGACAAGCGTGCGTCTGTCTGTTAAAGGGTGGTGACACCCTCAAAGTGTGCTACACAAACAATTAAAATATTGTTCTTTTTTTTTTGGTCTTTGTGAAATGTGTGGGCTGTAGCCACACCTGCATCCTTAAAGCAGCAGCGACAAGCGTGCGTCTGTCTGTTAAAGGGTGGTGTAACTCTCAAAGTGCTCCAAAAAATAAAAAAATATTTTTTTAATGTGTTTGTGACTTGTGTGCGATGTAGCCGCACCTGCATCCTTAAAGCAGCAGCGACAAGCGTGCGTCTGTCTGTTAAAGGGTGGTGACACCCTCAAAGTGTGCTACACAAACAATAAAAATATTCTTCTTCTTTTTTCTGTCTATGTGAATTGTGTGGGCTGTAGCCGCACCTGCATCCTTAAAGCAGCAGCGACAAGCGTGCGTCTGTCTGTTAAAGGGTGGTGACACCCTCAAAGTGTTCTACACAAACAATTAAAATATTGTTCTTTTTTTTTCGGTCTTTGTGAAATGTGTGGGCTGTAGCCGCACCTGCATCCTTAAAGCAGCAGCGAAAAGCGTGCGTCTGTCTGTTAAAGTGTGGTGTAACTCTCAAAGTGTTCCAAAAAATAAAAAACTATTTTTTTAATGTGTTTGTGACTTGTGTGCGATGTAGCCACACTTGCATCCTCAAAGCAGCAGCGACAAGCGTGCGTCTGTCTGTTAAAGGGTGGTGACACCCTCAAAGTGTGCTACAGAAACAATTAAAATATTGTTCTTTTTTTTTCTGTCTATGTGAATTGTGTGGGCTGTAGCCGCACCTGCATCCTTAAAGCAGCAGCGACAAGCGTGCGTCTGTCTGTTAAAGGGTGGTGACACCTCAAAGTGTTCTACACAAACAATTAAAATATTGTTCTTTTTTTTTCGGTCTTTGTGAAATGTGTGGGCTGTAGCCGCACCTGCATCCTTAAAGCAGCAGCGACAAGCGTGCGTCTGTCTGTTAAAGGGTGGTGACACCTCAAAGTGTTCTACACAAACAATTAAAATATTCTTCTTCTTTTTTCTGTCTTTGTGAATTGTGTGGGCTGTAGCCGCACTTGCATCCTCAAAGCAGCAGCGACAAGCGTGCGTCTGTCTGTTAAAGGGTGGTGTAACCCTCAAAGTGTGCTCCACAAACAATAAAAATATTCTTTTTTTTTTTCTGTCTTTGTGAATTGTGTGGGCTGTAGCCGCACTTGAATCCTCAAAGCAGCAGCGACAAGCGTGCGTCTGTCTGTTAAAGGATTACATCGGTGACAGCATCCAAGTAGGCATGTCAGACAGTCCGTACCTGTACTGGCAGGAAAAAGAAGCAATTTGGAGGTCCCTGTACAAACTGGCTCTATTTTACCTGAGTTGCCCCCCCTCCAGTGTGTACTCCGAAAGAGTTTTTAGTGCAGCCGGGAACCTTGTCAGCGAAAGGCGTAGGAGGTTGCTTCCACAAAATGTGGAGAAGATGATGTTCATACAACTTCAACAATTCAACTCTTCCAGGGAGACCAGCCTCCAGAACGTACAGAGGGACCTGTGGTTCCAGCAGGGACGAATTAATACTCTGTGAGGATGAGGATGTACACACTGAAGAGGGTGAGGAATCGGTGGATGAGGAGGATGAGGATGACATCTTGCCTCCGTAGAGCCAGTTTGTGCAGGGACAGATTAATTGCCAGCTTGTTTTGTGGGGGCCCAAACGAACCAATCATTTCAGCCA
Source organism: Taudactylus pleione (assembly GCA_031769625.1). Taxonomy (NCBI): domain Eukaryota; kingdom Metazoa; phylum Chordata; class Amphibia; order Anura; family Myobatrachidae; genus Taudactylus; species Taudactylus pleione. The sequence goes on from JAUIMM010000391.1 coordinate 10,535,217, forward strand.
CAGTTGTGGCAGACCCTGGTGCTGAAATGATTGGTTTGTTAAAGTGTGCATGTCCTGTTTATACAACATAAGGGTGGGTGGGAGGGCCCAAGGACAATTCCATCTTGCACCTCTTTTTTTTCTTTGCATTATGTACAGTTTGGGGCCTAGTTTTTCAAACTGCCATCCTGTCTGCCACTGCAGTTTCACGCCTAGATGGGTCACGTGTTTGTGCCGCCCACTCGTGTCGCTTAGCATAGTCATCCAGCTACCTCGGTGCAACCTTTTGGACATAAAAACACTATTGTGAGGTGTGAGGTGTTCAGAATAGACTGGAAATGAGTGGAAATTAAGGTTATTGAGGTTAATAATAGCATAGGAGCAGAAAAACCTACAAATTCTGTGATTTTAGCTGTTTTTATGCTTTTTTTCAAAAAAATACAGATCCAAAACACAAAACCCAGAACCCAAAACACGGAAGGGTGGTTTTGGCAAAACCAATCCAGATCCAAAACACGAAGAAAGATCCAGATCCAAAACCAAAACACAAAACACGAAAAGTGGCCGGTGCACACCCCTAGTCTGTAGTCTGTGTCAGTGTGTGTGTATGTCTGTAGTCTGTGTCAGTGTGTGTGTCTGTGTCAGTGTGTGTGTCTGTGTCAGTATATGAGTGTGTGTGTCTGTAGTCTGTGTCAGTGTGTATGTCTGTAGTCTGTGTCAGTGTGTGTGTCTGTGTCAGTGTGTGAGTGTGTGTGTCTGCAGTCTGTGTCAGTATGTGAGTGTATGTCTGTAGTCTGTGTCAGTGTGTGTGTATGTCTGTAGTCTGTGTCAGTGTGTGTGTCTATATCTGTAGTCTGTGTCAGTGTGTGTGTGTATGTCTGTAGTCTGTGTCAGTGGTATGTGTCTGTGTCAGTGTGTGTGTCAGTGTGTGTGTCTGTGTCAGTGTGAGTGTGTCTGTGTCAGTATGTGAGTGTGTGTGTCTGTGTCAGTGTGTGTGTCTGTGTCAGTGTGTGTCTGTAGTCTGTGTCAGTGTGTGTGTCTATATCTGTAGTCTGTGTCAGTGTGTGTGTGTATGTCTATAGTCTGTGTCAGTGTGTGTGTCTGTAGTCTGTGTCAGTGTATGTGTCTGTGTCAGTATATGAGTGTGTGTGTCTGTAGTCTGTGTCAGTGTGTGTGTATGTCTGTAGTCTGTGTCAGTGTGTATGTCTGTAGTCTGTGTCAGTGTGTGTGTCTGTAGTCTGTGTCAGTGTGTGTGTCTGTGTCAGTGTGTGTGTCTGTGTCAGTATATGAGTGTGTGTGTCTGTAGTCTGTGTCAGTGTGTGTGTATGTCTGTAGTCTGTGTCAGTGTGTGAGTGTGTGTCTGCAGTCTGTGTCAGTGTGTGTGTATGTCTGTAGTCTGTGTCAGTGTGTGTGTATGTCTGTAGTCTGTGTCAGTGTGTGTGTCTGTGTCAGTGTGTGTGTCTGTGTCAGTATATGAGTGTGTGTGTCTGTAGTCTGTGTCAGTGTGTGTGTATGTCTGTAGTCTGTGTCAGTGTGTGTGTCTGTGTCAGTATATGAGTGTGTGTGTCTGTAGTCTGTGTCAGTGTGTGTGTATGTCTGTAGTCTGTGTCAGTGTGTGTATCTGTGTCAGTGTGTGAGTGTGTGTGTCTGCAGTCTTTTAGATTTTTTTTGTCATTGATTGTGTAACCTAGTATTTGGAAACCCTTTGCAAATCCTGCGTTTGCCACTGGTTACTGGGGGAGTATGGTGGTGGGGAGGTAGGGCTGGGTTGAGGAGATGGTGAAGGTGAAGGCTGGAGGTTGGCACCTGCATTTCTTCGCATTCTGCGTGCCCTTCTCTGTCTCCGCTGTGCTTCTAAAATGTAAACATAAAAAAGAAAAAAAAAGTTTAGTTTTGAATTTCAGCTACACAATACAAGTACACTTTACACATTCAGGACAATAGGGACAACATACAGGAGGGTTTTATAACATTGAATAAAATAATTGGCATAGGAACATACATTTTTAACAGTCCACTAATTATTACTTTTAAACAAACGCATACTTACGTCTGCGTAGTTGCGCCCGTAAATTCATCAGAAGTGCAGGCGACCGGCGGTGCAGATCGGACCAGCGCCTTTCTAATTGCGCAATATTGCGCCTGAAGCCCGCACTTCTCAGCATTCGCCTCACCTCCGCATAGGCCGCCCGCTTTATGCGGTTTGAAATGGGCGGCTCTGCGGACGTAATCCGCCTGTCCAGGATATTTACCAGGACCAACAATTCTCTCCTGGTAAAGGCCGCGGCTCTCATGATGGCAATGGCCGATTTTCCAGAAAACATGAAATATACAAGGGGTACAAAAAAGATGATTGGCTAAAATATTTACACAGTTTCCAAAAAAACCCACTATTGGACAATCCTTTAATCATGTGGCCCGAAAAATAAGGTCACATTTGATTGGCTACAACACGCAGTGTGCAATTGCAAACATAAGAGTGCAAATGATCCTAACACAAAATGCACATGCATTTTTAAAGATAACACACTTATCAACAGTACATTCACAGATAATAAGTCTTACATTGTTTTTTAAAGTGTGTTAAAAAAAAGAGAACGGAGAAAACACCCACGTAATGGGACAATAAAGTTTATTGACACATGATAAAAAACTCGTTTTCAAGAACAGCAAGAGTTAAACACTCTTAATTAGATAATTGACAACAAGCTCATAACAAGCTGATTGATAGTCCATGTAAACATGACATGTGACCATCAAAACAACACATACGGCCGCAAACATCATAGCATAACTAGCATATAACGACTGACAGCGCCTGACTACGATTGTTTTGTTCATTCGATCAGATCAGCCGGTAGCTAGAGGAGGTGCAGTGCTAACGAATGGGTCGTCACTTTGTTTAAGATCGACCTGCCGTACGATCGGAATTTGCGGTCGTTGGCCGTACGACCGTGCGGCCGCAACGACTGAATCTGAATGAGGTCCATAGTGTCACAATATGTGGATGATAAACTGTGGTCTGGATGGCAGTGTCACCAAACACTTAACACACAAACACAAAATTTTTTTTTTTTTAAATATATATTTTTTTAATTTTTTGTGGATTGATAATTTTATTTCACTTTTATTTTTTAACACTGGGGAAAAGCACTCCAGAACAAGGCAGCAGCCCCTTGATGAACAACACAATACCCCTTTATGGAGAACAAAGCACCCCTGTGAAGTGCGGACAGACCACCTGCAGTGTCACAAATACGTGGATGATAAGCTCTGGTCTGGCCGGCGGTGTCACCAAACAATAATAGTGTAACTACTAGATACAGTAGTACACACAAAAAAAATATCAAAACAGATATTTTTTTTTAGCAGAATGATAATTTTATTTAATGTTTATTTTTTTAACACTGGGAAAGAGCACCCCTGGATTGACAGAGCACCCCTTGATGTACTGTTGCCCTACCCCTTGATGGACAGGACAACACAGCTGCACCCCTTTATGTACTGCATCCCCAGCCTAATACTGCACCCTTCAACAACAGCAGCACAGACCCCCAGCCTGACAACAGTGCACCCTTCAACAACAGCAGCACAGACCCCCAGCCTGAAAACACTGCACCCTTCAACAACAGCAGCACAGACCCCCAGCCTGACAACACTGCACCCTTCAACAACAGCAGCACAGATCCCCAGCCTGACAACACTGCACCCTTCGACAACAGCAGCACAGATCCCCAGCCTGACAACAGTGCACCCTTCAACAACAGCAGCACAGACCCCCAGCCTGACAACAGTGCACCCTTCAACAACAGCAGCACAGAAGCCCAGCCCGAAAACACTGCACCCTTGAACAACAGCAGCACAGACCCCCAGCCTGACAACACTGCACCCTTCAACAACAGCATCACAGACCCCCAGCCTGACAACAGTGCACCCTTCAACAACAGCAGCACAGACCCCCAACCCAACAACACTGCACCCTTGAACAACAGCATCACAGACCCCCAGCCCAAAAACACTGCACCCTTGAACAGCAGCAGCACAGACCCCCAGCCTGACAACTCTGCACCCTTGAACAATAGCAGCACAGACCCCCAGCCCGAAAACAGTGCACCCTTCAACAACAGCAGCACAGACCCCCAGCCTGACAACACTGCACCCTTGAACAACAGCAGCACAGACCCCCAGCCCGAAACACTGCACCCTTGAACAACAGCATCACAGACCCGCAGCCCGACAACACTGCACCCTTGAAATACAGCAGCACAGACAGAGCCCATCTGTTCTGCACACTCTCTACTGCTGGAGTGAAAATGGCGCCAATCATCAAGACCTTAATAGAATCCAAAACACGTGAGATTCGGGTGGGAAAGCCTGAGCTCTCTGAGAACCAGACTTGCTCATCTCTAATATATATAGTCAGTTGGTGCCTGTGATGTTCCCGCAGCCGCAGTGCTCATATATATATATATATATATATTATACAATACTGTCAGTAATGCACAGAAAGTCCACAGTCAAATGTCCAGAGCTATGTCGTATAGATGTAGTGCAGCTACTTCCCAGCTCCTGGCCAAAAGAGCCAATAATCTGGAAAATGCAACAGACATAGAGAGCGCACTCGTGAGAAGTATTAAAAAGACAATGTTTACTCATAAATCAACTCACGTAGTTCAACAGTTTAGAAACAGCAAGCTTAGCTTCACAGGGATCATACGGTTCCGCTAGAGATTAACTCTAAGGATCCACGCTGGCTCCAGAGTCAGCAGATGACGTCACTGCATCCATGTCTTTTGGCCATGCCCAATGCGTTTTGTCATAGGAGAAGTCTAAAAGACGTGGATGCAGTGACATCATCCGCTGCATCTGGAGCCAGCGTGTATCCTTGGATTTAATCTCTAGAGGCTACCCTTCCAAGGATCCACGCCGGCTCCAGAGGCAGCGGATGACGTCACTGCGTCCCCCGCTCCTCCACTCACCTAATTCCAATGCTTCACCCCTAGCCAAATCTTCCCTCTAGTACTCACTTCTCTGATGGTATACCAGTAGTTACCACACTGCGTGTTATGTTGGTGGTCCTGATTACAGCCCACGTCTCCTCCAAGAGCTGTTAAGTCTTGTTTTGTGTGTCTATTTATTATTCACATTTGTAGGTGAAAAGATTATTTTTCCCATAGTGACGGGGTTGTTCATTATAAAGGTAATGCAGGAGATTTCATGGATGTCTCCTACATATCTCCCTGTCACTATGTGGGCAGACGTCCCCATACACTTATATGGGGGCTAACATTCATCAAATGCTGAAAGTTTTTGCAGTTTGATTGCAGGAACTTACACCATCTTTAGATGGTGTTAATTCTCGGTGCCCAGCTCCTACCTATGGGAAGGAGGTCTGGGCTTCAAAGGAGTACACACTTGCACAGTAACACTGCCAGGTCAAACCTTGTATTGTAAACTTTTTCCGCTACTAATTAGCAGTGAAATTGTGAGTGATAAAGCAATACTGAATAGTAGTTTAGTATCAGTGTGGCGAGTTATATAGCTAATTAATAGGATGACAAATTGGCCCCTTAGAAGTGGTTTCCACTTTAGTCATAAATTAAAATAGGACAAATTACTTCACAGAAAGCATAGTGGATAAGAGGAATAGCCTCAGTGATGTCCCTCCCTGTGGTGACACCCAGTGCTGGGAGGGATGTACTGCATGTGGATTGCCCCTGGGGACCTCTCTGTGTGCAGTGCCAGCTCCCACACTGTGTCAGGAGCCAAGTGCAGCACGTAATGCTACAGTGCAGCACCAAGCTCCTGTCACTGAGGGGGAGTCGGCACTTTGGTGTTACCCCACGGTGGGTGGCACCTGAGGGCTCCCCCTTTGAGACGCCACTGAATAGCCTCCCATCAGATGTGATAGAGGCTAATACAGTAGAGCAATTTACATGCTTCTGATAGTCACAAGGATATCCTTAAAAGGATCAAATAGGGTTTGGGGTTACCATAAGTTTAAAAAACAGGCAGACTAGATGGGACAAGAGTTTATGTGCTGTCAAATTATATACTGTAGGCACTTTACCAACTGCACAAATCCTGGAGGGCTAATATCAATGAGTACAGTGGAGAATCTGGAAAAAATTCCACATGGCTTCTCCATGTAAAAGACTGCTGAAAACTATATTGAATGGAACATACACTGTAACACATCTGCCCATTGCTATAACATTTCAAAGTTTTCCTGTTTACCTTATAATCTTTCTGGAGTTATATACACATTCTCTCACAATTCTCTTTCTTAGAAAATTGTCAGAATGGAGGGTTCCATGATGGAAACTAGAGATGAGCAGGTCCGGTTCTCAGAGAACTGGACCCACCCGAACTTGCAGATCCGAGGCAAGAACCGAGTCCGGCTTGAGTTTTCCAGCCTAACTCGGATCTCAAAGCGAGGCTAAACATCAACCTCCCGCTGTCGGATTCTCGCGGGTTTTCGATTATATAAAAGTCTCCACGATCGGCGCAATTTTCACTCCGGCTGTGGAGAATCTAGTGAACGGATGTGCTGTGTCCATCCAAGAGCTGCTGTTTCTGTCCAGGACAGGGGCTGCTGTGTCCATCCAGGGGTGGGGTTGCTGTGTCATGCCAGGGGCAGTGGCTGCTGTGTCCATCCAAGGGCTTCTGTGTCCATCCATGGGCTGCTGTGTCCATCCAGAGCAAGGGCTTCTGTGTCCATCCAGGGGTTTTTGTGTACCTGCAGGGGCAGGGTCTGTTGTGTCCAACCAGGGGCTGCTGTGTCCATCCAGGGGTTATTGTGTCCATCTAGGGCAGGGGCTACTGTGTCCATCCAGGGCAGGGGCTGCTGTATCCATCCAGGGGTTTCTGTGTCCATCCAGGGGCAGGGGCTGCCATGTCCAACCAGTGGTGCTCTGTCCATAAAATGGTGCCCAGTGTATAAAAAAATAAAAGCTAATAATAATATAAGTAATAAAAAAAGAATATTTTTTTTTTTGTGCTGTACCCCAATGTACTATTTTTTGTTTTTACTGTGATGCTGCCTGTCAGAGCGCAGTGTAATATTCATACACGTATTGTTTGTTACACTGTAAGTGGTAGTGCAGTGTATAATAAATATTGTGACACTGTAAGTGGAAAACACAGTGTATTCGCAAAAACTATTGTGACACTGTAAGTGGAATCGCAATGTAATATTCAACACGTATTAAATTAATTTGTGACACTGTAAGTGGAAACTACAATTTTACAATTTAATAACACAAAGTTAGCAATAAGAAAATTTAACTTTTCACTTCTTTCCTCAATCATGAATAAATGATTAGTCTACACGTAAACTACAAGACCACAACAAAGTGCTAAATAATGTGCATAATATATTAAACATAATGACATCACAAATGCCTCAGCTGAGATTCACATAAACATATTTTCAAAAGGTGAAAATAAAGGATATGGTTTAAAAAAATAAAAGAAAGCAGCTAAAACTGCATTCTCTGATATAGTGTCCCTACTCCCTACCCATGGCCCCTCTACCTGAATTTCAGCAAGTCAGAGGGGCAACTCCATGCAACCATATTCCAGAGTGCAGCTGCTCCTCCTGTAGCCCAGGTCTTTAGATGTGTAGGGGGTGTGGTGATATAGACTAAAATGGAGCTCACATCCACTAAAGTGGACAATGAATCCCCAATCTAACAGAGCGCGCAGCTGTAATTTATACACAACACAGGATGGAATTACGATATAGGCTTGGGTGCTGTTATAATTTGGGATGATGGCATAGGCTGGGGTAATGATATAAACTGGTGTTATAGGCTGGGCTGATGCCTGGTCATAAGACCAGAAAAGCCACATCTTGGGTGTGGAATTATTTTATTTTAATCCATTTATTTGTCCCCACTGGAATCCATCATTACAGGTGCCTCTGTAATTTTTGCACGTGATTGATGGTAAAGGTCTTTCTCGTAGAATTTGTAGTTAATTTTGATGGACATAATCTTTTCCACATTTTGGGGAAGTAGCCTCATAGGCCGATTACTGACAAGGTTCCCAGCTGTGCTGAAAACTCTTTCTGAGTACACACTGGAAGGTGGGCAGCTCAAATAAAGCAAAGCCAGTTTGTGTAAGGGCCTCCAAATTACCTTTATTTCCTGCCAGAAGTCAAACGGACTGTCTGACATGCCTATTTGGATGCCCAAATAGTCCTCAACCATTCTTTGAATGGTGACCATATCAGATGGAGTCACGGTAGAGGTGTTATTAATTGTAGGAAATTCTGACCCGAATAGATGTCAAAAGTTAAAACGTGGTTGTGTTGACTCATCTGCATCACCAGTGCGTGTTCTAAAAGTTTATTTTTTTCTCGGCAGATGCATTTGCTGGAGAAACTGTAGGAGAAGCCATCGCTGCATCACATGGCACTTGAGCTGACAAATTGCTTACCAACAGCTCTTTACATCTCTTCAGATCTGTGTCCATTGGGAAGAAAGACACAACGTCTTCATCCCTTCTGGGATGAAAATCCACTCCCAGCAGCAGGCATGGCGCTTAAGGATTTTCAAGAAAGACACAGCGTAAGACTTAAGTCTTAAATCTTGCATTGCTCTGTTCGACTTGTCCACATATCTGTGGTTAAGTGGACAGTGGGTACAACAGCATTTTGGAGGCCACTAACTGTTTTTTTTAATGTCCCTGTACAGGTTGGGAAATGCTTTTCAAGTGGAATCTTTGTAAAGGATTAACAGTCAATTGTTTTGGAAAGCACACTAGTAGTCTTCCTGGTCAACTTCTGGGATGAGAATCCACTCCCAGCAGCAGGAATGGCATTCAAGGATTCTTCTGGGGCAAGGACTGATGTGAATGAGTAAAATATTTTTTGTAAATGTCTCCCCTCCTCCCCTCCCCCTCATAAATTTACTTCGCAATAAAAAAATTAAATTCAATTTACTAGCAATGAACCCTCCTGTCCCTGCCTTCAACTACATACATACTCCAACTCCTTCAGGCCTCTCTTGAATAATAAAATTGTTTCCTGATGTGCCATGCTGGAAGTTGAACTGCCATGTGTTTGTGCCACCCACTGCTGCCACTTAGCTTAGTCAGCCAGCTAGCTTGGTGCAAATTTTGAGGCCTAAACCGGATGAAAACAATATAGTGAGCTGTGCGGTGGTCAAAATTGACTGGAAATGAGTGTAAATTAATGTTATCAAGGTTAATAAAACTAGGAACAAAAAAGATTATGTGATTTTAGCAGATTTTATCAATTTTTGAAAAAAAAAATACAGAACCAAAACCAAATCCAAAACAAGCAAGGGGCGGTTTTGGCAAAACCAAATCCAGATCCAAAATAGAAGGAGATACAGATCCGAGACCAAAACACGGGAGTCGGCGCACATCACTAATAAATACAGATGATAAATAAACATTGTCTGTAAAGTTTTCTCTCTCCTGTTTGATATACCTCACCAAAAACAATCTAACCCTGCAACACAGTCACGGTAATATATATAATAAATATAATTCACAGTTACTGAGCTTCCTCGGTTTTCCTGTGTGGCACAAATTAATCAGTAACGGCACCCGCATTATTAAGCTCTGTTGCCAAGTAACATAAATGGGAAATCCAGCTACTTGAAAACCTCCACCACTAATGAGTCCCAAGAAGCTGAAGAGTGTAATATGTAACTTGGGGGAGCTGTATTGCAAAGTCTTCTTCCCAAAATGTACTTAATTGCACACCCATGTACAGATGGGTCTAAAGGGGGGAGATTTACTAAAGGGTAGGTTTACAAAGTGGATGCAACCAATCAGATTCTGGCTGTCCTTTGCATGATGCATTCATGAAAATGACAGCTAGAATTGGATTGGTTGCCACAAGCAGATAACACATAGTGTAGATGGAGATTGAAAGTGAACGAAATGAAAAACTTGTCAGGAAATTAAAATGTTCACAGCTCCCCGACCCTTCACCCACATAATTAAATAACCTAAATAATTACAGCAGAAATATTGATCAGAGTGAGGAGCAAGTTTAGTGATCAATGGTCAAAAATTTCAACGTAGCATTGTACTGTACCAACTCGAAGGCCATGAACATGCTCACAGTACTCAGTGGCAAACGCAGGATTTTGAAAGGGGGGTTTCCAAATCCATATATATATATAAACAGCTTACAAAGGATTTAGGACCACTATAGTAAAATATACCACTCAGCCTATGACGGGATACACACACTGACTGACACAGACACATACAGACAGAAACACTCCTCTATCACTAAAAAGCATGAATGCAGCAGGCAAATACATACAGCCAACATGATTTATTAAAGACCCCCCTCCCACCAGTAGTGCCCTTATACAGTGTCCCCAGTAGTGGTTTCCCTATTCATTACCACCAGTAGTGCCTATTATACAGTGCCCTCAGTAGTGCCCCTTATGCAGTGCCCCATATACAGTGCCTCCCTATGTAGTGCCCCCAGTAGTAGTCCCCCTATGCAGTGCCCCCAGTAGTGCCCCTTATACAGTGCCCTCAGTAGTGCCCCTTATACTATGCCCCAGTAGTGGTCCCCCACTATGCAGTGCCCCCAGTAGTGGTCCCCCCTAAGTAGTGCCTCCAGTAGTGGTCCCCCAGCAGTGCCCCTTATACGGTGCACTCAGTAGTGCCCCTTATACAGTGCCCTCAGTAGTGCCCCTTATACAGTGCCCCCAGTAGTGGTCCCCCACTATGCAGTGCCCCCAGCAGTGGTCCCCCCTAAGTAGTGCCTCCAGTAGTGGTCCCCCAGCAGTGCCCCTTATACGGTGCCCTCAGTAGTGGTACATCCTGTGCAGTGCCCCTTACATATTTAACATATATATAAAACACACACAATATACACGCACAATACACTTACCTGAATCCCCACTCCTATGCCCACCACCGCCCGCTCCTCTGTCCTCCCGCTCGGCACTGTGGGAGAGACATCATGACGTCTCTCCCATCACCCACTGCGGGAGCTGGAAGGCGGAGCTCATGAATGATAAATCCACAAATATCAACCGGCAATATAAAATCATGTGGGTCAATAATAATAGTGTAGAAATCTCAATAAATATAAAACCGAATAATAGCAGCTACAGTAGGTAATGCACTGCTGTGCTGATGTCTACATGGGTTAGTAAGCTCAAGCAAGCGGTTTTCTACTGGTAATCACTCAGCACTTTAAGGGCCTGATTCAGAGATGTACGCAATGCTGATTTTTACGCAGATCAAGCGATTTATTTGCTCTTGCGCATGCATATAAGTAGCAATGTGCCCGTGGAGCAATTGTCTTGTGATTCCGCACACACAGAGAACCCATTCGCAAAGTGAGTGACAGGTGGTCAGCTTTTGGGGGAGGTAACGGGTGGTTAGAAAAACGCAGGTGTGTCTTACCGTTTAAACATCGTTACATGGGCATGCATAAATTATACATTGCTATCTCCTATGTGTAACACTCTCCGTTAGGATGTATTAGGCAATGCAGGAGGTATAGACAAACACGCAATAATTAGATAAAGATTTTATTTTAAAAATGAATCTGACATTTCAAGGACCATACACTACAATTCATTAAGACAATGCAATTTGTTCAGAAACAATTTCTAGAAAAACCCCAACAATAGTATCTCTTTTTATTTAACAGGAACTCATTTTGATCCAACTGCCGCTCACTCCTTGGAGGTCCTGCAACTTTCAAACTGTTAGTATATAAACATTTCATTCATATTTACGAACCACTCTCGAATTGCCCTTTCTAACCTCCCTAATAACCAAGTCACTAATCTAAAACTCTTACTACAATACGTTTGATTTAGAGCGAAACAGGTCAGTCCCCTTAAGTTCACATACTGTATCATAACGTTTAATATTGTAGCAGTGTGCTGTTCGTTGCCCGGGTTGATGCAAAGTTTCGGTTAGTAGTGTACACTGTAAATTGGGGATCCCTAATACCCCTTTTACACCGGAGCTAAAACCCGGGTTTTTGAAGGGTTAACCCGGGCAGCTCCCTGGTGTAAACGCGGAGAGAGTTGGATTGCCAGGTCGAGTGACCCGGCAATCCAACCCAGGTAACTAGCAGGGTTTAACACGGGCGTAGCCCGTGAAACCCTGCTGTGAGAACAGCGCACTCCGGGTCACGATGACCAGGAGTGCGCTGCTAGCCGGCGACCACTTTCACTCCGCAAAAGCCGGGTCTATGCAGACCCGACTGCGGTGTGAGCAGCGCTGACTCGGGAATATCCCGAGTCGGCGCCGGCAAAATTCCGGGTCTGATCCGGATCGGAACTTTGGGCCTGATTCAGAGCCGGACGCTATTTGCGCTCGCTCGTTCAGAAATTAGGGGTGGCTATTCAAATGAACCGTTCGCTCTTTGTGGTCTGTTCACGCCTCTATGTCTGAATGAGCGAACAAAACTTGCGGCCGTTTTTTTGAAAACTACGCCCCCTGGCCGCTTGCATCCTACGTCATGTCCGCTAGTTATTAGATTAATCGAGTACATCGACCAGGGTATGAACTGCTTGCTATTCTTGTGGTTGGTTTTTGCTACCACAATTTTGCGAGCAGTTCTGGCTATAAAATAACCCAGTGACGTGGTCAATGATGCTGCTGTTTTAAATATGCACACCCATAAAACGCCCACTTTGACCTTTAAGCACGCCTGCGTTCAGATCTCCACTCCCCGTTTTCAAGCACCTTCCCCTGTTACCACCCACATACGCCTCTTTCTGTCACTCAAATTTTCAGGCATTCGCTATTTTGTGAGCACATTAATTTCTACTGCACTGACTGGTTCGTGCATGCGTATAATTATCCGTACGCATACGCAGTTTGGCAAACGTCGCTCGGAGCGAACGAGCGGCCGCTTACGAGTGGCTCTGAATCAGGCCCTTTGTTCCAACTCCGGGTCAGACCCGGAATTTAGGTGGAAAAGGGGTATTAGGTGGTTTATTTAAGATAGTCAGTAATCACTAAATCCCTTTCCTTTCTACTGACTGTAACTTTCCTGCAGTAGCTTGTGGCAAGTGTAGAGTCTACAGCTCAAGTAGCAACGTTATCAGCTTTCATAGAAGTACTTTGGCATTACTTTGTAACACAGTGTGTCTATTCTGTAAGTAGAATGTATCCTGAACACTTCAACTCACTCCCTCGCTTTCTCAATTTGTGAAGCATTAGGTCCCTTGCCACTGAAGCTTAGTTATCTCCAAACATGAACTAATCATTGAGCAAGATACTGTTCCAATGATGGCCGGAAGTGTGATGCCGACTCTCTTATGAGTCAATGGGGCAGATGTATGAAGTTCTGGGAAGTGATAAAGTGGAGAGTGATAAACTACCACCCAATCAGCTCCTAACTGTCATTTTTCAAACACAGCCTGTAACATGACAGTTAGGAGCTTAGTGGCTGGTCATTTATCACGAAATTGCAGCTGCGATCACAGCATCCATCTCTGAATCAGGCTCTACCACCATTTCAATATGAGGACATTCGCACGGATTAAATATGGGCCACACAATTGTTTAGCCCACTGATATTAGTATAGGTTAGTCTTAAAAGTTAATGCACTAAGGTCCAATACTGGTGAAATCTATATTGTAATGCTAATGAATACCCACTGCTGGTTAGTGAAAACTTCATGCAGTTTAATAGAAAAATATGTGTTCATACAATAACTTATTATGTGAACTGTGAGCTGTTTGCTCTCTCACTGTCTCCTGACTCACAGATCAGCTGTCCTAATAGTACTTCCAGCTGTTTAACCCTTCAGTGTCCAGAATCAATGCAGGGCAGACTGAGGGTCTCATTCAGAGCCGAGCACAAGCGGCCGCACTGCGCGTGCGCAAGCCCCGGAGCGAGAGAAAAATTCTCTCTACAAAAGGCTCACTACAAAAGGGGCGGCTGTCAATGTTGATCGACAGCTCGCCCCATTTTGTAGGCATAGCGGAGGGGTGGCTTCACAAAAACGGAGGCGTTCCCAAGCGAACGCCTGCCATTTGTGGGCGGCCCCACTGACATCACCAGTGATGTCAGTGGGAGAGCTTCCGGCTCTATTAGAGCCGAAAGCTCTCTGGGGCTTGCGGCAGATGAGACCCTACCACAAGGGTCTCGTCGCAAGCCCCGGTGGTCATGATGGTCTTAACCATCACGACCATCATCCTGGCTGCTTGTTAAAGCTGTGGGTGGTAACCCACAGCCTAGCAAGCGGCCAGGAGGCAGGAACATTTTTTAGATGCAGCCACCCTCATTCAGAGCAAGCGCTCGCATTTTGCGAGCACCTCTGAATGAGGTCCGGAGTTCCAGCCTCAGTAGATAAGGCTGTCAGCAGCCTGTGTGCTGTGATTAAGTAGTGACCTGGCCACAGTAAATTAGAAGAACTGATCTGCTGTCCATGAAGCCTGTGTGTAAACAGTGACAGCGCTGAATGGAACCGCTGGGGAGGTGCAGACAGCGGAGACTGCTGCTGTGCTCAGTGGCAGCTGCCTCCCTGTACTCACTGCGCTCTTGCCACTGACAGGTCTAAGAGGGGGAGGGTGGCTGACTCAGATCCCCACTAGGCCCCTCATAGTAGGTAATCAGTACCCACTCCCAGTGGTGGCACCGGGGTCAGTGACACCCAGTGAGGTAATTAGCCCGTGGAATGAAGATACAGCCTTCCCAAAAGGCCATGTCTTCTTCAATCCGAGGGTGTTTACATCACTCTGTGGGCATGCCCGGCATTCCCAGAGATACCCGGCTGCCCCAAAGACTGTGCCTGCACTGCCCACTCCTCCCCAGTGACAGGAGCCGGGTGCTGAAGGATAATGTTACAGTGCAGCACCCGGCTCCTGTCACTGGAAAGGAGGCAGCATTTTGATGTCGCCCTCGGGAATGGTGACACTTGGGTTTGCTTTGCACCCCCCTTGTGACGCCTCTGCCCACTCACCCCCTCTCTCTGCACCCCTGCTTACCAATCGGCCGCTCGATATGTCTGCCCAGACATCACAACTGGGTGGTCATTTATATTTGCTTGCCCAGTTGTGATGTCAGGGTTGGCGATTCCTGCTGCCAGTGTATGGACAGTCGGTGGGTCATCTGTACACACATGCAGGTACCCCGATATACAGTATATATTGGCATCAGCTGTGATGAAAGGCTGACCTTATATGTTTGTAAATTACTATATTACACAAAAGAGGCTAGGGGTTGTTAGAGATGGGAGCACAATGCACAAAATCAATACATTAAAACTTGACTTTTATTAATTATTATACTAAAAATTCCATTCACTACGAATGGAACAGTGAAAAATAGAGGTAAAAAATTAATTTATTGAATTGATAAACATACATATAGATTAGTGTATAAAGATAGAAAAATGTGAACAAATAGTGTATAAAAAAAGCAGGGTCCACCATTTCAATTTCCCAGTATTATGAAAGCAATGTACTATGTTGAACAGGAGCAAAATTATATGAAATATGTATATTCAATATATCTAATAGCCTACATATAAATGCTCCTTGTTGGTCATGAAGCTAAATTAATAAAGGAATTCACTAATATTGGTGATAATAATATCACATCTACTTGAATGGCTTGTGAAAACTTTAGCAATAATGTTCTCCTTTAATATAAGGCATAACTGCTGGTTCAATGCTTTAAAGATCAGACAATCACATCACAATACTTATTATCTTTTGCTGTCTCATGTGTCACAATTTATTCACTTAATATAATACACATTGGTTTGTGAGCATAGAATAGCATCACACTAATAGGGGAATTCAATATGGGTGCAAAAACTCAGTTTTTGCGTTAATATCGCACCTATGACATCATTATCGCAGGTTTTAGTTTTACACCGTATTCAGGGCCTGATTCAGAGCCGTTCGCTATTTGCGGTCGCTCGTTCTAAAACAAGGGGTGGCTATTCAAATGATCCGTTCGCAAATTGCAGTCTGTTCACACCTCTAAGTCTGAACGAGCGAGCAAAACAAACGGTCGTTTATTTGTTAAAAACGCCCCCTGGCCGCTCGCACCATACGTCATGTCCGCTATTTATTAGATTAATCGAGTACATCGTACAGCGTATGAACTGCTCGCTATTCTTGTGGTTGGTTTTTTCAACCGCTATTTTGCGAGCAGTTCTGAGTTAATAAAAACCAAGTGACGTGGTCAATGACGCTGCTGTATTAATTATGCACTCCCTTAAAACGCCCGTTTTGACCTTTAAGCACGCCTGCGTTAGAATTCCACACCCCCGTTTTCAAGCACCTTCCCCTGTTACCACCCACATACGCCTCATTCTGTCACTCAAAAGAGCAGGCACTCGCTATATAGCGTACAAACGATTTTCGGCCGCACTGACTGGTTCGCGCATGCGTACTAAAAACCGTACGCATGCGCAGATGTGCGAACATCGCTCGTAACGAGCGTATGGCCGCTAGCGAGCGGCTCTGAATGAGGGCCTCAATTTCAAAGACTTTTCGCAGGTTCGAAAAGTCTTTGATAAAAAACGGGGATAACTTTTCACCACTGAATAGGTGTCGAAAAAAAGTGCAGAATTGGGGTTTAGGGGTGCAGGCTTAAAAAAAATAGCCTGCACCCCTGGGAATGTCATTTAAATAATAACTGTGTCAAAAAAAGTTTTTAAAAAAAATAGGGACACCCCAAAAAATTTATTAAAAAATTGGGGTGAAAAAAAAAATGGGAAAAAATTATTTACCAATAGCGAAATAGGTTCAGGGCTATTCTGCAAGTATGCGGCACGTGTTTTCTAGAATAGATTAATAGCGGCAGGTGCACAATTGCAGGATTTTTTAAAAATTACTTTAGGGACATAAAAATATGCTAGTACCCATTTTCATGTACCCCAAATTTGATGGGACCACTTAAAAAAACGAAAAAAATAACCTAAGTGCTCTTCTGCATCACTTCTTCAATGTCGGGAAAAAACACCTGCTGCGGCTATTTAAATCCCCAACTTTCATTTGCAGGCTAAAATGGGGGTACACATAGTGATCCCCCATGTTTTTACAACTTTCGTTTTTTTACGCAAATCCCACTCCGCCAGGTCCCGTTTTCGGAGATTTTATATTGAACACGGGGATAAAGCAGGCGCGCGCCCGATACTTTATCCAAGAAAAGTCTCCGAAGTGGAGCGAAAAGTCCAGCACGGACTTTTCGCTCCCATATTGAATACCCCTCTAATACCTCTTTTCCACCAAAAACCCAGGTCCGACTAGGGTTTTTGGACATGGTTCGAACCCTGGTCAGACCCAGGTCAGACCCATTTACACTGCACCTTTCATCTGGGTTACTCCCAGGTCAGCCCTGTTCACACTGAACTCAGGTCTGCCCTGCTAAACCTGTGAGGTCATTAAAAGTGGGAGGTGACTGCTCCACAACCACCAATCAGCTCATTTTAGGCATGATCCAGGTCAGATAACCCGGGTTGCACCGTTTACGCTGCACCATTACCCGGGTCCATCCTGGGTCCAACCCTGGTAGCTACCTGGGTTGGATTGCAGGGTCACTTGACCCAGGTTATTTTTCAGGGACCCATTTACACTGAGCTGTGACCTGGGTAGACCCAGCAAAAACCCAGGTTTTTGCTCTGGTGTAAAAGGGGTATTATAGAAGTGTAATTTACCACACAGATTGATTATTACATCTTTGAGCCTTGCTGGAAGCTGCAGTGAGGCACATATAGTTTATTCTATGATTAATGCATTCCTTTTTTTAGGAGTGCTCATAAAAACTAAGTAACAACAATAACAATAAAATCTACTAGAATAACATAATGATAATTACTATCTATCTGTGATTATCTGAGCTGTGGTAATAATGTTATCTGATTAGGGATGACGTTAACCTTGCAACAACATTATATATGCCAGCACAGCTTAAAGTGATTTGTAAGCCTCATATGAATTAATCAGTCAGAATAAAACTGACATTATACAGCAGTATTAGTGTGACACTATTCTATGCTCACAAACCAATGTGTGTTATATTAAGTGAATAAATTGTGACACATGAGACAGCAAAAGATAATAAGTATTGTGATGTGATTGTCTGATCTTTAAAGCATTGAACCAGCAGTTATGCCTTATATTACAGGAGAACATTATTGCTGAAGTTTTCACAAGCCATTCAAGTAGATATGATATTATTACCACCAATATTAGTGAATTCCTTTATTAATTTAGCTTCATGACCAACAAGGAGCATTTATATGTAGGTTATTAGATATATTGAATATACATATGTCATATAATTTTGCTACGGTTCAACATAGTACATTGCTTTCATAATACTGGGAAATTGAAATGGTGGACCCTGCTTTTTTTATACACTATTTGTTCACATTTTTCTATCTTTATACACTAATCTATATGTATGTTTATCAATTCAATAAATTAATTTTTTACCTCTATTTTTCACTGTTCCATTCCTAGTTAATGGAATTTTTAGTATAATAATTAATAAAAGTCAAGTTTTAATGTATTGATTTTGTGCATTGTGCTCCCATCTCTAACAACCCCTAGCCTCTTTTATTTAATATAGTCTAACTTGGTTGGAATAGGGCTGCACCCCCATAAATTGAACATTACTGGTTGCTAATTACTATGGGGCCTCATATATGACCGTAACTCATCATCTATGGGAGTGTGCAGATACTGTATACTCTCTTTCCATAGAAACGTCTGTAAATTACACCTGCTGATGCACTTGTGATATATCATTTGTCAACCGAACTAACGATATATAGACAAGTGTGTACCCAGCATTACCCTAATTGCACCACAACCCTAATTGCAGTCTAACCCTAATTACAGCCTATCCTAACCCTACATTTATGTGTGAAGATATTGGCTGTCATCATTCAGTCCATTCCGACATTATGGTGTCAACGTTTTTAATGTCGACATTGTGAATGTCGACGTGCTATGCACGAAAAAACAAACAGACCTCTAGGGATTGCATCAACTGCCAGTGCAATTAGCAGGGCAAAGTGCTTCCAATGTGATGCCAGTACACTCACTACGGGCACATTGGGGGTGGCAGGTTTTACTGGGTGGCACTAATCCTGATTTTTATCTGAAAAACTCCTGTCCCTATTCCTGGGACCAAGAAATGAAAGTGCACCCCTTAGTGTAGTGCCCAATAAAGGTGCCCCCCTTCATAGACA
Organism: Taudactylus pleione; assembly: GCA_031769625.1. Taxonomy (NCBI): domain Eukaryota; kingdom Metazoa; phylum Chordata; class Amphibia; order Anura; family Myobatrachidae; genus Taudactylus; species Taudactylus pleione. The sequence goes on from JAUIMM010000391.1 coordinate 10,554,386, forward strand.
GCCCCTGTGTATGTTTTAAATAAACTTCATTACAGTACATTGGTGCCAGTGGGGGGAACTGTAACCAGCTTCAGGAACTAGTGTGTGGTTAGAGAGACAGGACCCCGTGCACCAGTTAGCAGGGACTCGTGCCATTTGAACATCCGGGCACCCAACAGGAGGGGATAAGAGGCCGATGAGTGGCAGTTGGTGAAGTGTCTCTGAAGGAGCTGGAGTAGTGCTGCAGGAGCCGACCATCAGATTGGCTGTGTGAGGGCGGCGTGACAGAGTCCGGTGGCTATGTATGTGGGAGTCGCTTCTCAGTGTCGGAAATGATGTGGGGTGGAGGCAGAGGCAGTGGCCGGTGGAGCAAATGATACCAGCGAAGGCCTTCAATTGGTACCTGAAGGAAGGAGGCGGACCTGGGCGGATCAGTGCTCTAAGTGCCGCCTCCCCTCAGTGAATGAGAGGGAGGCAGGGCCAGAGGCAGACCCTGAGGGAAGGTTCAAGCCCAAGGGCGGACCCGGCGGTACAGCTGAAGACGAGAGCCACCTGCTGTTATGAGACAACTGCGGCTGTGAGGATTGTGCTCAGGGCCCGATTCAGACGCCACTATCGCACGTCAAGGCATTAGCATGCCCACTATGTCTTGGCGTGCGATCGCAGTGTGTATTTAGACGCCCACCAGCCTGTCTTAAGATGCCCACTTTCCTTTAGTGATACAAGTCATGTCCAGGAGGCGTATGCAACAATTGGTGACATCGAGTAACATCTGCGTTTATATACGGGGTGCGAATGCTTACCAATCGCACGGACTAGATCACGCACTATGTCTTCTATGCATGTGTAGATTGCAATCATCGGCAAGCTACATGCGAATGCAGCCTAGCGAACGGGTCTGAATCGGGTCCTCAGTACCCAGCTGTATGCAGTCTGCCTGGGAGGAGAGTTCTGACTACAGCCCCTGACCGGATACAGGGAGCTGAACCCAGTGCCGTGCTCAGGATCAGGTCTGTTAAATCCCACAGGCAGCACCTACATCTCAGAAAGGCATCCCAACCCTTACATGTATGCAGTAGCTACTCTCATAGCTAAGATTATATGCAATTGACGTAACTGCAAAGTGAAGATAAAAAGGTTCAGATTGTAGGCTATAGGACATTGGGTACCTAATGAATGAAGTATAGTTGTGTGGTTATACACTTGCTTGCTAAGCTAGGGTTTCAAATGTCTAATGGTGCATACACACGGTCAGATCAGACAACGATAAAGATATCCTTGTCTGATCTTCCTGCATGTGCTGGATGATCGTTATCGAACATCCAGCACATGCACCAACCCCCAAATGACTAAACAAACTGCGATCAATGATCGAGGGTCGCTATAGTAACCTGATCGATATCGACCAGTTTGGACTGCATGCACGGGCGATGGTCGTTATCGACCATCCTTGCCCGTGCATCATCCGTCATTTGGGGTTTGGAAGGGGCTAAAAAATGGACGATATAAAGATCTAACGATAAACAATATTGTGCTTTAGGGGCTGATTCATTACAGATCGCTATTGCGATCGCGACTGCGATTACGCACACAGTCCCGCTGCAAAAATATGTTAATGTCTGCGATGGCTATGCCGTCGCAGCCCAACATAAGGACGCCCATCTCCCCTTGTACACATCCGTTATACGTTGCAAGTTTGCAAAACCATCGGTAACATCAGAGCCTCAAGCATACATGCACAAGGTCAGACCTTACTCAGAAATTGCTAACCTCGTTGCACGCAGTGAGAGCCCAAGCTTTGTATGCCATCGCAGTGCCTAATTTATGCATGGCCCTGTAACAGCGTTCAAACACACCGGCACGCCTGCATTTCGCCGACCACCCCCCAAATGCTCACTTCCTGTCAATCACTCTGAGATGGGTCTGCATGGTCTCTGCAGTCCAATCGCAGCGGAGCCTTCACGCACGCGATGCATATGCATGCAAAAATCGTCCGCCTGCATGCGTAATTTCAGTTGCGATCGGTAATAAATCAGGCCCTTAGTGTGTAAAGTGTTGTTACTATATGCTGAAGATCCCTGGATATCGGAAGTGCTCCTTCTGACATTGTGGTGGGACTTAGGAGTCCCCCTGCCTCTCTGACGTGAGTGTAGAAAACCCAGAAGATAACCGGTACATCTCAGACAGCACCCACCCCACTAGAGTGTCACATTAGTCCGTGACCTATTTCCTAAATGAACCTTTTACCCTGAGCAACCAGCGTACAGTAGCTACGCATTACCGCAAGAAGTGTGAGGAGCTAGAAGTGTCTGCTGGAAGAGATTACTCTCCTACAGATGTCACCAAGTTGGCACCTGGCAGATGCCACAGTGGGCACCTGGCAGATTTTGCTAAGTGGCGCCATTAGGAGCAACCGTTGACCACCCGAAAGACAGCAAAACCCCCATAGAATTGGCAGCATATGCTCATCCCGTCACAAGTAATACAATTATTTTACATTGGAATGTCTTTCCCAAGTTCCAAAGTTCCCTTGTTCTGACATAGAATAATGAGAGGACATAAAGGTCACATAATACGTGCAATAGATATAAGATCACACCCTAGCAAAACTAAATAAGATAGGAGCTTATAGTATACAGTATAAAAAAAGTAATTTAACTATGATTTAACAAGGTAAATTATTAGCTACAAGCTATATACTTTGTATATTTTATAATTTACAAATATATATATATATATATATATATATATATATATATATACAGCTTATACATATATATATATATGATAATTATTACCAGTTATTTATCTAGCGCACACATATTCCGCAGCGCTTTTTTACAGAGAATATGTTACCATTCACATCTGTCCCTGCCCCAGTGGAGCTTACAATCTATATTACCTACCACATACTCACACACATACACACTATGGTCAATTTTGTGGGGAGCAAATTAATCTACCAGTATATTTTTGGAGTGTGGGAGGAAACCGGTGTACCCAGAGGAAACCTACGCCAGCACAGGGAGAATATACAAACTCCACACAGTTAGGGCTGTAGTGATATATACATATATATAACAAATGTATGAAAGAGGGCGCTATTATTATTTTAGTCTTTAGGTAATATTTGATCTCAAATAGATTATCTTTTTTCAATCCAATGTGTTGGGAAAGACAAAGTTTTGTGGAGGAGAATGCAATGAAGACCCACAGATCACGTAGTTTATCTTCAAGCTATATGTTCCACATTAAATTCTTTAGCTTGAAAGAGTAAATGTCCAAATGGAAACTTGTTCTCAAAACGCATAGAAGCAAACAAAGCTTTTTTATCCAGCGCGTTGCTCCTTTTGGAGTATTATCCTTCTCTAGAGAAATAAACCCTCACACCAAGGGAAGACACCCAAAGAATAATAAATAAAAATTCTGATGCACATATGTATATTTATTTAAGATAACAATCTTTAAAACACTTGACAGTAAAAAACATGCAGCGAGGCTTAACACAATTCAGATTGGGGGTATAGTGAGAAAAATTCTCCCACCTTAGCATTCTATACTCCACATCTGTGGGACCTCAAACAGGTGTGCCCAATCTTTACCCAACGTGTTTCATCCTATACAGACTTCTTCAGGGGTAACAATGTACTACATCATAACAATAAAACAAGGATGTCAAAATAGTGGTGTGAGTGGGTTAATTTTGTACAGATATATAGCTGATACTAGAAACAAGTTTAGTTTTCATATAAATCATTTTTCTCAAACAGATCATTCTTATGGATCACAAAATATATCTGTGATTTCTATGTATTAGATGAAACTTTTTTTTTATATAAAATAAAAAGTACATACCATAAGAAATAATGCCTCACCTGGCAAACAAATAGGGATTCTCTGGAATCCAAATTTCTGTGATATCATGCCTACAACCAGCAGGGAGAATTTCTCAGGAATATGGTAATTGAATTTAGATGCTAGTATATACAATTTTATATCATACTCACAAATATATACCAAATCGGAGTATAGATATCTGATGATGATTTTTGTGGAAATATGTATGAACCAAACAGATACCTAAGGAATGGGTCAAAAATGTAAATATGAATATGACCCCTCTTAGTTCTTAATAAAAAATTATCTCAAATAATATTGATAACACTCGATAAACGCTTACAGTAATACTTATTACCTTATGCTCACAACAACCACGTATTTAATCTCAAAGGCTTGCACAGTGTTACTATTAGTAATTAACATTCATAGCATAATCCATATGGTATCGCAAATATTAATCTTAATTGCAGACATAATCTAAATAATATACACATAATGTACTTAACCAGAAACATCTTGAGAAAGCCCTAGTGCATGATAGTGTTTTTAAAAAAGTGCTTGTTCCTATATATGTCTAAGTGATGGATTAAAAAATATATGTATATATATATATTTATTTATATATATATATATATATATATATATATATAACCCATCTTTAACTTTTAATTGGGAATAATTGGGAATAGCTTTTGCACATTATATACATTATGCTATAAATGTTATCATTTTTAAAATTGTGAAAACCTGCTGCATATGTTATCATTATTATTATTGTGAAAACTTCTAAGATTTAATACATCTAAGTATACAGTAATAAGCTCTATTCCCTACTCCAATTGAGTGTTTATATCTATATCATTAGAGTGACTAATACTAAAAGTGAAAGATGGTATATATATACATATATTTTTTCATTCATCACTTAGACATATATAGGAAAAAGCACTTTTTTAAAAACACTATCATGCACTAGGGCTTTCTCAAGAAGTTTCTGGTTAAGAACATTATGTGTATATTATTTAGATTATGTCTGCAATTAAGATTAATATTTGTGATACCATATGGATTATGCTATGAATGTTAATTACTAATAGTAACAATGTGGAAGCCTTTGAGATTAAATACGTGGTTGTTGTGAGCATAAGGTAATAAGTATTACTGTAAGCGTTTATCGAGTGTTATCAATATTATTTAAGATAATTTTTTTATTAAGAACTAAGGGGTCATATTCATATTTAAATTTTTGACCCATTCCTTAAGTATCTGTTTGGTTCATACATATATCCACAAAATCATCATCAGATATCTATACTCCGATTTGGTATATATTTGTGAGTATGATATAAAATTGTATATACTAGCATCTAAATTCAATTACCATATTCCTGAGAAATTCTCCCTGCTGATTGTAGGCATGATATCACAGAAATTTGGATTACAGAGAATCCCTATTTGTTTGCCTGGTGAGGTATTATTTCTTATGGTATGTACTTTTTATTTTTATTTTATATAAAAAAAAGTTTCATCTAATATATAGAAATCACAGATATATTTTGTGATCCATAAGAATGATCTGTTTGAGAAAAATGATTTATATGAAAACTAAACTTGTTTCCAGTATCAGCTATATATCTGTACAAAACTAAACCACTCACACTGCTATTTTGACATCCTTGTTTTATTGTTATGATGTAGTACATTGTTACCCCTGAAGAAGTCTGTATAGGATGAAATGCGTTGGGTAAAGATTGGGCACACCTGTTTGAGGTCCCACCGATGTGGAGTATAGAATGTTAAGGTGGGAGAATTTTTCTCACTATACCCCCAATCTGAATTGTGTTAAGCCTTGCTGCATGTTTTTTACTGTCAAGTGTTTTAAAGATTGTTATCTTAAATAAATATACATATGTGCATCAGAATTTTTATTTATTATTCTTTGGGTGTCTTCCCTTGGTGTGAGGGTTTATTTCTCTAGAGAAGGATAATACTCCAAAAGGAGGAACGCGCTGGATAAAAAAGCTTTGTTTACTTCTATGCGTTTTGTTTTGAGAACAAGTCTCCATTTGGACATTTACTCTTTCAAGCTAAAGAATTTAATGTGGAACATATAGCTTGAAGATAAACTACGTGATCTGTGGGTCTTCATTGCATTCTCATCCACAAGAATTTGTCTTTCCCAACACATTGGATTGAAAAAAGATAATCTATTTGAGATCAAATATTACCTAAAGACTAAAATAATAATAGCGCCCTCTTTCATACATTTGTTGTGTATTTTGTTTATCCTTCTAACAGGGGATTTTTATAAAGGAACAGCTGATAGTCATATACAGTAATTTATATTATAGTTACAATATTTAAAGCGCAAACTGTAGGGATTAGAATTGTGTGTATATATATATATATATATACATATACAGTCAGGTGCATAAATATTGGGACATTGACAGAATTTCCATATTTTGGCCTCTATTCACCACCACAATGGCTTTGAAATTAAACAAACAAGATGTGCTTTAACTGCAGACTTTCAGATTTAATTTGAGGGTAATTACATCCAAATCAGGTGAACGGTGTAGGAATTACAGTGGTTTCTATATGTGCCTCCCACTTTTTAAGGGGCCAAAAGTAACGGGACAAACTAAACAATCCTAAATCTGACTTTCACGTTTTAATACCTTGTTGCAAATGCTTTGCAGGCAATTACAGCCTGAAGTCTGGAACGCGTATACATCACCAGACGCTGGGTTTCATCCCTGGTGATGCTCTGCCAGGCCTCTACTGCAAATGTCTTCAGTTCCTGCTTGATCTTGGGGCATTTTCCCTTCAGTTTTGTCTTCATCAAGTGAAATGCATGCTCAATCGGATTCAGGTCAGGGGATTGACTTGGCCATTGCATAACATTCCACTTTTTAGCCTTAAAAAACTCTTTGGTTGCTTTTGCAGTATGCTTTGGGTCATTGTCCATCTGCACTGTGAAGCGCCGTCCAAAGAGTTCTGAAGCATTTGACTGAATGTGAGCATATAATATTGCACGAAACACTTCAGAATTCATTCTGCTGCTTTTGTCAGCAGTCACATCATCAATAAATGCAAGGGAACCAGTTCCATTGGCAGCCATACATGCCCAAGCCATGACACTACCACCACCATGCTTCACTGATGAGGTGGTATGTTTTGGATCATGAGCAGTTCATTTCCTTCTCCATACTCTTCTCTTCCCATCACTCTGGTACAAGTTGATCTTTGTCTCATCTGTCCATAGGATGTTGTTCCAGAACTGTGATGGCTTTTTTAGATGTTGTTTGGCAAACTAAAGTCTGGTCTTCCTGTTTTTGAGGCTCACCAATGGTTTACATCTTGTGGTGAACCCTCTATATTCACTCTTGTGAAGTCTTCTCTTGATTGTTGACTTTGACACATATACACCTACCTCCTGGAGAGTGTTCTTGATTTGGCCAACTGTTGTGAAGGGGTTTTTCTTCACCAGGGAAATAATTCTTCTGTCATCCACCACAGTTGTTTTCCGTGGTCTTCCGGGTCTTTTGGTGTTGCTGAGCTCTCCGGTGCATTCTTTCTTTTTAAGAATGTTCCAAACAGTTGATTAGGCCACACATAATGTTTTTGCTATCTCTCTGATGGATTTGTTTTGATTTTCAGCCTAATGATGGCTTGCTTCACTGATAGTGACAGCTCTTTGGATCTCGTATTGAGAGTCGACAGCAACTGATTCCAAATGCAAATGTCACACCTAGAATCAACTCCAGACCTTTTACCTGCTTAATTGATAATGAAATAATGAGGGAATATCCCACACCTGTCCATGAAATAGCTTTTGAGTTGATAGTCCCATTACTTTTGGCCCCTTAAAAAGTGGGAGGCACATATAGAAACCGTTGTAATTCCTACACCGTTCACCTGATTTGGATGTAATTACCCTCAAATTAAATCTGAAAGTCTGCAGTTAAAGCACATCTTGTTTGTTTCATTTCAAAGCCATTGTGGTGGTGAATAGAGGCTAAAATATGAAAATGCTGTCAATGGCCCAATATTTATGCACCTGACTGTATATACATCTATCTATATAATAGACTTTAATTATTATGTAATTTAATTAATTCATTTAATTTCATTCATTGCAATATTTTGGAACAGACATGCCCTGAATTTAAATGAATGATATACTCTGGAGTACAATTGAGTGCAGAGCATGGATAGATAGATAGATAGATAGATAGATAGATACATACATACATAGATAGATACATAGATAGATACATAGATAGATAGGAGATATATATATATATATATGCGATACATATGAGATTGGTAGGTAGATATATATATGAGATAGACAGATATGAGATAGATAGTTATGAGATAAATAGATATGAGATAGATAGTTATGAGATAGATAGATATGAGATAGATATATGAGATAGATAGTTAGATAGATAGATATGAGATAGATAGTTATGAGATAGATAGATATGAGATAGATCGATATGAGATAGATCGATAGATAGTTAGATAGATAGATATGAGATAGACAGATATGAGATAGATAGATAGATAGATATATAGTTATGAGATAGATAAGTAGATATAAATTAGATAGAAAGATAGATAGATAGATATGAGATAGAGAGATAGATAGATAGATAGATAGATAGATATAAGATGGATAGATAGGTAGATAGATAGATAGATATGAGATAGATAGATATGAGATAGGTAGATAGAGAGATAGATAGATATATATGAGATATATAGATAGATAGAGAGATAGATATGAGATAGATATGAGATAGTCAGATAGATCGATGAGAGAGATGAGATAGATAGATAGATAGATAGATAGATAGATCAATATGAGATAGATATTTAGATAGATATGAGATAGATAGATATGAGATAGATAGATAGATAGATAGATAGATAGATGGATAGTTAGATATGAGATAGGTAGATAGAGAGATAGATAGATAGATATGAGATATATAGATAGATAGAGAGTTAGAGAGATAGATATGAGATAGATAGATAGATACGAGATAGATAGATATGAGATAGATAGATAGATATGAGATAGATATATATGAAATAGATAGATATGAGATAGATATATATGAGATATATAGATATGAGATAGATAGATAGATATGAGATAGATATATATGAGATAGATAGATAGATAGATATGAGATAGATAGATTTGAGATAGATAGATATGAGATAAATAGATATAGATAGATATGAGATAGATAAATAGATAGATAGATATGAGATAGATATATATGAGATAGATAGATATGAGATAGATAGATATGAGATAGATAGATATGAGATAGCTAGATAGATAAATAGATAGATAGATATGAGATAGATATATATGAGATAGATAGATATGAGATAGATAGATTTGAGATAGATAGATATGAGATAAATAGATAGATAGATATGAGATAGATAAATAGATAGATAGATATATATGAGATAGATAGATATGAGATAGATAGATATGAGATAGATAGATATGAGATAGATAGATAGATAGATAGATATGAGATAGATAGATAGATAGATAGATATGAGATAGCTAGATAAATAGATAGATAGATAGATATGAGATAAATAGATAGATAGATAGATATGAGATAGATAAATAGATAGATAGATATATATGAGATAGATAGATATGAGATAGATAGATATGAGATTGATAGATATGAGATAGATAGATAGATAGATAGATAGATAGATAGATATGAGATAGCTAGATAGATAAATAGATAGATAGATAGATAGATATGAGATAGATTGTCACAAGCCGCTGCTGGTTCTTATTGGACAACAGTGCTCCCGGCAGCTCTCTTAGGCCCATTGCTGGGAGACGTGGATGCCGCGCTGCTAATCTGTGAAGTCCTCGCACCTGGCTGCTCCATCATCTCTTCTTTGTCTGGAGTGGTTCTGTCTCCTTTTTGTTTCCCACTTGTGGGTTTCTCAGATGCCGGTAATAGCGTCTTACATGTGTTTCCGGTTAGAAACATATGTTTTACAAGATCCATCTTTGTCCTTTTGTGTCTGCTTGTTTTTCCTAAAGGCCGTCTGTTTTGCTGTCACAATACTTGCTACCTCTTTCCCAAACCACACTGGCTTCCTTTTCCTTTTCCTTGTGGTTTTCCTAACCCTTTTGATACAAAGGTCTGTTACCTCATACTTGCCGACTATCTGGCTGCTCCTTCCGGGAGGGAGCAGCCAGATCGGCAGAACAGGGGGCGTGGCCGGCAAAAGGGGGCATGGCCGGGCGGGCTGAAGGCAGTTTGCGGGCATGACAGGGGGCGGGGCCATGTGATCGCGTCATTTTGGCCCCGCCCCCGCTACACAATGTCGAAAAATAGGCATTGTGAAGCAGGGGGCGGGGCCAAAATGATGCGAATCGCGTCAGCGGCCCCCTGCTGCCGGGGTTTATCAGGTACTGGTGGGGGGGAGACCGGGTATTCGGCGGCATGCGGGAGGCTTGCCTGCCTTTCCGGGGGGGCGGGAGCTGCACCCGTTTATCGGGAGGCTCCTGCCCGAATCAGGAGGGTAGGCAACCCTGTGTTACCTATAATATTGCACTTTTTACACTTTCCCACCTCACCTGCACTCCTTTCACGTTCCTCCATTCTGCCAAAGATTAGCTTACTCATCTTCCCATCCCTGCAATATCAGCGTTCCTAACATCTAACACCTTTGTTTTTGTATGGGGTGAGTCAGTATCTGTCTTTATTCTGAACCATACTGCTTGGTGATCACTGGATCCCAGGTTCTCACCCACTTTTACATCAGATATTCTGTCTCCATTTGTAAGTATTAAGTCTAATATTGCTTCTTTCCGAGTGGGCTCCCTCACCAATTGCTGGAGGGAGGCTCCCTGCAATGAATTCAGGATGTCCCTACTTCTAGTGGAACTTGCCACAGACACCTCCCAGTTTATATCGGGTAGATTAAAATCTCCCATGATTATAACCTCTCCTTTTAATGCCATTTTAGAGATGTCCTGCAATAGTTTATTGTCCAGTTCCTATTCCTGACCTGGTGGTAAGTAATCACCCCAATACGAAGAATCACTTTCTCCCCTGTTGCTATAGTCACCCAAAGGGACTCGTTTTTTTTCTTCAATACTAACGTAGTTTTTATGCTTTCCTTGACATAAATTGCTACTCCTCCTCCTATTCTTCCCATTCTGTCCTTCCTAAATAAAGTATATCCTGGTATAGCTATGTCCCAGTCATGATTTTCATTGCACCATGACTCCGTAAAAGCCACAATATCCAGATGATCCCTTGTCATTATTGCAATTAGTTCAGGGAATTTAGGGCCTGATTCAGACCCAGTCGCGAGCTCTGAGCGCTTGCAACCAGGTTGATGGTGGCCCAGAGTGCATGCACACGATGGCGCCGGTTCCATCGTGCGCATGCGCGAGACCCGGATAGCGATGGGCAATCCGTCGCTCCGGGTCTCGCACCAAAGGGGGCGTGCTGTCGATGTTGAGTGGCAGCACTCCCCGTTTGGTGGGCGGGCCGGGGGGTGACTGCCCAAATGGAGGCGTTCCCATGAGAACACCTACCGTTTGGGGCCGGCCCCACTGACATCACAAGTGATGTCAGTGGAGAGATTCCGGCTCTGTTAGAGCCGAAATCTCTCTGGGACTTGCGGCAACAAGACCCTACCACAAGGGTCTCGTCACAAGCCCGATAGTCATGATGGTCTTGACCATCGCGACCATCATCATGGCCGCTCGCTATAGCTGTGGGTGGTCACCCACAGCTATGCGAGCGGCCAGGAGGCCCTTCTAAAAAAAAAAAAAAACGGCCCTGATTCAGAGCGAGCGCTCTGTCAGAGCGACCGGCTCTGCATCAGGGCCTTAGTTCCTAAGCTCCTAGCACTTGCACACATTGCTCTTACCTGTCTCTAGGTATATTCATCTCTCTGCCTATGTTTATTTGGTTTTGTTCTGAATTATCCTCTGTTGCTGTGGATATGCTCCCTGTTCCATTTGCCAGCAGAAATAATACCACTTTATTGGAGGAGCAGATTTATTTTTTCTTGTTTGGTTCACTGCCCCCCTCTTCTGTAGTTTTGGTATCTCTCCCTGTGTTACTCCAGCGTCTCCTGTCTTGGCAGTGTTTATTGTTCCTGGTCGTACTGCAGCACCTGAGTGCTCTCTGCAGGGCCGGTGCAAGGTCTCTTGGCACCCTAGGCATTACTTCAGCCTTACGCTCCCCCCGATAGCTACGCAAGTACTCCCAGTAGTGCCGGCAGTAGCGGTCCCACCTATGCAGTGCCCCCAGTAGTGGTCCCCCCATGCAGTGCCCCCAATATAGTGCCCCTTATACAATGCCCCCAGTAATGGCCCACCTATGCAGTGCCCCCAGTAATGGCCCCCTATGCAGTGCCCCCAGTAATGGCCCCCCTATGCAGTGCCCCTAGTAGTAGTCCCCCACCTATGCATTGTACCTTTTATAGTGACCCCAGTAATGGCCCCCCTAGGCAGTGCCCCCAGTAATGGCCCCCCTATGCAGTGCCCCTAGTAGTAGTCCCCCACCTATGCAGTGTACCTTATATAGTGACCCCAGTAGTAACCCTCTCTATGCAGTGCCCCCAGGAGTGGTCCCAGTAGTAGTCTCCTCCCCAGCAGTGCCCCCAGTAGTAATCCCCCAAGTAGCAGCCCTCCCCCAGCAGTGCCCCTAGTAGTAGTCCTCCCAGCAGTCAGCCCTCCCTATGCAGCACCCCCAGTAGTGGTCCCACCAGTGCAGTGCCTCAAGTAGCATTCCCCCCCAGCAGTGCTCCTAGTACTAGCCCCCCCAGCAGTGCTCCCAGCAGTAATACCCACCTATGTAGTGCCCCCAGTAGTAGTCCCCCCAGCAGTGCCCCCAGTAGCAGGCCCCCCCAACAGTAGACCCCCCAGCAGTACCCCTAGTAGTAATCCCCCTCTATGAAGTGTCCCCCAGTAGTGGTCCCACCAGTGTGCAGTGCCCCCAGTAGTACCCCCAGTGGTGCCTATAGTAGTAACCCCCCTCTATGCAGTGTCCCCCAGTAGTGGTCCCACCAGTGTGCATTGCCCCCAGTAGTAGTCCCCCCAGTACTACCCACCGCAGTGCCCTAGTAGTACCCCCAGCAGTGCCCCTAGTAGTCCCCCTAGTAGTACCCCCAGCAGAGCCCCTGGTAGTTCCCCAAGTAGTTCCCCCAGCAGTGCCTCCAACAGTGCCCCTAGTAGTACCCCCAGCAGTGCCCCTAGTAGTACCCCCAGCAGTGCCCCTAGTAGTAGTCTGTCCCCGTCCCCCCTCCAGACACACACACACACATGAAAAAAAAAAAACTCCACTTACCTTAATGCCCACTCCGGAATCTGCTCCTCCATCCGGCATCCTCCCGGGCCGGCCCGCTCTGCATGATGGGAGAGACGTCATTAAGTCTCTCCCATCAGCCAATGCGGGAGCCGGAAGATGGAGGCTACGGCAGTGGGCGCAGCAGCCGATGAGAGTCTGTCTGACTCTCATTGGCTGCTAAAACAAACACATAGTTGCCAGCACCGGCGACTGTGTGTTTGTTCCGAGTAGTGTAGTGCAGATGGCACTTATGTACCATCCACACTATCGCCCTGCAGTGGCCGGTGCTACTAGGCAAATGCCTAAGTTTGCCTAGTGGTAGCGTCGGCCCTGGCTCTCTGTTATAACATCCCGGCAACCTCCACTGCTCTGCGTCTCCAGACAGCTCAGCTGCTGTACTACACCCCGGCACTATCGGCCGCGGGATCACGGGATTCAATAACCTCTTCAGTCATTCATCATCCCTGCTGTGTCTGGCTGCAACTTGGCCACAAGGCCACATCACTGCCAAGCATCTCCAGCCCTGAAGGCTGCACCTTGGCCACAAACTACCAGCCACTCAGCTCCCAACTGTCAGGCCGCAAGCTGGCTAGCCCGATGGACACGGCGGTGAACTTCACTCCAGATGCCTCCTGCAGAATAAGAATTTTAGCAGGACAGAATTGCATAGCCCCTTGTGTGCAACCTTGCAACTCCGTCCACGGCTGAATCAGTCTCACTATTCCCAAAGCACTGACATATTACACAGTGCTGTACAATGACAAGCTGAATTACATTGTTCCTTATTCCCAAAGCACTGACATATTACACAGTGCTGTACAATGACAAGCTGAATTACATTGTTCCTTATTCCCAAAGCACTGACATATTACACAGCGCTGTACAATGACAAGCTGAATTACATTGTTCCTTATTCCCAAAGCACTGACATATTACACAGTGCTGTACAATGACTAGCTGATTTACATTGTTCCTTATTCCCAAAGCACTGACATATTACACAGTGCTGTACAATGACAACCTGAATTACATTGTTCCTTATTCCCAAAGCACTGACATATTACACAGTGCTGTACAATGACAAGCTGAATTACATTGTTCCTTATTCCCAAAGCACTGACATATTACACAATGCTGTACAATGACAAGCTGAATTACATTGCTCCTTATTCACAAAGCACTGACATATTACACAGTGCTGTACAATGACAACCTGAATTACATTGTTCCTTATTCACAAAGCACTGACATATTACACAGTGCTGTACAATGACAAGCTGAATTACATTGTTCCTTATTCTCAAAGCACTGACATATTACATAGTGCTGTACGATGACAAGCTGATTTACATTGTTCCTTATTCCCAAAGCACTGACATATTACACAGTGCTGTACAATGACAAGCTGAATTACATTGTTCCTTATTCTCAAAGCACTGACATATTACATAGTGCTGTACGATGACAAGCTGATTTACATTGTTCCTTATTCACAAAGCACTGACATATTACACAGTGCTGTACAATGACAAGCTGAATTACATTGTTCCTTATTCACAAAGCACTGACATATTACACAGCGCTGTACAATGACAACCTGAATTACATTATTCCTTATTCACAAAGCACTGACATATTACACAGCGCTGTACAATGACAACCTGAATTACATTATTCCTTATTCCCAAAGCACTGACATTTACACAGTGCTGTACAATGACAAGCTGAATTACATTGTTCCTTATTCACAAAGCACTGACATATTACACAGCGCTGTACAATGACAAGCTGAATTACATTGTTCCTTATTCACAAAGCACTAACATATTACACAGCGCTGTACAATGACAAGCTGAATTACATTGTTCCTTATTCACAAAGCACTGACATATTACACAGCGCTGTACAATGACAAGCTGAATTACATTGTTCCTTATTCACAAAGCACTGACATATTACACAGCGCTGTACAATGACAAGCTGAATTACATTGTTCCTTATTCACAAAGCACTGACATATTACACAGTGCTGTACAATGAAAAGCTGAATTACAGTATTCCTTATTCACAAAGCACTGACATATTACACAGTGCTGTACAATGAAAAGCTGAATTACATGAAACTAAGGAGCTTATTCAGACCCGCTCGCAAGATGCGGTCGCTCGCAGGCAAAAAGGGGCCAGATATTTTAATTAAGCACTCGCACTGCGTTGCACATGCACGCCCACTATGTTTTAGCGAGCTACGGCAAAGTGCACTCGCAAGTGTCTATAGACGCCCCCTTGCCGCTCGCAACACACGTCATCTCCGGGAAATTAAGGATTAATTGGGTCCATCATGAGCCATCGGAGCTCCTCGCAGGCTTGGTGTTGCCATAGCCAGCCGCAAGCACAGCGATCAGTGTGGCCTGAAGTACATGCAGGTGACGTGACCAATGACGCTACTTTGCTAATTATGCACGCCGTTTAAACTGTGTTTGGGTGGCCTGACACACCTTCGTTCGCACATCCACTCTGTCACTCAAAGCAGCGACCTGACAGTGGCTTACGAGCAACCAAAATCAGGTTGCAACGAATGGCTTGCGCACGCACACTGTGAATTATACGCATGCGCAGATGGGTGAAAATCGCTCAGAGCGAGCGATCGCGCCTTAGCAACCAGGTCTGAATCAGGTCCTAAATCTTGCTGACTGATTTACAGATGCATTATATGTAAGAAACCGTTAGATATGCCACAATGACATATCAAGGGGGCGCTTACAAATTAATAAATGAGCACATATAATCAAAAAGATTTTATTATAAAAATTTAAACATAAATATCAAACTAGCATTTGATTACTTAAGAGCATTGCAGAACATGTATACCAAAAATCCACTGAAGTAATCGTAGTACCAAATGTCAGTATTGGCAAACAGTATCAATCTTATGCAGAAATCAATGTGTAATCACCCCTCACCACAATGTGTAATCACCCCTCACCACAAGGTGTAATCACCCCTCACCACAAGGTGTAATCACCCCTCACCAGGTATTACACATGAAGGAGTGTAATTAGTGAGGATTACAATCCCGTAAGGTAAACTAGTCAATAGCAATATAGAGGGGTATTCAAAATGAAACGTAAACTTTGCTGTCGAAGTTTACGTTTCATATCGGACCTTTTACCTGGGATAAAGTATCTGGCGCGCACCTGCTTATCCCCGTATTCAATATAAAATCTCTGAAAACGGGACCTGGCGAAGTGGGATTTGCGTAAAAAAACAAATTTTAACTGTAAAAATTTTTAGGACCCCCCTAAAGTTGTAAAAACATGGGGGATCACTATGGGTACCCCCGTTTTAGCCTGTAAATGAAAGTCGGGGATTTAAACAGCTGCCGCAGGTGCTTTTTTCCCGACATTGAAGAAGTGATGCAGAAGAGCACCTAGGTTATTTTTTTCATTTCTTAAAGTGGTCCCATCAAATTTTGGGTACATGAAAATGGGTACTAGCATATTTTGATGTCCCTAAAGTAATTTTAAAAAAATTCTGCAATTGTGCACCTGCTGCTTTAAATCTATTCTAGAAAACACCTGCCGCATACTTGCAGAATAGCCCTGAACCTATTTCCCTATTGTTAAACAATTTTTTCCCATTTTTTTTTTTCACCCCAATTTTTAAATAAATTTTTTGTGGTGTCCCTATTTTTTTTAAACTTTTTTTGACACAGTTATTTTTTAAATGTCATTCCCAGGGGTGCAGGCTATTTTTTTAAGCCTGCACCCCTAAACCCCAATTCTGCACTTTTTTTCGACACCTATTCAATGGTGAAAAGTTATCCCCGTTTTTTATCAAAGACTTTTCGAACCTGCGAAAAGTCTTTGAAATTGAATACGGTGTAAAACTAAAACCTGCGATAATTACCTCATAGGTGCGATATTAATGCAAAAACTGAGTTTTCGCTCCATATTGAATTCCCCTAATAGGGTTAAGAATGTCCCATTAGGTTAGCTAGTCAGCAGCCCAAGCAAGATGAATAACCTGTGGGGAGTTACACCTGTTATCAGACAATCTACTTGGAGCAATAGTCACAGCCAGAAAACAAGTAAACACCGGACCAGCAATACCCCAGTGTCTTTTGGGAAGATAGCTGGGATTATATACCGGGACTCTACAAATCCTATGTTGCTGCTGACTAGCTAAACTAACGGGACATTCTTAACCCTATATTGCTATTGACTAGTTTACCTTACGGGATTGTAATCCTCACTAATTACACTCCTTCATGTGTAATACCTGGTGAGGGGTGATTACACATTGTGGTGAGGGGTGATTACACATTGTGGTGAGGGGTGATTACACATTGTGGTGAGGGGTGTTTGCACATTGTGGTGAGGGGTGATTACACATTGTGGTGAGGGGTGATTACACATTGTGGTGAGGGGTGATTGCACATTGTGGTGAGGGGTGATTACACATTGTGGTGAGGGGTGATTACACATTGATTTCTGCATAACATTGATACTGTTTGCCAATACTGACATTTGGTACTACGATTTCTTCAGTGGATTTTTGGTATACATGTTCTGCAATGCTCTTTAGTAATCAAATGCTAGTTTGATATTTATGTTTACATTTTTATAATAAAATCTTTTTGATTATATGTGCTCATTTATTATCATGTACCCCAAATTTGATGGGACCACTTTAAAAAACGAAAAAAATAACCTAAGTGCTCTTCTGCATCACTTCTTCAATGTCGGGAAAAAAAACACCTGCGGCAGCTGTTTAAATCCCTGACTTTCATTTGCAGGCTAAAACGGGGGTACCCATAGTGATCCCCCATGTTTTTACAATTTTAGGGGGGTCCTAAAATTTTTTACAGGTAAAAAATTTTTTTTACGCAAATCCCACTTCGCCAGGTCCCATTTTCGGAGATTTTATATTGAATACGGGGATAAGCGGGCGCGCGCCCGATACTTTATCCCAGGTAAAAGCTCCGATATGAAACGTAAACTTCGACAGCAAAGTTTACGTTTCATATTGAATACCCCTCTATATTGCTATTGACTAGTTTACCTTACGGGATTTTAATCCTCACTAATTACACTCCTTCATGTGTAATACCTGGCGAGGGGTGATTACACATTGTGGTGAGGGGTGATTACACATTGTGGTGAGGGGTGATTACACATTGATTTCTGCATAAGATTGATACTGTTTGCCAATACTGACATTTGGTACTACGATTTCTTCGGTGGATTTTTGGTATACATGTTCTGCAATGCTCTTTAGTAATCAAATGCTAGTTTGATATTTATGTTTACATTTTTATAATAAAATCTTTTTGATTATATGTGCTCATTTATTAATTTGTAGATTGCACCTAGTTCTATTGTTTTAATTGCATTATATGTAAGACCAAGTTACATTACTAAAGCCCCTTTATAAATACCGTCACATACAGCTGCTATCCGATAAAACACGTCACCCAATGTTTTCATCGTAATTTTGCTAGTTTGGTTTTAATCTTATGAACTTCGGCTCAATAGATGGTTTAAGGACAGCTAGTGCCCCAATTATATTTGTATATTAAAGTCTGTGCAGACATTTAGCTGGAAAAATTATAAATGTGCATTATTTGCAGATACAGTCTTATGGTGCGTACACAATGGGCGATTAAAGTGGACGACTGAACGATAACGATATCGTTATCATTCAGTCGTCCACTTTATCGTCCATTTTTTACACCAAAACGATGAACGATAACGACAACACGCGTTATCGCGGATCGTTCGTCATTATCGTTCATCGGGTTAACATGCAGCCCAACCTGACGACGTTGTCGTCTGGTTGGGGACACACTAGGGGACACACTAGACGATATCGCTCAGGGAGCATATCGTCTAGTGTGTACACACCATTAGGTATCACTTGTCTGCTATGTAGACATTTTTCTGGTGACAATATTACAGCGCTTCATACTGTATATACTGTACTGCGAAGATGCGTCCACATACACCTACCCTCAAATCGCACCAAATGCCCCAGTTTAGTGCACCACCTAAGCTGCGTGCATCCTGCCTCACACTTTTGTACCAATTGTGCGTCATATTTGCATCACTAATGCAATAAAAGTACATTGCACGGGTACCCTAGATGCTGGTGCTGGCAGTGTGCACAGCTGCTGTGTGCTACTCGGATTCTTACCTGGGTAAAAAGGCAAATTACTGAGAACTGATAGAAGTGAGCTGCGCTATGCATCGTGTCTAATCTGTGACTTTTATACCAACAAAAAAATACTAATACTGAGTACCCAGGACACTATAAGCCACTTTGAATGCAGCTACGATGCTAAACTCAGAAATAAGTACAAAAGACAGTGTATCGCATTCGCTACCCGGTAGTCTGTCTATGTCACGCCATGCGTGTCAGACTAAATGGCACCCGGTAGTGTGTCTATGTCACGCCATGCGTGTCAGACTAAATGGCACCCGGTAGTGTGTCTATGTCATGCCATGCGTCCCAGGCTAAATGGCACAAAAAGACTAAGTGCATGAGGGCACATCTATAATCTCATTCTCTTTACCCCAAGGAGACACTTGCCTTGTATAAGGGCCACGAGTCCGAGCAGCAGGAAGACCACTGCTTTCATCTCCAAGGTCTGTTGCCTGCCGTATCCCAGTGGAAAGTTCCCAGTAACACAGAGTGATCCTCTCACTAACGGATCAGTGCAACAATTGAAGGGACAATGATTATACTGCTTATCTGTAATGGGTTTATGGCAGGGCAGTCCCACTGTTACGTCTTTTCTTTGCTGTTTCTTTACATCGCAGGTCAAAGTTTGGATGTTTTTATTGAGTTCATTTATCTTTCAAATCTGTGCTATCTCTGTGCACTTGTTTTTATCTTCCTGAGCTACGTGTACCCCGTAAATGCCACCGTTTGCGTGATGCGGGCTGCCCCCCCCATTAGACGCACTTGTGTGGCGATCACTGGAGAAGCGCTTGATGAAAGCTTAGTGTTCAGACAGATGTGGTTCATTTGTACTTTCCTACTCTCCTGTAATGTACGGGATGCTTCCAGATATCAGGGAGCCCTCCCGCACTCCAAGGGGAGTAGTCCAGCCTCCCGGATACTGCCCACTATCCTAGCCATGGGGACTTAAAGATGTGAGCACCATCCTGACCAATTACCCCCCCCCCCCCTTTGGTGTCACTCTGATGGTGTGACACTGTGAAGGAGCTCCAATATTGATGACATCATCTCAGTGCCATTAGAATAGGTATGCATGGGCCAGAAGATTTAGATTTTAAACCAGCTCATACCAAACAAAGAAACATGACTGTAATAGGAGCTAGCAATCTAATTCAAAGGACAGGATATAGCACCTAGCAGGGTCTCGTTTCAGGCCATGTGGATGTGTGGGGGTTTGGGCTGATGAGGTGCATGCTGGGTAAAGGTGTACAAGTTGAGAACTTATACACCACACTTGCTTTATAAGGTCTGTACTAACTAACCATACTTGTGTCTGCATGTGGTTCTGTACTAACAATACTACATGCACTTTTCTTTATACACACTTTCTGCGACTTCTAACACATTCTTTTCTTTATACATTCTCTTTCTGCAACTCCCTGGACCAAGGGCCGGCTCCAGGGTTCGGAGCACCCTGTGCCGGCCCTTAATAAGGCGCGGGACCGAAATTGGAGGCGTGGCCTAATTACCATAGGACATGCCCCCTATGTGATGTTATTTGGAGGCGTGCCCGCATGGCACGCCTCCAAATAACGTCAGGCTGGTGGTAAAGCCCAGCCCTCCATCACTGGCTGGGCTTCCCCCAGCCCTCTCCCGTCAGTGAATGGATGCCACAGCTGCAGTGGCGGGGGTCCCCAACCTCCCGATTTGACCACCCGCAGGCCACTTCGGCTGAAATTGGGATGCTGGGTAAGGGTGCGCCCTCTACGGGTGGTGCCCCTGTGCGACCACACTGGTTGAACACCCCAAGAGCCGGCCCTGCCTGGACCCCCTGGCTATTAACCCTCTCTCTGCCTGCATCCTGTACTCTCTGCCTGTATTGCCTGCCTGCATCTCTTTCTACAAAATAACTACAACTCTCTCTATATTATTTGCCTGTACTCTCCTTCCCTGACTGAGGGGTCTATTTATCAAGCAGTGAAAAGTGTGGAGAAGTGGACCAGTGGAGAAGTTGCCCATAGCAACCAATCAGCTTTGAAGTATCATTTATCAAGCAGTGTCTGTAAAATAATAAGTAGGAGCTGATTGGTTGCTTTGGGTAACTTCTCCACACTATTCACTGCTTGATAAATAGACCCCATGTATCTGATAACTAAATCATATCTCTCTTTCTCTCATTTCCATGTCAAAGGCATGCTCACAAATGCCTATATGGTGACAAAAAGGACACCATCAGGGCTGCCTTGCCATGAGGCTTCTCCCCTACCCCACACATAGCACAATCTATCACCTCCATGCTCATAGGCATGCTCACCATCAGGGCTGCCTTGCCATGAGGTACCACCCCACCCCCCACACATAGCATCACAAAGAACACTAAGGTGAAGTGGTCACTGCCCCATTTACATAATATACACATTGATGGATGTGGGGAGGGCTAGTTGATGACTTTGTGAAGGGAAATGTGTCCAGTTAATTCGTATATATGGACTGCCCCCCTCATAGAGGGAGAATGGAGCCTGCTGCCCACTTCTGACACAGGGAGATAGTGGGCGCGCGGTCAGGTGCTGGATGTTCCAACTGCCACCGAGGGGAGAGCCCTTTTCCCCCTACACCTACACAGGTGGCTAGCAACTGTAGCAGTGCGTGCGGTCAGCGGGAATGTGACCGGCACGTGACCGCCGATCCATCGCCGCGCAGCTTTGTAAGGGACCCGGCGGCAAATTTGTCCACTAACGCCAGTCGCGCGAGCCAATCATGGCTCGCGGACCGGTATCCAATCAGGAGTGGCCACGTGGCCGCTTCTAATTGGCTGTTGGTCCACACGGCCGGCAACCAATCAATAGCGGCCACATGGCCGCTCCTAATTGGCTGTCGGTCAGCGCGGCCGGCGCACTATTCTAATGTGCCACAGGGGATCCTGAAGGGAAGGGTGCACACCACTGTGGCGAAGCGAGTCCTGAGAGAGAGGGGCTATGTGTAGAAATGCCGGTGAGGTGGCTGTGTGTACTGTGTGTATGCCGATTATGCCGATGATGAAGGGGCTGTGTGTACTGTGTAAGCAGATGGTGTAGGGGCTGTATTACACAGCCCCTTCACCATCTGCATACACAGTATACACAGCCCCTCACTATCTGATCTGCATACACACAGAGCAGATGTAAGGTGCTGTGTGTATGCAGATCATTTAGTGAGGGGCTGTGTGCACTGTGTAGGCAGATGGTGAGGGTCTGTGTGTACAAATAGTGAGGGGCTGTGTACAAATGTTGAGGGGCTGTGTGTATAGGTAAGGGGAACAGAGTGCTGTGACGATTGCTGAGGGGAGGGTTGGCGTGAGGTGAGTGGTGAGGGGAGAAGTGAGTGCTGCAGTGAGGTGAGGAGAGGTGAGTGGTCATGTGAGGAGGGGTGTGCTGCTGTGAGGAGAAGGTGGGTGTGAGTAGAGGTGAGTGCTGTGGGGAGGGGAGGTGTGAGGAGAGGTGAGTGCTATGGGGAGGGGAGGTGTGAGGAGAAGTGAGTGCTGTGGGGAGGGGATGTGTGAGGAGAGGTGAGTGGTCATGTGAGGAGGGGTGAGTGCTGTGAGGGGAAGGTAGGTGTGAGGAGAGGTGAGTGCTGTGGGGAGGGGAGGTGTGATGAGGGGTGTGCTGTGGGGAGGGGAGGTGTGAGGAGAAGTTAGTGCTGTGGGGAGGGGAGGTGTGAGTAGAGGTGAGTGCTGTGGGGAGGGGAGCTGTGAGGAGAAGTGAGTGCTGTAGGGAGGGGAGGTGTAAGGAGAAGTGAGTGCTGTGGGGAGGGGAGGTGTGAGTAGAGGTGAGTGCTGTGGGGAGGGGAGGTGTGAGGAGAAGTGAGTGCTGTGGGGAGGGGAGGTGTGAGGAGAGGTGAGTGCTGTGGGGAGGGGAGGTGTGAGGAGAAGTGAGTGCAGTGGGGAGGGGAGGTGTGAGTAGAGGTGAGTGCTGTGGGGAGGGGAGGTGTGAGGAGAAGTGAGTGCTGTCGGGAGGGAAGGTGTAAGGAGAAGTGAGTGCTGTGGGGAGGGGAGGTGTGAGGAGAAGTGAGTGCTGTGGGGAGGGGAGGTGTGAGGAGAAGTGAGTGCTGTGGGGAGGGGAGGTGTGAGTAGAGGTGAGTGCTGTGGGGAGGGGAGGTGTGAGGAGAAGTGAGTGCTGTCGGGAGGGGAGGTGTAAGGAGAAGTGAGTGCTGTGGGGAGGGGAGAGGTGAGTGCTGTGGGGAGGGGAGGTGTGACCATGAGGAGAGGTGTGTGCTGCAGTGAGGAAAGGTGTGCTGCTGCAAAGGGAGAGGAGCAGAGAGGGAGGAAAGAAGACTTCCAGAAGAAAAGAAGAAAGAAGAGCTGGCCAAGAATAGGAGGCGCCGCTGGCCAGGATGGACCTACAGAAAGAAGCTGAGGACCGGAGAGTGCTGCAGTGGTGGAAAGGAAAAGACCTAAACAAATCTCCCCACTGCAGCCTCTCCCAGCGCCATGGTAGGCGGCTTCACCCACTTTCACTTATTTAATCCTCCCTAGACCACCGGGGTTGCTGGACACTAGGCCCGTGGTGGGCATATCCTGAGTGCATACAATAAGCTCTAAGCATAGCTCAGTCTCATACAATCAGATACAGGCAGCGCTCTCCTCGGGTACTCAGTCATCCAGGCTTATTAATCCATTTCTGTGCCACTTTTCAGATGCATTTATTACATATTTTGTCAAGGCATCTGAAAGGTTGCACAGTAATGAATTAACAAGCTTGGATTATTGAGGAGGAGGAGGAGGAGGAGGAGGAGGAGGAGTGCTGCCTGTATGTGTTTAGATTTTTGCCATTGGTTTTGTAACCAAGTATTCGAAACCCCCCTTTCAAAATCCTGCGTTTGCCACTGGACCGCCCACCAGCCTTCCCCGTCGGAGTGACTGACAGCTGGGGGGCTGGATAAGAGGAGGAAGAGCTATCCCTGGTGCTGAGGGACACAAGTGGAGCAGGTCTGTCAACTATTGATTCATTGGCACCTCAGCACAACTATAAATGCTATAGTGCACGCACAACAGTACAGTGCCAGAGAGGTTTATTCAGTCAAGACTGTGCCCTGTTAGAGAGACTTAGGGGCCTATTCATCAACACTAAAATAAAGTTTTTAAGGACATTTTCCTTAAATAACGTTATTTTAGTATTCATAAAGAGACTTAACACAGGAGATATCACTGATATCTCCTTGCTAAGTCCCCCTGCGTTAATTTCCACACTCCCCATACATTAGTACATTAGTATGGGGATATGAAAATTATGGTATTCATCAAATTCCAAAAATTATGTATTTTCTTAATTTGATGGAGTTACTATTCGCCACTGTGAGGTAGCAAATAGCAGGTAACACTTACCTGTGTCAGCGTGGGCACGTCCCCCGGCATCTCCCTCCAGCGCTCTGGTCTCTCCTCTGGCTGCGTTTGCTATGCTGTCATGTGTTCTCCAAGCAGAACACAATAAAGTTTAGAAAAAAAAAATATTTTTTTTTTTCTAAACAGTACTGTGGTCTGCTGGGAGAACATGTGACCACATAGCAGACGGAGCCGGAGGCTGGTGCGCGGGCAGGTAAGTGCTGGACAGGGGGGGGGGAAGTGAGCGGAGGGGGGGACACAAACTTACCGCATCTGTAGGCAGTGCTGCACATGTGCTGGTTTTACAGATGTAACCACGCATGCGCATCACGTATTCCAGCTGCGGTAAGTTAGTGTAGACAGGGATAACTATATATTTCCCAAAAAGCTGTCATCGCAAGAATGACAGCTTTTCGTAATAGATAGTTATGGGGAGTAGGAATGATGAATTCCGCCGGTAATTAGGTAGAACTCCATGCCAGTTCTAAACCTAATTATCCAGAGAAAGTTTAGTTATGATGAATAGGCCCCTAATAGACTCAGCAGACAGACAATTCCTGTAACACCAAAGCAGACTATTTTCTGAAAACCTTGCAGTGTCAGCTATCTTAACCTGTACCCTACACTCTCCCTCCGCAATAACAGAGAGAAGGGACTAGCATAATACTCCCAGCTGCTGGCAGTTTAAAGTTGCACAGTGAGAAAAACAGCAAAGTCATCTCAGTGGATGTGATCAACCTTTTAGGTGCGTATTGTAGCATTCCTCATCTCTCTGCAGAGATAGTGAAGAATTGGTAGATAGTTCGGAAGGACAGCATGCATAAGTCTCAGTAAAAGCATTGAGTGGAGTTATCAGATCTCTCAGATCAAATTCAGGGAGCATAGCCACAAGAGACTGTCCTAATTTATTCTTAAGCAAGCCTTATTGGATATAAACTATTAACCGTCAAAGTCATAGCGTTACAATAGATACTGAATGCAGAACAGTCAGTAAACTTATCCAACAAATAGCATTGCAGGACTTTGTATAAATAAGGATCTTTAATCTCTTCTTCTGACAAGCTACACGTCAACCCGGGCAACGTTATACTAATACTTAACTACTAGTCAATTATCTCCTGCATGCGGAGATAGGACTAGAGACTAGTGTATTACATTTTCGGGTGCACCTGATATTAGTTGGATATTTGGGTCCTAGTCAAAGTACGGTACAGAAGGGTGATGTTAAATGCTCATTTATTGTTACCCTATTGATCCCTCAGATGGAGTGCTCTACCAGAGTTCCAGTTTTAATAAAAGAAACGGATCAGAGTGTATTTTATTCTTTTAAAAAAGTGTCAGTGCTAACGCATTGTAACTGTTTTAATGTAATGTTATTGTGAAGAATTGCCTTTACTATCTGATTACTGTTAAATAAATATTTTTGCTGTGAACGTATCATATTGCCTGGATCCGATACTTACCCACCAGATGAATTCAAGTCTTATCAAGGCAAACCAGGAATAGGGTTACTCGGTAAGAAAACCTCACAACACATCACACTGAGAACCGTACACCCTTGTTAGGGTATTACACTAATATTTCAGTCATTTCTCTCTCTTTATCTATACTGGATAACCACACATGCATTCTCTCTATATTTTCACATATACACATCCTGCGGTATACGTTTAAGATGGCGGCGGTCACAATCCCGACCGCCGGCATCTAGAATCCTTAATCCCGGCTAGGGTTAAATGACAGGCGTCTATAATCCAGATGCCTGTCATTTTCCCGACGCCGGCATACCGGCGCCTGGCATCCCGATCAAAGGGATGCCAGGCGCCGCAAGCGGACAGCCGCAGGGAGGGGGGGGCGGGTTAGGTTTAGGCCACCTGGGGGGACTTAGGGTTAGGCAGCTCCCCGGGAGGGTTAGGGTTAGGCTACGGGGAGGGAGGGTTAGGGTTAGGCACCCCCCATGGGTCTTAGGGTTAGGCACCCCCCCTGGGATTTAGGCTTAGGCAGCGGGGAAGGGGATGTTAGGGTTAGGCACTTAGAGGGGGGAGGTTAGGGTTAGGGGGTTAGAATAGAATAGTTTATACTTACCTTTAGACGATTGGGATTTCCAGCGCTGTCGGTCTTCCGCTGCCGGGCTCTGCTGTTTTGTTGGGCTGCCGCTGCCGGGATTCCATACCGAATGCATCCATACACAAATAATTGTTTTCTCTGATAGATTGCCATCCATAATGTATCTATAGATTATTAATCTCGCCGGAAGTGCAAGGGAACATTTATTCCTTAATTATACATACAGTACATCATATATCCCCCCATACATACTGTACACGCATGTACACTACTTTCAGTCATGTGCTTTCTTTATCTCACATTCTTATTCACACGTACACAGAGAAGGACAAAGTTATATAACACTTGCCTATACCTTTTCTTACATGCACATATATATATACATATATATGTATGTACATATATATGTATGTATACACATATATATATATATATATATATTTATATATCTCCACGTACACCAAGAAGAAGGATTAAATAGAATCTGCATTGAAGTTTATTTAGCAACTGCATGGGGTAATTCATTACTGGGATTAAAGTTAGAAATTTACTTCTGAGTTATTTATGGTATACTGTGTTATCTCTGTATTAATCGCATGTAAACCATCTACAACCTTGCAATTCCCTTTTATGGAGTAAAATACTTTTTATATCATGTACATGGTCTTTAGATAACTGAGTATGATTTCAGGGTTTAATTAATATGCAATAAAACATTATGGGTAAGATAATCAGGTGACTTGATGGATTTCGGCAAGGCATTGGTGGGCGTTATTCGCCCTGTAAAAGCTGCATGTGTAGCTCACATGGAGCTCTGGTTGTTATGTATGTAGCGTAATAATGACAACCCTCTGTCTGGGTTTTTTATGGTAAAAGATGGAATATGTAAGAAGACTGTATGGAAGATTAATAAAGTAATTTAGGGGGTCACAGACGTAGCAATATCAGACAGATAAAATAGATTAAAGAGGAAAATATTGTGACATTCCTATAATTAATTATAATCGTCACTATTGATGAAAATAATATTTTGTGTAACTATTAGACCCTCAGAGAGGAGTGGAGGTTGCTTAGACCATGAAAACACACTCTTACAGACACCAAGATGATGACTGCTTCTCAGTGACCGCTGCACTGTGATGTTATTGTGTGGTCTATTTACTAAGCAGTGTTAGGAGACAGAGGGAAAAGTAATAAGTCAGTGATAAGGTGCCAGCCAATCAGCTCCCAACTGTCATTTTTCAAACACAGCCTGTGAGATGACAGTTGGGAGCTGATTGGATGGCACCTTATCACTTTCTTATCACTTTTCACTGTGTCTCCTAATACTGCTTAGTAAATAGACCCCTGTGTTAGCTCCTGGTCATCAGGGAGGAGCCGGCAGTGCAAGGAGAGTCTCTGAGGGCAGCATGGAATCTCCAGGAATGTTAGGAAAGCCAGTGGCATAACTATAATTTTACCCCCCCTTGCCCAAAAAGTTTCAGGTGCCCCCCCCAAAAAACACACACCCAAAGACGATGTTTAAGGTGTGTAGTGTCATGATACAGTAATGTCCCTTACACATTATGACACACTAAGTAATGCCCTTATAACAAATTACGCCACACCTTAATTGTCCTTTAACCCATTATACCACACCGTAATGCCCCTTACATAACACATTCTGCCAAACAGTAATGCCATGTATAACAAATGACAACCAGTAATGCCCTTATAACACATTATGCCATGCCATAATGCCCCTTACAACACATTATGCTGCACAGTAATGCCCCGTACACATTATGCCTCTTATAACACTTAATGCCACACCGTAATGCCCTTTATAACACATTATGCCACACTAAGTAATAACCCTAAAAGCACATTGTGACACACAGTAATGCCCCTTACATGTTATGTCACACAGTAATGCCCATTACATCCCACCCTGAAAGATCTACTTCACCAACCCTCCTTTATGCTCCTGTTAATCTGTCACCTCAGCTTAAGACAGGTCGCAGTTTCTATGTCCGTGTAGAAGAAGATTATTGGGAACATATCTTATAACCTGTAAACTGTGTTTGTCAAGTTAGTGCCCCTTATACAGTGCCCCCGTAGTAGTCCTCCTGTAGTTGTGCCCCTTATGCAACGCCCCCTGTACAAGTGCCCCTTGTGCAATGCCCGTGTAGTATTGCCCCTTATGCAATGCCCCCTGTAGCAGTGCCCCTTCTGTAGGGCCATTTTGTTACTTTCGTATACTTTGGGCCATATTCAATTTGAGGCGAAAGTAAATTTTCTCGTGTTTTTGGCGGAAACTTTTCACCGATGACGTAATTTTTGCCTGTTTTGGTTTTACCCCGTATTCAATTTGGAAGACTTTTCACCTAGGCGGAAAGTCCATGCAGTGTAATAGGCAAAAAAGTATCACCTATGAATAGCAGGAGGAAAAAAGTGCAGAATTGGGGTTTAGGGGTGCAACATTGCGGAAACCCCCGTGCAGCCTTCAGACAGTCCCCCAAAGGTAAACTGTGTAAAAAAAAAATTAATAAAACACTTAAGGACACCCCAAAAAATCACTTTGAATTTGGGGACAAAAATAAATAAATTGGGGGGACAAAGTTAAAAACTAGCAAACTTGACTCTGGGGGGCTCCCCAAGTATGCCCCAGGTGTTTTTTTCATTGCAGCTGCTTGCGGCAGGTGGGTTTTTCATGATTTTATCAACTCACTTGAGCAACTTTAAAATATGCTGAACCCCATTTTCAAGTACCCCAAATTTGCTGGGCATAGTTATTTTTCCCTAAAAAACATCTAAATGCTCTTTTGTACCACCTTGTTCAAAGCCGCGGCTATTAGAAACCCCTACTTCCTTCAGGAGATAAAAATGGGGGTACCCTTTGTCATCCCCTATGTCTACACATCTTTAGGGGGGGTCCCTGGAATATTTCTCGAAGATTCCCATTGTGTTTTACCTCTAAAAAACGTGTTTA
This sequence comes from Taudactylus pleione, assembly GCA_031769625.1. NCBI lineage: Eukaryota > Metazoa > Chordata > Amphibia > Anura > Myobatrachidae > Taudactylus > Taudactylus pleione. The sequence goes on from JAUIMM010000391.1 coordinate 10,584,156, forward strand.
ATGTTTTTTTTTAAAAATTACATAGGGTTAGCCCCCCAAAAGCCAAAACAGCCCCAGGCTTGCCAGCCAGTCCTGGTTTCTAAAAATATGGGGAACAAATTGCGTAGGGTTCCTCCTTAATTTAGAAACCAACACCAGGCTGCAGGGATCAGTCCTGGTTTTAAATATAGGGAGAAAAGAAGATGTAAGGATCCCCCTATATTTAAGACCAGCACCAGACCCAACCGACTGGGGTGTAATGCCACAGCCCGGAGACCTAATTACCGGGGCTCCAGGTCCAAAGCATTAGCACCCCAAGTCGGTCAGCACAAGGCTGTGATCTCGGGGGAGTTGGGGACCCCCAAAGAAGGGTCCCCCCCTCCCGAGCACCACAGGATTACGCTGAAGCCTGAGGCTCTTCCCCATACCCCTGGAGCGGTGGTAAAACTATTGTATTTACAGTGGAACTACAAGTGCCAGCATGCCTGTCATTTTGCACTTGTGGAACTACAAGTGCCAGCAGACATGCGGCACCTGTAACTTCACTGTAAAATAAATAGTTAAATAAAGACACCACACACACACCGTGATTAGTATAACTTTATTTCACACACCTACCCATTCACACATACTTACCTATACCAGATGTTTCTGTCCCCTTGTCCAGTAGAAAATCCTTAATGAATGGCCCTGCAAAAAAAAAAAACATACTCACCTATATCCTGGTGCTGGTCTCCGCAGTAATCCATATCAGTCTAGGCCTGGGGTGCCCTGGAGAGGGGGACCCCTTTATTGGGGGGTCCTCAACTCCCCAGGGATCCCCGGCCTGGACTGACTAGCGGTCAGAGATAATGCTTTGGCCGGGGAAACCGGTGAAAGGTTTTCCCTGGCTGTGGCATTATCAACCCGCTAGACAGAGTTCGGTGCTGGTTCTGGAATTTTCAGGGGACCCCTACTCGTTTTGTCCCCTGATTTTCCAGAACCAGGACCAGCTCAACAAAGCCCTGTGCTGGTTCTTAATATACAGGGGCCCCCTACACATTTTGGCCGCTGTATTTTAAGAACCAGAACAGGCTTTATAAAGCCCTGGGCTGGTTATGCTTTTGGGGAGGGAGTGCACGTTTTTGTTTTTTTTAACACACACAGAAGCCATCACGGATCTCACTGATCTGTGATGGCGTCTCTAAAACTCGCACCTTTAAATGCTACTCGCATTAAAAGGTGTCAGTTTACATAGTCCTAAACTCGCCTAAACTCGCAAATGCAGTAGCCTCGAGCTGAAAAATTTGAAGGCTATAGAATTTGCGAGTTTCAGTACAAACTCGCACTTTTTAAAAGTGCCAGAAAGTGCGAGTTTGTACTGTTACTAAAACTGACTACCTATTACATTTGGCCCTATATGTTTTTTCACAATAAAATGTTCATTTATTTGTATCATACTTAATACAGAACCAATATAGAACAACCTGCAGACCATTGTTACTTTGACCATTCCTATATTCTATTATATGATGAGTCAATACCCAGACAAGATAATATCATAAGGAGCCCTTTTGAATGTGTGATAATACCCCTGGCACATTATTTTAATCTTTCATTTCAATTTATTTCCCTATATATTATTTTCAAACACTTTGCCATGATTATAACTCTCGGAGGGGAGCGACATATTTTTTAATGAATACTCAATAAAAGTTATTTTTTTATGTGTTTACATTTAGTTATATTTGAATAGTGCACCAATATACTACCCCTTTTCTTTTGTGCTTGTGTCAATTTCTGAGACAGGTCAGAGCTGCTGTAATTGTGCGTGAAGGGCCGATGTTACCAATGTGTACATAGGACTGCAAGGTATTATGGATGTGAGAACGCGGCAGTGGACGTCTCTATGCTGGCTGAGCGGTTGCAAACATTTGCATATGTTCGTAGCTGAATTGCGTGCAATTACACAGCCGTGATCGCCATAGCCATCCGTGCTGAATTAGGCCCACTGTCAGCCACTGTCAGGAGGGGAGACCCCATTTGATTTTATTTTTTAGTGTTTTTTGAAATGACCAGTTTGGGGCTGGTTAATGTGATGGCAGGGTGACCCCATGCTGTGTGTGGCATTGCTATGGCATTAGCCCCCCGGATGGTTTAGCCCGGTGCTGGTTATAGGAAAATATGGGTAACACCCAGGCATCACTAGGGGAGTGCGGACCACCCTGAGTGTTACCCTCAGAGGGGGTGACACAAACATGCCGGCTCTTCCTTAGTGACAGGATGCTGAACACTGCACACCAACATCACAATGCATCGCCCGGCTCTCGATGACTGAGGAGGAGCCAGTAGTGCAGGGAGAGACACTCTCTGGGGGCAGCCCGGCAACTCCAGGAGTGCTGGACAGACACGACCCCAGAGTGATGAGACGGGGTGTGCCATGAGGCCACGCCCCTAACCCATGATGACACGCCCCCTTTTCAGCTGTGCACAGGAGTTTATTGGCCGCACTAGGGGCCTGATTCAGAGCCGTTCGCTATTTGCGGTCGTTCGTTCAAAAACAAGGGGTGGCTATTCAAATGATCAGTTTGCAAATTGCAGTCTGTTCACACCTCTAAGTCTGAATGAGCGAGCAAAACATACGCTCGTTTATTTGTTAAAAACGCCCCCTGGCCGCACGCACCATACGTCATGTCCGCTATTTATTAGATTAATCGAGTACATCGACCAGCGTATGAACTGCTCGCTATTCTTGTGGTTGGTTTTTGCTACCACAATCATGCGAGCAGTTCTGGCTATAAAATAACCCAGTGACGTGGTTAATGACGCTGCTGTATTAATTATGCACACCCATAAAACGCCCGTTTTGACCTTTAAGCACGCCTGCGTTCGGATCTCCACTCCCCATTTTCAAACACCTTCCCCTGTTACCACCCACATACGCCTCATTCTGTCACTCAAAATAGCAGGCATTCGCTATATTGCGAGCACATGAATTTCGGCCGCACTGACTGGTTCACGCATGCGTATAACGATCCGTACGCATGCGCAGATGTGCGAACATCGCTCGGAACGAGTGGCTCTGAATGAGGGCCTAGGTGTCCACACACAGTTTTACATTTTTTTTAAACCCTTTCTTTACTGTATTGAAGCCTGTACAGATCGTACTGGGCTGTGCAGTGCTTCGGTTTGGATGGGTTTGCCATTGTTTTTTCACATCTATCTGCCATCGATTTGGAACTGAAAGATCAAAACCCGATGGCATTTAGAGCTGCACAATCCGACTGACATCGATGTCAGGTTTCAGTTGAAGTTGATGGATGATAAATATTTTTTTTTACAGCAATCCAACATTGTTAATGGTCAGTCTCGTACGGTTTTGGTTTAGAACCAAAAGTGACCTAATGTTGTACCCCTCTGTCTTTGTTCATGTTGCCAGTAGATGGCAGCAGTTATCTTGTATCTTGAGTCAGAAGTCTTGTTATCTGCTATTAGACTGTACAGTAGAATGCTAAGGTGGTAAGTTTAGTAAGAATTAATTTGTTTTTTAGTCGGTTTTCTGGTGGTTTTGTGATACGTGGATTCACGAAAAGTTAAACATTTAAGCACTATTGTTTCTTTTTGTTTCTATTAAAAGGATATAAACCCTCTACTTATTGATTAGCAGGTTTAAAACCCACCTGTAAACTGCTGCAAATCCAAACCCGCCCAAATACTGTAAGTGACCTGCCTCTGGCAGGCAAGTTGGGAGAAAGCACTGCACAGATCAATAGGCTCTGTGCAGGCTCTTATGTTAAGAAAAGTGAAAGTGTAAATATGAAAGAATAAAATGGAGTGTTCATCCCCTGCAAATTGATAACCAGAGCTAGGCATCTAAGCCTAGGCTGGTAGTGAAAAACAATCTATTGTTCAATAACCAGCACTTATATTAATAATAGTGTTCTTTACAGGTGGACTACTGCTCCCAGCAAGTTTGTAAGTGTGTGATGGCACTTGGCAAACCACAAGTGCCAGAATGGCTGGGCATCAATGGCCCACTGGCACCTGTAGTCCATGTTCCATGGGGGGGCATTGCTCGTGCAACCCTAGTTACAGCTCTGGATGGGGCTGCGTTGATTGGTCAGCGTGCAAAAGCTATTCACTCCACCAGTGGTAATTACAAGCCCACTGCCAGTTGCCCTTTTGGTGTAGGACCTATATTTTTGGGGGGTTCCCAGTTCCTTGGGAATTCCTGGGCTATCCAGTCTAGGGCTGGTTGTCATTATGATGGGGGGGACCCCACACTGCATGTTTCCCTGCTGCAGTGTCACTTGCTCTAGTTGGTTCAGCTTACTGTTGCTTAGTGAAGTATAGGGAGCACCCCATGCTATTCCCGTTCCCGCCCCCCCCATTATTTGTCACTACCAGCCTAAGCTTAGAGGCTTTTGTTTAAAACTGCAGAACCTGCTGTTAATCCATGGCGAGTCCCGACGGTGCTCTGTAAAGTGACCTCTGCGCATTTTCCAGTGGATGGGTCTGTTGTAGTTACTATTATGGGTCTATTCATCAAAACATAATTATCACATGTGATAATTATAGTTTGAACTCACTGCGTGGCATCTAAGGGGCGGTGCGGGGGCTCTCTCCTTTTTTGGGGGGGTTTGGAAAATTAGAAAGTGTAAGTGGAGGAAGCTTAGCATCACATTACGCCTTATATTATATGCCTACATATTTTTTCCAATATTATTGTGGATTCCTATTACATGTTATATGCAATAACTTTTATTGCTCAAGCTTCGCATCACATTATGCTGTATACTGCATGCTTTGCATACTATTACAATTTCATTGTGGATTTTAATTACATGTCATATGCAACGTCTTTTATTGCTTCTTGAAATGTTTTTGATATCACTGTTTTATCTTGACCTTCATAATTATCTCAACATGTTTCGTGTGACGTCTTTACTAATGGTGATGTTGGATTGTGAAGCTTGTGCTTCAATGAAAAAAAAAAAAAGGAAATTATTAAAAGAAAGACAGGACACATACACTGAATGTTAAAGTTCTTTATTGAAAAATGTAAAATAAAAATACACCCCACACCCCGTGTTTTCCCATTTATTACTTACTAATTCCAAAGGAATAGGTCTTCTTTGTTCCATGTAGGCATCATGTTCCATGGGGATCCAACTGATCAGCTCCCAACTGTCATCTGTTTGAAAAAATGACAGTTGGAAGCTGATTGGCTGGAGCACCATTTATCATACGCAACAAGCTTTATCACTGGTTGTGAGGGATAAACTCATTGATAAAAGAGGCCCCAAGTCTTAGAAGCTCCTGTTTTAAAGGTCAAACTGACCCTTAGTAAATCTATTTTAACTGTAGAACCTGCCATTAATCCACGGTGAGTCCCATCAGTTTTCAAACCCCTGCAAATCTGGCGTTTAGTAAATTTACCTAGTTTTTTCCAGATAATGGATTTGTCCTTTTTATTAACTCAGGGGCAGATGCGTAGTTTGAGCATGCACCAGTTGGTAGAGTGTATCTTGGGTGAATTTGCCCTCCGGAAATAGATGCACGGGCAATGCAGAGCTGTACGCATTTTCATCGCAACTTTACTTACTGTACGACCAGTAAATGGAACTTATTGCAGTTGTAACATGGCATTCCCACTGTATGTAGGGCCAAGTTTAATAATGGTGTGTCGATGCAACTGAGTTACACAGAAGATAAATCCCTGAAGAAATGTGATGTGAAACGCGTTGAGTGGGTTCCTGTTGGTATCCTGTCACCGTCTATTTTGGACGACTTACCACGACTGGATCTCTCACTCTCTGAGTGCATCCCATCTCTTCCTCTTGGGATTTAGTGAAATATATTTGATGCTTATACATTCTTATTTATATAGCATGTATGGGTTTAGACTATTCTTTTTTTATTATTAATAATGTTTTTAAATACAACACTATGATATCTTGTGGTGTTGGTGTTGGGATTTATTACAGATCTGTTGTTACCTTCTAGACTTTGGAATCAATCTTAGTTCCAGTGATGTGATGACTACAATTCTTCTAGTGGAGTGATCTCAGATAAACCAGTCTCAATCATTTTGAAGCACGCATAATATATGACATTAACATTTAATTGTTTGGCTACCTTACTATCCTATGAGCTCCTCCCTGCTCTGTGTTGTGTATTAAAAGACAGTAGACCTGTTTGGAGGCGGACGTACACAATGATAATGCAGACTAGCAGTAAGCCAGGTGTGTGGGAAAGTATACAGCTCAGCAAATGAATGAATATACAACGTTTTTTCATCCACGATTCTTTGGTGCAAAGTACAACCAATATACAAGCAACTCTGCTACCACCGCCGGGAGACGTACAGTAGGATGAATTTAAATGCGTGGAGCTTAGACCCATTGAGTATTAGATGGTCCAGTGCTTTCATCAATTTCTGATTGTGCTCTTTCAAAGTCTGACTAAACATCACTATATCGTCCAGATTCAACACCACTTCCCGGATGTTCATATCTTCTACTGTTTTTTTCCATGCACCTCTGGAAAGTGGCAGGGGCTCCATTTATCCCCTGGTGCATCATAAACCCCAGGGACCCAATAAATGCTGTCTTCCCAACTTCCTTCAGATCCATAGTTCTGATAGAAGAACCCACTGTAGAGATCCGATACCGAGAACTACTGGCTCCCACTTCAGGGCTACGTCTAATTTCAGTACAGTGTATTGGTCAGGGACTGCACACTGATTGAGAGTGTAGTATACACACTTAGGGCTCTATTGACTACAATCTGCATAATGAATGCAGATTGTAGTGTGATATTACGATGATATGCAATGCAATGCGAGATGCATTGTGAATTCAGGCAATATCACAGGGATTTACTGCAAATCCCTTGCAGGGACAGAGCTTGCGAGAAAGCTCTGTCCCTGCGAATCCCCTCCGCACTCTAGTCACGATATTTTCGCAAAAAAATACAGTGACTAGTGCCCCGTGCATGTGCCGACAGGCCCGCCGCTGCCTCCCCCCTCGATGCAAAGCCCCACCCCCGACACTAAGTCCTGCCCCCTGTGATCACAGAATTTTACGAATTCTACTCCAATTGCCCTGTAGTAACTTTAGGTGAAACTAAAATAATGTGAAAAGGGTGTGAAAACACCCTTTTTCACTTTATTTTAGTAAAAATAATGTTAATAGAGCCCTTATGCACTTAATTTTTCTTCCTAGCCAAAACAATTGGATATACGGACAGGCTTTGAGGCTTGATGATTAAGTGGTTATCTAACAGCATCTTCAAAAGCTGCTTTACATCATCAAAGTCCATGGGGTCTAACCCCTAAGATCTCTCCCTGAAAGGGGTATCATCAGTCAGATGTATATGGTATTCCACTTGAGTGGTTAACCCAAAGTCCCACTAATTCTTTACAAAAGCCAGACCTCTTTGTATCAATTCCTTTACCAATGGGTCCTTACCAGTGGCTGATATATCACTGCTGAGGAAACAGATATTGAAGTCATTGTGGGTTCAAACTGCAGCCTTGGGTCCCTTCTCATTTTCAATCTTCTTGTATACCCTTAGACAACTGGGATGGATGTACATAGATCCAGGATAAGTTTCTACCCTTGCTTCATGGTACTTTTGTGCCAATGTCTTAAATAAATTGTTATAGGTCCCAATCACCTCACTCAGGGCAAATGAGAGCTATGGTGGTTATTTCACCATTTACTCCTGCTGTCCCTTGAGAGAACTTTAGGGTTACATTTATGTATCCCAAGTAGGGGTAGCTGTGGTTACTAAGACCCCATATCATCAAACCTGACAGGGATGAGATTGGAATGTTGGCCAGGTATTGCCTGTACCAATCCTCAAATATAATAGACACCTGGGGGTATGTTGGAGATGTTGCCCATAGCAACCTATCAGAATCTAGCTATTATCTTCTAGAAGGTGCTAGTTAAATGTTAAGTATAATCTGATTGATTGCTATGGGCAACATCTCCACTTCTAAAACTCTCTCTGTAATAAATATACCCCCTTGTGTCCACTATTCAAAAAGACATTACATGGGTGGTTGTTAACAATTGCCAGTATCAGTGGAGCCGGTCCCATAAATCCAAAGTGTAAGGGAGATTTGGCCAAGGCAACTCCCCCATTACCTTTTGAAAGGTTTTGAATGAGTTCATAGACCTCCACCTGGCATTTCCAGACATTCCTATGCCAGTGCCCCCAGCTAAATCTCATAGAATTGTAGTTATTGTCACTTGTTCATCATAGTTTGCATTCAAAGGCCCTAAGCCCCAGCCTACCTCAACAGAAACATTTTTTGCTGTCTGAAATTCTGCAAACTTCACCTCCTGTAGAAACATTTGGGACATACTGTAGCTCCTTTTTTTCCTCCACAAATTGCAGTGCCAATTGCCCCTCTTCCTCCCAAAGGTTGTCACGTCCTTGGTTACATCTCTTACTACCATAACTAACTAATTAAATTAAAACCTGTTGCAGACAGAGATTTCTCTCTCAATGGTTAAACACAGGTGCATCATAATTTAACCAATGCTATCGCTCATCAGGTCTTTATCAGATCTATCATTATTTGTACATAGATTTTAATGATAGATCTGTTAAAGACCTGATGAGCAATACCATTGGTTAAATTATGGTGCACCTGTGTTTAACCATTGAGAGAGAAATTTCTGTCTGCAACAGGTTTGAATTTAATTAGTTAGTTATGGTAGTTATATAAACCCACATGACGGAGTCTAATCACCTTCTGATGAAACCGGGAACAGCATAACCCCGGAGAAACGCGTTAAGGATCTCATACCCTGCACACAGATATTTCATCATACGGTCTGCTTATTTGGAGCTATTGGGAAGCAATCACATCCAGCACGCTCCGCGCGGCTTCTACACACAGACACTGTATTTCCGTTTAGGTGCGCTCAGAGAGAGAGCACGCACACCTGGCTCTGCTCCAGAGATAGAGCATTAGACGGAGACCTGCAGATTGCACAGTCACCAAAAGATCACCACTAGCCGGTGGCCACGGCTCTTCCTGCCTCGTTTGTTACCAGCTATACCAGCTACGCGCTCAGTACCCATCTGGAACGGATCTCGGCGCGACATCAGGTACCAGTCTGATCGTCCACAAAGGTCCATATTTGCCAATGCCTACAGGTGACTATCCATACCATTTCGTCTGTGACACCTTTTGTTATTTCTCGCTAGCCCACAACCATATGTTCCATAGAGAACTACAGTGGAATTATTGCAGACCGCAGACTAAAAAGGAAAAGACTGTCAAGGGGTCTGTTATACCATAATTACAATTGTTTGCCGTATATAAAGTGTGCATCGTATTTGTGGTTTTCATCATTATGATGTTTCATTTTTATGTTTGTTAATAAATGTCGTTATTAAATTTGTGTGGTCCCTCTTGAATCTACAAGCGCTCCCATATATTTTTTGTATACAATGTTCATATATGTGTGTGTACATCTGGCTGTGATACTAGCCAGTGCCTCCCCATCCATTGACCTCACCGCACGTCCTTGGCTTAAAAGGTCCCTAAAAAAAAAAAATTTATAAATTAAAAAAACAAACAATAGTACTGGACGGTTTCTCACATAAATCATAATTATATCATGTTATGTTGTAGTTAAACTTGTATCAAAACTAACATGTATTATGTCAGAGTTGATTCATAAAAAGAAATGACACATTATGTTACATAATATTTGCTCTGTTTATTGAGTTAAAATAATGAATATAACAAATTTACAGTATATAGAACATGCGTCAAATAAATAAAAATAATATAAACAAGACAGCATCCAAACTCAGAAACAGCAGGCAGGACGTGGTGTCCAGTACGATGGGGAAACAGGTGGCAGGACGTGGTGTCCAGTACGATGGGGAAACAGGTGGCAGGACGTGGTATACAGTATGATGGGGAAACAGGTGGCAGGATGTGGTATACAGTATGATGGGGAAACAGGTGGCAGGATGTGGTGTACAGTATGATGGGGAAACAGGTGACAGGATGTGGTGTACAGTACGATGGGGAAACAGGTGGAAGGACGTGGTATACAGTATGATGGGGAAACAGGTGGCAGTATGTGGTATACAGTATGATGGGGAAACAGGTGACAGGATGTGGTGTACAGTATGATGGGGAAACAGGTGGCAGTATGTGGTATACAGTATGATGGGGAAACAGGTGGCAGTATGTGGTGTACAGTACGATGGGGAAACAGGTGACAGGATGTGGTATACAGTACGATGGGGAACAGGTGACAGGACGTGGTGTACAGTATGATGGGGAAACAGGTGACAGGATGTGGTATACAGTACGATGGGGAAACAGGTGGCATGACGTGGTGTACAGTACGATGGGGAAACAGGTGACAGGATGTGGTGTACAGTACGATGGGGAAACAGGTGGAAGGACGTGGTGTACAGTATGATGGGGAAACAGGTGACAGGATGTGATGTACAGTATGATGGGGAAACAGGTGGCAGGATGTGGTGTACAGTACGATGGGGAAACAGGTGGCAGGACGTGGTGTACAGTACGATAGGGAAACAGGTGGCAGGATGTGGTGTACAGTATGATGGGGAAACAGGTGACAGGATGTGATGTACAGTATGATGGGGAAACGGGTGGCAGGACGTGGTGTACAGTACGATGGGGAAACAGGTGGCAGTACATGGTGTACAGTACGATGGGGAAACAGGTGGCAGGATGTGGTGTACAGTACGATGGGGAAACAGGTGACAGGATGTGATGTACAGTATGATGGGGAAACAGGAGGCAGGATGTGGTGTACAGTATGATGGGGAAACAGGTGGCAGGACGTGGTGTACAGTACAATGGGGAAACAGGTGACAGGATGTGGTGTACAGTACGATGGGGAAACAGGTGGCAGGACATGGTGTACAGTATGATGGGGAAACAGGAGGTAGGACGTGGTGTACAGTATGATGGGGAAACAGGAGGTAGGACATGGTATACAGTATGATGGGGACACAGGTGGCAGTATGTGGTGTACAGTACAATGGGGAAACAGGTGGCAGTATGTGGTGTACAGTAGGATGGGCACACAGGTGGCAGCACCTGATGTACAGTACGATAGAGAAACAGGAGTCATTACGATGGGGAAACAAGTCCTCTGCTCTTTCTTCTAGATTTTTTTTTTATTCCTACTGTGAAGTTTACTCTTGAGTTCACTATGAGATTCCAATTGCAGTGGTACCGTACAAACTACAGCTGAATTAGTTTATCTCTAAATGATCACAGTCAGTTATAGTAGAGATTGGTTCATTGCTCCCTCAGAAACAGGGATGCCACTTAATTAAGGATGTATCATTCACCCCTTTTTCCTTATGATGTCTTAATCTTCCCAGGTACTGTAGCAGAACATGTCTGTTTCCTCCACAGCTGAAGATGTCGATCTCCCAATACTGTACTAGCTGGGTGATTGTGTCACTGTCCCCATTACTGGTCAATCCTGTCCCACATCGCTGTGCATTGCTCTGTGTCCTTTAGTCCTCAGTTTAGATGGATGGTTGGTGGAAGCCATTAATGTTTAATGATCTCTGGATGTTGAAATCTTACCTAGAAAAGAAAAGGAAACGTATAAATTGGGTCAGGTAGAAAGTGACAGTGGCTGGATGGACAAGTGAAATTGAACATGCTCAGAAAAATACACTTAAATTTGGTAAAAGTTAAACAAGGGAAAAAAGAAGCAGCTATAATACCTGGACTGATGTATTAACTTTCTCCAGTGTAGGTTGAAAGCTTTGATTGCTGTACATGAATGTATCTATTAAAGAGACACAGTATTATTATGGTGAAATAAATGTGTTTGTACTACCCTGCCCTCATACAGTGACATTGAGAAATAGGGGCTATAAGCCTGTCCCTCCTCCTGCAGGGTGTCACAGTGACACATAAAGCTATTAGCATGCCCCTCCCCCTGCAGGGTGTCAAAGTGACACAGACAGGAGGGATCTATGAGACTGTCCCTCCCCCCGCAGGGACAGAAGGGAGCTATGAGCCTGTCCCTCCCCCTGCAGGGTGACACAGTGACACAGACAGAAGGGAGCTATGAGACTGTCCCTCCCCCTGTAGGGTGACACAGACAGAAGGGAGTTATGAGCCTGTCCCTCCCCCTGCAGGGTGACACAGTGACACAGACAGAAGGGAGCTATGAGCCTGTCCCTCCCCCTGCAGGGTGACACAGTGACACAGACAGAAGGGAGCTATGAGTCTATCCCTCCCGCTGAAGGGTGACACAGTGACACAGACAGAAGGGAGCTATGAGTCTGTCCCTCCCCCCGCAGGGTGACACAGTGACACAGACAGAAGGGAGCTATGAGCCTGTCCCTCCCCCCGCAGGGTGACATAGGCAGAAGGGAGTTCTGAGCCTGTCCCTCCCCCTGCAGGGTGACACAGTGACACAGACAGAAGAGAGCTATGAGCCTGTCCCTTCCCCTGTATCATCCTAACTTCTGTATGTCCTATAATCTACAGTATTGTGTAATTATCTCTCTGACCTAGAGAGTCATTCTCCTGGGGTGTGAGTTCACCTGGTGAGGACCATTTGTCTTCCTTAGTTGACCAGATCTCAGATTGATCATCAGAATGGAGATTCCTGTGGGAGGAAGTAATGATATAGTCAAGACAACAATTATTAGACACTTTTACAACACTATTATTACACAATACATAAAAGAAAATACCATATCCTACAATACTAGCATAAAACCGTAACACAAACATGGCAGAAATAATTTATTCAGGTTCACAATTCACAGAATATATAACAAGTGTTATTACTAAACACGCTGAGACCTTACCATGTGTATTTGTGTTTCTTTCTGTATAAAACAAACGTCATTGTGAGTATGATAATGAGAAGAACAGCAATGGCCGCTCCCACGCCACCATACACACCGGCCTTTAGCACCTTCCCTTGACATTGAGCATTCGTGTAGAGGTAGATGTCTGTGTCTTTGCATCTATGGAGAGATAAACAAATAAAGTTGTTACACAGTCAGCCCTCATTATAAAGGTATAGTATCTACATTAAGCATCTTCTTACATTGGTATCTGAGGATCTGATGGGAGACACTGCATCTTCCACTAACTAAATCTCAGTCTGTGACTTCCCGGTTGTCTCCATTCACAGCTCATATCATGTTACTGCCCCTGTCACATGCAGCCCTGTCCTCAATAACATCACTCATCTCCTGATATACTCTGTGCTGCTGGGGGACCCTGCCCCTTCCACTATATATCTCCCCCAGCCTGACATTAACACAAGGCCTGCCATACGGGCATGCCCCCCCAAATAACGTAATTTAGGGGGCGTGGTGTATGCATATGGTACTTAGGCCACACCCCCATTTTCAACGTGTAAGGGTCGACGAGTTACCATCCTGCACAGGGCGCGACTCCCCTCCTTCCACTATATAACTCTCACTCTGTGGCTTCCTGCAGCCTCCATTCCCCTACACACATCATGTCACTGAATCTGTCATGTGTCACACAATCTAGCTGTTCTTAATTCACATTACATATTGAAGTATAGACCTTAGCTTGGGATGAAACCAACGTGAGGTGGTCCAGTTGGATCGTGGCCAGGTTTTAGGGGGGGTTAGGGTCCCGGTTAATAATTTAAAGATTTGTACCTGGGCAACGCTAGTACTCACTACATGCTAATCACCAATCACTGTATCCTTGTATGTCAACTAAACAGGCAGAGAGTGCGAGCATAAGATAATTTAGAATCATGGTTAGCGGTGGGTTAGGGTGATGATTAGGGCTAAAAAAAAAAAAAAAAATCATGTGTCGACCATTTTCATGTTGACCTTTTGACCCTGTCGACCATTTGTACCTGTTGACCTTTAGTGTGTTGACCTTTTGTCCCAGTTGACCTATTGACTGTCTAACATCTGGTGTCTATTTAGACATTGCCGACCTTTTTACTGTCTATCTATAGTCCGGAACCCAGGCTGAAGAGCTGGGCTCCTGAGGCAGCTGCACCTACGCCCTTAACAGTTATAACAATACTTACAAGCACAGAGGACCAGTCTTGTTCTGTATCTGGCAGCTGCCACTGTAGCAGTTCAGGTATTTAGGAGACAGCTCATTACAGTGAGACACACAGCTCAGGCGTCCATTTATCATATAAGGGCTGAAGTATTTCTCAAAACCATTTGGAACAGTCATCATGCATATTTCTGAAAGAAAAGATGATAATCCTAATTATTGTGTGCAAAGTGTTACACAGACTGACGCATATTATACTAACTTCCCTTATTGGTAACTGGCATAGATACTTCCAAATACTGTACAAATACAGTAATGTTTTTAGAGGCATTGCATAATGGACTTTTTTCATAGAAGGTCGTAAAGAGATTAATCAAAGCTTTTTTTTTTTTTTAATTAGAGGAAGAAATTATAACCCACACATGCAGAGATGTGTCAGATTATTAACAGCTTATTCTGGTGCTCTCCTTAAGCTGCATACACACCTAAAGATTTCCTGTCCAACCATCCAACTAGTTGATTGGTTGGAATGAAAATCTGGTAAGGAATGAAAGCAAATGACAATCAGCAATTTGCTCCTAAACGCCAGAAAATGGACAAAAACTGTTGTTTGAACAAATTGTTTAGATCAAACATTTAACAAACTTGTCTGAACGACCATTTTCATCTGTTTTCTGGCATTTAGGAGCAAATTGCTGATCATCAGTTACTCTCATACGTTACCAGATTTTCATTCCAACCAATCAAGTCGTTGGCTGGTTGGACAGAAAATCTTTACGTGTGTATGCAGCTTAAAGGCCCCCATACATCAGAGATTGATTGCAGCAATCGTGCAATTTGCAATCGATTGTGTAAAAAAATCTTTCCCTTTTTCAATCGACTTGCCACAATCGATTGAAAGAGGGAAAGACTTTTATACACAATCGATTGCAAATTGCACAATTGCTGCAATCAATCTCTGATGTATGGGGGCCTTAAGTCCAAGGAGCAATTTCTTTTAGATGACAAAAAGAGGTCATATGAAAGCAGGAATATTGGGGTGAAAAATATAAAAATATCTTCACAGACAAACATCGCAGTGCAGAAAGCAGACAAGGGCACTGTCATTGACAAATTTACTATACGAGAGAAGGCCTACATCAGTGTTTCCCAGCCTCGGTCCTCAAGGCGCACTAGCGGTCCTGGTTTTAGTGATATCCATGGTTGAGCATAGATGTTAAATCAAAATAACTGAAATACTATTTAAGTCACCTGTGCTCAAGTTTGGCTATCCTTAAAACCTGGACTGTTAGTGTGCCTTGAGGACCGTGGTTGGGAACCCCTAGTCTACATGTAGGGAAGGGCATCACTGTATTCAATGTGGGGGATATTCATTTAATGTTTGAAGCTGGGGGGGGGGGGGCTTTCTAAGGAGGTGAATAGTGTCCATCTCTTTTCCAAACCACCTCTTAACATTCCAGGATCTGGACTATCAGCTACAGAGCTGATAACATCGGAGGCAGCAGGTGGTGAAAGCAGTAAATACAGGTAAGGATGGAGCAGTTCACTCTGTAACCTGTCCTGGTTCTAATTGGGCAGTCCTGATTTTGTACAACTGTCCCACACAAGTAAGCAGTGTGTCCGCCTGTAATGTCATGTCACATGACGTCACACAGCAAGAGCCGCAGTAACACCAGAGAAGTAGGGAGCTGGCTACCGGGTGCATCCTAAGCACCCGCCCTGCGGCTTGCCTTTATTAATGCCAACGGGAAATCATTCCTTATTGCTGTTATAAATAAACAAACCCCTGAACGGGAATATGCTTTATTTTAAAGTGAACTAATGATAATGTGCCCGATTCAAAGATGTGCGCTATTCCATTGTTTTCGCAGTTGAGCGATTATCGGTGAACTGCGCATGCGTCTAAGTCGCACTGCGCCTGAGTCAAAGCACCTTACCGTAGTCGCTTTTTTTACTTGCAGTGTTAGTGACGGGCTGGTAGCGAGTGAGGGGAGGTAACAGAGTGGTAGCAAAAAATAAACGCATTGCTGCGTTTGTCTGCGATCCCGTAGTAAGGAACTGTGGCTCCAGGGTTTCACTCCTCACGGACGTTCTTTGGGACCATAGACTGAGCCAGTACTGTGACAATCGACAGTTTTTGTCTTGTACCAAGGGTCGAGCAGCTGCAAGAGATATACCTCCTGACAGGTGCATTCAGTATACTGTACATCTTTATTGTGGTCATTTTGTGAGAACACACCTTTACTGTACTTTGGCCAGTAAAGGAGACTTTACATATCCCCTACAAAAATGCACCTCATTCGGCACAGGAACCGAATGTGTTGGAGAAATTTTCTAGCACATGCAGAGTTCAAAAAAGGAGCCATTGTACAGTAGTTAGCCAGTTGCATTTCTGTCCCACACAGCATGAGCGCCTGTGTCTGTAGCTGCCTGCAATTCATGTCTAACATCACTTATTAGGCACAGTTCTTCAGCACCAGTCTTGCACTGTGTGTGCTGGCCCCCACCCCCACCACATGGTGACCACACCCCCTCCACATAATGACCACACCCCCTCCACATAATGACCACACCCCCTCCACATAATGACCACACCCCCTCCAGGTTGCAAGTACTGGTTTCCCCGGGACCCTGCAAGCCCCATTCTCACACTCTGCTCATGTAACACATAGCTAAATAACTGCATGATAACATGCACTGCATCCTTACCATGTTTTCATGAATGTTCTCCTGAATTTCTGATTTTCTATGATCCGATACAGCAAAATGAAACAAACTGTCGCTGTCCAGATGTTGTGGAAATACAGATCCCAACATTTGTTCACAGCAACTCATTTTGCTTTGAGGTGTATTGTTATAAAGGTTCAAAGTTAGCTGCCATTGTATCCAAACCACACTGACACCGATATACAGTATACAGAATTCAACCATCATATTTGCATGTTGTAATAAAGGACTGGGTACATGATCCCGGCTCACACAATGCCAGCGATCAGCATACTGGGGCTGGAATCCAAACACATGCAGGTAAGTAATCTAACTCTTCCCATAACCGTACCGCTAACCCACCTTTCCTGCAGCCTAAATATAACCCTCCCCCCCACGCAGTCTAACCCTAACCCTCCCCTCCTGCAGCCTAGTCCTAACCCTCCCCATAGTGCCTAACCCTCCCTCCCCTCCCACAGCCTAACCCTCCCCTCCTGCAGCGTAGTCCTAACCCTCCCTCCCCTTAGTGCCTAACCCTCCCATCCTGCAGCCTAGCCCTAACCCTCCCAATAGTGCCTAACCCTAACCCTCTCCTCCTGCAGCCTAGCCCTAACCCTCCCCATAGTGCCTAACCCTAACCTTCTCCTCCTGCAGCCTATCCCTAACCCTCCCAATAGTGCCTAACCCTAACCTTCTCCTCCTGCAGCCTAGCCCTAACCCTCCCAATAGTGCCTAACCCTAACCCTCTCCTCCTGCAGCCTAGCCCTAACCCTCCCCATAGTGCTTTACCCTCCCCTCCCGCAGCCTAACACTCCCATAGTGCCTAACCCTCCCCTCCTGCAGCTTAGTCCTAACCCTCCCATCCCACAGACAAACCCTCCCCTCCCGCAGCCTAACCCTCCCATAGAGCCTAACCCTCCCCTCCCACAGCCTAACCCTTTCCATAGTGCCTAACCCTCCTCTCCTGCAGCTTAGTCCTAACCCTCCCATTCCACAGCATAACCCTCCCCTCCTGCAGCCAAGCCCTAACCCTCCCCATAGTGCCTAACCCTCCCCTCCTGCAGCCTAACCGTCCCCTCCTGCAGCCTAACCCTCCCCTCCTGCAGCCTAGTCCTAACCCTCCCCATAGTGCTTAACCCTCCTCTCCCACAGCCTAACCCTCACCCTAGTGCCTAACTCTAACCTCCCCTCCCACAGCCTAACCCTCCCCTGCTGCAGCCTAGCCCTAACCCTCCCCATAGTGCCTAACCCTCCCCTCCTGCAGCTTAGTCCTAACCCTCCCCTCCTGCAGCCTAACCGTTCCCATCCTGCAGCCTAACCCTCCCCTCCTGCAGCCTAACCCTCCCCTCCTGGAGCCTAGACCTAACCCTCCCCTCCCCTTAGTGCCTAACCCTCCCCTCCTGCAGCCTAGCCCTAACCCTCCCAATAGTGCCTAACCCTAACCCTCTCCTCCTGCAGCCTAGCCCTAACCCTCCCAATAGTGCCTAACCCTAACCCTCTCCTCCTGCAGCCTAGCCCTAACCCTCCCCATAGTGCTTAACCCTCCCCTTCCACAGTCTAACCCTCCCCTCCCGCAGCCTAACCCTTCCCATAGTGCCTAACTCTAACCTCCCCTCCCACAGCCTAACCCTCCCCTTCCCTCCTGCAGCCTAACCCTAACCCTAATACTCACCATCGGGATTCTGACTCCTGACGGCATTTTGTGCACCGGGGTGCTGACTACACCTCGTAACGACTGAGCCTAATTATTTATATGAAATATGTGAGAGTAGTTGTTGTGCAGTACAGTATGTGCAACAATGTGATATTTGTATGTAGTGTAGAGTTGCTGCTATGATAACTCACAAATCCTTTAGCTCATTTCATGGTAAATAAAAAGTTGGTACCTTCATCAGTTGGCAAAGGCTGACCATTGATGGTGGCGTTTTCATGTTCATCTACACACAATCCTGTAGGAAGAAAAAGTCATGACGTAAAAATATTTTGCAGCAATAACGTTAATCTCAATACGGCAGAGCAAAGAAAGTAATTTGCAGCACCGCAGTGTTTGGCAGAGGTCCGTACTCCCAGCAATGCAATATTTCAGCTGCGGAATGGACGGCCCATGCATTGTGTCCTGTGTGGTGGTTGGGGCAGGAGTAGGGGGCAAAAGCAGCACAGCAAAGCAACATAAGAGTAACATGACAGCCAAAATTCATCAATTGACCTGGATTTCATGCACAGTACCAGCAATAAAACATGTAATGAAAAAACATGCATAAAACAACATACAAGGTAAATCGCATCAATAATAGATGATTTCCAATAGTATAAAACTACCTGATGATAAACTAAAATATTTACAGAAATATCGGCGCATCTGCTGGTGTGTACGGGCGACCTGCCAATCGCCCATTACATTCTGCAGGGACCTGGTGGTGACGTCAGGCCCTACACATCGGGTGGGCGATTGGTAAGTGTATATGCACCGAGGTATAAACCCTTAGACCTGGCTGCATCAGAAAACAAATGCAAGCTACTATTGGAAGCTGGTGGGTTACCCCAAAAACAGACCCCATAGAACTCAGGGCCTGATTCAGAGCCGGACACTATTTGTGCTCGCTCGTTCAGAAAAAGGGGCCGGCTATTTAAATTGAGCGCTCACTCTTTGCGGTCTGTTGACGCCTCTATGTCTGAGCGAGCGAATGAAACATGCGCTCGCTATTTTGTAAAGACGCCCCCTGGCCGCTCGCATCATACGTCATCTCCGCTATTTATTAGATTAATCGAGTACATCGAAAGGCATCTGAACTGCTCGCAGTGCTTGTGGTTGGATTTTCCTACCGCAATCATACGAACAGTTCAGGCTAAGAAACAACCAAGTGACGTGGTCGATGACACTGCTTTGTTAATCATGCACACCCTTAAAACGCCCGTTTTGACCGTTTGGCACACCTGCGTTCGGATCTCCACTCCCCGTTTTCAAGCACCTTCCCCTGTTACCACCCACAAATGCCTCATCCTGTCACTCAAATTAGCAGGCACTCGCAATTGTGCAAACACACGTTTTCCGACCGCACTGACTGGTTGGCGCATGCGCATTGCGACCCATACGCATGCGCAGATGTGTGAACATCGCTCGGAGCGAACGAGCGGCCGCTTACGAGCGGCTCTGAATCAGGCCCTCAGTCAAGAAATAATCCTGCACCTCCAGGTCACATCCCAACTCAGCCATTAGCGATTATGCACGCAGTTCAACTGCGATAGTATGCTAATCCATTGCGATCGCTATTCCCTCGCAGCACTACACGAGAGCGCCCACTTTACTTACCACACATCTGTAATGTTTAGCAAGACTGCAAAACCATCGGTAAAATCAAGTACCATTGCAGCCTCATGCACACTTGCACAAGCGCTGACAATTACTAATAACCACGCACGCTATGAGTACTCAGGCTGCGTATGGCATCACAGTGGCTAATTTATGCACGCCCCTGTGTTCGCCCGACCACCCCCCATCATTACCCTCAACGCCACTTCCTGTCAATCACTCTGCAATGTGCCTGCCTAGTCACTGTGATCACAGTCTCGATCGCAATAGCTAGTTCGCGCACGCGCAGTGCGATGTATTCGCATGTGCTGAATGCAACAATTGGCCGATTGCGTGCGTATAAGCAACTGCGTTCCTTGCTGAATCAGGCCCTCAATGTCTAAATAGATAACCAAATCCCGGTATGGGTGGGGAGGGGATGGGGCTGGACCTTCTACCCAAATCAACTTCCTTCTGAACTTTCTCCATAACACTATCTGGCAACTCCAAAGCTGATTGGAAATTCCTGGGATTATGGGAACAAACGCCTCTTACAACTGGCAACCGAAATCCCTCCCTAAACCCTGGAACAAGAAATTGTGCATCCCCTTTGTCAGGGTACCAAGAGAGCCAGTTTAACATAGCATTCAACTTCATTGGCGAAACAGCCTTACTTAGAGAACCTGTCCCAGACCGCGATTTGTTCCCATAGGGTCCCACTTTAAGCCTAGCGCAATCTCTTCCTGAGTGACGGAGGAGTGACGAAACCTACAAAGGGATCTACTTGCACATTGCCCACTATTGTATGAAAAGTAAATTTCCTTAGCAGTGTCTTACAAGCTACTAGCTCCGGAGGGAAACAGCTTAAGCCCCACCTGCAAATCTTGGACCCCCCCCCCCCCTCTTGGGCTGCTTTATCTTTAACAATACTTCTTCATCTTTGTATGCACGCCATCAATTTTTTTCTGGAATCGCTCATCGCAGCACCTCCACATGCTACCATGGGATTTTTGGAATATAGAGTGAATGAGGTGCATATATTTCATAACATTCAAATATTTCCCCGGATGATTTTTCAGGTACTGTATGAGGCCACAAGAGTGTGCATCCCACCAAGCCAAAATAATATGTTTCCTCACCTATACCCCTTATAGCTTTCCCTGCCTCAAAGTCCTATTTATCCTCATAAATTAAAGCGAATATATCTACATTAGGGAGGCCAATCCCGGGATTTGGGATTGAAAAAAAAGCTCAATCCCGGGTTATACGGGATTGGTTTAGTTTTGAAAAAAATGCCCCCACAGTGACTTACCGGGTGGCGGCGGGGCTTTACAGAGGGGCTTTACGGTGGGGTGGGTGGGTGAGCACTCCAGCCGGCACAGGACAGAGGTCTTCACTGCGCAGCCCTGCATCTGCCCGCTCACCCACCCAGTGCACACAGCCGGGGGATCGGGGAGCCAGGAAGCAGTGACCATTGCCTGGCTCCCTCCCTAGTCACCACTGATCTTGGGATTGGCCTCCCTAATCTACATACATACCTGTTTTGACTTTAGCATGCATCCTAAGGCGTACACTCCGAAACACTGCAGTACTAGTACACTGCATAACTTCATCTCCCCCATCTGCGCTAATTATGGGCCCTCCCTGCGCTGGTTTTGCCATTAATCGGCCCTTTGCTGCCAGACTTTTTTTTGACTAACCTAGCAATTTTAGCTGGCCCACCCTCTGGGTTTTGCAAACACCATCGCAAATGCAATCCCTCATGGATTCACAATTTGCGAAAATATGCTAATGAGCCAGTGTTTGGATACACCCACCGAAAGCAGCTCACCTCCGCCACTCACGCAGAAAACCGGAAACATCGGAAACATGGAAACGCAGATCCGGTGGCCATCAGCCTTCTGAGTAAGTCTACGGTCCCGCAGACAATGCAGGTCTCCTGACACGCAGGGGGCTCTCCTGCTGCCAGCAAGAACGCAGTGGTGGCTCGACACGCCTGCGTTTTTCTAACCACCCCCCTCCGTTACCTCCCCCAAATGCTGACTTACCCATCACTCACTTCACAAGTAAATCCACTGTGCGAGCGTTATCGCAATGTAATCACATGCGCAATGGCTAACAATCACTCAGTCTGCCTAAATATTGGCATTGTGTCCTTATAGTGTACTAGGTACTTAGGATTACTGCTTTGACATGGCTGAGTCACAATGTCGTGGAGCACTAAACGAGGCACGTTACTATTGGCAACCGCTGGCATGGTTTGAGGATAAGGGGTAAATTTACTAAGATTCGAGATAGGTCGAGATGACCATCTCGGGTGATTTATTCATTTTTTTCCTGCTTGCAAATTTACTAAAGGCAAAGTGGGGTGAGTTAGAGAGAGATTTCTCTCATCTCACTCGTAAACCTCGGGGGAGATAGCAATCTCGAATCTTATCACCATCGGGCCAAATCAGAAGTACTTTTCACCTAAAACATAAATTTCTCAAATTTACCAAGAATCGGGATGACAAGCCTGGGTGAGATAGGAACAAACTCTCTGTCAAAATCAATTTTCAAACTCTCAACCCCCTGAGCTGCGAGATGGTCAGAAACATACACAAATCATTGTGATTTCTGTATTTTATTTCTGTAAATGGTTAAAATAGGGTCAATTTAATATAAAAAATTATGTGAGGTTCCCCCCCCAAAAAGATTAGCAAGCCAGTCCTGATTTTTAAAATGACAGGGAAATAAATGTGGGACAACAGGTTCCAGCAAGCCTCCCCCGCATGTTGGTACTTGGAGAACTATGTATGTATGTAATAACACTTTATTCTCACAGTGTGTGTTGTGTTTTTTAAACATTTTTTCATAGGTGAACTACACATATCAGTGGGCCCTTAATGCCCAACATGCTGGTACTTGTGGTTCTCCAAGTACCAGCATGCGAGGGAGGCTTGCTGGACCTGTAGTTCCACTGTAAAGTTGTTAATTCTAATTTTACACTACACCTACACTATCAACCCACCACCCACCGCCCAGGGGTGGCGGGGATAGCCCCGGGATATCAGCCTAGGCCAGGGGTACCCTGGAGAGGGGTACCCCTTTATTGGAGGGGTACTCAACTCTCCAGGGATCCCTGGCCTGGGCTGACTAGCATTCAGGACTGATGCTGCGGCTGGGGGGCCCGGAGAAAGGGCACCCCTGGCTGTGGTATCAGCCCCCCGCTAGAAAGGGTCCATGACTGGTTTTAAATATACGGCTAACCTCACGCCATTTTTTTTCTACATATATTTAAAACCAACTCTGTCCCTGCTGCTGGCTTTTAAATTGACAGTGGAACCCTACACATTTTTTCCCTTGTAAATTAAGAACCAGGACAGGCTGGCAAGTCCGGATCTGGTTAGTCTTTTGGGAAAGGACCTCACGTAATTTTTTTTAATAACATTTAACCCTTTTTTACAAGTCTTAACACACATGTGACATGTGCAGGCTGCTAGCTCGGGAGAGATTTGCAGAGGGAAAACACTGCAAGCTCGGGTGAGTAATCTCCTGCAAAACGAGTTACTCGGGAGAGATATCTCGCTCTGCTTCACCATCAGCAAACTCGTTTAGCCTCAAATCGCCTGTTGGTAAATTTGGAATAAAAAAGGGATTAAATTTTGGCGAGTTCCAGGGAGATAAATTACTTTGAAAATCGGGACCGTCTTGAATCTCAGTAAATTTACCCCTAAGTGTATGTGGACACATTTGTATGAGGTCTACTTGTCAACCAGAAAATAGACAATTTTCTGGAGAAAATTTTAGCTTTCTCCAGAGTGAGGTTTTACACCAATTTATTAAGTGGTTATCCTTGGCCAAACAAATGGTTTCTCCTGCAGAACCACAAGCAACGGCAGTCATCACTTTCCCCGTCTAGTGCTATGGGGAACCGTTGCTTGATTCAATTTCTCAGGTGGGTCACAACGTCCCCGAGATTTTCCCCTCTGGAAAGTGAATGCAAATCTAGGAGTGCCTGTTTTGTATTTATCAAGGAGAGCCCTCACTCTAGCACCACTGTCTTGTTCTGCGTACCCAAGGACCAAACTAGGTGCACAATAACAGCAAGGAGTTTTTTGTGTACTGCTGCCTCAACTGTTTTGCGCTTCGTAACTGAGGCCCCGTGTAAACGGCCGCCGTGTTTTGGTAACATAGCCAGGCAGGTGGTGAGGTCGCTGGAACATAGGACCTCATTCAGAGTCGGTCGTTGCGGCTGCACGGACATACGCCACCGATGTTCGCTAAACTGCGCATGCGGAAAGTTCGCAATGCGCGTGCGCAAACTAGCCGCTACGATCAGAAATTTCTCTCTCCTAGAACACAGCCAGGTCGGTAGTTTGAGTGACAGATTGAGGCGTTTGTGGGTGGTAACAGGGGAAGGTGCTTGAAAACGGGGGAGTGGAGATCTGAACGCAGGCGTGCCTAATTATGCGAACGGCGTTTTATGGGAGTGCATAAATTACAAAGTAGTGTCATGGCACATGTGACATGGGAGGTTTTACACTGACTTGATCATAGTGCTTAAGAGAGGGTATGGTCAACCTTAAGCTCTACGACCAGTTCCGATGGTTCCCGATGGTCGCGATTAATCCTTATATGGCCGGAGATGACGTGTAATGCGTACGAGATGGGGGCGTTTTTTTGTGATCCGACCGCTTCCTCCCCTTGGTCGGCCAGCTAACGATCCGACCTTAGGGACGCAACAAATGCGAGTGCATCATTTGCATATCCGGCCCCTTTTCCAGAACGACTGTGCGGCTGCAACGACCGACTCTGAATGAGGTCCATAGTGAATACATTGGCATCATGATAATTGCTTAGTCTCAGACAATAGCTGACTCCAGTGTGCGTATGTCACAGCATGTATAAATATATGTTTATACAGTACTAATGTAAGAGATAACAGGCATGATCACAAATAATTACCGTATGTATCTGTATTTAAAAGATGGACGCCGATCATTGAGTTAAACTTTGACTTTTCATTGGCTCCTAGAATAAAACAGGATAATTTCATGTCAATTACACTCCCATAGTCAGCGCACACAGTTATACCGTAATAAGCAGGGACAAAACTGCCCTTTTTTTTGTAGCTTTTAAGCCCACAAGGACCCACTACCCTCACTGTGGGGTGTGATGCAGCTATATGGTCAGCCAGGCCTAAGGTGTAGAGTACCCAGGCTTAAGGCCTATTTTTATCCTCTTCCTTGTGCCTCTATTCATCCATGTATTTAGCCCTAACAAAATATTGTGCCTATATTGAATAATTCCCTGCACATTCAGATCACATAATCTTCCTTGAAAACTTCTTTTGGACCCACTATGTATGACTGCAGTCTGTTTTCCCAGAGCTCTCTGCGGGAGGGCACATAAGCAGCAGTGACGTGCGGTGAGGTTAATGGCTGGGGAGGCACACATGGAGATGGGTCTGAGTGCTGGGAGCCTGTCTCACTCCCTACTCACCCTCACTACACTAAGCTTCAGTGATTGATTCTCCTACTGTACCTGCATCACTGTGTCTTCTCTTGCTGCTTCTGGCTGAGCTCTGATCTCTAAACACTGCAGTGCACTTCCTAGTCACATGACACATCCAAAGTGTTCATCAGTTCTCAAGGCACGCTCACCATACTCAGAGGCATGCTTCTAATAGTTCTCTTTCTGTGCAGCTTACTGCCCGTGTTGTGGCCCCTCCCCCCACTTTGCAAGCAGTGTCTGACTATACAGAAGCGAGGCTGAGCTGTTGCTGCCTCATCTCTCTTCTCCCTGCAGTCCCAGGGAGCTCCACAAAGCTGGTGAGTGTTAACTATAAAAATGATTACAATAAACAAAGAAGATGTTTATAAGTTATACATATCTTCTTTGTATTTTTATAATAATTTTTATATCAAATCTCAGGAGTATGACAGGGGAAGGCTTGATACATCTCCACCTTTACCATTTAAATGGCAAATATTTTTGACAGAAATGTAATAAAAAATTGTTTTTTTTTCATTATTTAAGTTAAATAAAGTTAACCTATTTAATAACTTATTTTAGCTATTCTAGTGAATATAAAAAATACACCTTGTGGGGGTGTCTAGGACCACTCTGGGGACGTGTCTACCAAACTCATGTACCGTTATCCCATTGCTATTGTTTCCATAGATTTTCATATAGCAAACGGACCCCGCTGTAACATCCACCCACCCCCACAGTGTCCATAGGCCAAATGCTGCAGCTGATGTGTGCACTTGCAGAGATCAGTGTAATAGCGCTCAGAAGGGAACTGAATTCTTCTCTTATCACTTTTGTCATAAGATCATGCTCCCCAGATTGCTGATCCCATGGCATTCTCGGCGCAAAATCGGCATGTGATGTAAGAGGCCACAGACCACAACATCACAGCCAGTGGCTCGGTGAGCAGCAGGAAATCAATGAGTTCTACACATTTGCTAAATGCTGGGGGATGGAGGAAGAAGGCACAGCCGAATGGGGTGCAACCTGTCATGGGAGGTCTTTGGGTATCAGAGCATTATTTTATCTGGATGTAATTTGGTTGGATCTCAGTAGGCTTTGGTTGGATCTGAGCATTATTTGGTTAGATATGGGTAGGATTTGGTTGGATCTGGGTAGGATTTGGTTGGATCTGGGTAGGATTTGGTTGGATCTGGGTAGGCTTTGGTTGGATCTGGGCATTATTTGGTTGGATTTGGTTAGGATTTTGTTAGATCTGGGTAGGGTTTGGATGGACCAGAGCATTATTTGGTTTAATCTGGGTAGGATTTGGTTGGATCTGGGTAGGATTTTCATTAGATGTGGATGTTGTCTCGGTGAATCTGTTGCTGGTATGCAGTTATCGCCTGTGTCCTTACCATATTGTTTTGAGCTGTGGTATTCCATGAGCTCAAACAATTTTTATCCTCACATCCTGGACTATCTTCTCATACTTCTGAGTAATATTTACACCTTTTATTTTTACAGTCACATAATGGTCAACATAAACACTGCCATTATTTGGTTGGATTTGGGTGTAATTTGGTTGGATCTGGGTAGGGTTTGGTTGGATCTCAGAAGGCTTTGGTTGGATCTCAGAAGGCTTTGGTTGGATCTGACCATTATTTGATTGGATCTGGGTAGGGTTCGGTTGAATCTGGGTAGGAATTTCATTGGCTGCGAATATTGTCTGGGTGAATCTTCAACGGGTTTGCAGTTATCGCCACTGTGTCCTTACCATATAGTTGTGTGCAGTGGTTTTCCTTGAGCGCAAGCAATTTTGTCCTCACATCCTGGACTTTCTCCTCATACTTCTGAGTGATATTTACTCCTTCTATGTATTCTATCTCCACAATCACATCATGTTCCACAATGACACTGATGTTCCTATCAGAAACAAACATCGATTATGTAGTGCTCTGCAAAGATGCTGACAGTCATTATATGTAAGTTAATGGTTCCCATCTGGCTGGTTCACAGAAAGAGGCTGTCACATTTACTTTATATGATATCTCAGAATAGAGAACTTCTAAAGGGAAACATGGCTGTTGTGCATAGGGCAAAGCGGAAAACACTTGGGGCCTCATTCAGAGGCGGTCGCAGGATGCAAGCGGTCGCTCAGAAACTGGGCGGCCGCTTGCATCCTGACCGCCCGCCTCTGTTGCGGTCGTTAGGCTGTGGGTTAACACCCACAGCTCTAATGACCGCTCCGGTGATGGTCACGATGGTCATAGACCATCGCGACCATCGGGGCTTACAACGAGACCCTAAGGTAGGGTCTCCCTTGTCGTAAGCCCCGGAGAGCTTCTGGCTCTGTCTGAGCCGGAAGCTCTCCACTGACATCACTAGTGATGTCAGTGGGGCCTCCCCCAAACGGTAGGTGTTCCCATGGGAACGCCTCCGTTTGGGCTGCCACCCCCCGGCCCGCCTTCCAAACGGGGCGAGCTGTCAATCAACATTGACAGCTCGCCCCCTTTGGATCGAGACCCGCTACGACCAGCGCTGTCGGTCGTAGCGGGTCTCACGCATGCGCACGACGGCGCCTTCGTGCGCATGCTCTGTGGGGGGCCATCGACCCGGTCCGAGCGCATCAGCGCTAACGACTGGGTCTGAATGACCCCCTTGGTTACATGGTATCATCCTTATCAATGCATACTTGCACCAGCCCTACCCTGATGGAAAAGATCCATTTGAAAACAGACATAAAGTTTATGTACTTTATGTCCACATAGCCTTCAATTTCGCTGACACAACCTTTCTGAACTGGAGATATGGGTGAAATATGTATGACTGCACTGCCCAAACTTGCATGCACTGTCCAAAAATATGCAATATACAATCGAAATCCAGCTTGCATTCATCTCTGTATCATCCCCATTATTTGTAAATACTTCTCGAACGAGGTGCCTTTAAAAAGGTAACACTTTTGGCTGATCACATCAGTTAGCCTCTTCTGAAGGGCATAAAGTGGAGGAACAAACTAAAGCAAAGTGTGTCTAGCAAATGATCTCATGAATGGAGCGAGCCCCAACAACACACCCTCTCTGCTGACGCATCTGGATCCGCCTGTTCACTCTGGGCCTGAGGGAGAGATCGGAGAGAGATAGAAGGTGAGTTAGGTATGAAGAGAGGTTCCTGGTGAAAGACAAAGTAAAAAGATATGAAAACAAAGTGAAAAGAGTCACAGGCTGTGAGAAAAACCTAGTGACATGTACAATCACTGGAGGTCATGTGTAATTTTGGAGGTCATACAAATCACTGGAGGTCAAGTATAATCCCTGGAGGTCGTGTGTAATTTTGGAGGTCATACAAATCGCTGGAGGTCATGTATAATCCCGGGAGGATATGCACAATCACTGGCGGTCATGTACAATTCCTGGTGGTCGTGCACAATCACTGGAGTTCAAGTACAATCACTGGAGTTCATGCGCAATCACTGTAGGTCATGCACAATCACTGGAGGTCATGCACAATCACTGGAGGTCACGCACAATCCCTTAAATTCATGCACAATCACTGGAGTTCATGCACAATCAAAGGAGGTCATGTACAATCCCTGGAGTTCATGCACAATCACTGGAGGTCATGCACAATCACTGTAGGTCATGCACAATCACTGGAGGTCATGCAAAATCACTGGAGGTCACGTACAATCCCTTAAGTTCATGCACAATCACTGGAGTTCATGCACAATCAAAGGAGGTCATGTACAATCCCTGGAGTTCATGCACAATCAATCACTGAAGGTCATGTACAATACCTGGAGGTTATGTACAATCTCTGGAGGTCATGTACAATCATTGAAATGTATGTACAATCACTGGAGGTCATGCACAATCACTGGAGTTCATGCACAATCACTGGAGGTCATGTACAATTTCTCTGGAGATCATGTACAATCTCTGGAGGTCATGCACAATCACTGGAGGTTATGTACAAGGCAAACAAGATATGCAAAATGAAAGACACCTAACACCTACTATCTGGTCTGTGGAGTAACCACAACAAACTAAAGCGTGCCTACGTTAGCAAGTCAGCAGAACAGATTGGAAAGTAAAAGTGCATGGTTCACTGGTCGCAGGGCATCTTTAAATTTGCTACCCACAGAAGTGCAACCGGAAGGTGGAAAATCTGTAACATTTGATGTCCATCACTTCCAAGATGGCACTGTGCTATGGGATCATTGATGTTATTTTATTAATCTCGTTCTGCAAAATTAAATATCGTTTTGTAGAGTCCCACAAACCTTAGTACATGAGTGCACCTAATCCATACTTGAAATTGACTGTCCTCACTTCACCCAACATTTGCACCCCTACAAATGCCGCCAGTCTGTGCAGAGTAAGGCGCAATTGCACTAGCATAATCATGTGATCCCCCAAAAGAGGATTTGGCACTGCACTTCTCCAATTCTGTCCACAATAAATAATCTCCACTGACCACACGGCCAGTACAATGGCACTCTTCTCAACCATTACACATATTAGTGTAAACATTTGTATTGAGTACAGACCATTGTAAATGTAATATATTTCCCTGTATTAATCATTACATCTATCAGCAATACAATATATACTGTACTGTAAACCACTAATATATGACAAAATACTGTTCTTATAAATCATTGTCTTTGGTAACTGCCTCAGGATACCTGAGTAATTTATTGATATATAAATTATTTGCTGTGTGTTTTTTTTTTTTCTTCTTGTGGCAACTACTGACCCCTGCCCATTATCCAAGGAACATTGGACAGCACTTTTGCCACCCCAGGGGCTACCAATCTTGTTAATTACCCCACTTCCAACAACACCCCACTTCCAACAACCCACGGGAAGGGCCTCGGCTTTACTGATATATTAGTGCAGAGTGTGGGTATTCACAACAGCATGTTGTCCTTACACTCATGGTCTACTTACTGTATTACAATGGAAACCTGCCCAGCACTCTGCCCATTTCTCATAACTTTTGTTTATTTTACTGAGATATTATCAGGAGATACTCTGCGAAACGCGCTGTTCTGCTGCAACTTCTCTCACCTCTACGCAGGGCCTATATTTTGATTTGGATGGCTCAGAAATCTATATATTTTACAGAACTGTTTCATTTATCTTAGAAGCACTATGGATAACACGAGAAGCTTTCTTACAGCTGTTTTCAAGCACTTGGTAGCACATGAAGACTGCTGATGCCTATGCAGTGATGCCCAATTTACACCTTCAGTTATGTGACTGAATAGTATGAGTGTTTGTAGTAAACAGTATACAGTAGCAGTAGTAGTGGTAGACAGTGTTAGAAATAAAGGCTAAAGTAACATTACCCTATTTGTACACAATATAATAATGTCATGAAGCGTCATATACACAGGAGAGAAGAATGATAACACTTATTAATAACTGCTGAGGTTGCATTTTTTTAATTCAAAATGTAATTACAAACAAATACAAAGTAAATTAAGTTCCCCCTTTAAAAACCCAAATTAGCCTTTTTACCGCAGTAGTAGAAATAAAATGAAGTAATTCGAATAGATAGGGCCATATTCAATTAGAGGCGAAAAGTCCGTTATTGCCGATGATGTAATTTTCGCCTGTTTCAATTATCCCCATATTCAATTTCAAAGACTTTTTTCGCCGGTGCGAAAAGTCTTTGTTAAAAAATGGGTATAACTTTTCTCCATGTAATACATGGCAAAAAAAAGTGCAGAATTGGGGTTTAGGGGTGCAGGCTTAAAAAAATAGCCTGCAGCCCTGGGAGTGTCCCCTAAAAGTATTCTGTGTCAAATGTTTATTAAATCCTCAGGACACCCCAAACAATGTACTTTAATTTTGGGGGCAAAAAAAATAATTAGGGGGTGTTCCCATGTATGTGGCAGGTGTTTTCTAGAATGCGGGTGGATGCGGTTTGTGCATTTTTGAATAATTTTAAAAAAATGACTTAAAGGACTTAAAAATGTGCTTGCACCCATTTTCATGTACCCCAAATTTGATGGGATAAATAATTTTTTCCCAAAACGTGCTATTCTTCACCCGTTCTTTTAAAGCCGCATTTCTGCACCTGCCGTAGCTATTAAAACCCCCGACTACCTTCAGCAGCCCAAATCGGGGGTACCCATAGTGATCCCCCATGTCAGGACATCTTTAGGGGGGTCCCAGGATGATTTCCCGAAAGTTCCCTGGACTTTTCCATAGTTACCTGTCGGCCAGGTCCCGTCTTCGCCGGATCCTAATTGAATACTGGGATAAAGTGGGCACGCGCCCGATACCTTATCCCAGAAAAAACGGCGATGATGTCGAAAAGTCTGAGCTCGGACATTTCGCCTCAAATTGAATACGGGCCATAGCCACAATTTCATATAATATAGCTGTTAATGACGTACAGTAAGTACTATAAGTTGAAGGAATCAATACACAATCAGCCAATAAATAAGCTATAGTGGTTATAGGAACTTACCTTAGAGAGCGGATGATCAAATGCTTGTAACCTGGGATCTCTGCATAGATTTTTCCCATCTGGGTAAAAGATATAGGGGTCTAGTTACTAAGCAGTGTTAGGAGACAGAGTGAAAAGTGATAAGGTGCCAGCCAATCAGCTCCCAGCCTGTGAGATGACAGTTAGGAGCTGATTGGCTGGCACCTTATCACTTTTCACTCATAGTGGTGACAACATTTTATGACCTAATGCTAGAGCCAAAATAGTAAAATAAAGTACAGATGTGTCCTATTGCTCTGGGGTTTCAGTCGCGCCAAAATGCTCCTCTCAGTGCGGCAGGTCTTCAGCGACTTGGCTGTGCCGGGCATCTATCTTGCTCAAAATGTGCGTCTTATTCGCGTAAATAAAACTACTTTGCTGGTTTACGCTGATCAACTTGATGTGCGATATTTGTACGTCTGTGTGCGACTGAGTCTGAATCTGTGTAGGAAGTGCGGCATGGAGCAGCGACGGCGGCTTTTTCTCACGCCAAGTTACTGCGCAGTGCATTGTGTTTCAACTACGCCAAGTTACTGTACTTGTTTGAAGCTAATTCCTAGTACACTGTGGGTGCTGTTTCGCTGTGTCTGCGACGCAAGTAAGATGCAGAATTGAAAGAAAAGACTGTTTGCTGCACCGCCCTGAGAGTCACACCGGCTGTCTCGTGCCGTATGGCTTATAGCTGCTGGGTGCATGAGGACACATCTGTAATAACAGCCAGAAACTTACCTCTTGTTGAAACTCCTCCTCAAACTCTTTATACTCCTCACTCAATGGATTGCGCAGTTCTTCTGTAAATTCTCTGTTAGTGATCACCAGGCTGACGTCCAGTTTAGTCTCTACAACTATCGGGAAAACAAATGTATACTGTAAATTACTGCACATTTATTGTGCCTGATGTGTACTAGGGCAGCTGTCATTGTTATTCTGACAGTATAGTTCATTCCTCCCAACTGTCCCTACTCGGCAGGACAGTCTCACATTGAGGACAAACAGTCATGGTAAGGACTGCGTATTCCCGATCGGACAGGCAGTTGGATACGTACCGTAATGGTGCGTACACACGGTACGATTAAAATGCACAATATGAATGATAACGATATCAATCGTATTGTGTTCATTCATATCGTGCATCCTCCAACCCACCAACAACCTGCGATGTGCGGGCACTTATGGATGATAAAGATATTGTCCATCGACCGTGCATGCAGGCCAACTTGGTCGATATTGACCAGGTAACTATAGGGACCCGCGGTTCTTGATCCATTGGCCATCGTTGGTGGGGTGCTGGATGATCAATCATCTAGCACACCCGGGAGATCAATCAACGATATCGTTACCGTTGACTATCGTCCCGTGTCTTGACCATCATGACCATCATCATGGCCGCTCGCTATAGCTGTGGGTGGTCACCCATAGCTATGCGAACGGCCAGGAGGATGCTCCTAAAAAAACCAGCAACTGCCCTGATTCACAGCGAGCGGTCGCTTTTTGCGAGCGCCTCTGAATCAGGCCCAGAGTTATATAAGCAAATATTGTGTATCAGGGATGGTGCTGCTGTGTCTAACCCAGCATGCAGTATCTGATGACATGAAATACATTCAGTATGTGAGAGGAGACATTGGGGCATTTACTCACAGTTAGGTGTGATTCTGTCTATAACGTCCTCACAATGAGGCCCATAGAAGTTGTCCAGACACAAGCATTTAATACCGTCATAGGTGCCTCCATTGAGACATTGGTTTACTGAAAAACATACAAAGATTAAAGGTTACGTTATTTCAGTCAGATGTTACAGACGCTGACCATGCCGCAACTTATTCTGCGTCCTTTATTACAAAATATATGGCGTATCTCCCAACATTTAAAATAGTACGAGTGGGGCAAGATAGAACAAGCAAAGTTCACCCAAGACCATTCCCACATTAAGATGGAGCCAAACCCATCTAAGGACTTTTGGGTGGTAGGCTGCCATGTGATACATTAGCACCTACCTCCCTGTGACTGACAACCATCGCATCAGCTCTCCACACCCACCAGCTCTCTGTCCTGCCCACACAGACAAGGCACCAGAACCATGCAATACAGGAGTAGTCGGCAGAACCGCTACCCGCCCCACGAGTAGGACCCAAAGGGCCCATGGATAGAAGCTTCACCAAGCACCTGTCTGCAGAACAACAGATGGGACGTTGCGATGAACGATGGATCGGGCCTACACTGCACATTGTGTAAGATATATCGTATGATATATCGCAGTTTGCAAGTGAAAAGTTTTGGATTCACTTCGCTAAATCCAGTAATGTGGTTACCACCGTTAATAACTCTGGTTGTTTTTATTGGCATAAATATTTTTTATTAAAATTTCGCAGTTAGTGTATGTAACATTATTTTTTTTTTTTATAAAAAGTAAAAAATAAAGTTTATAAGTTTACTGCTAAAACTGGAATACAAATAAATATTATATATACTGTAATGTGTGTGTGTTTTTATAATACTTTAATTTTTTTTCTCTTAACTTCCAAATCTGGCAATCCATCTCACGCATGAACACTAAAAGGTAGACTGGCACAGCTACATAGTAAGTAACCCTTTTTGCTCTAGGCCAGTAATGA
Organism: Taudactylus pleione; assembly: GCA_031769625.1. Lineage (NCBI taxonomy): Eukaryota > Metazoa > Chordata > Amphibia > Anura > Myobatrachidae > Taudactylus > Taudactylus pleione. The sequence continues at coordinate 10,618,735 of JAUIMM010000391.1, forward strand.
CGTACCAGCTGAGTAGCCTGCAGGTGCCTCAGGAAAAAAAAAATTAAAAAAATTGATATCTCCGTGTGAAATGTCAAATTTTACTACAATGACTAAAAAAAAGTATTGTATTGTATTGTAAGTACAGTATTGTTATATTTTATACTGTATGTACAGTGTCACAAGGGTTCTGCAGCACCATTCAAGTATCTGAAACTGACAACAGGACACATACATACAGACGAATGCAGACACTATCTACATTCACATAGATTCATAATCACAGTGTGCAGTGAGGATAATGAGGTAGTGCCGATAAAGGGTAGAGACCTGCCCATGTGATCTTGCAGTCTATAGGGGATATGAGTGACCACAAAGGGAGGAGAGGGCAGTGACTGCAGATTTGGAAGGAGTTGTAGTAAATTAAAATGTAAAAAGAGATTTATGGGCACGCTTAAAGGCTATGAAGCTGGATGAAGTCTAGGGAGGTAAGAATTTCAGTGGTAAGGAGCAGCTCAGGAGAAATCCCGACTGTGAGAGTGGGAAGCGGTGATCAGGGAGGAAAGGAGGTAGCAATCATTTGCAATAACAGGGAAAGGGAGTGTGTAAGGAATTGAGGCTGGAGATGTATGGAGGAGCAGTGAGGTTGAGAGCTTTGAAGGTGACATAGAAGAGTTTGAGTCTAATTCTGAGTTTAAATTGCCTACAGTAGAAATAGATAGTAAAAGGAACGAGAAAAATACAAAAGTACTTGCCTGGCACTGTTGCGGTTACGGGGCTTGTTGATGCGGTGGGTCGACTAGTTGTGGCAAGAACAGTTGTGAGAGAATGAGTAGTAGAGATTGTGGCCAGTAAGGTGGTTGAGATTGATGGAATGGAAGAAGTTCTGTTCAAGCTTGTGGTCCTTACGTTGGCAGTTGTGGATCCTTCTACTGAAGATATTTTCATTGTGGTCTTCACTCCTGTGGCATGAAGATTCACAGTTGTTGTAGGAGGGATTTTAAATGTGGATGGTTCAGCTGTCACGGCCTTTATTGTAGGTGAGGTGCCAAATGTTGTTTGCATGTTTATAATGGAAGATGCTGTCTCTGAAGCTGTGGAACTTCCTACACGTGATGTTTTCATTGTGGTTCTTACGTCTGCAGTTTCAGGATTAAGAGCTGTGGTTCCAGATGTAGACATAAGGCCACCAGTTGACTTCAGAGCTTGAGATGTGGATTGTACAGATGCTGTCACATTTCGTGTGGTAGACATATCTAATGTTATTGGTGGTCTTTGCGTTATATGCTTGGAAGATGTTTCTGCATCATCTGTAGAGGCACTAGAAGAAATTGTAGATCTCTCCAATTTTGTTATCTGAGTAGAGGTCAGAGCTTCTGTTATTTCTTGTTGATATGGCGTTGTGTCAGTGTAACTTATTGATTCAACTGTTGTAGTTTGAGGAACTTTCACAGTGGAATACTTAGATATCATTACTTTTGATGTAGGCAATTTTTCCATTTCTGTTGTTTCAGTCTTTGTAATAGCAGAACTTCCTGTTATGCTTGTTGTATCTATGATTGCAGTTGAAGATCCTTCAACAGAAGATGTTTTATTTATAGTTATTACTTCTGCAGTTACAGGACTCACAGTTGTTGTATTATGACTCTCTACTGTGGATTGTACAGTTGTTATAGCCGTTCTAGAAGAGGACCCAAATTCTGTAGTTTTCATGTTACTAAGAGAAGAAGTTGCCATTGAACTTGTGATCTCTGGGGCTGTGATTGTGGAATGTTCTACATCTGATGTTTTTATTGTGGTTTTTAAATCTGTATTGTTAGGATTAAAAGTTGTGGTTACATTTGTATTCAAAACGGCACCAGTTGTGGTCTTTAAAGCTTGAGATGTGGATTCTTTAGATACTGTCAATTGTGGTGCCGTAGATACATACAATGTTACTGAGGTTCCTTCTGTCAGATTTTTGGGAGTTGATGCTGCTACATCTGTGGTTGATGAAATTGTGTATCCTACTAATTTTGTTGAATATGTAGAGGTCACTGCTTCTGTTATTTCTTGTTGATATGGCGTTGTGTCAGTGTAACTTATTGGTTCAACTGTTGTAGTTTGGGGAACGTTCACAGTGGAATACTTAGATGTCATTACTTTTGATGTTGATAATTTTTCCAATGCTGTTGTTTCAGTCTTTGTAATAGAAGAACTTCCTAGTATGCTCGTTGTATCTATGATCACAGTTGTAGATCCATCGACAGAAGATGTTTTCTTTGTAGTTATTACTTCTGCAGTTACAGGACACACAGTAGTTGTACGAGGACTTTCTACTGTGGATTGTACAGTTGTTATAGCCTTTGTTGAAAGAGAGAAACCAAATTCTGTAGGTTTAATGTTACTAGTAGAAGAAGTTCTCATTGAAATTGTGATCTCTGGGTCTGTGGTTGTGGAATGTTCTACATCTGATGTTTTCATTGTGGTTTTTAGATCTGTGTTTTTAGGACTAAGAGCTGTGGTTACAATTGGAGTCATAAGGACACCAGTTGTCTTTAAAGCTTTAGATGTGGATTCTTTTGATACTGTCAAATGTGGTGCAGTAGATACATCTATTGTTACTAAGGTTCCTTGTGTTACATTCTTCGAAGTTTTTGCTGTTACATCTGTTGTTGCTGAAATTGTCGACACAACTACTTTTGGAGTTGTTTCTATTGTAGTTGTAGAAATATCTCTTGTGGTTTTGTGTGTATCAGTGATCCTGGATGTGTGTTCTATGCCTGAAGTTTCTGCTGTCAAAGCAGTGTATTCTTCCAGGTAAGTTGTTTGTAAAGTTGTCTGTTCTGTTGTTGTCGTTGGTATGATATATATAGTATCCTCTGTAATTTTTGAAGTAGTTATTTCTGCCGTGGTTGTTACAATATCATCAGATGTTGCTGTAGCACTTGCTGTTGGCTTATCTGTTATAGCAGTGGAAAAATCAGGAGTTATTTCTATTGTAGTTATAGAGAAATCTCTTGTGGTTCTGTGTGTTTCAGTGATCCTGGATGTGTCTTCTACACCTGTAGTCTCTGCTGTCGGAGATGTTGATTCTTTTAGGGTTGTTGTTTGTAAAGTAGTCTGTTCTATTGTTGTTGGTGGAACTATTGATATAGTTGTACCCTCTGTATTTGTAATTTTTAAAGTAGTTATTTTTGCCGTCATTGTTACAATATCATCAGACGTAGCTGTAGTACTTGCTGTTGGTTTATCTGTTATAGCAGTGGGAAGATCAGGAGTTGCTTCTATTACAGTTGTAGAGAAATCTCTTGTGGTTCTGTGTGTTTCAGTGATCCTGGATGTGTCTTCTACACCTGTAGTCTCTGCTGTCGGAGATGTGGATCCTGTTAGGGTTGTTGTTTGTAAAGTGGACTCTTCTGTTGTTGTTGGTGGAACTATTGATATAGTTGTACCCTCTGAATTTGTAATTTTTAAAGTAGTAATTTCTGACGTCATTGTTACAATATCATCAGAAGTAGCTGTAGCACTTGCTGTTGGTTTATCTGTTATAGCAGTGGAAAGATCAGGAGTTGTTTCTATTACAGATGTAGAGAAATCTCTTGTGGTTCTGTGTGTTTCAGTGATCCTGGATGTGTCTTCTACACCTGTAGTCTCTGCTGTCGGAGATGTGTATTCTGTTAGGGTTGTTGTTTGTAAAGTGGTGTGTTCTGTTGTTGTTGGTGGAACTATTGATATAGTTGTACCCTCTGTATTTGTAATTTTTAAAGTAGTAATTTCTGACATAATTGTTACAATATCATCAGATGTAGCTGTAGCACTTGCTGTTGGTTTATCTGTTATAGCAGTGGAAAGATCAGGAGTTGTTTCTATTACAGATGTAGAGAAATCTCTTGTGGTTCTGTGTGTTTCAGTGATCCTGGATGTGTCTTCTACACCTGTAGTCTCTGCTGTCGGAGAGGTGGATCCTGTTAGGGTTTTTGTTTGTAAAGTGGACTCTTCTGTTGTTGTTGGTGGAACTATTGATATAGTTGTACCCTCTGTATTTGTAATTTTTAAAGTAGTTATTTCTGACATCATTGTTACAATATCATCAGATGTAGCTGTAGCACTTGCTGTTGGTTTATCTGTTATAGCAGTGGAAACATCAGGAGTTGTTTCTATTACAGATGTAGAGAAATCTCTTGTGGTTCTGTGTGTATCAGTGATCCTGGATGTGTCTTCTACACCTGTAGTCTCTGCTGTTGGAGATGTGTATTCTGTTAGGGTTGTTGTTTGTAAAGTGGACTCTTCTGTTGTTGTTGGAGGAACTATTGATATAGTTGTACTCTCTGTATTTGTAATTTTTAAAGTAGTAATTTCTGACGTCATTGTTACAATATCATCAGATGTAGCTGTAGCACTTGCTGTTGGTTTATCTGTTATAGCAGTGGAAACATCAGGAGCTGTTTCTATTACAGCTGTAGAGAAATCTCTTGTGGTTCTGTGTGTTTCAGTGATCCTGGATGTGTCTTCTACACCTGTAGTCTCTGCTGTCGGAGATGTGGATTCTGTTAGGGTTGTTGTTTGTAAAGTGGTCTGTTCTGTTGTTGTTGGTGGAACTATTGATATAGTTGTACCCTCTGTATTTGTAATTTTTAAAGTAGTTATATTTGACATCATTGTTACAATATCATCAGATGTTGCTGTAGCACTTGCTGTCGGTTTATCTGTTATAGCAGTGGAAACATCAGGAGCTGTTTCTATTACAGATGTAGAGAAATCTCTTGTGGTTCTGAGTGTTTCAGTGATCCTGGATGTGTCTTCTACACCTGTAGTCTCTGCTGTCGGAGAGGTGGATCCTGTTAGGGTTTTTGTTTGTAAAGTGGACTCTTCTGTTGTTGTTGGTGGAACTATTGATATAGTTGTACCCTCTGTATTTGTAATTTTTAAAGTAGTTATTTCTGACATCATTGTTACAATATCATCAGATGTTGCTGTAGCACTTGCTGTTGGTTTATCTGTTATAGCAGTGGAAAGATCAGGGGTTGTTTCTATTGTAGTTGTAGAGAAATCTCTTGTGGTTCTGTGTGTATCAGTGATCCTGGATGTGTCTTCTACACCTGTAGCCTCTACTGTCGGAGATGTGGATCCTGTTAGGGTTATTGTTTGTAAAGTGGACTCTTCTGTTGTTGTTGGTGGAACTATTGATATAGTTGTACCCTCTGTATTTGTAATTTTTAAAGTAGTAATTTCTGACGTCATTGTTACAATATCATCAGATGTAGCTGTAGCACTTGCTGTTGGTTTATCTGTTATAGCAGTGGAAAGATCAGGAGTTGTTTCTATTACAGACGTAGAGAAATCTCTTGTGGTTCTGTGTGTATCAGTGATCCTGGATGTGTCTTCTACACCTGTAGTCTCTGCTGTCGGAGATGTGTATTCTGTCAGGGTTGTTGTTTGTAAAGTGGTCTGTTCTGTTGTTGTTGGTGGAACTATTGATATAGTTGTACCCTCTGTATTTGTAATTTTTAAAGTAGTTATATCGGACATCATTGTTACAATATCATCAGATGTTGCTGTAGCACTTGCTGTCGGTTTATCTGTTATAGCAGTGGAAAGATCAGGAGCTGTTTCTATTACAGCTGTAGAGAAATCTCTTGTGGTTCTGAGTGTATCAGTGATCCTGGATGTGTCTTCTACACCTGTAGTCTCTGCTGTCGGAGATGTGGATCCTGTTAGGGTTATTGTTTGTAAAGTGGTCTGTTCTGTTGTTGTTGGTGGAACTATTGATATAGTTGTACCCTCTGTATTTGTAATTTTTAAAGTAGTAATTTCTGACATCATTGTTACAATATCATCAGATGTAGCTGTAGCACTTGCTGTTGGTTTATCTGTTATAGCAGTGGAAAGATCAGGGGTTGTTTCTATTGTAGTTGTAGAGAAATCTCTTGTGGTTCTGTGTGTATCAGTGATCCTGGATGTGTCTTCTACACCTGTAGTCTCTGCTGTCGGAGATGTGTATTCTGTTAGGGTTGTTGTTTGTAAAGTGGTCTGCTCTGTTGTTGTTGGTGGAACTATTGATATAGTTGTACCCTCTGTATTTGTAATTTTTAAAGTAGTTATTTCTGACATCATTGTTACAATATCATCAGATGTAGCTGTAGCACTTGCTGTTGGTTTATCTGTTATTGCAGTGGAAAGATCAGGAGTTGTTTCTATTACAGATGTAGAGAAATCTCTTGTGGTTCTGTGTGTATCAGTGATCCTGGATGTGTCTTCTACACCTGTAGTCTCTGCTGTCGGAGATGTGGATTCTGTTAGGGTTGTTGTTTGTAAAGTGGTATGTTCTGTTGTTGTTGGTGGAACTATTGATATAGTTGTACAATCTGTATTTGTAATTTTTAAAGTAGTAATTTCTGACATCATTGTTACAATATCATCAGATGTTGCTGTAGCACTTGCTGTTGGTTTATCTGTTATAGCAGTGGAGACATCAGGAGTTGTTTCTATTACAGCTGTAGAGAAATCTCTTGTGGTTCTGTGTGTTTCAGTCATCCTGGATGTGTCTTCTACTCCTGTAGTCTCTGCTGTCGGAGATGTGGATCCTGTTAGGGTTGTTGTTTGTAAAGTGGTGTGTTCTGTTGTTGTTGGTGGAACTATTGATATAGTTGTACCCTCTGTATTTGTAATTTTTAAAGTAGTAATTTCTGACATCATTGTTACAATATCATCAGATGTAGCTGTAGCACTTGCTGTTGATTTATCTGTTATAGCAGTGGAAAGATCAGGAGTTGTTTCTATTACAGCTGTAGAGAAATCTCTTGTGGTTCTGTGTGTATCAGTGATCCTGGATGTGTCTTCTACACCTGTAGTCTCTGCTGTCGGAGATGTGTATTTTGTTAGGGTTGTTGTTTGTAAAGTGGTCTGTTCTGTTGTTGTTGGTGGAACTATTGATATAGTTGTACCCTCTGTATTTGTAATTTTTAAAGTAGTAATTTCTGACGTCATTGTTACAATATCATCAGATGTAGCTGTAGCACTTGCTGTTGGTTTATCTGTTATAGCAGTGGAAAGATCAGGAGTTGTTTCTATTACAGCTGTAGAGAAATCTCTTGTGGTTCTGTGTGTATCAGTGATCCTGGATGTGTCTTCTACACCTGTAGTCTCTGCTGTCGGAGATGTGTATTCTGTTAGGATTGTTGTTTGTAAAGTGGTCTGTTCTGTTGTTGTTGGTGGAACTATTGATATAGTTGTACCCTCTGTATTTGTAATTTTTAAAGTAGTTATTTCTGACATCATTGTTACAATATCATCAGATGTTGCTGTAGCACTTGCTGTTGGTTTATCTGTTATTGCAGTGGAAAGATCAGGAGTTGTTTCTATTACAGATGTAGAGAAATCTCTTGTGGTTCTGTGTGTATCAGTGATCCTGGATGTGTCTTCTACACCTGTAGTCTCTGCTGTCGGAGATGTGGATTCTGTTAGGGTTGTTGTTTGTAAAGTGGTCTGTTCTGTTGTTGTTGGTGGAACTATTGATATAGTTGTACCCTCTGTATTTGTAATTTTTAAAGTAGTAATTTCTGACGTCATTGTTACAATATCATCAGATGTAGCTGTAGCACTTGCTGTTGGTTTATCTGTTATTGCAGTGGAAAGATCAGGGGTTGTTTCTATTGTAGTTGTAGAGAAATCTCTTGTGGTTCTGTGTGTATCAGTGATCCTGGATGTGTCTTCTACACCTCTAGTCTCTGCAGTCGGAGATGTGGATCCTGTTAGGGTTGTTGTTTGTAAAGTGGACTCTTCTGTTGTTGTTGGTGGAACTATTGATATAGTTGTACCCTCTGTATTTGTAATTTTTAAAGTAATTATTTCTGACGTCATTGTTACAATATCATCAGATGTAGCTGTAGCACTTGCTGTTGGTTTATCTGTTATAGCAGTGGAAAGATCAGGAGTTGTTTCTATTACAGACGTAGAGAAATCTCTTGTGGTTCTGTGTGTTTCAGTGATCCTGGATGCGTCTTCTACACCTGTAGTCTCTGCTGTCGGAGATGTGTATTCTATTAAGGTTGTTGTTTGTAAAGTGGTCTGTTCTGTTGTTGTTGGTGGAACTATTGATATAATTGTACCCTCTGTATTTGTAATTTTTAAAGTAGTAATTTCTGACGTCATTGTTACAATATCATCAGATGTAGCTGTAGCACTTGCTGTTGGTTTATCTGTTATTGCAGTGGAAAGATCAGGGGTTGTTTCTATTGTAGTTGTAGAGAAATCTCTTGTGGTTCTGTGTTTTTCAGTGATCCTGGATGTGTGTTCTACACCTGTAGTCTCTGCTGTCGGAGATGTGGATCCTGTTAGGGTTGTTGTTTTTAAAGTGGTCTGTTCTGTTGTTGTTGGTGGAACTATTGATATAGTTGTACCCTCTGTATTTGTAATTTTTAAAGTAGAAATTTCTGACATCATTGTTACAATGTCATCAGATGTAGCTGTAGCACTTGCTGTTGATTTATCTGTTATAGCAGTGGAAACATCAGGAGTTGTTTCTATTACAGCTGTAGAGAAATCTCTTGTGGTTCTGTGTGTATCAGTGATCCTGGATGTGTCTTCTACACCTGTAGTCTCTGCTGTCGGAGATGTGGATCCTGTTAGGGTTATTGTTTTTAAAGTGGTCTGTTCTGTTGTTGTTGGTGGAACTATTGATATAGTTGTACCCTCTGTATTTGTAATTTTTAAAGTAGTTATTTCTGACGTCATTGTTACAATATCATCAGATGTTGCTGTAGCACTTGCTGTTGGTTTATCTGTTATAGCAGTGGAAAGATCAGGAGTTGTTTCTTTTACAGCTGTAGAGAAATCTCTTGTGGTTCTCTGTGTTTCAGTGATCCTGGATGTGTCTTCTACACCTGTAGTCTCTGCTGTCGGAGATGTGGATCCTGTTAGGGTTATTGTTTGTAAAGTGGTCTGTTCTGTTGTTGTTGGTGGAACTATTGATATAGTTGTACCCTCTGTATTTGTAATTTTTAAAGTAGTAATTTCTGACGTCATTGTTACAATATCATCAGATGTAGCTGTAGCACTTGCTGTTGGTTTATCTGTTATAGCAGTGGAAAGATCAGGAGTTGTTTCTATTACAGACGTAGAGAAATCTCTTGTGGTTCTGTGTGTATCAGTGATCCTGGATGTGTCTTCTACACCTGTAGTCTCTGCTGTCGGAGATGTGTATTCTGTTAGGGTTGTTGTTTGTAAAGTGGTCTGTTCTGTTGTTGTTGGTGGAACTATTGATATAGTTGTACCCTCTGTATTTGTAATTTTTAAAGTAGTTATTTCTGACATCATTGTTACAATATCATCAGATGTAGCTGTAGCACTTGCTGTTGGTTTATCTGTTATAGCAGTGGAAACATCAGGAGTTGTTTCTATTACAGATGTAGAGAAATCTCTTGTGGTTCTGTGTGTATCAGTGATCCTGGATGTGTCTTCTACACCTGTAGTCTCTGCTGTCGGAGATGTGGATTCTGTTAGGGTTGTTGTTTGTAAAGTGGTCTGTTCTGTTGTTGTTGGTGGAACTATTGATATAGTTGTACAATCTGTATTTGTAATTTTTAAAGTAGTAATTTCTGACATCATTGTTACAATATCATCAGATGTTGCTGTAGCACTTGCTGTTGGTTTATCTGTTATAGCAGTGGAAACATCAGGAGTTGTTTCTATTACAGCTGTAGAGAAATCTCTTGTGGTTCTGTGTGTTTCAGTCATCCTGGATGTGTCTTCTACTCCTGTAGTCTCTGCTGTCGGAGATGTGGATCCTGTTAGGGTTGTTGTTTGTAAAGTGGTGTGTTCTGTTGTTGTTGGTGGAACTATTGATATAGTTGTACCCTCTGTATTTGTAATTTTTAAAGTAGTAATTTCTGACATCATTGTTACAATATCATCAGATGTAGCTGTAGCACTTGCTGTTGGTTTATCTGTTATAGCAGTGGAAACATCAGGAGTTGTTTCTATTACAGCTGTAGAGAAATCTCTTGTGGTTCTGTGTGTATGAGTGATCCTGGATGTGTCTTCTACATCTGTAGTCTCTGCTGTCGGAGATGTGGATCCTGTAAGGGTTGTTGTTTGTAAAGTGGTCTGTTCTGTTGTTGTTGGTGGAACTATTGATATAGTTGTACCCTCTATATTTGTAATTTTTAAAGTAGCAAATTCTGACATCATTGTTACAATATCATCAGATGTAGCTGTAGCACTTGCTGTTGGTTTATCTGTTATTGCAGTGGAAACATCAGGAGTTGTTTCTATTACAGCTGTAGAGAAATCTCTTGTGGTTCTGTGTGTATCAGTGATCCTGGATGTGTCTTCTACACCTGTAGTCTCTGCTGTCGGAGATGTGGATCCTGTTAGGGTTATTGTTTTTAAAGTGGTCTGTTCTGTTGTTGTTGGTGGAACTATTGATATAGTTGTACCCTCTGTATTTGTAATTTTTAAAGTAGTTATTTCTGACGTCATTGTTACAATATCATCAGATGTTGCTGTAGCACTTGCTGTTGGTTTATCTGTTATAGCAGTGGAAAGATCAGGAGTTGTTTCTTTTACAGCTGTAGAGAAATCTCTTGTGGTTCTCTGTGTTTCAGTGATCCTGGATGTGTCTTCTACACCTGTAGTCTCTGCTGTCGGAGATGTGGATCCTGTTAGGGTTATTGTTTGTAAAGTGGTCTGTTCTGTTGTTGTTGGTGGAACTATTGATATAGTTGTACCCTCTGTATTTGTAATTTTTAAAGTAGTAATTTCTGACGTCATTGTTACAATATCATCAGATGTAGCTGTAGCACTTGCTGTTGGTTTATCTGTTATAGCAGTGGAAAGATCAGGAGTTGTTTCTATTACAGACGTAGAGAAATCTCTTGTGGTTCTGTGTGTATCAGTGATCCTGGATGTGTCTTCTACACCTGTAGTCTCTGCTGTCGGAGATGTGTATTCTGTTAGGGTTGTTGTTTGTAAAGTGGTCTGTTCTGTTGTTGTTGGTGGAACTATTGATATAGTTGTACCCTCTGTATTTGTAATTTTTAAAGTAGTTATTTCTGACATCATTGTTACAATATCATCAGATGTAGCTGTAGCACTTGCTGTTGGTTTATCTGTTATAGCAGTGGAAACATCAGGAGTTGTTTCTATTACAGATGTAGAGAAATCTCTTGTGGTTCTGTGTGTATCAGTGATCCTGGATGTGTCTTCTACACCTGTAGTCTCTGCTGTCGGAGATGTGGATTCTGTTAGGGTTGTTGTTTGTAAAGTGGTCTGTTCTGTTGTTGTTGGTGGAACTATTGATATAGTTGTACAATCTGTATTTGTAATTTTTAAAGTAGTAATTTCTGACATCATTGTTACAATATCATCAGATGTTGCTGTAGCACTTGCTGTTGGTTTATCTGTTATAGCAGTGGAAACATCAGGAGTTGTTTCTATTACAGCTGTAGAGAAATCTCTTGTGGTTCTGTGTGTTTCAGTCATCCTGGATGTGTCTTCTACTCCTGTAGTCTCTGCTGTCGGAGATGTGGATCCTGTTAGGGTTGTTGTTTGTAAAGTGGTGTGTTCTGTTGTTGTTGGTGGAACTATTGATATAGTTGTACCCTCTGTATTTGTAATTTTTAAAGTAGTAATTTCTGACATCATTGTTACAATATCATCAGATGTAGCTGTAGCACTTGCTGTTGATTTATCTGTTATAGCAGTGGAAAGATCAGGGGTTGTTTCTATTACAGATGTAGAGAAATCTCTTGTGGTTCTGTGTGTTTCAGTGATCCTGGATGTGTCTTCTACACCTGTAGTCTCTGCTGTCGGAGATGTGGATTCTGTTAGGGTTGTTGTTTGTAAAGTGGTCTGTTCTGTTGTTGTTGGTGGAACTATTGATATAGTTGTACCCTCTGTATTTGTAATTTTTAAAGTAGAAATTTCTGACATCATTGTTACAATATCATCAGATGTAGCTGTAGCACTTGCTGTTGGTTTATCTGTTATTGCAGTGGAAAGATCAGGAGTTGTTACTATTACAGATGTAGAGAAATCTCTTGTGGTTCTGTGTGTTTCAGTGATCCTGGATGTGTCTTCTACACCTGTAGTCTCTGCTGTCGGAGATGTGTATTCTGTTAGGGTTGCTGTTTGTAAAGTGGTCTCTTCTGTTGTTGTTGGTGGAACTATTGATATAGATGTACCCTCTGTATTTGTAATTTTTAAAGTAGTTATTTCTGACGTCATTGTTACAATATCATCAGATGTTGTTGTAGCACTTGCTGTTGATTTATCTGTTATAGCAGTGGAAACATCAGGAGTTGTTTCTATTACAGATGTAGAGAAATCTCTTGTGGTTCTGTGTGTATCAGTGATCCTGGATGTGTCTTCTACACCTGTAGTCTCTACTGTCGGAGATGTGGATCCTGTTAGAGTTATTGTTTGTAAAGTGGACTCTTCTGTTGTTGTTGGTGGAACTATTGATATAGTTGTACCCTCTGTATTTGTAATTTTTAAAGTAGTAATTTCTGACATCATTGTTACAATATCATCAGATGTATCTGTAGCACTTGCTGTTGGTTTATCTGTTATAGCAGTGGAAAGATCAGGAGTTGTTTCTATTACAGACGTAGAGAAATCTCTTGTGGTTCTGTGTGTATCAGTGATCCTGGATGTGTCTTCTACACCTGTAGTCTCTGCTGTCGGAGATGTGTATTTTGTTAGGGTTGTTGTTTGTAAAGTGGTCTGTTCTGTTGTTGTTGGTGGAACTATTGATATAGTTGTACCCTCTGTATTTGTAATTTTTAAAGTAGTAATTTCTGACATCATTGTTACAATGTCATCAGATGTAGCTGTAGCACTTGCTGTTGGTTTATCTGTTATTGCAGTGGAAACATCAGGAGTTGTTTCTATTACAGATGTAGAGAAATCTCTTGTGGTTCTGTGTGTATCAGTGATCCTGGATGTGTCTTCTACACCTGTAGTCTCTGCTGTCGGAGATGTGGATTCTGTTAGGGTTGTTGTTTGTAAAGTGGTCTGTTCTGTTGTTGTTGGTGGAACTATTGATATAGTTGTACCCTCTGTATTTGTAATTTTTAAAGTAGTAATTTCTGACGTCATTGTTACAATATCATCAGATGTTGATGTAGCACTTGCTGTTGATTTATCTGTTATAGCAGTGGAAACATCAGGAGTTGTTTCTATTACAGATGTAGAGAAATCTCTTGTGGTTCTGTGTGTATCAGTGATCCTGGATGTGTCTTCTACACCTGTAGACTCTGCTGTCGGAGATGTGTATTCTATTAGGGTTATTGTTTGTAAAGTGGACTCTTCTGTTGTTGTTGGTGGAACTATTGATATAGTTGTACCCTCTGTATTTGTAATTTTTAAAGTAGTAATTTCTGATGTCATTGTTACAATATCATCAGATGTAGCTGTAGCACTTGCTGTTGGTTTATCTGTTATAGCAGTGGAAAGATCAGGAGTTGTTTCTATTACAGACGTAGAGAAATCTCTTGTGGTTCTGTGTGTATCAGTGATCCTGGATGTGTCTTCTACACCTGTAGTCTCTGCTGTCGGAGAAGTGGATTCTGTTAGGGTTGTTGTTTGTAAAGTGGTCTGTTCTGTTGTTGTTGGTGGAACTATTGATATAGTTGTATCCTCTGTATTTGTAATTTTTAAAGTAGTAATTTCTGACGTCATTGTTACAATATCATCAGATGTAGCTGTAGCACTTGCTGTTGGTTTATCTGTTATAGCAGTGGAGAGATCAGGAGTTGTTTCTATTACAGCTGTAGAGAAATCTCTTGTGGTTCTGTTTGTTTCAGTGATCCTGGATGTGTCTTCTACACCTGTAGTCTCTGCTGTCGGAGATGTGGATTCTGTCAGGGTTGTTGTTTGTAAAGTGGTGTGTTCTGTTGTTGTTGGTGGAACTATTGATATAGTTGTACCCTCTGTATTTGTAATTTTTAAAGTAGTTATTTCTGACGTCATTGTTACAATATCATCAGATGTTGATGTAGCACTTACTGTTGATTTATCTGTTATAGCAGTGGAAACATCAGGAGTTGTTTCTATTACAGCTGTAGGGAAATTTCTTGTGGTTCTGTGTGTATTAGTGATCCTGGATGTGTCTTCTACACCTGTAGTCTCTGCTGTCGGAGATGTGGATTCTGTTAGGGTTGTTGTTTGTAAAGTGGTCTGTTCTGTTGTTGTTGGTGGAACTATTGATATAGTTGTACTCTCTGTATTTGTATTTTTTAAAGTAGTAATTTCTGACATCATTGTAACAATGTCATCAGATGTAGCTGTAGCACTTGCTGTTGGTTTATCTGTTATAGCAGAGGAAAGATCAGGAGTTGTTTCTATTATAGATGTAGAGAAATCTCTTGTGGTTCTATGTGTTTCAGTGATCCTGGATGTGTCTTCTACACCTGTAGTCTCTGCTGTCGGAGATGTGGATTCTGTAAGGGTTGTTGTTTGTAAACTGGTCTGTTCTGTTGTTGTTGGTGGAACTATTGATATAGTTGTACCCTCTGTATTTGTAATTTTTAAAGTAGTTATTTCTGACGTCATTGTTACAATATCATCAGATGTTGATGTAGCACTTGCTGTTGGTTTATCTGTTATAGCAGTGGAAAGATCAGGAGTTGTTTCTATTACAGACGTAGAGAAATCTCTTGTGGTTCTATGTGTTTCAGTCATCCTGGATGTGTCTTCTACACCTGTAGTCTCTGCTGTCGGAGATGTGTATTCTGTTAGGGTTGTTGTTTGTAAAGTGGTCTGTTCTGTTGTTGTTGGTGGAACTATTGATATAGTTGTACCCTCTGTATTTGTAATTTTTAAAGTAGTTATTTCTGACGTCATTGTTACAATATCATCAGATGTAGCTGTAGCACTTGCTGTTGATTTATCTGTTATAGCATTGGAAACATCAGGAATTGTTTCTATTACAGATGTAGAGAAATCTCTTGTGGTTCTGTGTGTATCAATGATCCTGGATGTGTCTTCTACACCTGTAGTCTCTGCTGTCGGAGAAGTGGATTCTGTAAGGGTTGTTGTTTGTAAAGTGGTCTCTTCTGTTGTTGTTGGTGGAACTATTGATATAGTTGTACTCTCTGTATTTGTAATTTTTAAAGTAGTAATTTCTGACATGATTGTAACAATGTCATCAGATGTAGCTGTAGCACTTGCTGTTGGTTTATCTGTTATAGCAGAGGAAAGATCAGGAGTTGTTTCTATTACAGATGTAGAGAAATCTCTTGTGGTTCTGTGTGTTTCAGTGATCCTGGATGTGTCTTCTACACCTGTAGTCTCTGCTGTCGGAGATGTGTATTCTGTTTGGGTTGTTGTTTGTAAAGTGGTCTGTTCTGTTGTTGTTGGTGGAACTATTGATATAGTTGTACCCTCTGTATTTGTAATTTTTAAAGTAGTTATTTCTGACGTCATTGTTACAATATCATCAGATGTTGATGTAGCACTTGCTGTCGGTTTATCTGTTATAGCAGTGGAAACATCAGGAGTTGTTTCTATTACAGCTGTAGAGAAATCTCTTGTGGTTCTGTGTGTTTCAGTGATCCTGGATGTGTCTTCTACACCTGTAGTCTCTGCTGTCGGAGATGTGTATTCTGTCAGGGTTGTTGTTTGTAAAGTGGTCTGTTCTGTTGTTGTTGGTGGAACTATTGATATAGTTGTACCCTCTGTATTTGTAATTTTTAAAGTAGTTATTTCTGACGTCATTGTTACAATATCATCAGAAGTTGCTGAAGCACTTACTGTTGGTTTATCTGTTATAGCAGTGGAAAGATCAGGAGTTGTTTCTATTACAGCTGTAGAGAAATCTCTTGTGGTTCTATGTGTTTCAGTCATCCTGGATGTGTCTTCTACACCTGTAATCTCTGCTGTCGGAGATGTGGATTCTGTTAGGGTTGTTGTTTGTAAAGTGGTGTGTTCTGTTGTTGTTGGTGGAACTATTGATATAGTTGTACCCTCTGTATTTGTAATTTTTAAAGTAGTAATTTCTGACATTATTGTTACAATATCATCAGATGTAGCTGTAGCACTTGCTGTTGGTTTATCTGTTATAGCAGTGGAAAGATCAGGAGTTGTTTCTATTACAGACGTAGAGAAATCTCTTGTGGTTCTGTGTGCATCAGTGATCCTGGATGTGTCTTCTACACCTGTAGTCTCTGCTGTCAGAGATGTGGATTCTGTAAGGGTTGTTGTTTGTAAAGTGGTCTCTTCTGTTGTTGTTGGTGGAACTATTGATATAGTTGTACCCTCTGTATTTGTAATTTTTAAAGTAGTTATTTCTGATGTCATTGTTACAATATCATCAGATGTTGATGTAGCACTTGCTGTTGGTTTATCAGTTATAGCAGTGGAAACATCAGGAGTTGTTTCTATTACAGCTGTAGAGAAATCTCTTGTGGTTCTGTGTGTTTCAGTGATCCTGGATGTGTCTTCTACACCTGTAGTCTCTGCTGTCGGAGATGTGGATTCTGTTAGGGTTGTTGTTTGTAAAGTGGTGTGTTCTGTTGTTGTTGGTGGAACTATTGATATAGTTGTACCCTCTGTATTTGTAATTTTTAAAGTAGTAATTTCTGACATCATTGATACAATATCATCAGATGTAGCTGTAGCACTTGCTGTTGGTTTATCTGTTATAGCAGTGGAAAGATCAGGAGTTGTTTCTATTACAGACGTAGAGAAATCTCTTGTGGTTCTGTGTGTATCAGTGATCCTGGATGTGTCTTCTACACCTGTAGTCTCTGCTGTCAGAGATGTGGATTCTGTAAGGGTTGTTGTTTGTAAAGTGGTCTCTTCTGTTGTTGTTGGTGGAACTATTGATATAGTTGTACCCTCTGTATTTGTAATTTTTAAAGTAGTTATTTCTGATGTCATTGTTACAATATCATCAGATGTTGATGTAGCACTTGCTGTTGGTTTATCAGTTATAGCAGTGGAAACATCAGGAGTTGTTTCTATTACAGCTGTAGAGAAATCTCTTGTGGTTCTGTGTGTTTCAGTGATCCTGGATGTGTCTTCTACACCTGTAGTCTCTGCTGTCGGAGATGTGGATTCTGTTAGGGTTGTTGTTTGTAAAGTGGTCTGTTCTGTTGTTGTTGGTGGAACTATTGATATAGTTGTACCCTCTGTATTTGTAATTTTTAAAGTAGTTATTTCTGACATCATTGTTACAATATCATCAGAAGTAGCTGTAGCACTTACTGTTGGTTTATCTGTTATAGCAGTGGAAAGATCAGGAGTTGTTTCTATTACAGACGTAGAGAAATCTCTTGTGGTTCTGTGTGTATCAGTGATCCTGGATGTGTCTTCTACACCTGTAGTCTCTGCTGTCGGAGATGTGGATTCTGTTAGGGTTGTTGTTTGTAATGTGGTCTGTTCTGTTGTTGTTGGTGGAACTATTGATATAGTTGTACCCTCTGTAGTTGTAATTTTTAAAGTAGTTAATTCTGACATCATTGTTACAATATCATCAGATGTAGCTGTAGCACTTGCTGATGGTTTATCTGTTATTGCAGTGGAAAGATCAGGGGTTGTTTCTATTGTAGTTGTAGAGAAATCTATTGTGGTTCTGTGTGTATCAGTGATCCTGGATGTGTCTTCTACACCAGTAGAGTCTGCTGTCGCAGATGTGGATCCTGTTAGGGTTGTTGTTTGCAAAGTGGTCTGTTCTGTTGTTGTTGGTGGAACTATTGATATAGTTGTACCCTCTGTATTTGTAATTTTTAAAGTAGTTATTTCTGACATCATTGTTACAATATCATCAGATGTAGCTGTAGCACTTGCTGTTGATTTATCTGTTATAGCAGTGGAAACATCAGGAGTTGTTTCTATTACAGCTGTAGAGAAATCTCTTGTGGTTCTGTGTGTATCAGTGATCCTGGATGTGTCTTCTACACCTGTAGTCTCTGCTGTCGGAGATGTGGATTCTGTTAGGGTTGTTGTTTGTAAAGTGGTCTGTTCTGTTGTTGTTGGTGGAACTATTGATATAGTTGTACCCTCTGTATTTGTAATTTTTAAAGTAGTTATTTCTGACGTCATTGTTACAATATCATCAGATGTTGCTGTAGCACTTGCTGTTGGTTTATCTGTTATAGCAGTGGAAAGATCAGGAGTTGTTTCTATTACAGCTGTAGAGAAATCTCTTGTGGTTCTGTGTGTTTCAGTGATCCTGGATGTGTCTTCTACACCTGTAGTCTCTGCTGTCGGAGATGTGGATCCTGTTAGGGTTATTGTTTGTAAAGTGGTCTGTTCTGTTGTTGTTGGTGGAACTATTGATATAGTTGTACCCTCTGTATTTGTAATTTTTAAAGAAGTAATTTCTGACATCAATGTTACAATATCATCAGATGTAGCTGTAGCACTTGCTTTTGGTTTATCTGTTATAGCAGTGGAAAGATCAGGAGTTGTTTCTATTACAGACGTAGAGAAATCTCTTGTGGTTCTATGTGTTTCAGTCATCCTGGATGTGTCTTCTACACCTGTACTCTCTGCTGTCGGAGATGTGTATTCTGTTAGGGTTGTTGTTTGTAAAGTGGTCTGTTCTGTTGTTGTTGGTGGAACTATTGATATAGTTGTACCCTCTGTATTTGTAATTTTTAAAGTAGTTATTTCTGACATCATTGTTACAATATCATCAGATGTAGCTGTAGCACTTGCTGTTGGTTTATCTGTTATTGCAGTGGAAAGATCAGGAGTTGTTTCTATTACAGCTGTAGAGAAATCTCTTGTGGTTCTGTGTGTATCAGTGATCCTGGATGTGTCTTCTACTCCTGTAGTCTCTGCTGTCGGAGATGTGGATCCTGTTAGGGTTGTTGTTTGTAAAGTGGTCTGTTCTGTTGTTGTTGGTGGAACTATTGATATAGTTGTACCCTCTGTATTTGTAATTTTTAAAGTAGTAATTTCTGACATCATTGTTACAATATCATCAGATGTAGCTGTAGCACTTGCTGTTGGTTTATCTGTTATAGCAGTGGAAACATCAGGAGTTGTTTCTATTACACCTGTAGAGAAATCTCTTGTGGTTCTGTGTGTATCAGTGATCCTGGATGTGTCTTCTACACCTGTAGTCTCTACTGTCGGAGATGTGGATCCTGTTAGAGTTATTGTTTGTAAAGTGGACTCTTCTGTTGTTGTTGGTGGAACTATTGATATAGTTGTACTCTCTGTATTTGTAATTTTTAAAGTAGAAATTTCTGACATCATTGTTACAATATCATCAGATGTAGCTGTAGCACTTGCTGTTGGTTTATATGTTATAGCAGTGGAAAGATCAGGAGTTGTTTCTATTACAGACGTAGAGAAATCTCTTGTGGTTCTGTGTGTTTCAGTGATCCTGGATGTGTCTTCTACACCTGTAGTCTCTGCTGTCGGAGATGTGTATTCTGTTAGGGTTGTTGTTTGTAAACTGGTCTGTTCTGTTGTTGTTGGTGGAACTATTGATATAGTTGTACAATCTGTATTTGTAATTTTTAAAGTAGTAATTTCTGACATCATTGTTACAATATCATCAGATGTAGCTGTAGCACTTGCTGTTGGTTTATCTGTTATAGCAGTGGAAAGATCAGGAGTTGTTTCTATTACAGACGTAGAGAAATCTCTTGTGGTTCTGTGTGTATCAGTGATCCTGGATGTGTCTTCTACACCTGTACTCTCTGCTGTCGGAGATGTGTATTCTGTTAGGGTTGTTGTTTGTAAAGTGGTCTGTTCTGTTGTTGTTGGTGGAACTATTGATATAGTTGTACCCTCTGTATTTGTAATTTTTAAAGTAGTTATTTCTGACATCACTGTTACAATATCATCAGATGTAGCTGTAGCACTTGCTGTTGGTTTATCTGTTATTGCAGTGGAAACATCAGGAGTTGTTTCTATTACAGATGTAGAGAAATCTCTTGTGGTTCTGTGTGTATCAGTGATCCTGGATGTGTCTTCTACACCTGTAGTCTCTGCTGTCGGAGATGTGTATTCTGTTAGGGTAGTTGTTTGTAAAGTGGTCTGTTCTGTTGTTGTTGGTGGAACTATTGATATAGTTGTACCCTCTGTATTTGTAATTTTTAAAGTAGTTATTTCTGACATCATTGTTACAATATCATCAGATGTTGCTGTAGCACTTGCTGTTGGTTTATCTGTTATAGCAGTGGAAACATCAGGAGTTGTTTCTATTACAGATGTAGAGAAATCTCTTGTGGTTCTGTGTGTATCAGTGATCCTGGATGTGTCTTCTACACCTGTAGTCTCTGCTGTCGGAGATGTGGATTCTGTTAGGGTTGTTGTTTGTAAAGTGGTCTGTTCTGTTGTTGTTGGTGGAACTATTGATATAGTTGTACCCTCTGTATTTGTAATTTTTAAAGTAGTAATTTCTGACGTCATTGTTACAATATCATCAGATGTTGATGTAGCACTTGCTGTTGATTTATCTGTTATAGCAGTGGAAACATCAGGAGTTGTTTCTATTACAGATGTAGAGAAATCTCTTGTGGTTCTGTGTGTATCAGTGATCCTGGATGTGTCTTCTACACCTGTAGTCTCTGCTGTCGGAGATGTGTATTCTGTTAGGGTTATTGTTTGTAAAGTGGACTCTTCTGTTGTTGTTGGTGGAACTATTGATATAGTTGTACCCTCTGTATTTGTAATTTTTAAAGTAGTAATTTCTGATGTCATTGTTACAATATCATCAGATGTAGCTGTAGCACTTGCTGTTGGTTTATCTGTTATAGCAGTGGAAAGATCAGGAGTTGTTTCTATTACAGACGTAGAGAAATCTCTTGTGGTTCTGTGTGTATCAGTGATCCTGGATGTGTCTTCTACACCTGTAGTCTCTGCTGTCGGAGATGTGGATTCTGTTAGGGTTGTTGTTTGTAAAGTGGTCTGTTCTGTTGTTGTTGGTGGAACTATTGATATAGTTGTACCCTCTGTATTTGTAATTTTTAAAGTAGTTATTTCTGACATCATTGTTACAATATCATCAGATGTAGCTGTAGCACTTGCTGTTGGTTTATCTGTTATTGCAGTGGAAACATCAGGAGTTGTTTCTATTACAGATGTAGAGAAATCTCTTGTGGTTCTGTGTGTATCAGTGATCCTGGATGTGTCTTCTACACCTGTAGTCTCTGCTGTCGGAGATGTGGATTCTGTTAGGGTTGTTGTTTGTAAAGTGGTCTGTTCTGTTGTTGTTGGTGGAACTATTGATATAGTTGTACCCTCTGTATTTGTAATTTTTAAAGTAGTAATTTCTGACGTCATTGTTACAATATCATCAGATGTTGATGTAGCACTTGCTGTTGATTTATCTGTTATAGCAGTGGAAACATCAGGAGTTGTTTCTATTACAGATGTAGAGAAATCTCTTGTGGTTCTGTGTGTATCAGTGATCCTGGATGTGTCTTCTACACCTGTAGACTCTGCTGTCGGAGATGTGTATTCTGTTAGGGTTATTGTTTGTAAAGTGGACTCTTCTGTTGTTGTTGGTGGAACTATTGATATAGTTGTACCCTCTGTATTTGTAATTTTTAAAGTAGTAATTTCTGATGTCATTGTTACAATATCATCAGATGTAGCTGTAGCACTTGCTGTTGGTTTATCTGTTATAGCAGTGGAAAGATCAGGAGTTGTTTCTATTACAGACGTAGAGAAATCTCTTGTGATTCTGTGTGTATCAGTGATCCTGGATGTGTCTTCTACACCTGTAGTCTCTGCTGTCGGAGAAGTGGATTCTGTTAGGGTTGTTGTTTGTAAAGTGGTCTGTTCTGTTGTTGTTGGTGGAACTATTGATATAGTTGTATCCTCTGTATTTGTAATTTTTAAAGTAGTAATTTCTGACGTCATTGTTACAATATCATCAGATGTAGCTGTAGCACTTGCTGTTGGTTTATCTGTTATAGCAGTGGAGAGATCAGGAGTTGTTTCTATTACAGCTGTAGAGAAATCTCTTGTGGTTCTGTTTGTTTCAGTGATCCTGGATGTGTCTTCTACACCTGTAGTCTCTGCTGTCGGAGATGTGTATTCTGTTAGGATTGTTGTTTGTAAAGTGGTCTGTTCTGTTGTTGTTGGTGGAACTATTGATATAGTTGTACCCTCTGTATTTGTAATTTTTAAAGTAGTTATTTCTGACATAATTGTTACAATATCATCAGATGTTGCTGTAGCACTTTCTGTTGGTTTATCTGTTATTGCAGTGGAAAGATCAGGAGTTGTTTCTATTACAGATGTAGAGAAATCTCTTGTGGTTCTGTGTGTATCAGTGATCCTGGATGTGTCTTCTACACCTGTAGTCTCTGCTGTCGGAGATGTGTATCCTGTTAGGGTTATTGTTTGTAAAGTGGACTCTTCTGTTGTTGTTGGTGGAACTATTGATATAGTTGTACCCTCTGTATTTGTAATTTTTAAAGTAGTAATTTCTGACGTCATTGTTACAATATCATCAGATGTAGCTGTAGCACT
Organism: Taudactylus pleione; assembly: GCA_031769625.1. Taxonomy (NCBI): domain Eukaryota; kingdom Metazoa; phylum Chordata; class Amphibia; order Anura; family Myobatrachidae; genus Taudactylus; species Taudactylus pleione. Next base: position 10,641,139 of record JAUIMM010000391.1, read on the forward strand.
TGCTGTTGGTTTATCTGTTATAGCAGTGGAAAGATCAGGAGTTGTTTCTATTACAGACGTAGAGAAATCTCTTGTGGTTCTGTGTGTATCAGTGATCCTGGATGTGTCTTCTACACCTGTAGTCTCTGCTGTCGGAGATGTGGATTCTGTCAGGGTTGTTGTTTGTAAAGTGGTGTGTTCTGTTGTTGTTGGTGGAACTATTGATATAGTTGTACCCTCTGTATTTGTAATTTTTAAAGTAGTTATTTCTGACATCATTGTTACAATATCATCAGATGTAGCTGTAGCACTTGCTGTTGGTTTATCTGTTATTGCAGTGGAAACATCAGGAGTTGTTTCTATTACAGATGTAGAGAAATCTCTTGTGGTTCTGTGTGTATCAGTGATCCTGGATGTGTCTTCTACACCTGTAGTCTCTGCTGTCGGAGATGTGGATTCTGTTAGGGTTGTTGTTTGTAAAGTGGTCTGTTCTGTTGTTGTTGGTGGAACTATTGATATAGTTGTACCCTCTGTATTTGTAATTTTTAAAGTAGTAATTTCTGACATCATTGTTACAATATCATCAGATGTTGATGTAGCACTTGCTGTTGATTTATCTGTTATAGCAGTGGAAACATCAGGAGTTGTTTCTATTACAGATGTAGAGAAATCTCTTGTGGTTCTGTGTGTATCAGTGATCCTGGATGTGTCTTCTACACCTGTAGACTCTGCTGTCGGAGATGTGTATTCTGTTAGGGTTATTGTTTGTAAAGTGGACTCTTCTGTTGTTGTTGGTGGAACTATTGATATAGTTGTACCCTCTGTATTTGTAATTTTTAAAGTAGTAATTTCTGATGTCATTGTTACAATATCATCAGATGTAGCTGTAGCACTTGCTGTTGGTTTATCTGTTATAGCAGTGGAAAGATCAGGAGTTGTTTCTATTACAGACGTAGAGAAATCTCTTGTGGTTCTGTGTGTATCAGTGATCCTGGATGTGTCTTCTACACCTGTAGTCTCTGCTGTCGGAGAAGTGGATTCTGTTAGGGTTGTTGTTTGTAAAGTGGTCTGTTCTGTTGTTGTTGGTGGAACTATTGATATAGTTGTATCCTCTGTATTTGTAATTTTTAAAGTAGTAATTTCTGACGTCATTGTTACAATATCATCAGATGTAGCTGTAGCACTTGCTGTTGGTTTATCTGTTATAGCAGTGGAGAGATCAGGAGTTGTTTCTATTACAGCTGTAGAGAAATCTCTTGTGGTTCTGTTTGTTTCAGTGATCCTGGATGTGTCTTCTACACATGTAGTCTCTGCTGTCGGAGATGTGTATTCTGTTAGGATTGTTGTTTGTAAAGTGGTCTGTTCTGTTGTTGTTGGTGGAACTATTGATATAGTTGTACCCTCTGTATTTGTAATTTTTAAAGTAGTTATTTCTGACATAATTGTTACAATATCATCAGATGTTGCTGTAGCACTTGCTGTTGGTTTATCTGTTATTGCAGTGGAAAGATCAGGAGTTGTTTCTATTACAGATGTAGAGAAATCTCTTGTGGTTCTGTGTGTATCAGTGATCCTGGATGTGTCTTCTACACCTGTAGTCTCTGCTGTCGGAGATGTGTATCCTGTTAGGGTTATTGTTTGTAAAGTGGACTCTTCTGTTGTTGTTGGTGGAACTATTGATATAGTTGTACCCTCTGTATTTGTAATTTTTAAAGTAGTAATTTCTGACGTCATTGTTACAATATCATCAGATGTAGCTGTAGCACTTGCTGTTGGTTTATCTGTTATAGCAGTGGAAAGATCAGGAGTTGTTTCTATTACAGACGTAGAGAAATCTCTTGTGGTTCTGTGTGTATCAGTGATCCTGGATGTGTCTTCTACACCTGTAGTCTCTGCTGTCGGAGATGTGGATTCTGTCAGGGTTGTTGTTTGTAAAGTGGTGTGTTCTGTTGTTGTTGGTGGAACTATTGATATAGTTGTACCCTCTGTATTTGTAATTTTTAAAGTAGTTATTTCTGACGTCATTGTTACAATATCATCAGATGTTGATGTAGCACTTGCTGTTGATTTATCTGTTATAGCAGTGGAAACATCAGGAGTTGTTTCTATTACAGCTGTAGGGAAATTTCTTGTGGTTCTGTGTGTATTAGTGATCCTGGATGTGTCTTCTACACCTGTAGTCTCTGCTGTCGGAGATGTGGATTCTGTTAGGGTTGTTGTTTGTAAAGTGGTCTGTTCTGTTGTTGTTGGTGGAACTATTGATATAGTTGTACTCTCTGTATTTGTATTTTTTAAAGTAGTAGTTTCTGACATCAATGTTACAATATCATCAGATGTAGCTGTAGCACTTGCTGTTGGTTTATCTGTTATAGCAGTGGAAAGATCAGGAGTTGTTTCTATTACAGACGTAGAGAAATCTCTTGTGGTTCTGTGTGTATCAGTGATCCTGGATGTGTCTTCTACACCTGTAGTCTCTGCTGTCGGAGATGAGTATTCTGTTAGGGTTGTTGTTTGTAAAGTGGTCTCTTCTGTTGTTGTTGGTGGAACTATTGATATAGTTGTACCCTCTGTATTTGTAATTTTTAAAGTAGTAATTTCTGACATCATTGTAACAATGTCATCAGATGTAGCTGTAGCACTTGCTGTTGGTTTATCTGTTATAGCAGAGGAAAGATCAGGAGTTGTTTCTATTACAGATGTAGAGAAATCTCTTGTGGTTCTGTGTGTTTCAGTGATCCTGGATGTGTCTTCTACACCTGTAGTCTCTGCTGTCAGAGATGTGTATTCTGTTAGGGTTGTTGTTTGTAAAGTGGTCTGTTCTGTTGTTGTTGGTGGAACTATTGATATAGTTGTACCCTCTGTATTTGTAATTTTTAAAGTAGTAATTTCTGACATCATTGTTACAATATCATCAGATGTAGCTGTAGCACTTGCTGTTGATTTATCTGTTATAGCAGAGGAAAGATCAGGAGTTGTTTCTATTGTAGTTGTAGAGAAATCTCTTGTGGTTCTGTGTGTTTCAGTGATCCTGGATGTGTCTTCTACACCTGTAGTCTCTGCTGTCGGAGATGTGGATTCTGTAAGGGTTGTTGTTTGTAAACTGGTCTGTTCTGTTGTTGTTGGTGGAACTATTGATATAGTTGTACCCTCTGTATTTGTAATTTTTAAAGTAGTTATTTCTGACGTCATTGTTACAATATCATCAGATGTTGATGTAGCACTTGCTGTTGGTTTATCTGTTATAGCAGTGGAAAGATCAGGAGTTGTTTCTATTACAGACGTAGAGAAATCTCTTGTGGTTCTATGTGTTTCAGTCATCCTGGATGTGTCTTCTACACCTGTAGTCTCTGCTGTCGGAGATGTGGATTCTGTTAGGGTTGTTGTTTGTAAAGTGGTCTGTTCTGTTGTTGTTGGTGGAACTATTGATATAGTTGTACTCTCTGTATTTGTATTTTTTAAAGTAGTAGTTTCTGACATCAATGTTACAATATCATCAGATGTAGCTGTAGCACTTGCTGTTGGTTTATCTGTTATAGCAGTGGAAAGATCAGGAGTTGTTTCTATTACAGACGTAGAGAAATCTCTTGTGGTTCTGTGTGTATCAGTGATCCTGGATGTGTCTTCTACACCTGTAGTCTCTGCTGTCGGAGATGAGTATTCTGTTAGGGTTGTTGTTTGTAAAGTGGTCTCTTCTGTTGTTGTTGGTGGAACTATTGATATAGTTGTACCCTCTGTATTTGTAATTTTTAAAGTAGTAATTTCTGACATCATTGTAACAATGTCATCAGATGTAGCTGTAGCACTTGCTGTTGGTTTATCTGTTATAGCAGAGGAAAGATCAGGAGTTGTTTCTATTACAGATGTAGAGAAATCTCTTGTGGTTCTGTGTGTTTCAGTGATCCTGGATGTGTCTTCTACACCTGTAGTCTCTGCTGTCAGAGATGTGTATTCTGTTAGGGTTGTTGTTTGTAAAGTGGTCTGTTCTGTTGTTGTTGGTGGAACTATTGATATAGTTGTACCCTCTGTATTTGTAATTTTTAAAGTAGTAATTTCTGACATCATTGTTACAATATCATCAGATGTAGCTGTAGCACTTGCTGTTGATTTATCTGTTATAGCAGAGGAAAGATCAGGAGTTGTTTCTATTGTAGTTGTAGAGAAATCTCTTGTGGTTCTGTGTGTTTCAGTGATTCTGGATGTGTCTTCTACACCTGTAGTCTCTGCTGTCGGAGATGTGGATTCTGTAAGGGTTGTTGTTTGTAAACTGGTCTGTTCTGTTGTTGTTGGTGGAACTATTGATATAGTTGTACCCTCTGTATTTGTAATTTTTAAAGTAGTTATTTCTGACGTCATTGTTACAATATCATCAGATGTTGATGTAGCACTTGCTGTTGGTTTATCTGTTATAGCAGTGGAAAGATCAGGAGTTGTTTCTATTACAGACGTAGAGAAATCTCTTGTGGTTCTATGTGTTTCAGTCATCCTGGATGTGTCTTCTACACCTGTAGTCTCTGCTGTCGGAGATGTGGATTCTGTTAGGGTTGTTGTTTGTAAAGTGGTCTGTTCTGTTGTTGTTGGTGGAACTATTGATATAGTTGTACCCTCTGTATTTGTAATTTTTAAAGTAGTTATTTCTGACGTCATTGTTACAATATCATCAGATGTAGCTGTAGCACTTGCTGTTGATTTATCTGTTATAGCATTGGAAACATCAGGAATTGTTTCTATTACAGATGTAGAGAAATCTCTTGTGGTTCTGTGTGTATAAGTGATCCTGGATGTGTCTTCTACACCTGTAGTCTCTGCTGTCGGAGAAGTGGATTCTGTAAGGGTTGTTGTTTGTAAAGTGGTGTGTTCTGTTGTTGTTGGTGGAACTATTGATATAGTTGTACTCTCTGTATTTGTAATTTTTAAAGTAGTTATTTCTGACATCATTGTTACAATATCATCAGATGTAGCTGTAGCACTTGCTGTTGATTTATCTGTTATAGCAGAGGAAAGATCAGGAGTTGTTTCTATTACAGACGTAGAGAAATCTCTTGTGGTTCTGTGTGTATCAGTGATCCTGGATGTGTCTTCTACACCTGTAGTCTCTGCTGTTGGAGATGTATATTCTGTCAGGGTTGTTGTTTGTAAAGTGGTCTGTTCTGTTGTTGTTGGTGGAACTATTGATATAGTTGTACCCTCTGTATTTGTAATTTTTAAAGTAGTAATTTCTGACATGATTGTAACAATGTCATCAGATGTAGCTGTAGCACTTGCTGTTGGTTTATCTGTTATAGCAGAGGAAAGATCAGGAGTTGTTTCTATTACAGATGTAGAGAAATCTCTTGTGGTTCTGTGTGTTTCAGTGATCCTGGATGTGTCTTCTACACCTGTAGTCTCTGCTGTCGGAGATGTGTATTCTGTTTGGGTTGTTGTTTGTAAAGTGGTCTGTTCTGTTGTTGTTGGTGGAACTATTGATATAGTTGTACCCTCTGTATTTGTAATTTTTAAAGTAGTTATTTCTGACGTCATTGTTACAATATCATCAGATGTTGATGTAGCACTTGCTGTTGGTTTATCTGTTATAGCAGTGGAAACATCAGGAGTTGTTTCTATTACAGCTGTAGAGAAATCTCTTGTGGTTCTGTGTGTTTCAGTGATCCTGGATGTGTCTTCTACACCTGTAGTCTCTGCTGTCGGAGATGTGTATTCTGTCAGGGTTGTTGTTTGTAAAGTGGTCTGTTCTGTTGTTGTTGGTGGAACTATTGATATAGTTGTACCCTCTGTATTTGTAATTTTTAAAGTAGTTATTTCTGACGTCATTGTTACAATATCATCAGAAGTAGCTGTAGCACTTACTGTTGGTTTATCTGTTATAGCAGTGGAAAGATCAGGAGTTGTTTCTATTACAGACGTAGAGAAATCTCTTGTGGTTCTGTGTGTTTCAGTGATCCTGGATGTGTCTTCTACACCTGTAGTCTCTGCTGTCGGAGATGTGTATTCTGTTTGGGTTGTTGTTTGTAAAGTGGTCTGTTCTGTTGTTGTTGGTGGAACTATTGATATAGTTGTACCCTCTGTATTTGTAATTTTTAAAGTAGTTATTTCTGACGTCATTGTTACAATATCATCAGATGTTGATGTAGCACTTGCTGTTGGTTTATCTGTTATAGCAGTGGAAACATCAGGAGTTGTTTCTATTACAGCTGTAGAGAAATCTCTTGTGGTTCTGTGTGTTTCAGTATTCCTGGATGTGTCTTCTACACCTGTAGTCTCTGCTGTCGGAGATGTGTATTCTGTCAGGGTTGTTGTTTGTAAAGTGGTCTGTTCTGTTGTTGTTGGTGGAACTATTGATATAGTTGTACCCTCTGTATTTGTAATTTTTAAAGTAGTTATTTCTGACGTCATTGTTACAATATCATCAGATGTTGATGTAGCACTTGCTGTTGGTTTATCAGTTATAGCAGTGGAAACATCAGGAGTTGTTTCTATTACAGCTGTAGAGAAATCTCTTGTGGTTCTGTGTGTTTCAGTGATCCTGGATGTGTCTTCTACACCTGTAGTCTCTGCTGTCGGAGATGTGGATTCTGTTAGGGTTGTTGTTTGTAAAGTGGTCTGTTCTGTTGTTGTTGGTGGAACTATTGATATAGTTGTACCCTCTGTATTTGTAATTTTTAAAGTAGTTATTTCTGATGTCATTGTTACAATATCATCAGATGTTGATGTAGCACTTGCTGTTGATTTATCTGTTATAGCAGTGGAAACATCAGGAGTTGTTTCTATTACAGCTGTAGAGAAATCTCTTGTGGTTCTGTGTGTTTCAGTGATCCTGGATGTGTGTTCTACACCTGTAGTCTCTGCTGTCGGAGATGTGGATCCTGTTAGGGTTGTTGTTTTTAAAGTGGTCTGTTCTGTTGTTGTTGGTGGAACTATTGATATAGTTGTACCCTCTGTATTTGTAATTTTTAAAGTAGTAATTTCTGACGTCATTGTTACAATATCATCAGATGTAGCTGTAGCACTTGCTGTTGGTTTATCTGTTATAGCAGTGGAGAGATCAGGAGTTGTTTCTATTACAGCTGTAGAGAAATCTCTTGTGGTTCTGTTTGTTTCAGTGATCCTGGATGTGTCTTCTACACCTGTAGTCTCTGCTGTCGGAGATGTGTATTTTGTTAGGATTGTTGTTTGTAAAGTGGTCTGTTCTGTTGTTGTTGGTGGAACTATTGATATAGTTGTACCCTCTGTATTTGTAATTTTTAAAGTAGTTATTTCTGACATAATTGTTACAATATCATCAGATGTTGCTGTAGCACTTGCTGTTGGTTTATCTGTTATTGCAGTGGAAAGATCAGGAGTTGTTTCTATTACAGATGTAGAGAAATCTCTTGTGGTTCTGTGTGTATCAGTGATCCTGGATGTGTCTTCTACACCTGTAGTCTCTGCTGTCGGAGATGTGTATCCTGTTAGGGTTATTGTTTGTAAAGTGGACTCTTCTGTTGTTGTTGGTGGAACTATTGATATAGTTGTACCCTCTGTATTTGTAATTTTTAAAGTAGTAATTTCTGACGTCATTGTTACAATATCATCAGATGTAGCTGTAGCACTTGCTGTTGGTTTATCTGTTATAGCAGTGGAAAGATCAGGAGTTGTTTCTATTACAGACGTAGAGAAATCTCTTGTGGTTCTGTGTGTATCAGTGATCCTGGATGTGTCTTCTACACCTGTAGTCTCTGCTGTCGGAGATGTGGATTCTGTTAGGGTTGTTGTTTGTAAAGTGGTCTGTTCTGTTGTTGTTGGTGGAACTATTGATATAGTTGTACCCTCTGTATTTGTAATTTTTAAAGTAGTTATTTCTGACGTCATTGTTACAATATCATCAGATGTTGATGTAGCACTTGCTGTTGATTTATCTGTTATAGCAGTGGAAACATCAGGAGTTGTCTCTATTACAGCTGTAGGGAAATTTCTTGTGGTTCTGTGTGTATTAGTGATCCTGGATGTGTCTTCTACACCTGTAGTCTCTGCTGTCGGAGATGTGGATTCTGTTAGGGTTGTTGTTTGTAAAGTGGTCTGTTCTGTTGTTGTTGGTGGAACTATTGATATAGTTGTACTCTCTGTATTTGTATTTTTTAAAGTAGTAGTTTCTGACATCAATGTTACAATATCATCAGATGTAGCTGTAGCACTTGCTGTTGGTTTATCTGTTATAGCAGTGGAAAGATCAGGAGTTGTTTCTATTACAGACGTAGAGAAATCTCTTGTGGTTCTGTGTGTATCAGTGATCCTGGATGTGTCTTCTACACCTGTAGTCTCTGCTGTCGGAGATGAGTATTCTGTTAGGGTTGTTGTTTGTAAAGTGGTCTCTTCTGTTGTTGTTGGTGGAACTATTGATATAGTTGTACCCTCTGTATTTGTAATTTTTAAAGTAGTAATTTCTGACATCATTGTAACAATGTCATCAGATGTAGCTGTAGCACTTGCTGTTGGTTTATCTGTTATAGCAGAGGAAAGATCAGGAGTTGTTTCTATTACAGATGTAGAGAAATCTCTTGTGGTTCTGTGTGTTTCAGTGATCCTGGATGTGTCTTCTACACCTGTAGTCTCTGCTGTCAGAGATGTGTATTCTGTTAGGGTTGTTGTTTGTAAAGTGGTCTGTTCTGTTGTTGTTGGTGGAACTATTGATATAGTTGTACCCTCTGTATTTGTAATTTTTAAAGTAGTAATTTCTGACATCATTGTTACAATATCATCAGATGTAGCTGTAGCACTTGCTGTTGATTTATCTGTTATAGCAGAGGAAAGATCAGGAGTTGTTTCTATTGTAGTTGTAGAGAAATCTCTTGTGGTTCTGTGTGTTTCAGTGATCCTGGATGTGTCTTCTACACCTGTAGTCTCTGCTGTCGGAGATGTGGATTCTGTAAGGGTTGTTGTTTGTAAACTGGTCTGTTCTGTTGTTGTTGGTGGAACTATTGATATAGTTGTATCCTCTGTATTTGTAATTTTTAAAGTAGTTATTTCTGACGTCATTGTTACAATATCATCAGATGTTGATGTAGCACTTGCTGTTGGTTTATCTGTTATAGCAGTGGAAAGATCAGGAGTTGTTTCTATTACAGACGTAGAGAAATCTCTTGTGGTTCTATGTGTTTCAGTCATCCTGGATGTGTCTTCTACACCTGTAGTCTCTGCTGTCGGAGATGTGTATTCTGTTAGGGTTGTTGTTTGTAAAGTGGTCTGTTCTGTTGTTGTTGGTGGAACTATTGATATAGTTGTACTCTCTGTATTTGTAATTTTTAAAGTAGTAGTTTCTGACATCATTGTTACAATATCATCAGATGTAGCTGTAGCACTTGCTGTTGATTTATCTGTTATAGCAGAGGAAAGATCAGGAGTTGTTTCTATTACAGACGTAGAGAAATCTCTTGTGGTTCTGTGTGTATCAGTGATCCTGGATGTGTCTTCTACACCTGTAGTCTCTGCTGTTGGAGATGTATATTCTGTCAGGGTTGTTGTTTGTAAAGTGGTCTGTTCTGTTGTTGTTGGTGTAACTATTGATATAGTTGTACCCTCTGTATTTGTAATTTTTAAAGTAGTAATTTCTGACATGATTGTAACAATGTCATCAGATGTAGCTGTAGCACTTGCTGTTGGTTTATCTGTTATAGCAGAGGAAAGATCAGGAGTTGTTTCTATTACAGATGTAGAGAAATCTCTTGTGGTTCTGTGTGTTTCAGTGATCCTGGATGTGTCTTCTACACCTGTAGTCTCTGCTGTCGGAGATGTGTATTCTGTTTGGGTTGTTGTTTGTAAAGTGGTCTGTTCTGTTGTTGTTGGTGGAACTATTGATATAGTTGTACCCTCTGTATTTGTAATTTTTAAAGTAGTTATTTCTGACGTCATTGTTACAATATCATCAGATGTTGATGTAGCACTTGCTGTTGGTTTATCTGTTATAGCAGTGGAAACATCAGGAGTTGTTTCTATTACAGCTGTAGAGAAATCTCTTGTGGTTCTGTGTGTTTCAGTGATCCTGGATGTGTCTTCTACACCTGTAGTCTCTGCTGTCGGAGATGTGGATTCTGTCAGGGTTGTTGTTTGTAAAGTGGTCTGTTCTGTTGTTGTTGGTGGAACTATTGATATAGTTGTACCCTCTGTATTTGTAATTTTTAAAGTAGTTATTTCTGACGTCATTGTTACAATATCATCAGATGTTGATGTAGCACTTGCTGTTGGTTTATCAGTTATAGCAGTGGAAACATCAGGAGTTGTTTCTATTACAGCTGTAGAGAAATCTCTTGTGGTTCTGTGTGTTTCAGTGATCCTGGATGTGTCTTCTACACCTGTAGTCTCTGCTGTCGGAGATGTGGATTCTGTTAGGGTTGTTGTTTGTAAAGTGGTCTGTTCTGTTGTTGTTGGTGGAACTATTGATATAGTTGTACCCTCTGTATTTGTAATTTTTAAAGTAGTTATTTCTGACATCATTGTTACAATATCATCAGAAGTAGCTGTAGCACTTACTGTTGGTTTATCTGTTATAGCAGTGGAAAGATCAGGAGTTGTTTCTATTACAGACGTAGAGAAATCTCTTGTGGTTCTGTGTGTATCAGTGATCCTGGATGTGTCTTCTACACCTGTAGTCTCTGCTGTCGGAGATGTGGATCCTGTTAGGGTTGTTGTTTGTAAAGTGGTCTCTTCTGTTGTTGTTGGTGGAACTATTGATATAGTTGTACCCTCTGTATTTGTAATTTTTAAAGTAGTTATTTCTGATGTCATTGTTACAATATCATCAGATGTTGATGTAGCACTTGCTGTTGATTTATCTGTTATAGCAGTGGAAACATCAGGAGTTGTTTCTATTACAGCTGTAGAGAAATCTCTTGTGGTTCTGTGTGTTTCAGTGATCCTGGATGTGTGTTCTACACCTGTAGTCTCTGCTGTCGGAGATGTGGATCCTGTTAGGGTTGTTGTTTTTAATGTGGTCTGTTCTGTTGTTGTTGGTGGAACTATTGATATAGTTGTACCCTCTGTATTTGTAATTTTTAAAGTAGAAATTTCTGACATCATTGTTACAATGTCATCAGATGTAGCTGTAGCACTTGCTGTTGATTTATCTGTTATAGCAGTGGAAACATCAGGAGTTGTTTCTATTACAGCTGTAGAGAAATCTCTTGTGGTTCTGTGTGTATCAGTGATCCTGGATGTGTCTTCTACACCTGTAGTCTCTGCTGTCGGAGATGTGGATTCTGTTAGGGTTGTTGTTTGTAAAGTGGTCTGTTCTGTTGTTGTTGGTGGAACTATTGATATAGTTGTATCCTCTGTATTTGTAATTTTTAAAGTAGTTATTTCTGACATCATTGTTACAATATCATCAGAAGTAGCTGTAGCACTTACTGTTGGTTTATCTGTTATAGCAGTGGAAAGATCAGGAGTTGTTTCTATTACAGACGTAGAGAAATCTCTTGTGGTTCTGTGTGTATCAGTGATCCTGGATGTGTCTTCTACACCTGTAGTCTCTGCTGTTGGAGATGTATATTCTGTCAGGGTTGTTGTTTGTAAAGTGGTCTGTTCTGTTGTTGTTGGTGTAACTATTGATATAGTTGTACCCTCTGTATTTGTAATTTTTAAAGTAGTAATTTCTGACATGATTGTAACAATGTCATCAGATGTAGCTGTAGCACTTGCTGTTGGTTTATCTGTTATAGCAGAGGAAAGATCAGGAGTTGTTTCTATTACAGATGTAGAGAAATCTCTTGTGGTTCTGTGTGTTTCAGTGATCCTGGATGTGTCTTCTACACCTGTAGTCTCTGCTGTCGGAGATGTGTATTCTGTTTGGGTTGTTGTTTGTAAAGTGGTCTGTTCTGTTGTTGTTGGTGGAACTATTGATATAGTTGTACCCTCTGTATTTGTAATTTTTAAAGTAGTTATTTCTGACGTCATTGTTACAATATCATCAGATGTTGATGTAGCACTTGCTGTTGGTTTATCTGTTATAGCAGTGGAAACATCAGGAGTTGTTTCTATTACAGCTGTAGAGAAATCTCTTGTGGTTCTGTGTGTTTCAGTGATCCTGGATGTGTCTTCTACACCTGTAGTCTCTGCTGTCGGAGATGTGGATTCTGTCAGGGTTGTTGTTTGTAAAGTGGTCTGTTCTGTTGTTGTTGGTGGAACTATTGATATAGTTGTACCCTCTGTATTTGTAATTTTTAAAGTAGTTATTTCTGACGTCATTGTTACAATATCATCAGATGTTGATGTAGCACTTGCTGTTGGTTTATCAGTTATAGCAGTGGAAACATCAGGAGTTGTTTCTATTACAGCTGTAGAGAAATCTCTTGTGGTTCTGTGTGTTTCAGTGATCCTGGATGTGTCTTCTACACCTGTAGTCTCTGCTGTCGGAGATGTGGATTCTGTTAGGGTTGTTGTTTGTAAAGTGGTCTGTTCTGTTGTTGTTGGTGGAACTATTGATATAGTTGTACCCTCTGTATTTGTAATTTTTAAAGTAGTTATTTCTGACATCATTGTTACAATATCATCAGAAGTAGCTGTAGCACTTACTGTTGGTTTATCTGTTATAGCAGTGGAAAGATCAGGAGTTGTTTCTATTACAGACGTAGAGAAATCTCTTGTGGTTCTGTGTGTATCAGTGATCCTGGATGTGTCTTCTACACCTGTAGTCTCTGCTGTCGGAGATGTGGATCCTGTTAGGGTTGTTGTTTGTAAAGTGGTCTCTTCTGTTGTTGTTGGTGGAACTATTGATATAGTTGTACCCTCTGTATTTGTAATTTTTAAAGTAGTTATTTCTGATGTCATTGTTACAATATCATCAGATGTTGATGTAGCACTTGCTGTTGATTTATCTGTTATAGCAGTGGAAACATCAGGAGTTGTTTCTATTACAGCTGTAGAGAAATCTCTTGTGGTTCTGTGTGTTTCAGTGATCCTGGATGTGTGTTCTACACCTGTAGTCTCTGCTGTCGGAGATGTGGATCCTGTTAGGGTTGTTGTTTTTAATGTGGTCTGTTCTGTTGTTGTTGGTGGAACTATTGATATAGTTGTACCCTCTGTATTTGTAATTTTTAAAGTAGAAATTTCTGACATCATTGTTACAATGTCATCAGATGTAGCTGTAGCACTTGCTGTTGATTTATCTGTTATAGCAGTGGAAACATCAGGAGTTGTTTCTATTACAGCTGTAGAGAAATCTCTTGTGGTTCTGTGTGTATCAGTGATCCTGGATGTGTCTTCTACACCTGTAGTCTCTGCTGTCGGAGATGTGGATTCTGTTAGGGTTGTTGTTTGTAAAGTGGTCTGTTCTGTTGTTGTTGGTGGAACTATTGATATAGTTGTATCCTCTGTATTTGTAATTTTTAAAGTAGTAATTTCTGACGTCATTGTTACAATATCATCAGATGTAGCTGTAGCACTTGCTGTTGGTTTATCTGTTATTGCAGTGGAAAGATCAGGAGTTGTTTCTATTACAGATGTAGAGAAATCTCTTGTGGTTCTGTGTGTATCAGTGATCCTGGATGTGTCTTCTACACCTGTAGTCTCTGCTGTCGGAGATGTGTATCCTGTTAGGGTTATTGTTTGTAAAGTGGACTCTTCTGTTGTTGTTGGTGGAACTATTGATATAGTTGTACCCTCTGTATTTGTAATTTTTAAAGTAGTAATTTCTGACGTCATTGTTACAATATCATCAGATGTAGCTGTAGCACTTGCTGTTGGTTTATCTGTTATAGCAGTGGAAAGATCAGGAGTTGTTTCTATTACAGACGTAGAGAAATCTCTTGTGGTTCTGTGTGTATCAGTGATCCTGGATGTGTCTTCTACACCTGTAGTCTCTGCTGTCGGAGATGTGGATTCTGTCAGGGTTGTTGTTTGTAAAGTGGTGTGTTCTGTTGTTGTTGGTGGAACTATTGATATAGTTGTACCCTCTGTATTTGTAATTTTTAAAGTAGTTATTTCTGACATCATTGTTACAATATCATCAGATGTAGCTGTAGCACTTGCTGTTGGTTTATCTGCTATTGCAGTGGAAACATCAGGAGTTGTTTCTATTACAGATGTAGAGAAATCTCTTGTGGTTCTGTGTGTATCAGTGATCCTGGATGTGTCTTCTACACCTGTAGTCTCTGCTGTCGGAGATGTGGATTCTGTTAGGGTTGTTGTTTGTAAAGTGGTCTGTTCTGTTGTTGTTGGTGGAACTATTGATATAGTTGTACCCTCTGTATTTGTAATTTTTAAAGTAGTAATTTCTGACGTCATTGTTACAATATCATCAGATGTTGATGTAGCACTTGCTGTTGATTTATCTGTTATAGCAGTGGAAACATCAGGAGTTGTTTCTATTACAGATGTAGAGAAATCTCTTGTGGTTCTGTGTGTATCAGTGATCCTGGATGTGTCTTCTACACCTGTAGACTCTGCTGTCGGAGATGTGTATTCTGTTAGGGTTATTGTTTGTAAAGTGGACTCTTCTGTTGTTGTTGGTGGAACTATTGATATAGTTGTACCCTCTGTATTTGTAATTTTTAAAGTAGTAATTTCTGATGTCATTGTTACAATATCATCAGATGTAGCTGTAGCACTTGCTGTTGGTTTATCTGTTATAGCAGTGGAAAGATCAGGAGTTGTTTCTATTACAGACGTAGAGAAATCTCTTGTGGTTCTGTGTGTATCAGTGATCCTGGATGTGTCTTCTACACCTGTAGTCTCTGCTGTCGGAGAAGTGGATTCTGTTAGGGTTGTTGTTTGTAAAGTGGTCTGTTCTGTTGTTGTTGGTGGAACTATTGATAAAGTTGTATCCTCTGTATTTGTAATTTTTAAAGTAGTAATTTCTGACGTCATTGTTACAATATCATCAGATGTAGCTGTAGCACTTGCTGTTGGTTTATCTGTTATAGCAGTGGAGAGATCAGGAGTTGTTTCTATTACAGCTGTAGAGAAATCTCTTGTGGTTCTGTTTGTTTCAGTGATCCTGGATGTGTCTTCTACACCTGTAGTCTCTGCTGTCGGAGATGTGTATTCTGTTAGGATTGTTGTTTGTAAAGTGGTCTGTTCTGTTGTTGTTGGTGGAACTATTGATATAGTTGTACCCTCTGTATTTGTAATTTTTAAAGTAGTTATTTCTGACGTCATTGTTACAATATCATCAGATGTTGCTGTAGCACTTGCTGTTGGTTTATCTGTTATTGCAGTGGAAAGATCAGGAGTTGTTTCTATTACAGATGTAGAGAAATCTCTTGTGGTTCTGTGTGTATCAGTGATCCTGGATGTGTCTTCTACACCTGTAGTCTCTGCTGTCGGAGATGTGTATCCTGTTAGGGTTATTGTTTGTAAAGTGGACTCTTCTGTTGTTGTTGGTGGAACTATTGATATAGTTGTACCCTCTGTATTTGTAATTTTTAAAGTAGTTATTTCTGACGTCATTGTTACAATATCATCAGATGTTGATGTAGCACTTGCTGTTGATTTATCTGTTATAGCAGTGGAAACATCAGGAGTTGTTTCTATTACAGCTGTAGGGAAATTTCTTGTGGTTCTGTGTGTATTAGTGATCCTGGATGTGTCTTCTACACCTGTAGTCTCTGCTGTCGGAGATGTGGATTCTGTTAGGGTTGTTGTTTGTAAAGTGGTCTGTTCTGTTGTTGTTGGTGGAACTATTGATATAGTTGTACTCTCTGTATTTGTATTTTTTAAAGTAGTAGTTTCTGACATCAATGTTACAATATCATCAGATGTAGCTGTAGCACTTGCTGTTGGTTTATCTGTTATAGCAGTGGAAAGATCAGGAGTTGTTTCTATTACAGACGTAGAGAAATCTCTTGTGGTTCTGTGTGTATCAGTGATCCTGGATGTGTCTTCTACACCTGTAGTCTCTGCTGTCGGAGATGAGTATTCTGTTAGGGTTGTTGTTTTTAAAGTGGTCTGTTCTGTTGTTGTTGGTGGAACTATTGATATAGTTGTACCCTCTGTATTTGTAATTTTTAAAGTAGAAATTTCTGACATCATTGTTACAATGTCATCAGATGTAGCTGTAGCACTTGCTGTTGATTTATCTGTTATAGCAGTGGAAACATCAGGAGTTGTTTCTATTACAGCTGTAGAGAAATCTCTTGTGGTTCTGTGTGTATCAGTGATCCTGGATGTGTCTTCTACACCTGTAGTCTCTGCTGTCGGAGATGTGGATTCTGTTAGGGTTGTTGTTTGTAAAGTGGTCTGTTCTGTTGTTGTTGGTGGAACTATTGATATAGTTGTATCCTCTGTATTTGTAATTTTTAAAGTAGTAATTTCTGACGTCATTGTTACAATATCATCAGATGTAGCTGTAGCACTTGCTGTTGGTTTATCTGTTATTGCAGTGGAAAGATCAGGAGTTGTTTCTATTACAGATGTAGAGAAATCTCTTGTGGTTCTGTGTGTATCAGTGATCCTGGATGTGTCTTCTACACCTGTAGTCTCTGCTGTCGGAGATGTGTATCCTGTTAGGGTTATTGTTTGTAAAGTGGACTCTTCTGTTGTTGTTGGTGGAACTATTGATATAGTTGTACCCTCTGTATTTGTAATTTTTAAAGTAGTAATTTCTGACGTCATTGTTACAATATCATCAGATGTAGCTGTAGCACTTGCTGTTGGTTTATCTGTTATAGCAGTGGAAAGATCAGGAGTTGTTTCTATTACAGACGTAGAGAAATCTCTTGTGGTTCTGTGTGTATCAGTGATCCTGGATGTGTCTTCTACACCTGTAGTCTCTGCTGTCGGAGATGTGGATTCTGTCAGGGTTGTTGTTTGTAAAGTGGTGTGTTCTGTTGTTGTTGGTGGAACTATTGATATAGTTGTACCCTCTGTATTTTTAATTTTTAAAGTAGTTATTTCTGACATCATTGTTACAATATCATCAGATGTAGCTGTAGCACTTGCTGTTGGTTTATCTGCTATTGCAGTGGAAACATCAGGAGTTGTTTCTATTACAGATGTAGAGAAATCTCTTGTGGTTCTGTGTGTATCAGTGATCCTGGATGTGTCTTCTACACCTGTAGTCTCTGCTGTCGGAGATGTGGATTCTGTTAGGGTTGTTGTTTGTAAAGTGGTCTGTTCTGTTGTTGTTGGTGGAACTATTGATATAGTTGTACCCTCTGTATTTGTAATTTTTAAAGTAGTAATTTCTGACGTCATTGTTACAATATCATCAGATGTTGATGTAGCACTTGCTGTTGATTTATCTGTTATAGCAGTGGAAACATCAGGAGTTGTTTCTATTACAGATGTAGAGAAATCTCTTGTGGTTCTGTGTGTATCAGTGATCCTGGATGTGTCTTCTACACCTGTAGACTCTGCTGTCGGAGATGTGTATTCTGTTAGGGTTATTGTTTGTAAAGTGGACTCTTCTGTTGTTGTTGGTGGAACTATTGATATAGTAGTACCCTCTGTATTTGTAATTTTTAAAGTAGTAATTTCTGATGTCATTGTTACAATATCATCAGATGTAGCTGTAGCACTTGCTGTTGGTTTATCTGTTATAGCAGTGGAAAGATCAGGAGTTGTTTCTATTACAGACGTAGAGAAATCTCTTGTGGTTCTGTGTGTATCAGTGATCCTGGATGTGTCTTCTACACCTGTAGTCTCTGCTGTCGGAGAAGTGGATTCTGTTAGGGTTGTTGTTTGTAAAGTGGTCTGTTCTGTTGTTGTTGGTGGAACTATTGATAAAGTTGTATCCTCTGTATTTGTAATTTTTAAAGTAGTAATTTCTGACGTCATTGTTACAATATCATCAGATGTAGCTGTAGCACTTGCTGTTGGTTTATCTGTTATAGCAGTGGAGAGATCAGGAGTTGTTTCTATTACAGCTGTAGAGAAATCTCTTGTGGTTCTGTTTGTTTCAGTGATCCTGGATGTGTCTTCTACACCTGTAGTCTCTGCTGTCGGAGATGTGTATTCTGTTAGGATTGTTGTTTGTAAAGTGGTCTGTTCTGTTGTTGTTGGTGGAACTATTGATATAGTTGTACCCTCTGTATTTGTAATTTTTAAAGTAGTTATTTCTGACATAATTGTTACAATATCATCAGATGTTGCTGTAGCACTTGCTGTTGGTTTATCTGTTATTGCAGTTGAAAGATCAGGAGTTGTTTCTATTACAGATGTAGAGAAATCTCTTGTGGTTCTGTGTGTATCAGTGATCCTGGATGTGTCTTCTACACCTGTAGTCTCTGCTGTCGGAGATGTGTATCCTGTTAGGGTTATTGTTTGTAAAGTGGACTCTTCTGTTGTTGTTGGTGGAACTATTGATATAGTTGTACCCTCTGTATTTGTAATTTTTAAAGTAGTTATTTCTGACGTCATTGTTACAATATCATCAGATGTTGATGTAGCACTTGCTGTTGATTTATCTGTTATAGCAGTGGAAACATCAGGAGTTGTTTCTATTACAGCTGTAGGGAAATTTCTTGTGGTTCTGTGTGTATTAGTGATCCTGGATGTGTCTTCTACACCTGTAGTCTCTGCTGTCGGAGATGTGGATTCTGTTAGGGTTGTTGTTTGTAAAGTGGTCTGTTCTGTTGTTGTTGGTGGAACTATTGATATAGTTGTACTCTCTGTATTTGTATTTTTTAAAGTAGTAGTTTCTGACATCAATGTTACAATATCATCAGATGTAGCTGTAGCACTTGCTGTTGGTTTATCTGTTATAGCAGTGGAAAGATCAGGAGTTGTTTCTATTACAGACGTAGAGAAATCTCTTGTGGTTCTGTGTGTATCAATGATCCTGGATGTGTCTTCTACACCTGTAGTCTCTGCTGTCGGAGATGAGTATTCTGTTAGGGTTGTTGTTTGTAAAGTGGTCTCTTCTGTTGTTGTTGGTGGAACTATTGATATAGTTGTACCCTCTGTATTTGTAATTTTTAAAGTAGTAATTTCTGACATCATTGTAACAATGTCATCAGATGTAGCTGTAGCACTTGCTGTTGGTTTATCTGTTATAGCAGAGGAAAGATCAGGAGTTGTTTCTATTACAGATGTAGAGAAATCTCTTGTGGTTCTGTGTGTTTCAGTGATCCTGGATGTGTCTTCTACACCTGTAGACTCTGCTGTCAGAGATGTGTATTCTGTTAGGGTTGTTGTTTGTAAAGTGGTGTGTTCTGTTGTTGTTGGTGGAACTATTGATATAGTTGTACCCTCTGTATTTGTAATTTTTAAAGTAGTAATTTCTGACATCATTGTTACAATATCATCAGATGTAGCTGTAGCACTTGCTGTTGATTTATCTGTTATAGCAGAGGAAAGATCAGGAGTTGTTTCTATTGTAGTTGTAGAGAAATCTCTTGTGGTTCTGTGTGTTTCAGTGATCCTGGATGTGTCTTCTACACCTGTAGTCTCTGCTGTCGGAGATGTGTATTCTGTTAGGGTTGTTGTTTGTAAACTGGTCTGTTCTGTTGTTGTTGGTGGAACTATTGATATAGTTGTACCCTCTGTATTTGTAATTTTTAAAGTAGTTATTTCTGACGTCATTGTTACAATATCATCAGATGTTGATGTAGCACTTGCTGTTGGTTTATCTGTTATAGCAGTGGAAAGATCAGGAGTTGTATCTATTACAGACGTAGAGAAATCTCTTGTGGTTCTATGTGTTTCAGTCATCCTGGATGTATCTTCTACACCTGTAGTCTCTGCTGTCGGAGATGTGTATTCTGTTAGGGTTGTTGTTTGTAAAGTGGTCTGTTCTGTTGTTGTTGGTGGAACTATTGATATAGTTGTACCCTCTGTATTTGTAATTTTTAAAGTAGTTATTTCTGACGTCATTGTTACAATATCATCAGATGTAGCTGTAGCACTTGCTGTTGATTTATCTGTTATAGCATTGGAAACATCAGGAATTGTTTCTATTACAGATGTAGAGAAATCTCTTGTGGTTCTGTGTGTATCAGTGATCCTGGATGTGTCTTCTACACCTGTAGTCTCTGCTGTCGGAGAAGTGGATTCTGTTAGGGTTGTTGTTTGTAAAGTGGTCTCTTCTGTTGTTGTTGGTGGAACTATTGATATAGTTGTACTCTCTGTATTTGTAATTTTTAAAGTAGTAGTTTCTGACATCATTGTTACAATATCATCAGATGTAGCTGTAGCACTTGCTGTTGATTTATCTGTTATAGCAGAGGAAAGATCAGGAGTTGTTTCTATTACAGACGTAGAGAAATCTCTTGTGGTTCTGTGTGTATCAGTGATCCTGGATGTGTCTTCTACACCTGTAGTCTCTGCTGTTGGAGATGTATATTCTGTCAGGGTTGTTGTTTGTAAAGTGGTCTGTTCTGTTGTTGTTGGTGTAACTATTGATATAGTTGTACCCTCTGTATTTGTAATTTTTAAAGTAGTAATTTCTGACATGATTGTAACAATGTCATCAGATGTAGCTGTAGCACTTGCTGTTGGTTTATCTGTTATAGCAGAGGAAAGATCAGGAGTTGTTTCTATTACAGATGTAGAGAAATCTCTTGTGGTTCTGTGTGTTTCAGTGATCCTGGATGTGTCTTCTACACCTGTAGTCTCTGCTGTCGGAGATGTGGATTCTGTTAGGGTTGTTGTTTGTAAAGTGGTCTGTTCTGTTGTTGTTGGTGGAACTATTGATATAGTTGTACCCTCTGTATTTGTAATTTTTAAAGTAGTTATTTCTGACATCATTGTTACAATATCATCAGAAGTAGCTGTAGCACTTACTGTTGGTTTATCTGTTATAGCAGTGGAAAGATCAGGAGTTGTTTCTATTACAGACGTAGAGAAATCTCTTGTGGTTCTGTGTGTATCAGTGATCCTGGATGTGTCTTCTACACCTGTAGTCTCTGCTGTCGGAGATGTGGATTCTGTAAGGGTTGTTGTTTGTAAAGTGGTCTCTTCTGTTGTTGTTGGTGGAACTATTGATATAGTTGTACCCTCTGTATTTGTAATTTTTAAAGTAGTTATTTCTGATGTCATTGTTACAATATCATCAGATGTTGATGTAGCACTTGCTGTTGATTTATCTGTTATAGCAGTGGAAACATCAGGAGTTGTTTCTATTACAGCTGTAGAGAAATCTCTTGTGGTTCTGTGTGTTTCAGTGATCCTGGATGTGTGTTCTACACCTGTAGTCTCTGCTGTCGGAGATGTGGATCCTGTTAGGGTTGTTGTTTTTAAAGTGGTCTGTTCTGTTGTTGTTGGTGGAACTATTGATATAGTTGTACCCTCTGTATTTGTAATTTTTAAAGTAGAAATTTCTGACATCATTGTTACAATGTCATCAGATGTAGCTGTAGCACTTGCTGTTGATTTATCTGTTATAGCAGTGGAAACATCAGGAGTTGTTTCTATTACAGCTGTAGAGAAATCTCTTGTGGTTCTGTGTGTATCAGTGATCCTGGATGTGTCTTCTACACCTGTAGTCTCTGCTGTCGGAGATGTGGATTCTGTTAGGGTTGTTGTTTGTAAAGTGGTCTGTTCTGTTGTTGTTGGTGGAACTATTGATATAGTTGTACTCTCTGTATTTGTAATTTTTAAAGTAGTAGTTTCTGACATCATTGTTACAATATCATCAGATGTAGCTGTAGCACTTGCTGTTGACTTATCTGTTATAGCAGAGGAAAGATCAGGAGTTGTTTCTATTACAGACGTAGAGAAATCTCTTGTGGTTCTGTGTGTATCAGTGATCCTGGATGTGTCTTCTACACCTGTAGTCTCTGCTGTTGGAGATGTATATTCTGTCAGGGTTGTTGTTTGTAAAGTGGTCTGTTCTGTTGTTGTTGGTGTAACTATTGATATAGTTGTACCCTCTGTATTTGTAATTTTTAAAGTAGTAATTTCTGACATGATTGTAACAATGTCATCAGATGTAGCTGTAGCACTTGCTGTTGGTTTATCTGTTATAGCAGAGGAAAGATCAGGAGTTGTTTCTATTACAGATGTAGAGAAATCTCTTGTGGTTCTGTGTGTTTCAGTGATCCTGGATGTGGCTTCTACACCTGTAGTCTCTGCTGTCGGAGATGTGTATTCTGTTTGGGTTGTTGTTTGTAAAGTGGTCTGTTCTGTTGTTGTTGGTGGAACTATTGATATAGTTGTACCCTCTGTATTTGTAATTTTTAAAGTAGTTATTTCTGACGTCATTGTTACAATATCATCAGATGTTGATGTAGCACTTGCTGTTGGTTTATCTGTTATAGCAGTGGAAACATCAGGAGTTGTTTCTATTACAGCTGTAGAGAAATCTCTTGTGGTTCTGTGTGTTTCAGTGATCCTGGATGTGTCTTCTACACCTGTAGTCTCTGCTGTCGGAGATGTGGATTCTGTTAGGGTTGTTGTTTGTAAAGTGGTCTGTTCTGTTGTTGTTGGTGGAACTATTGATATAGTTGTACCCTCTGTATTTGTAATTTTTAAAGTAGTTATTTCTGACATCATTGTTACAATATCATCAGAAGTAGCTGTAGCACTTACTGTTGGTTTATCTGTTATAGCAGTGGAAAGATCAGGAGTTGTTTCTATTACAGACGTAGAGAAATCTCTTGTGGTTCTGTGTGTATCAGTGATCCTGGATGTGTCTTCTACACCTGTAGTCTCTGCTGTCGGAGATGTGGATTCTGTAAGGGTTGTTGTTTGTAAAGTGGTCTCTTCTGTTGTTGTTGGTGGAACTATTGATATAGTTGTACCCTCTGTATTTGTAATTTTTAAAGTAGTTATTTCTGATGTCATTGTTACAATATCATCAGATGTTGATGTAGCACTTGCTGTTGATTTATCTGTTATAGCAGTGGAAACATCAGGAGTTGTTTCTATTACAGCTGTAGAGAAATCTCTTGTGGTTCTGTGTGTTTCAGTGATCCTGGATGTGTGTTCTACACCTGTAGTCTCTGCTGTCGGAGATGTGGATCCTGTTAGGGTTGTTGTTTTTAAAGTGGTCTGTTCTGTTGTTGTTGGTGGAACTATTGATATAGTTGTACCCTCTGTATTTGTAATTTTTAAAGTAGAAATTTCTGACATCATTGTTACAATGTCATCAGATGTAGCTGTAGCACTTGCTGTTGATTTATCTGTTATAGCAGTGGAAACATCAGGAGTTGTTTCTATTACAGCTGTAGAGAAATCTCTTGTGGTTCTGTGTGTATCAGTGATCCTGGATGTGTCTTCTACACCTGTAGTCTCTGCTGTCGGAGATGTGGATTCTGTTAGGGTTGTTGTTTGTAAAGTGGTCTGTTCTGTTGTTGTTGGTGGAACTATTGATATAGTTGTACCCTCTGTATTTGTAATTTTTAAAGTAGTTATTTCTGACGTCATTGTTACAATATCATCAGATGTTGCTGTAGCACTTGCTGTTGGTTTATCTGTTATAGCAGTGGAAAGATCAGGAGTTGTTTCTATTACAGCTGTAGAGAAATCTCTTGTGGTTCTGTGTGTATCAGTGATCCTGGATGTGTCTTCTACACCTGTAGTCTCTGCTGTCGGAGATGTGGATTCTGTTAGGGTTGTTGTTTGTAATGTGGTCTGTTCTGTTGTTGTTGGTGGAACTATTGATATAGTTGTACCCTCTGTATTTGTAATTTTTAAAGTAGTTATTTCTGACATCACTGTTACAATATCATCAGATGTAGCTGTAGCACTTGCTGATGGTTTATCTGTTATTGCAGTGGAAAGATCAGGGGTTGTTTCTATTGTAGTTGTAGAGAAATCTATTGTGGTTCTGTGTGTATCAGTGATCCTGGATGTGTCTTCTACACCAGTAGAGTCTGCTGTCGCAGATGTGGATCCTGTTAGGGTTGTTGTTTGTAAAGTGGTCTGTTCTGTTGTTGTTGGTGGAACTATTGATATAGTTGTACCCTCTGTATTTGTAATTTTTAAAGTAGTTATTTCTGACGTCATTGTTACAATATCATCAGAAGTAGCTGTAGCACTTACTGTTGGTTTATCTGTTATAGCAGTGGAAAGATCAGGAGTTGTTTCTATTACAGCTGTAGAGAAATCTCTTGTGGTTCTATGTGTTTCAGTCATCCTGGATGTGTCTTCTACACCTGTAGTCTCTGCTGTCAGAGATGTGGATTCTGTAAGGGTTGTTGTTTGTAAAGTGGTCTCTTCTGTTGTTGGTGGAACTATTGATATAGTTGTACCCTCTGTATTTGTAATTTTTAAAGTAGTTATTTCTGATGTCATTGTTACAATATCATCAGATGTTGATGTAGCACTTGCTGTTGGTTTATCAGTTATAGCAGTGGAAACATCAGGAGTTGTTTCTATTACAGCTGTAGAGAAATCTCTTGTGGTTCTGTGTGTTTCAGTGATCCTGGATGTGTCTTCTACACCTGTAGTCTCTGCTGTCGGAGATGTGGATTCTGTTAGGGTTGTTGTTTGTAAAGTGGTCTGTTCTGTTGTTGTTGGTGGAACTATTGATATAGTTGTACCCTCTGTATTTGTAATTTTTAAAGTAGTTATTTCTGACATCATTGTTACAATATCATCAGAAGTAGCTGTAGCACTTACTGTTGGTTTATCTGTTATAGCAGTGGAAAGATCAGGAGTTGTTTCTATTACAGACGTAGAGAAATCTCTTGTGGTTCTGTGTGTATCAGTGATCCTGGATGTGTCTTCTACACCTGTAGACTCTGCTGTCGGAGATGTGGATTCTGTTAGGGTTGTTGTTTGTAATGTGGTCTGTTCTGTTGTTGTTGGTGGAACTATTGATATAGTTGTACCCTCTGTAGTTGTAATTTTTAAAGTAGTTATTTCTGACGTCATTGTTACAATATCATCAGATGTTGCTGTAGCACTTGCTGTTGGTTTATCTGTTATAGCAGTGGAAAGATCAGGAGTTGTTTCTATTACAGCTGTAGAGAAATCTCTTGTGGTTCTGTGTGTATCAGTGATCCTGGATGTGTCTTCTACACCTGTAGTCTCTGCTGTCGGAGATGTGGATTCTGTTAGGGTTGTTGTTTGTAATGTGGTCTGTTCTGTTGTTGTTGGTGGAACTATTGATATAGTTGTACCCTCTGTAGTTGTAATTTTTAAAGTAGTTAATTCTGACATCATTGTTACAATATCATCAGATGTAGCTGTAGCACTTGCTGATGGTTTATCTGTTATTGCAGTGGAAAGATCAGGGGTTGTTTCTATTGTAGTTGTAGAGAAATCTATTGTGGTTCTGTGTGTATCAGTGATCCTGGATGTGTCTTCTACACCAGTAGAGTCTGCTGTCGCAGATGTGGATCCTGTTAGGGTTGTTGTTTGTAAAGTGGTCTGTTCTGTTGTTGTTGGTGGAACTATTGATATAGTTGTACCCTCTGTATTTGTAATTTTTAAAGTAGTTATTTCTGACATCATTGTTACAATATCATCAGATGTTGCTGTAGCACTTACTGTTGGTTTATCTGTTATAGCAGTGGAAACATCAGGAGTTGTTTCTATTACAGCTGTAGAGAAATCTCTTGTGGTTCTGTGTGTTTCAGTGATCCTGGATGTGTCTTCTACACCTGTAGTCTCTGCTGTCGGAGATGTGGATCCTGTTAGGGTTATTGTTTGTAAAGTGGTCTGTTCTGTTGTTGTTGGTGGAACTATTGATATAGTTGTACCCTCTGTATTTGTAATTTTTAAAGTAGTAATTTCTGACATCAATGTTACAATATCATCAGATGTAGCTGTAGCACTTGCTTTTGGTTTATCTGTTATAGCAGTGGAAAGATCAGGAGTTGTTTCTATTACAGACGTAGAGAAATCTCTTGTGGTTCTATGTGTTTCAGTCATCCTGGATGTGTCTTCTACACCTGTAGTCTCTGCTGTCGGAGATGTGTATTCTGTTAGGGTTGTTGTTTGTAAAGTGGTCTGTTCTGTTGTTGTTGGTGGAACTATTGATATAGTTGTACCCTCTGTATTTGTAATTTTTAAAGTAGTTATTTCTGACGTCATTGTTACAATATCATCAGATGTAGCTGTAGCACTTGCTGTTGATTTATCTGTTATAGCAGTGGAAACATCAGGAATTGTTTCTATTACAGATGTAGAGAAATCTCTTGTGGTTCTGTGTGTATCAGTGATCCTGGATGTGTCTTCTACACCTGTAGTCTCTGCTGTCGGAGAAGTGGATTCTGTAAGGGTTGTTGTTTGTAAAGTGGTCTCTTCTGTTGTTGTTGGTGGAACTATTGATATAGTTGTACTCTCTGTATTTGTAATTTTTAAAGTAGTAGTTTCTGACATCATTGTTACAATATCATCAGATGTAGCTGTAGCACTTGCTGATGGTTTATCTGTTATAGCAGTGGAAACATCAGGAGTTGTTTCTATTACAGACGTAGAGAAATCTCTTGTGGTTCTGTGTGTATCAGTGATCCTGGATGTGTCTTCTACACCTGTAGTCTCTGCTGTCGGAGATGTGTATTCTGTTAGGGTTGTTGTTTGTAAAGTGGTCTGTTCTGTTGTTGTTGGTGGAACTATTGATATAGTTGTACCCTCTGTATTTGTAATTTTTAAAGTAGTTAATTCTGACGTCATTGTTACAATATCATCAGATGTAGCTGTAGCACTTGCTGTTGTTTTATCTGTTATAGCAGAGGAAAGATCAGGAGTTGTTTCTATTACAGACGTAGAGAAATCTCTTGTGGTTCTGTGTGTTTCAGTGATCCTGGATGTGTCTTCTACTCCTGTAGTCTCTGCTGTCGGAGATGTGGATTCTGTTTGGGTTGTTGTTTGTAAAGTGGTCTCTTCTGTTGTTGTTGGTGGAACTATTGATATAGTTGTACCCTCTGTATTTGTAATTTTTAAAGTAGTAATTTCTGACATCATTGTTACAATATCATCAGATGTAGCTGTAGCACTTGCTGTTGATTTATCTGTTATAGCAGAGGAAAGATCAGGAGTTGTTTCTATTGTAGTTGTAGAGAAATCTCTTGTGGTTCTGTGTGTTTCAGTGATCCTGGATGTGTCTTCTACACCTGTAGTCTCTGCTGTCGGATATGTGGATTCTGTAAGGGTTGTTGTTTGTAAACTGGTCTGTTCTGTTGTTGTTGGTGGAACTATTGATATAGTTGTACCCTCTGTATTTGTAATTTTTAAAGTAGTTATTTCTGACGTCATTGTTACAATATCATCAGATGTTGATGTAGCACTTGCTGTTGGTTTATCTGTTATAGCAGTGGAAACATCAGGAGTTGTTTCTATTACAGCTGTAGAGAAATCTCTTGTGGTTCTGTGTGTTTCAGTGATCCTGGATGTGTCTTCTACACCTGTAGTCTCTGCTGTCGGAGATGTGTATTCTGTCAGGGTTGTTGTTTGTAAAGTGGTCTGTTCTGTTGTTGTTGGTGGAACTATTGATATAGTTGTACTCTCTGTATTTGTATTTTTTAAAGTAGTAGTTTCTGACATCAATGTTACAATATCATCAGATGTAGCTGTAGCACTTGCTTTTGGTTTATCTGTTATAGCAGTGGAAAGATCAGGAGTTGTTTCTATTACAGACGTAGAGAAATCTCTTGTGGTTCTATGTGTTTCAGTCATCCTGGATGTG
This sequence comes from Taudactylus pleione, assembly GCA_031769625.1. NCBI lineage: Eukaryota > Metazoa > Chordata > Amphibia > Anura > Myobatrachidae > Taudactylus > Taudactylus pleione. The sequence continues at coordinate 10,668,596 of JAUIMM010000391.1, forward strand.
TCTTCTACACCTGTAGTCTCTGCTGTCGGAGATGTGTATTCTGTTAGGGTTGTTGTTTGTAAAGTGGTCTGTTCTGTTGTTGTTGGTGGAACTATTGATATAGTTGTACCCTCTGTATTTGTAATTTTTAAAGTAGTTATTTCTGACGTCATTGTTACAATATCATCAGAAGTAGCTGTAGCACTTACTGTTGGTTTATCTGTTATAGCAGTGGAAAGATCAGGAGTTGTTTCTATTACAGCTGTAGAGAAATCTTTTGTGGTTCTGTGTGTTTCAGTCATCCTGGATGTGTCTTCTACACCTGTAGTCTCTGCTGTCGTAGATGTGTATTCTGTTAGGGTTGTTGTTTGTAAAGTGGTCTGTTCTGTTGTTGTTGGTGGAACTATTGATATAGATGTACCCTCTGTATTTGTAATTTTTAAAGTAGTAATTTCTGACATCATTGTTACAATGTCATCAGATGTAGCTGTAGCACTTGCTGTTGGTTTATCTGTTATAGCAGTGGAAACATCAGGAGTTGTTTCTATTACAGCTGTAGAGAAATCTCTTGTGGTTCTGTGTGTATCAGTGATCCTGGATGTGTCTTCTACACCTGTAGTCTCTGCTGTCGCAGATGTGGATCCTGTTAGGGTTGTTGTTTGTAAAGTGGTATGTTCTGTTGTTGTTACTGGAAGTATTGATATAGTTGTACCCTCTGTATTTGTAATTTTTAAAGTAGTAATTTCTGACGTCATTGTTACAATATCATCAGATGTAGCTGTAGCACTTGCTGTTGGTTTATCTGTTATAGCAGTGGAAAGATCAGGAGTTGTTTCTATTACAGATGTAGAGAAATCTCTTGTGGTTCTGTGTGTATCAGTGATCCTGGATGTGTCTTCTACACCTGTAGTCTCTGCTGTCGGAGATGTGGATTCTGTTAGGGTTGTTGTTTGTAAAGTGGTCTGTTCTGTTGTTGTTGGTGGAACTATTGATATAGTTGTACCCTCTGTATTTGTAATTTTTAAAGTAGTTATTTCTGACACCATTGTTACAATATCATCAGATGTAGCTGTAGCACTTGCTGTTGATTTATCTGTTATAGCAGTGGAAAGATCAGGAGTTGTTTCTATTACAGCTGTAGAGAAATCTCTTGTGGTTCTGTGTGTTTCAGTGATCCTGGATGTGTCTTCTACACCTGTAGTCTCTGCTGTCGGAGATGTGTATTCTGTTAGGGTTGTTGTTTGTAAAGTGGTCTGTTCTGTTGTTGTTGGTGGAACTATTGATATAGTTGTACCCTCTGTATTTGTAATTTTTAAAGTAGTTATTTCTGACGTCATTGTTACAATATCATCATATGTTGATGTAGCACTTGCTGTTGATTTATCTGTTATAGCAGTGGAAAGATCAGGAGTTGTTTCTATTACAGAAGTAGACAAATCTCTTGTGGTTCTGTGTGTTTCAGTGATCCTGGATGTGTCATCTACACCTGTAGTCTCTGCTGTCGGAGATGTGGATCCTGTTAGGGTTATTGTTTGTAAAGTGGTCTGTTCTGTTGTTGTTGGTGGAACTATTGATATAGTTGTACCCTCTGTATTTGTAATTTTTAATGTAGTAATTTCTGACATCATTGTTACAATATCATCAGATGTAGCTGTAGCACTTGCTGTAGGTTTATCTGATATAGCAGTGGAAAGATCAGGAGTTGTTTCTATTACAGATGTAGAGAAATCTCTTGTGGTTCTGTGTGTATCAGTGATCCTGGATGTGTCTTCTACCCCTGTAGTCTCTGCTGTCGGAGATGTGGATTCTGTTAGGGTTGTTGTTTGTAAAGTGGTCTGTTCTGTTGTTGTTGGTGGAACTATTGATATAGTTGTACCCTCTGTATTTGTAATTTTTAAAGTAGTTAATTCTGACGTCATTATTACAATATCATCAGATGTTGATGTAGCACTTGCTGTTGGTTTATCTGTTATAGCAGAGGAAACATCAGGAGTTGTTTCTATTACAGATGTAGAGAAATCTCTTGTGGTTCTGTGTGTTTCAGTGATCCTGGATGTGTCTTCTACACCTGTAGTCTCTGCTGTTGGAGATGTATATTCTGTCAGGGTTGTTGTTTGTAAAGTGGTCTGTTCTGTTGTTGTTGGTGGAACTATTGATATAGTTGTACCCTCTGTATTTGTAATTTTTAAAGTAGTTAATTCTGACGTCATTGTTACAATATCATCAGATGTAGCTGTAGCACTTGCTGTTGGTTTATCTGTTATTGCAGTGGAAATATCAGGAGTTGTTTCTATTACAGACGTAGAGAAATCTCTTGTGGTTCTGTGTGTTTCAGTGATCCTGGATGTGTCTTCTACACCTGTAGTCTCTGCTGTCGGAGAAGTGGATCCTTTTAGGGTTATTGTTTGTAAAGTGGACTCTTCTGTTGTTGTTGGTGGAACTATTGATATAGTTGTACCATCTGTATTTGTAATTTTTAAAGTAGTAATTTCTGACATCATTGTTACAATGTCATCAGATGTAGCTGTAGCACTTGCTGTTGGTTTATCTGTTATAGCAGAGGAAAGATCAGGAGTTGTTTCTATTACAGACGTAGAGAAATCTCTTGTGGTTCTGTGTGTATCAGTGATCCTGGATGTGTCTTCTACACCTGTAGTCTCTGCTGTCGGAGATGTGTATTCTGTTAGGGTTGTTGTTTGTAAAGTGGACTCTTCTGTTGTTGTTGGTGGAACTATTGATATAGTTGTACCCTCTGTATTTGTAATTTTTAAAGTAGTAATTTCTGACATCATTGTTACAATGTCATCAGATGTAGCTGTAGCACTTACTGTTGGTTTATCTGTTATAGCAGTGGAAAGATCAGGAGTTGTTTCTATTACAGATGTAGAGAAATCTCTTGTGGTTCTGTGTGTATCAGTGATCCTGGATGTGTCTTCTACACCTGTAGTCTCTGCTGTCGGAGATGTGGATTCTGTTAGGGTTGTTGTTTGTAAAGTGGTCTGTTCTGTTGTTGTTGGTGGAACTATTGATATAGTTGTACCCTCTGTATTTGTAATTTTTAAAGTAGTTATTTCTGACACCATTGTTACAATATCATCAGATGTAGCTGTAGCACTTGCTGTTGATTTATCTGTTATAGCAGTGGAAAGATCAGGAGTTGTTTCTATTACAGCTGTAGAGAAATCTCTTGTGGTTCTGTGTGTTTCAGTGATCCTGGATGTGTCTTCTACACCTGTAGTCTCTGCTGTCGGAGATGTGTATTCTGTTAGGGTTGTTGTTTGTAAAGTGGTCTGTTCTGTTGTTGTTGGTGGAACTATTGATATAGTTGTACCCTCTGTATTTGTAATTTTTAAAGTAGTTATTTCTGACGTCATTGTTACAATATCATCATATGTTGATGTAGCACTTGCTGTTGATTTATCTGTTATAGCAGTGGAAAGATCAGGAGTTGTTTCTATTACAGAAGTAGACAAATCTCTTGTGGTTCTGTGTGTTTCAGTGATCCTGGATGTGTCATCTACACCTGTAGTCTCTGCTGTCGGAGATGTGGATCCTGTTAGGGTTATTGTTTGTAAAGTGGTCTGTTCTGTTGTTGTTGGTGGAACTATTGATATAGTTGTACCCTCTGTATTTGTAATTTTTAATGTAGTAATTTCTGACATCATTGTTACAATATCATCAGATGTAGCTGTAGCACTTGCTGTAGGTTTATCTGATATAGCAGTGGAAAGATCAGGAGTTGTTTCTATTACAGATGTAGAGAAATCTCTTGTGGTTCTGTGTGTATCAGTGATCCTGGATGTGTCTTCTACCCCTGTAGTCTCTGCTGTCGGAGATGTGGATTCTGTTAGGGTTGTTGTTTGTAAAGTGGTCTGTTCTGTTGTTGTTGGTGGAACTATTGATATAGTTGTACCCTCTGTATTTGTAATTTTTAAAGTAGTTAATTCTGACGTCATTGTTACAATATCATCAGATGTTGATGTAGCACTTGCTGTTGGTTTATCTGTTATAGCAGAGGAAACATCAGGAGTTGTTTCTATTACAGATGTAGAGAAATCTCTTGTGGTTCTGTGTGTTTCAGTGATCCTGGATGTGTCTTCTACACCTGTAGTCTCTGCTGTTGGAGATGTATATTCTGTCAGGGTTGTTGTTTGTAAAGTGGTCTGTTCTGTTGTTGTTGGTGGAACTATTGATATAGTTGTACCCTCTGTATTTGTAATTTTTAAAGTAGTTAATTCTGACGTCATTGTTACAATATCATCAGATGTAGCTGTAGCACTTGCTGTTGGTTTATCTGTTATTGCAGTGGAAATATCAGGAGTTGTTTCTATTACAGACGTAGAGAAATCTCTTGTGGTTCTGTGTGTTTCAGTGATCCTGGATGTGTCTTCTACACCTGTAGTCTCTGCTGTCGGAGAAGTGGATCCTTTTAGGGTTATTGTTTGTAAAGTGGACTCTTCTGTTGTTGTTGGTGGAACTATTGATATAGTTGTACCATCTGTATTTGTAATTTTTAAAGTAGTAATTTCTGACATCATTGTTACAATGTCATCAGATGTAGCTGTAGCACTTGCTGTTGGTTTATCTGTTATAGCAGAGGAAAGATCAGGAGTTGTTTCTATTACAGACGTAGAGAAATCTCTTGTGGTTCTGTGTGTATCAGTGATCCTGGATGTGTCTTCTACACCTGTAGTCTCTGCTGTCGGAGATGTGTATTCTGTTAGGGTTGTTGTTTGTAAAGTGGACTCTTCTGTTGTTGTTGGTGGAACTATTGATATAGTTGTACCCTCTGTATTTGTAATTTTTAAAGTAGTAATTTCTGACATCATTGTTACAATGTCATCAGATGTAGCTGTAGCACTTACTGTTGGTTTATCTGTTATAGCAGTGGAAAGATCAGGAGTTGTTTCTATTACAGCTGTAGAGAAATCTCTTGTGGTTCTGTGTGTTTCAGTCATCCTGGATGTGTCTTCTACACCTGTAGTCTCTGCTGTCGGAGATGTGTATTCTGTTAGGGTTGTTGTTTGTAAAGTGGTCTGTTCTGTTGTTGTTGGTGGAACTATTGATATAGTTGTACCCTCTGTATTTGTAATTTTTAAAGTAGTAATTTCTGACATCATTGTTACAATGTCATCAGATGTAGCTGTAGCACTTGCTGTTGGTTTATCTGTTATAGCAGTGGAAAGATCAGGAGTTGTTTCTATTACAGATGTAGAGAAATCTCTTGTGGTTCTGTGTGTATCAGTGATCCTAGATGTGTCTTCTACACCTGTAGTCTCTGCTGTCGGAGATGTGGATTCTGTTAGGGTTGTTGTTTGTAAAGTGGTCTGTTCTGTTGTTGTTGGTGTAACTATTGATATAGTTGTACCCTCTGTATTTGTAATTTTTAAAGTAGTTAATTCTGACGTCATTGTTACAATATCATCAGATGTTGATGTAGCACTTGCTGTTGGTTTATCTGTTATTGCAGTGGAAATATCAGGAGTTGTTTCTATTACAGACGTAGAGAAATCTCTTGTTGTTCTGTGTGTTTCAGGGATCCTGGATGTGTCTTCTACACCTGTAGTCTCTGCTGTCGGAGAAGTGGATCCTTTTAGGGTTATTGTTTGTAAAGTGGACTCTTCTGTTGTTGTTGGTGGAACTATTGATATAGTTGTACCATCTGTATTTGTAATTTTTAAAGTAGTAATTTCTGACATCATTGTTACAATGTCATCAGATGTAGCTGTAGCACTTGCTGTTGGTTTATCTGTTATAGCAGTGGAAACATCAGGAGTTGTTTCTATTACAGCTGTAGAGAAATCTCTTGTGGTTCTGTGTGTTTCAGTGATCCTGGATGTGTCTTCTACACCTGTAGTCTCTGCTGTCGGAGATGTGTATTCTGTCAGGGTTGTTGTTTGTAAAGTGGTCTGTTCTGTTGTTGTTGGTGGAACTATTGAAATAGTTGTACCCTCTGTATTTGTAATTTTTAAAGTAGTTATTTCTGACGTCATTGTTACAATATCATCAGAAGTAGCTGTAGCACTTACTGTTGGTTTATCTGTTATAGCAGTGGAAAGATCAGGAGTTGTTTCTATTACAGCTGTAGAGAAATCTCTTGTGGTTCTGTGTGTTTCAGTCATCCTGGATGTGTCTTCTACACCTGTAGTCTCTACTGTCGGAGATGTGTATTCTGTTAGGGTTGTTGTTTGTAAAGTGGTCTGTTCTGTTGTTGTTGGTGGAACTATTGATATAGTTGTACCCTCTGTATTTGTAATTTTTAAAGTAGTAATTTCTGACATCATTGTTACAATGTCATCAGATGTTGATGTAGCACTTGCTGTTGGTTTATCAGTTATAGCAGTGGAAACATCAGGAGTTGTTTCTATTACAGCTGTAGAGAAATCTCTTGTGGTTCTGTGTGTATCAGTGATCCTGGGTGTGTCTTCTACACCTGTAGTCTCTGCTGTCGGAGATGTGGATTCTGTTAGGGTTGTTGTTTGTAAAGTGGTCTGTTCTGTTGTTGTTGGTGGAACTATTGATATAGTTGTACCCTCTGTATTTGTATTTTTTAAAGTAGTTATTTCTGACGTCATTGTTACAATATCATCAGATGTAGCTGTAGCACTTGCTGTTGATTTATCTGTTATAGCAGTGGAAACATCAGGAGTTGTTTCTATTACAGATGTAGAGAAATCTCTTGTGGTTCTGTGTGTATCAGTGATCCTGGATGTGTCTTCTACACCTGTAGTCTCTGCTGTCGCAGATGTGGATCCTGTTAGGGTTGTTGTTTGTAAAGTGGTATGTTCTGTTGTTGTTGCTGGAAGTATTGATATAGTTGTACCCTTTGTATTTGTAATTTTTAAAGTAGTAATTTCTGACGTCATTGTTACAATATCATCAGATGTAGCTGTAGCACTTGCTGTTGGTTTATCTGTTATAGCAGTGGAAAGATCAGGAGTTGTTTCTATTACAGATGTAGAGAAATCTCTTGTGGTTCTATGTGTTTCAGTCATCCTGGATGTGTCTTCTACACCTGTAGTCTCTGCTGTCGGAGATGTGGATTCTGTTAGGGTTGTTGTTTGTAAAGTGGTGTGTTCTGTTGTTGTTGGTGGAACTATTGATATAGTTGTACCCTCTGTATTTGTAATTTTTAAAGTAGTAATTTCTGACATCATTGATACAATATCATCAGATGTAGCTGTAGCACTTGCTGTTGGTTTATCTGTTATAGCAGTGGAAAGATCAGGAGTTGTTTCTATTACAGACGTAGAGAAATCTCTTGTGGTTCTGTGTGTATCAGTGATCCTGGATGTGTCTTCTACACCTGTAGTCTCTGCTGTCAGAGATGTGGATTCTGTAAGGGTTGTTGTTTGTAAAGTGGTCTCTTCTGTTGTTGGTGGAACTATTGATATAGTTGTACCCTCTGTATTTGTAATTTTTAAAGTAGTTATTTCTGATGTCATTGTTACAATATCATCAGATGTTGATGTAGCACTTGCTGTTGGTTTATCAGTTATAGCAGTGGAAACATCAGGAGTTGTTTCTATTACAGCTGTAGAGAAATCTCTTGTGGTTCTGTGTGTTTCAGTGATCCTGGATGTGTCTTCTACACCTGTAGTCTCTGCTGTCGGAGATGTGGATTCTGTTAGGGTTGTTGTTTGTAAAGTGGTCTGTTCTGTTGTTGTTGGTGGAACTATTGATATAGTTGTACCCTCTGTATTTGTAATTTTTAAAGTAGTTATTTCTGACATCATTGTTACAATATCATCAGAAGTAGCTGTAGCACTTACTGTTGGTTTATCTGTTATAGCAGTGGAAAGATCAGGAGTTGTTTCTATTACAGACGTAGAGAAATCTCTTGTGGTTCTGTGTGTATCAGTGATCCTGGATGTGTCTTCTACACCTGTAGACTCTGCTGTCGGAGATGTGGATTCTGTTAGGGTTGTTGTTTGTAATGTGGTCTGTTCTGTTGTTGTTGGTGGAACTATTGATATAGTTGTACCCTCTGTAGTTGTAATTTTTAAAGTAGTTATTTCTGACGTCATTGTTACAATATCATCAGATGTTGCTGTAGCACTTGCTGTTGGTTTATCTGTTATAGCAGTGGAAAGATCAGGAGTTGTTTCTATTACAGCTGTAGAGAAATCTCTTGTGGTTCTGTGTGTATCAGTGATCCTGGATGTGTCTTCTACACCTGTAGTCTCTGCTGTCGGAGATGTGGATTCTGTTAGGGTTGTTGTTTGTAATGTGGTCTGTTCTGTTGTTGTTGGTGGAACTATTGATATAGTTGTACCCTCTGTAGTTGTAATTTTTAAAGTAGTTAATTCTGACATCATTGTTACAATATCATCAGATGTAGCTGTAGCACTTGCTGATGGTTTATCTGTTATTGCAGTGGAAAGATCAGGGGTTGTTTCTATTGTAGTTGTAGAGAAATCTATTGTGGTTCTGTGTGTATCAGTGATCCTGGATGTGTCTTCTACACCAGTAGAGTCTGCTGTCGCAGATGTGGATCCTGTTAGGGTTGTTGTTTGTAAAGTGGTCTGTTCTGTTGTTGTTGGTGGAACTATTGATATAGTTGTACCCTCTGTATTTGTAATTTTTAAAGTAGTTATTTCTGACATCATTGTTACAATATCATCAGATGTTGCTGTAGCACTTACTGTTGGTTTATCTGTTATAGCAGTGGAAACATCAGGAGTTGTTTCTATTACAGCTGTAGAGAAATCTCTTGTGGTTCTGTGTGTTTCAGTGATCCTGGATGTGTCTTCTACACCTGTAGTCTCTGCTGTCGGAGATGTGGATCCTGTTAGGGTTATTGTTTGTAAAGTGGTCTGTTCTGTTGTTGTTGGTGGAACTATTGATATAGTTGTACCCTCTGTATTTGTAATTTTTAAAGTAGTAATTTCTGACATCAATGTTACAATATCATCAGATGTAGCTGTAGCACTTGCTTTTGGTTTATCTGTTATAGCAGTGGAAAGATCAGGAGTTGTTTCTATTACAGACGTAGAGAAATCTCTTGTGGTTCTATGTGTTTCAGTCATCCTGGATGTGTCTTCTACACCTGTAGTCTCTGCTGTCGGAGATGTGTATTCTGTTAGGGTTGTTGTTTGTAAAGTGGTCTGTTCTGTTGTTGTTGGTGGAACTATTGATATAGTTGTACCCTCTGTATTTGTAATTTTTAAAGTAGTTATTTCTGACGTCATTGTTACAATATCATCAGATGTAGCTGTAGCACTTGCTGTTGATTTATCTGTTATAGCAGTGGAAACATCAGGAATTGTTTCTATTACAGATGTAGAGAAATCTCTTGTGGTTCTGTGTGTATCAGTGATCCTGGATGTGTCTTCTACACCTGTAGTCTCTGCTGTCGGAGAAGTGGATTCTGTAAGGGTTGTTGTTTGTAAAGTGGTCTCTTCTGTTGTTGTTGGTGGAACTATTGATATAGTTGTACTCTCTGTATTTGTAATTTTTAAAGTAGTAGTTTCTGACATCATTGTTACAATATCATCAGATGTAGCTGTAGCACTTGCTGATGGTTTATCTGTTATAGCAGTGGAAACATCAGGAGTTGTTTCTATTACAGACGTAGAGAAATCTCTTGTGGTTCTGTGTGTATCAGTGATCCTGGATGTGTCTTCTACACCTGTAGTCTCTGCTGTCGGAGATGTGTATTCTGTTAGGGTTGTTGTTTGTAAAGTGGTCTGTTCTGTTGTTGTTGGTGGAACTATTGATATAGTTGTACCCTCTGTATTTGTAATTTTTAAAGTAGTTAATTCTGACGTCATTGTTACAATATCATCAGATGTAGCTGTAGCACTTGCTGTTGTTTTATCTGTTATAGCAGAGGAAAGATCAGGAGTTGTTTCTATTACAGACGTAGAGAAATCTCTTGTGGTTCTGTGTGTTTCAGTGATCCTGGATGTGTCTTCTACTCCTGTAGTCTCTGCTGTCGGAGATGTGGATTCTGTTTGGGTTGTTGTTTGTAAAGTGGTCTCTTCTGTTGTTGTTGGTGGAACTATTGATATAGTTGTACCCTCTGTATTTGTAATTTTTAAAGTAGTAATTTCTGACATCATTGTTACAATATCATCAGATGTAGCTGTAGCACTTGCTGTTGATTTATCTGTTATAGCAGAGGAAAGATCAGGAGTTGTTTCTATTGTAGTTGTAGAGAAATCTCTTGTGGTTCTGTGTGTTTCAGTGATCCTGGATGTGTCTTCTACACCTGTAGTCTCTGCTGTCGGATATGTGGATTCTGTAAGGGTTGTTGTTTGTAAACTGGTCTGTTCTGTTGTTGTTGGTGGAACTATTGATATAGTTGTACCCTCTGTATTTGTAATTTTTAAAGTAGTTATTTCTGACGTCATTGTTACAATATCATCAGATGTTGATGTAGCACTTGCTGTTGGTTTATCTGTTATAGCAGTGGAAACATCAGGAGTTGTTTCTATTACAGCTGTAGAGAAATCTCTTGTGGTTCTGTGTGTTTCAGTGATCCTGGATGTGTCTTCTACACCTGTAGTCTCTGCTGTCGGAGATGTGTATTCTGTCAGGGTTGTTGTTTGTAAAGTGGTCTGTTCTGTTGTTGTTGGTGGAACTATTGATATAGTTGTACTCTCTGTATTTGTATTTTTTAAAGTAGTAGTTTCTGACATCAATGTTACAATATCATCAGATGTAGCTGTAGCACTTGCTTTTGGTTTATCTGTTATAGCAGTGGAAAGATCAGGAGTTGTTTCTATTACAGACGTAGAGAAATCTCTTGTGGTTCTATGTGTTTCAGTCATCCTGGATGTGTCTTCTACACCTGTAGTCTCTGCTGTCGGAGATGTGTATTCTGTTAGGGTTGTTGTTTGTAAAGTGGTCTGTTCTGTTGTTGTTGGTGGAACTATTGATATAGTTGTACCCTCTGTATTTGTAATTTTTAAAGTAGTTATTTCTGACGTCATTGTTACAATATCATCAGATGTAGCTGTAGCACTTGCTGTTGATTTATCTGTTATAGCATTGGAAACATCAGGAATTGTTTCTATTACAGATGTAGAGAAATCTCTTGTGGTTCTGTGTGTATCAGTGATCCTGGATGTGTCTTCTACACCTGTAGTCTCTGCTGTCGGAGATGTGTATTCTGTTAGGGTTGTTGTTTGTAAAGTGGTCTGTTCTGTTGTTGTTGGTGGAACTATTGATATAGTTGTACCCTCTGTATTTATAATTTTTAAAGTAGTTATTTCTGACGTCATTGTTACAATATCATCAGAAGTAGCTGTAGCACTTACTGTTGGTTTATCTGTTATAGCAGTGGAAAGATCAGGAGTTGTTTCTATTACAGCTGTAGAGAAATCTTTTGTGGTTCTGTGTGTTTCAGTCATCCTGGATGTGTCTTCTACACCTGTAGTCTCTGCTGTCGGAGATGTGTATTCTGTTAGGGTTGTTGTTTGTAAAGTGGTCTGTTCTGTTGTTGTTGGTGGAACTATTGATATAGATGTACCCTCTGTATTTGTAATTTTTAAAGTAGTAATTTCTGACATCATTGTTACAATGTCATCAGATGTAGCTGTAGCACTTGCTGTTGGTTTATCTGTTATAGCAGTGGAAACATCAGGAGTTGTTTCTATTACAGCTGTAGAGAAATCTCTTGTGGTTCTGTGTGTATCAGTGATCCTGGATGTGTCTTCTACACCTGTAGTCTCTGCTGTCGCAGATGTGGATCCTGTTAGGGTTGTTGTTTGTAAAGTGGTATGTTCTGTTGTTGTTACTGGAAGTATTGATATAGTTGTACCCTCTGTATTTGTAATTTTTAAAGTAGTAATTTCTGACGTCATTGTTACAATATCATCAGATGTAGCTGTAGCACTTGCTGTTGGTTTATCTGTTATAGCAGTGGAAAGATCAGGAGTTGTTTCTATTACAGATGTAGAGAAATCTCTTGTGGTTCTGTGTGTATCAGTGATCCTGGATGTGTCTTCTACACCTGTAGTCTCTGCTGTCGGAGATGTGGATTCTGTTAGGGTTGTTGTTTGTAAAGTGGTCTGTTCTGTTGTTGTTGGTGGAACTATTGATATAGTTGTACCCTCTGTATTTGTAATTTTTAAAGTAGTTATTTCTGACACCATTGTTACAATATCATCAGATGTAGCTGTAGCACTTGCTGTTGATTTATCTGTTATAGCAGTGGAAAGATCAGGAGTTGTTTCTATTACAGCTGTAGAGAAATCTCTTGTGGTTCTGTGTGTTTCAGTGATCCTGGATGTGTCTTCTACACCTGTAGTCTCTGCTGTCGGAGATGTGTATTCTGTTAGGGTTGTTGTTTGTAAAGTGGTCTGTTCTGTTGTTGTTGGTGGAACTATTGATATAGTTGTACCCTCTGTATTTGTAATTTTTAAAGTAGTTATTTCTGACGTCATTGTTACAATATCATCATATGTTGATGTAGCACTTGCTGTTGATTTATCTGTTATAGCAGTGGAAAGATCAGGAGTTGTTTCTATTACAGAAGTAGACAAATCTCTTGTGGTTCTGTGTGTTTCAGTGATCCTGGATGTGTCATCTACACCTGTAGTCTCTGCTGTCGGAGATGTGGATCCTGTTAGGGTTATTGTTTGTAAAGTGGTCTGTTCTGTTGTTGTTGGTGGAACTATTGATATAGTTGTACCCTCTGTATTTGTAATTTTTAATGTAGTAATTTCTGACATCATTGTTACAATATCATCAGATGTAGCTGTAGCACTTGCTGTAGGTTTATCTGATATAGCAGTGGAAAGATCAGGAGTTGTTTCTATTACAGATGTAGAGAAATCTCTTGTGGTTCTGTGTGTATCAGTGATCCTGGATGTGTCTTCTACCCCTGTAGTCTCTGCTGTCGGAGATGTGGATTCTGTTAGGGTTGTTGTTTGTAAAGTGGTCTGTTCTGTTGTTGTTGGTGGAACTATTGATATAGTTGTACCCTCTGTATTTGTAATTTTTAAAGTAGTTAATTCTGACGTCATTGTTACAATATCATCAGATGTTGATGTAGCACTTGCTGTTGGTTTATCTGTTATAGCAGAGGAAACATCAGGAGTTGTTTCTATTACAGATGTAGAGAAATCTCTTGTGGTTCTGTGTGTTTCAGTGATCCTGGATGTGTCTTCTACACCTGTAGTCTCTGCTGTTGGAGATGTATATTCTGTCAGGGTTGTTGTTTGTAAAGTGGTCTGTTCTGTTGTTGTTGGTGGAACTATTGATATAGTTGTACCCTCTGTATTTGTAATTTTTAAAGTAGTTAATTCTGACGTCATTGTTACAATATCATCAGATGTAGCTGTAGCACTTGCTGTTGGTTTATCTGTTATTGCAGTGGAAATATCAGGAGTTGTTTCTATTACAGACGTAGAGAAATCTCTTGTGGTTCTGTGTGTTTCAGTGATCCTGGATGTGTCTTCTACACCTGTAGTCTCTGCTGTCGGAGAAGTGGATCCTTTTAGGGTTATTGTTTGTAAAGTGGACTCTTCTGTTGTTGTTGGTGGAACTATTGATATAGTTGTACCATCTGTATTTGTAATTTTTAAAGTAGTAATTTCTGACATCATTGTTACAATGTCATCAGATGTAGCTGTAGCACTTGCTGTTGGTTTATCTGTTATAGCAGAGGAAAGATCAGGAGTTGTTTCTATTACAGACGTAGAGAAATCTCTTGTGGTTCTGTGTGTATCAGTGATCCTGGATGTGTCTTCTACACCTGTAGTCTCTGCTGTCGGAGATGTGTATTCTGTTAGGGTTGTTGTTTGTAAAGTGGACTCTTCTGTTGTTGTTGGTGGAACTATTGATATAGTTGTACCCTCTGTATTTGTAATTTTTAAAGTAGTAATTTCTGACATCATTGTTACAATGTCATCAGATGTAGCTGTAGCACTTACTGTTGGTTTATCTGTTATAGCAGTGGAAAGATCAGGAGTTGTTTCTATTACAGATGTAGAGAAATCTCTTGTGGTTCTGTGTGTATCAGTGATCCTGGATGTGTCTTCTACACCTGTAGTCTCTGCTGTCGGAGATGTGGATTCTGTTAGGGTTGTTGTTTGTAAAGTGGTCTGTTCTGTTGTTGTTGGTGGAACTATTGATATAGTTGTACCCTCTGTATTTGTAATTTTTAAAGTAGTTATTTCTGACACCATTGTTACAATATCATCAGATGTAGCTGTAGCACTTGCTGTTGATTTATCTGTTATAGCAGTGGAAAGATCAGGAGTTGTTTCTATTACAGCTGTAGAGAAATCTCTTGTGGTTCTGTGTGTTTCAGTGATCCTGGATGTGTCTTCTACACCTGTAGTCTCTGCTGTCGGAGATGTGTATTCTGTTAGGGTTGTTGTTTGTAAAGTGGTCTGTTCTGTTGTTGTTGGTGGAACTATTGATATAGTTGTACCCTCTGTATTTGTAATTTTTAAAGTAGTTATTTCTGACGTCATTGTTACAATATCATCATATGTTGATGTAGCACTTGCTGTTGATTTATCTGTTATAGCAGTGGAAAGATCAGGAGTTGTTTCTATTACAGAAGTAGACAAATCTCTTGTGGTTCTGTGTGTTTCAGTGATCCTGGATGTGTCATCTACACCTGTAGTCTCTGCTGTCGGAGATGTGGATCCTGTTAGGGTTATTGTTTGTAAAGTGGTCTGTTCTGTTGTTGTTGGTGGAACTATTGATATAGTTGTACCCTCTGTATTTGTAATTTTTAATGTAGTAATTTCTGACATCATTGTTACAATATCATCAGATGTAGCTGTAGCACTTGCTGTAGGTTTATCTGATATAGCAGTGGAAAGATCAGGAGTTGTTTCTATTACAGATGTAGAGAAATCTCTTGTGGTTCTGTGTGTATCAGTGATCCTGGATGTGTCTTCTACCCCTGTAGTCTCTGCTGTCGGAGATGTGGATTCTGTTAGGGTTGTTGTTTGTAAAGTGGTCTGTTCTGTTGTTGTTGGTGGAACTATTGATATAGTTGTACCCTCTGTATTTGTAATTTTTAAAGTAGTTAATTCTGACGTCATTGTTACAATATCATCAGATGTTGATGTAGCACTTGCTGTTGGTTTATCTGTTATAGCAGAGGAAACATCAGGAGTTGTTTCTATTACAGATGTAGAGAAATCTCTTGTGGTTCTGTGTGTTTCAGTGATCCTAGATGTGTCTTCTACACCTGTAGTCTCTGCTGTCGGAGATGTGGATTCTGTTAGGGTTGTTGTTTGTAAAGTGGTCTGTTCTGTTGTTGTTGGTGTAACTATTGATATAGTTGTACCCTCTGTATTTGTAATTTTTAAAGTAGTTAATTCTGACGTCATTGTTACAATATCATCAGATGTTGATGTAGCACTTGCTGTTGGTTTATCTGTTATTGCAGTGGAAATATCAGGAGTTGTTTCTATTACAGACGTAGAGAAATCTCTTGTTGTTCTGTGTGTTTCAGGGATCCTGGATGTGTCTTCTACACCTGTAGTCTCTGCTGTCGGAGAAGTGGATCCTTTTAGGGTTATTGTTTGTAAAGTGGACTCTTCTGTTGTTGTTGGTGGAACTATTGATATAGTTGTACCATCTGTATTTGTAATTTTTAAAGTAGTAATTTCTGACATCATTGTTACAATGTCATCAGATGTAGCTGTAGCACTTGCTGTTGGTTTATCTGTTATAGCAGTGGAAACATCAGGAGTTGTTTCTATTACAGCTGTAGAGAAATCTCTTGTGGTTCTGTGTGTTTCAGTGATCCTGGATGTGTCTTCTACACCTGTAGTCTCTGCTGTCGGAGATGTGTATTCTGTCAGGGTTGTTGTTTGTAAAGTGGTCTGTTCTGTTGTTGTTGGTGGAACTATTGAAATAGTTGTACCCTCTGTATTTGTAATTTTTAAAGTAGTTATTTCTGACGTCATTGTTACAATATCATCAGAAGTAGCTGTAGCACTTACTGTTGGTTTATCTGTTATAGCAGTGGAAAGATCAGGAGTTGTTTCTATTACAGCTGTAGAGAAATCTCTTGTGGTTCTGTGTGTATCAGTGATCCTGGGTGTGTCTTCTACACCTGTAGTCTCTGCTGTCGGAGATGTGGATTCTGTTAGGGTTGTTGTTTGTAAAGTGGTCTCTTCTGTTGTTGTTGGTGGAACTATTGATATAGTTGTACAATCTGTATTTGTAATTTTTAAAGTAGTAATTTCTGACATCATTGTTACAATGTCATCAGATGTTGATGTAGCACTTGCTGTTGGTTTATCAGTTATAGCAGTGGAAACATCAGGAGTTGTTTCTATTACAGCTGTAGAGAAATCTCTTGTGGTTCTGTGTGTATCAGTGATCCTGGGTGTGTCTTCTACACCTGTAGTCTCTGCTGTCGGAGATGTGGATTCTGTTAGGGTTGTTGTTTGTAAAGTGGTCTGTTCTGTTGTTGTTGGTGGAACTATTGATATAGTTGTACCCTCTGTATTTGTATTTTTTAAAGTAGTTATTTCTGACGTCATTGTTACAATATCATCAGATGTAGCTGTAGCACTTGCTGTTGATTTATCTGTTATAGCAGTGGAAACATCAGGAGTTGTTTCTATTACAGATGTAGAGAAATCTCTTGTGGTTCTGTGTGTATCAGTGATCCTGGATGTGTCTTCTACACCTGTAGTCTCTGCTGTCGCAGATGTGGATCCTGTTAGGGTTGTTGTTTGTAAAGTGGTATGTTCTGTTGTTGTTGCTGGAAGTATTGATATAGTTGTACCCTTTGTATTTGTAATTTTTAAAGTAGTAATTTCTGACGTCATTGTTACAATATCATCAGATGTAGCTGTAGCACTTGCTGTTGGTTTATCTGTTATAGCAGTGGAAAGATCAGGAGTTGTTTCTATTACAGATGTAGAGAAATCTCTTGTGGTTCTGTGTGTATCAGTGATCCTGGATGTGTCTTCTACACCTGTAGTCTCTGCTGTCGGAGATGTGGATTCTGTTAGGGTTGTTGTTTGTAAAGTGGTCTGTTCTGTTGTTGTTGGTGGAACTATTGATATAGTTGTACCCTCTGTATTTGTAATTTTTAAAGTAGTTATTTCTGACGTCATTGTTACAATATCATCAGATGATGCTGTAGCACTTGCTGTTGATTTATCTGTTATAGCAGTGGAAAGATCAGGAGTTGTTTCTATTACAGCTGTAGAGAAATCTCTTGTGGTTCTGTGTGTTTCAGTGATCCTGGATGTGTCTTCTACACCTGTAGTCTCTGCTGTCGGAGATGTGGATCCTGTTAGGGTTATTGTTTGTAAAGTGGTCTGTTCTGTTGTTGTTGGTGGAACTATTGATATAGTTGTACCCTCTGTATTTGTAATTTTTAATGTAGTAATTTCTGACATCATTGTTACAATATCATCAGATGTAGCTGTAGCACTTGCTGTTGGTTTATCTGATATAGCAGTGGAAAGATCAGGAGTTGTTTCTATTACAGATGTAGAGAAATCTCTTGTGGTTCTGTGTGTATCAGTGATCCTAGATGTGTCTTCTACACCTGTAGTCTCTGCTGTCGGAGATGTGGATTCTGTTAGGGTTGTTGTTTGTAAAGTGGTCTGTTCTGTTGTTGTTGGTGGAACTATTGATATAGTTGTACCCTCTGTATTTGTAATTTTTAAAGTAGTTATTTCTGACGTCATTGTTACAATATCATCAGATGTTGATGTAGCACTTGCTTTTGGTTTATCTGTTATAGCAATGGAAACATCAGGAGTTGTCTCTATTACAGCTGTAGAGAAATCTCTTGTGGTTCTGTGTGTTTCAGTGATCCTGGATGTGTCTTCTACACCTGTAGTCTCTGCTGTCGGAGATGTGTATTCTGTCAGGGTTGTTGTTTGTAAAGCGGTCTGTTCTGTTGTTGTTGGTGGAACTATTGAAATAGTTGTACCCTCTGTATTTGTAATTTTTAAAGTAGTTATTTCTGACGTCATTGTTACAATATCATCAGAAGTAGCTGTAGCACTTACTGTTGGTTTATCTGTTATAGCAGTGGAAAGATCAGGAGTTGTTTCTATTACAGCTGTAGAGAAATCTCTTGTGGTTCTGTGTGTTTCAGTCATCCTGGATGTGTCTTCTACACCTGTAGTCTCTGCTGTCGGAGATGTGTATTCTGTTAGGGTTGTTGTTTGTAAAGTGGTCTGTTCTGTTGTTGTTGGTGGAACTATTGATATAGTTGTACCCTCTGTATTTGTATTTTTTAAAGTAGTTATTTCTGACGTCATTGTTACAATATCATCAGATGTAGCTGTAGCACTTGCTGTTGATTTATCTGTTATAGCAGTGGAAAGATCAGGAGTTGTTTCTATTACAGCTGTAGAGAAATCTCTTGTGGTTCTATGTGTATCAGTGATCCTGGATGTGTCTTCTACACCTGTAGTCTCTGCTGTCGGAGATGTGGATTCTGTAAGGGTTGTTGTTTGTAAAGTGGTCTCTTCTGTTGTTGTTGGTGGAACTATTGATATAGTTGTACCCTCTGTATTTGTAATTTTTAAAGTAGTTATTTCTGACGTCATTGTTACAATATCATCAGATGTTGATGTAGCACTTGCTGTTGGTTTATCTGTTATAGCAGTGGAAACATCAGGAGTTGTTAATATTACAGCTGTAGAGAAATCTCTTGTGGTTCTGTGTGTTTCAGTGATCCTGGATGTGTCTTCTACACCTGTAGTCTCTGCTGTCGGAGATGTGTATTCTGTTAGGGTTGTTGTTTGTAAAGTGGTCTGTTCTGTTGTTGTTGGTGGAACTATTGATATAGTTGTACCCTCTGTATTTGTAATTTTTAGAGTAGTTATTTCTGACGTCATTGTTACAATATCATCAGATGTTGATGTAGCACTTGCTTTTGGTTTATCTGTTATAGCAGTGGAAACATCAGGAGTTGTTTCTATTACAGCTGTAGAGAAATCTCTTGTGGTTCTGTGTGTTTCAGTGATCCTGGATGTGTCTTCTACACCTGTAGTCTCTGCTGTCGGAGATGTGTATTCTGTCAGGGTTGTTGTTTGTAAAGTGGTCTGTTCTGTTGTTGTTGGTGGAACTATTGAAATAGTTGTACCCTCTGTATTTGTAATTTTTAAAGTAGTTATTTCTGACATCATTGTTACAATATCATCAGATGTAGCTGTAGCACTTACTGTTGGTTTATCTGTTATAGCAGTGGAAAGATCAGGAGTTGTTTCTATTACAGCTGTAGAGAAATCTCTTGTGGTTCTGTGTGTTTCAGTCATCCTGGATGAGTCTTCTACACCTGTAGTCTCTACTGTCGGAGATGTGTATTCTGTTAGGGTTGTTGTTTGTAAAGTGGTCTGTTCTGTTGTTGTTGGTGGAACTATTGATATAGTTGTACCCTCTGTATTTGTAATTTTTAAAGTAGTAATTTCTGACATCATTGTTACAATGTCATCAGATGTAGCTGTAGCACTTGCTGTTGGTTTATCTGTTATAGCAGTGGAAACATCAGGAGTTGTTTCTATTACAGCTGTAGAGAAATCTCTTGTGGTTCTGTGTGTATCAGTGATCCTGGATGTGTCTTCTACACCTGTAGTCTCTGCTGTCGGAGATGTGGATTCTGTTAGGGTTGTTGTTTGTAAAGTGGTCTGTTCTGTTGTTGTTGGTGGAACTATTGATATAGTTGTACCCTCTGTATTTGTATTTTTTAAAGTAGTTATTTCGGACGTCATTGTTACAATATCATCAGATGATGCTGTAGCACTTGCTGTTGATTTATCTGTTATAGCAGTGGAAAGATCAGGAGTTGTTTCTATTACAGATGTAGAGAAATCTCTTGTGGTTTTATGTGTATCAGTGATCCTGGATGTGTCTTCTACACCTGTAGTCTCTGCTGTCGGAGATGTGGATTCTGTAAGGGTTGTTGTTTGTAAAGTGGTCTCTTCTGTTGTTGTTGGTGGAACTATTGATATAGTTGTACCCTCTGTATTTGTAATTTTTAAAGTAGTTATTTCTGACGTCATTGTTACAATATCATCAGATGTTGATGTAGCACTTGCTGTTGGTTTATCTGTTATAGCAGTGGAAACATCAGGAGTTGTTAATATTACAGCTGTAGAGAAATCTCTTGTGGTTCTGTGTGTTTCAGTGATCCTGGATGTGTCTTCTACACCTGTAGTCTCTGCTGTCGGAGATGTGTATTCTGTTAGGGTTGTTGTTTGTAAAGTGGTCTGTTCTGTTGTTGTTGGTGGAATTATTGATATAGTTGTACCCTCTGTATTTGTAATTTTTAGAGTAGTTATTTCTGACGTCATTGTTACAATATCATCAGATGTTGATGTAGCACTTGCTTTTGGTTTATCTGTTATAGCAGTGGAAACATCAGGAGTTGTTTCTATTACAGCTGTAGAGAAATCTCTTGTGGTTCTGTGTGTTTCAGTGATCCTGGATGTGTCTTCTACACCTGTAGTCTCTGCTGTCGGAGATGTGTATTCTGTCAGGGTTGTTGTTTGTAAAGTGGTCTGTTCTGTTGTTGTTGGTGGAACTATTGAAATAGTTGTACCCTCTGTATTTGTAATTTTTAAAGTAGTTATTTCTGACGTCATTGTTACAATATCATCAGAAGTAGCTGTAGCACTTACTGTTGGTTTATCTGTTATAGCAGTGGAAAGATCAGGAGTTGTTTCTATTACAGCTGTAGAGAAATCTCTTGTGGTTCTGTGTGTTTCAGTCATCCTGGATGTGTCTTCTACACCTGTAGTCTCTACTGTCGGAGATGTGTATTCTGTTAGGGTTGTTGTTTGTAAAGTGGTCTGTTCTGTTGTTGTTGGTGGAACTATTGATATAGTTGTACCCTCTGTATTTGTAATTTTTAAAGTAGTAATTTCTGACATCATTGTTACAATGTCATCAGATGTAGCTGTAGCACTTGCTGTTGGTTTATCTGTTATAGCAGTGGAAACATGAGGAGTTGTTTCTATTACAGCTGTAGAGAAATCTCTTGTGGTTCTGTGTGTATCAGTGATCCTGGATGTGTCTTCTACACCTGTAGTCTCTGCTGTCGGAGATGTGGATTCTGTTAGGGTTGTTGTTTGTAAAGTGGTCTGTTCTGTTGTTGTTGGTGGAACTATTGATATAGTTGTACCCTCTGTATTTGTATTTTTTAAAGTAGTTATTTCGGACGTCATTGTTACAATATCATCAGATGTAGCTGTAGCACTTGCTGTTGGTTTATCTGTTATTGCAGTGGAAAGATCAGGAGTTGTTTCTATTACAGCTGTAGAGAAATCTCTTGTGGTTCTGTGTGTATCAGTGATCCTGGATGTGTCTTCTACTCCTGTAGTCTCTGCTGTCGGAGATGTGGATCCTGTTAGGGTTGTTGTTTGTAAAGTGGTCTGTTCTGTTGTTGTTGGTGGAACTATTGATATAGTTGTACCCTCTGTATTTGTAATTTTTAAAGTAGTAATTTCTGACATCATTGTTACAATATCATCAGATGTAGCTGTAGCACTTGCTGTTGGTTTATCTGTTATAGCAGTGGAAACATCAGGAGTTGTTTCTATTACAGCTGTAGAGAAATCTCTTGTGGTTCTGTGTGTATCAGTGATCCTGGATGTGTCTTCTACACCTGTAGTCTCTACTGTCGGAGATGTGGATCCTGTTAGAGTTATTGTTTGTAAAGTGGACTCTTCTGTTGTTGTTGGTGGAACTATTGATATAGTTGTACTCTCTGTATTTGTAATTTTTAAAGTAGTAATTTCTGACGTCATTGTTACAATATCATCAGATGTAGCTGTAGCACTTGCTGTTGGTTTATATGTTATAACAGTGGAAAGATCAGGAGTTGTTTCTATTACAGACGTAGAGAAATCTCTTGTGGTTCTGTGTGTTTCAGTGATCCTGGATGTGTCTTCTACACCTGTACTCTCTGCTGTCGGAGATGTGTATTCTGTTAGGGTTGTTGTTTGTAAACTGGTCTGTTCTGTTGTTGTTGGTGGAACTATTGATATAGTTGTACCCTCTGTATTTGTAATTTTTAAAGTAGTTATTTCTGACATCATTGTTACAATATCATCAGATGTAGCTGTAGTACTTGCTGTTGGTTTATCTGTTATAGCAGTGGAAACATCAGGAGTTGTTTCTATTACAGATGTAGAGAAATCTCTTGTGGTTCTGTGTGTATCAGTGATCCTGGATGTGTCTTCTACACCTGTAGTCTCTGCTGTCGGAGATGTGGATTCTGTTAGGGTTGTTGTTTGTAAAGTGGTGTGTTCTGTTGTTGTTGGTGGAACTATTGATATAGTTGTACAATCTGTATTTGTAATTTTTAAAGTAGTAATTTCTGACATCATTGTTACAATATCATCAGATGTAGCTGTAGCACTTGCTGTTGGTTTATCTGTTATAGCAGTGGAAAGATCAGGAGTTGTTTCTATTACAGACGTAGAGAAATCTCTTGTGGTTCTGTGTGTATCAGTGATCCTGGATGTGTCTTCTACACCTGTACTCTCTGCTGTCGGAGATGTGTATTCTGTTAGGGTTGTTGTTTGTAAAGTGGTCTGTTCTGTTGTTGTTGGTGGAACTATTGATATAGTTGTACCCTCTGTATTTGTAATTTTTAAAGTAGTTATTTCTGACATCACTGTTACAATATCATCAGATGTAGCTGTAGCACTTGCTGTTGGTTTATCTGTTATTGCAGTGGAAACATCAGGAGTTGTTTCTATTACAGATGTAGAGAAATCTCTTGTGGTTCTGTGTGTATCAGTGATCCTGGATGTGTCTTCTACACCTGTAGTCTCTGCTGTCGCAGATGTGTATTCTGTTAGGGTAGTTGTTTGTAAAGTGGTCTGTTCTGTTGTTGTTGGTGGAACTATTGATATAGTTGTACCCTCTGTATTTGTAATTTTTAAAGTAGTTATTTCTGACATCATTGTTACAATATCATCAGATGTTGCTGTAGCACTTGCTGTTGGTTTATCTGTTATAGCAGTGGAAACATCAGGAGTTGTTTCTATTACAGATGTAGAGAAATCTCTTGTGGTTCTGTGTGTATCAGTGATCCTGGATGTGTCTTCTACACCTGTAGTCTCTGCTGTCGGAGATGTGGATTCTGTTAGGGTTGTTGTTTGTAAAGTGGTCTGTTCTGTTGTTGTTGGTGGAACTATTGATATAGTTGTACCCTCTGTATTTGTAATTTTTAAAGTAGTAATTTCTGACGTCATTGTTACAATATCATCA
Source organism: Taudactylus pleione (assembly GCA_031769625.1). Lineage (NCBI taxonomy): Eukaryota > Metazoa > Chordata > Amphibia > Anura > Myobatrachidae > Taudactylus > Taudactylus pleione. The sequence continues at coordinate 10,691,750 of JAUIMM010000391.1, forward strand.
GATGTTGATGTAGCACTTGCTGTTGATTTATCTGTTATAGTAGTGGAAACATCAGGAGTTGTTTCTATTACAGATGTAGAGAAATCTCTTGTGGTTCTGTGTGTATCAGTGATCCTGGATGTGTCTTCTACACCTGTAGTCTCTGCTGTCGGAGATGTGTATTCTGTTAGGGTTATTGTTTGTAAAGTGGACTCTTCTGTTGTTGTTGGTGGAACTATTGATATAGTTGTACCCTCTGTATTTGTAATTTTTAAAGTAGTAATTTCTGATGTCATTGTTACAATATCATCAGATGTAGCTGTAGCACTTGCTGTTGGTTTATCTGTTATAGCAGTGGAAAGATCAGGAGTTGTTTCTATTACAGACGTAGAGAAATCTCTTGTGGTTCTGTGTGTATCAGTGATCCTGGATGTGTCTTCTACACCTGTAGTCTCTGCTGTCGGAGATGTGGATTCTGTTAGGGTTGTTGTTTGTAAAGTGGTCTGTTCTGTTGTTGTTGGTGGAACTATTGATATAGTTGTACCCTCTGTATTTGTAATTTTTAAAGTAGTTATTTCTGACATCATTGTTACAATATCATCAGATGTAGCTGTAGCACTTGCTGTTGGTTTATCTGTTATTGCAGTGGAAACATCAGGAGTTGTTTCTATTACAGATGTAGAGAAATCTCTTGTGGTTCTGTGTGTATCAGTGATCCTGGATGTGTCTTCTACACCTGTAGTCTCTGCTGTCGGAGATGTGGATTCTGTTAGGGTTGTTGTTTGTAAAGTGGTCTGTTCTGTTGTTGTTGGTGGAACTATTGATATAGTTGTACCCTCTGTATTTGTAATTTTTAAAGTAGTAATTTCTGACGTCATTGTTACAATATCATCAGATGTTGATGTAGCACTTGCTGTTGATTTATCTGTTATAGCAGTGGAAACATCAGGAGTTGTTTCTATTACAGATGTAGAGAAATCTCTTGTGGTTCTGTGTGTATCAGTGATCCTGGATGTGTCTTCTACACCTGTAGACTCTGCTGTCGGAGATGTGTAATCTGTTAGGGTTATTGTTTGTAAAGTGGACTCTTCTGTTGTTGTTGGTGGAACTATTGATATAGTTGTACCCTCTGTATTTGTAATTTTTAAAGTAGTAATTTCTGATGTCATTGTTACAATATCATCAGATGTAGCTGTAGCACTTGCTGTTGGTTTATCTGTTATAGCAGTGGAAAGATCAGGAGTTGTTTCTATTACAGACGTAGAGAAATCTCTTGTGGTTCTGTGTGTATCAGTGGTCCTGGATGTGTCTTCTACACCTGTAGTCTCTGCTGTCGGAGAAGTGGATTCTGTTAGGGTTGTTGTTTGTAAAGTGGTCTGTTCTGTTGTTGTTGGTGGAACTATTGATATAGTTGTATCCTCTGTATTTGTAATTTTTAAAGTAGTAATTTCTGACGTCATTGTTACAATATCATGAGATGTAGCTGTAGCACTTGCTGTTGGTTTATCTGTTATAGCAGTGGAGAGATCAGGAGTTGTTTCTATTACAGCTGTAGAGAAATCTCTTGTGGTTCTGTTTGTTTCAGTGATCCTGGATGTGTCTTCTACACCTGTAGTCTCTGCTGTCGGAGATGTGTATTCTGTTAGGATTGTTGTTTGTAAAGTGGTCTGTTCTGTTGTTGTTGGTGGAACTATTGATATAGTTGTACCCTCTGTATTTGTAATTTTTAAAGTAGTTATTTCTGACATAATTGTTACAATATCATCAGATGTTGCTGTAGCACTTGCTGTTGGTTTATCTGTTATTGCAGTGGAAAGATCAGGAGTTGTTTCTATTACAGATGTAGAGAAATCTCTTGTGGTTCTGTGTGTATCAGTGATCCTGGATGTGTCTTCTACACCTGTAGTCTCTGCTGTCGGAGATGTGTATCCTGTTAGGGTTATTGTTTGTAAAGTGGACTCTTCTGTTGTTGTTGGTGGAACTATTGATATAGTTGTACCCTCTGTATTTGTAATTTTTAAAGTAGTAATTTCTGACGTCATTGTTACAATATCATCAGATGTAGCTGTAGCACTTGCTGTTGGTTTATCTGTTATAGCAGTGGAAAGATCAGGAGTTGTTTCTATTACAGACGTAGAGAAATCTCTTGTGGTTCTGTGTGTATCAGTGATCCTGGATGTGTCTTCTACACCTGTAGTCTCTGCTGTCGGAGATGTGGATTCTGTCAGGGTTGTTGTTTGTAAAGTGGTGTGTTCTGTTGTTGTTGGTGGAACTATTGATATAGTTGTACCCTCTGTATTTGTAATTTTTAAAGTAGTTATTTCTGACATCATTGTTACAATATCATCAGATGTAGCTGTAGCACTTGCTGTTGGTTTATCTGTTATTGCAGTGGAAACATCAGGAGTTGTTTCTATTACAGATGTAGAGAAATCTCTTGTGGTTCTGTGTGTATCAGTGATCCTGGATGTGTCTTCTACACCTGTAGTCTCTGCTGTCGGAGATGTGGATTCTGTTAGGGTTGTTGTTTGTAAAGTGGTCTGTTCTGTTGTTGTTGGTGGAACTATTGATATAGTTGTACCCTCTGTATTTGTAATTTTTAAAGTAGTAATTTCTGACATCATTGTTACAATATCATCAGATGTTGATGTAGCACTTGCTGTTGATTTATCTGTTATAGCAGTGGAAACATCAGGAGTTGTTTCTATTACAGATGTAGAGAAATCTCTTGTGGTTCTGTGTGTATCAGTGATCCTGGATGTGTCTTCTACACCTGTAGACTCTGCTGTCGGAGATGTGTATTCTGTTAGGGTTATTGTTTGTAAAGTGGACTCTTCTGTTGTTGTTGGTGGAACTATTGATATAGTTGTACCCTCTGTATTTGTAATTTTTAAAGTAGTAATTTCTGATGTCATTGTTACAATATCATCAGATGTAGCTGTAGCACTTGCTGTTGGTTTATCTGTTATAGCAGTGGAAAGATCAGGAGTTGTTTCTATTACAGACGTAGAGAAATCTCTTGTGGTTCTGTGTGTATCAGTGATCCTGGATGTGTCTTCTACACCTGTAGTCTCTGCTGTCGGAGAAGTGGATTCTGTTAGGGTTGTTGTTTGTAAAGTGGTCTGTTCTGTTGTTGTTGGTGGAACTATTGATATAGTTGTACCCTCTGTATTTGTAATTTTTAAAGTAGTTATTTCTGACATAATTGTTACAATATCATCAGATGTTGCTGTAGCACTTGCTGTTGGTTTATCTGTTATTGCAGTGGAAAGATCAGGAGTTGTTTCTATTACAGATGTAGAGAAATCTCTTGTGGTTCTGTGTGTATTAGTGATCCTGGATGTGTCTTCTACACCTGTAGTCTCTGCTGTCGGAGATGTGGATTCTGTTAGGGTTGTTGTTTGTAAAGTGGTCTGTTCTGTTGTTGTTGGTGGAACTATTGATATAGTTGTACTCTCTGTATTTGTATTTTTTAAAGTAGTAGTTTCTGACATCAATGTTACAATATCATCAGATGTAGCTGTAGCACTTGCTGTTGGTTTATCTGTTATAGCAGTGGAAAGATCAGGAGTTGTTTCTATTACAGACGTAGAGAAATCTCTTGTGGTTCTGTGTGTATCAGTGATCCTGGATGTGTCTTCTACACCTGTAGTCTCTGCTGTCGGAGATGAGTATTCTGTTAGGGTTGTTGTTTGTAAAGTGGTCTCTTCTGTTGTTGTTGGTGGAACTATTGATATAGTTGTACCCTCTGTATTTGTAATTTTTAAAGTAGTAATTTCTGACATCATTGTAACAATGTCATCAGATGTAGCTGTAGCACTTGCTGTTGGTTTATCTGTTATAGCAGAGGAAAGATCAGGAGTTGTTTCTATTACAGATGTAGAGAAATCTCTTGTGGTTCTGTGTGTTTCAGTGATCCTGGATGTGTCTTCTACACCTGTAGTCTCTGCTGTCAGAGATGTGTATTCTGTTAGGGTTGTTGTTTGTAAAGTGGTCTGTTCTGTTGTTGTTGGTGGAACTATTGATATAGTTGTACCCTCTGTATTTGTAATTTTTAAAGTAGTAATTTCTGACATCATTGTTACAATATCATCAGATGTAGCTGTAGCACTTGCTGTTGATTTATCTGTTATAGCAGAGGAAAGATCAGGAGTTGTTTCTATTGTAGTTGTAGAGAAATCTCTTGTGGTTCTGTGTGTTTCAGTGATCCTGGATGTGTCTTCTACACCTGTAGTCTCTGCTGTCGGAGATGTGGATTCTGTAAGGGTTGTTGTTTGTAAACTGGTCTGTTCTGTTGTTGTTGGTGGAACTATTGATATAGTTGTACCCTCTGTATTTGTAATTTTTAAAGTAGTTATTTCTGACGTCATTGTTACAATATCATCAGATGTTGATGTAGCACTTGCTGTTGGTTTATCTGTTATAGCAGTGGAAAGATCAGGAGTTGTTTCTATTACAGACGTAGAGAAATCTCTTGTGGTTCTATGTGTTTCAGTCATCCTGGATGTGTCTTCTACACCTGTAGTCTCTGCTGTCGGAGAAGTGGATTCTGTAAGGGTTGTTGTTTGTAAAGTGGTCTCTTCTGTTGTTGTTGGTGGAACTATTGATATAGTTGTACTCTCTGTATTTGTAATTTTTAAAGTAGTAGTTTCTGACATCATTGTTACAATATCATCAGATGTAGCTGTAGCACTTGCTGTTGATTTATCTGTTATAGCAGAGGAAAGATCAGGAGTTGTTTCTATTACAGACGTAGAGAAATCTCTTGTGGTTCTGTGTGTATCAGTGATCCTGGATGTGTCTTCTACACCTGTAGTCTCTGCTGTTGGAGATGTATATTCTGTCAGGGTTGTTGTTTGTAAAGTGGTCTGTTCTGTTGTTGTTGGTGTAACTATTGATATAGTTGTACCCTCTGTATTTGTAATTTTTAAAGTAGTAATTTCTGACATGATTGTAACAATGTCATCAGATGTAGCTGTAGCACTTGCTGTTGGTTTATCTGTTATAGCAGAGGAAAGATCAGGAGTTGTTTCTATTACAGATGTAGAGAAATCTCTTGTGGTTCTGTGTGTTTCAGTGATCCTGGATGTGTCTTCTACACCTGTAGTCTCTGCTGTCGGAGATGTGTATTCTGTTTGGGTTGTTGTTTGTAAAGTGGTCTGTTCTGTTGTTGTTGGTGGAACTATTGATATAGTTGTACCCTCTGTATTTGTAATTTTTAAAGTAGTTATTTCTGACATAATTGTTACAATATCATCAGATGTTGCTGTAGCACTTGCTGTTGGTTTATCTGTTATAGCAGTGGAAAGATCAGGAGTTGTTTCTATTACAGATGTAGAGAAATCTCTTGTGGTTCTGTGTGTATCAGTGATCCTGGATGTGTCTTCTACACCTGTAGTCTCTGCTGTCGGAGATGTGTATCCTGTTAGGGTTATTGTTTGTAAAGTGGACTCTTCTGTTGTTGTTGGTGGAACTATTGATATAGTTGTACCCTCTGTATTTGTAATTTTTAAAGTAGTAATTTCTGACGTCATTGTTACAATATCATCAGATGTAGCTGTAGCACTTGCTGTTGGTTTATCTGTTATAGCAGTGGAAAGATCAGGAGTTGTTTCTATTACAGACGTAGAGAAATCTCTTGTGGTTCTGTGTGTATCAGTGATCCTGGATGTGTCTTCTACACCTGTAGTCTCTGCTGTCGGAGATGTGGATTCTGTCAGGGTTGTTGTTTGTAAAGTGGTGTGTTCTGTTGTTGTTGGTGGAACTATTGATATAGTTGTACCCTCTGTATTTGTAATTTTTAAAGTAGTTATTTCTGACATCATTGTTACAATATCATCAGATGTAGCTGTAGCACTTGCTGTTGGTTTATCTGTTATTGCAGTGGAAACATCAGGAGTTGTTTCTATTACAGATGTAGAGAAATCTCTTGTGGTTCTGTGTGTATCAGTGATCCTGGATGTGTCTTCTACACCTGTAGTCTCTGCTGTCGGAGATGTGGATTCTGTTAGGGTTGTTGTTTGTAAAGTGGTCTGTTCTGTTGTTGTTGGTGGAACTATTGATATAGTTGTACCCTCTGTATTTGTAATTTTTAAAGTAGTAATTTCTGACATCATTGTTACAATATCATCAGATGTTGATGTAGCACTTGCTGTTGATTTATCTGTTATAGCAGTGGAAACATCAGGAGTTGTTTCTATTACAGATGTAGAGAAATCTCTTGTGGTTCTGTGTGTATCAGTGATCCTGGATGTGTCTTCTACACCTGTAGACTCTGCTGTCGGAGATGTGTATTCTGTTAGGGTTGTTGTTTGTAAAGTGGACTCTTCTGTTGTTGTTGGTGGAACTATTGATATAGTTGTACCCTCTGTATTTGTAATTTTTAAAGTAGTAATTTCTGATGTCATTGTTACAATATCATCAGATGTAGCTGTAGCACTTGCTGTTGGTTTATCTGTTATAGCAGTGGAAAGATCAGGAGTTGTTTCTATTACAGACGTAGAGAAATCTCTTGTGGTTCTGTGTGTATCAGTGATCCTGGATGTGTCTTCTACACCTGTAGTCTCTGCTGTCGGAGAAGTGGATTCTGTTAGGGTTGTTGTTTGTAAAGTGGTCTGTTCTGTTGTTGTTGGTGGAACTATTGATATAGTTGTATCCTCTGTATTTGTAATTTTTAAAGTAGTAATTTCTGACGTCATTGTTACAATATCATCAGATGTAGCTGTAGCACTTGCTGTTGGTTTATCTGTTATAGCAGTGGAGAGATCAGGAGTTGTTTCTATTACAGCTGTAGAGAAATCTCTTGTGGTTCTGTTTGTTTCAGTGATCCTGGATGTGTCTTCTACACCTGTAGTCTCTGCTGTCGGAGATGTGTATTCTGTTAGGATTGTTGTTTGTAAAGTGGTCTGTTCTGTTGTTGTTGGTGGAACTATTGATATAGTTGTACCCTCTGTATTTGTAATTTTTAAAGTAGTTATTTCTGACATCATTGTTACAATATCATCAGATGTTGCTGTAGCACTTGCTGTTGGTTTATCTGTTATTGCAGTGGAAAGATCAGGAGTTGTTTCTATTACAGATGTAGAGAAATCTCTTGTGGTTCTGTGTGTATCAGTGATCCTGGATGTGTCTTCTACACCTGTAGTCTCTGCTGTCGGAGATGTGTATCCTGTTAGGGTTATTGTTTGTAAAGTGGACTCTTCTGTTGTTGTTGGTGGAACTATTGATATAGTTGTACCCTCTGTATTTGTAATTTTTAAAGTAGTAATTTCTGACGTCATTGTTACAATATCATCAGATGTAGCTGTAGCACTTGCTGTTGGTTTATCTGTTATAGCAGTGGAAAGATCAGGAGTTGTTTCTATTACAGACGTAGAGAAATCTCTTGTGGTTCTGTGTGTATCAGTGATCCTGGATGTGTCTTCTACACCTGTAGTCTCTGCTGTTGGAGATGTGGATTCTGTCAGGGTTGTTGTTTGTAAAGTGGTGTGTTCTGTTGTTGTTGGTGGAACTATTGATATAGTTGTACCCTCTGTATTTGTAATTTTTAAAGTAGTTATTTCTGACGTCATTGTTACAATATCATCAGATGTTGATGTAGCACTTGCTGTTGATTTATCTGTTATAGCAGTGGAAACATCAGGAGTTGTTTCTATTACAGCTGTAGGGAAATTTCTTGTGGTTCTGTGTGTATTAGTGATCCTGGATGTGTCTTCTACACCTGTAGTCTCTGCTGTCGGAGATGTGGATTCTGATAGGGTTGTTGTTTGTAAAGTGGTCTGTTCTGTTGTTGTTGGTGGAACTATTGATATAGTTGTACTCTCTGTATTTGTATTTTTTAAAGTAGTAGTTTCTGACATCAATGTTACAATATCATCAGATGTAGCTGTAGCACTTGCTGTTGGTTTATCTGTTATAGCAGTGGAAAGATCAGGAGTTGTTTCTATTACAGACGTAGAGAAATCTCTTGTGGTTCTGTGTGTATCAGTGATCCTGGATGTGTCTTCTACACCTGTAGTCTCTGCTGTCGGAGATGAGTATTCTGTTAGGGTTGTTGTTTGTAAAGTGGTCTCTTCTGTTGTTGTTGGTGGAACTATTGATATAGTTGTACCCTCTGTATTTGTAATTTTTAAAGTAGTAATTTCTGACATCATTGTAACAATGTCATCAGATGTAGCTGTAGCACTTGCTGTTGGTTTATCTGTTATAGCAGAGGAAAGATCAGGAGTTGTTTCTATTACAGATGTAGAGAAATCTCTTGTGGTTCTGTGTGTTTCAGTGATCCTGGATGTGTCTTCTACACCTGTAGTCTCTGCTGTCAGAGATGTGTATTCTGTTAGGGTTGTTGTTTGTAAAGTGGTCTGTTCTGTTGTTGTTGGTGGAACTATTGATATAGTTGTACCCTCTGTATTTGTAATTTTTAAAGTAGTAATTTCTGACATCATTGTTACAATATCATCAGATGTAGCTGTAGCACTTGCTGTTGATTTATCTGTTATAGCAGAGGAAAGATCAGGAGTTGTTTCTATTGTAGTTGTAGAGAAATCTCTTGTGGTTCTGTGTGTTTCAGTGATCCTGGATGTGTCTTCTACACCTGTAGTCTCTGCTGTCGGAGATGTGGATTCTGTAAGGGTTGTTGTTTGTAAACTGGTCTGTTCTGTTGTTGTTGGTGGAACTATTGATATAGTTGTACCCTCTGTATTTGTAATTTTTAAAGTAGTTATTTCTGACGTCATTGTTACAATATCATCAGATGTTGATGTAGCACTTGCTGTTGGTTTATCTGTTATAGCAGTGGAAAGATCAGGAGTTGTTTCTATTACAGACGTAGAGAAATCTCTTGTGGTTCTATGTGTTTCAGTCATCCTGGATGTGTCTTCTACACCTGTAGTCTCTGCTGTCGGAGATGTGTATTCTGTTAGGGTTGTTGTTTGTAAAGTGGTCTGTTCTGTTGTTGTTGGTGGAACTATTGATATAGTTGTACCCTCTGTATTTGTAATTTTTAAAGTAGTTATTTCTGACGTCATTGTTACAATATCATCAGATGTAGCTGTAGCACTTGCTGTTGATTTATCTGTTATAGCATTGGAAACATCAGGAATTGTTTCTATTACAGATGTAGAGAAATCTCTTGTGGTTCTGTGTGTATCAGTGATCCTGGATGTGTCTTCTACACCTGTAGTCTCTGCTGTCGGAGAAGTGGATTCTGTAAGGGTTGTTGTTTGTAAAGTGGTCTCTTCTGTTGTTGTTGGTGTAACTATTGATATAGTTGTACCCTCTGTATTTGTAATTTTTAAAGTAGTAGTTTCTGACATCATTGTTACAATATCATCAGATGTAGCTGTAGCACTTGCTGTTGATTTATCTGTTATAGCAGAGGAAAGATCAGGAGTTGTTTCTATTACAGACGTAGAGAAATCTCTTGTGGTTCTGTGTGTATCAGTGATCCTGGATGTGTCTTCTACACCTGTAGTCTCTGCTGTTGGAGATGTATATTCTGTCAGGGTTGTTGTTTGTAAAGTGGTCTGTTCTGTTGTTGTTGGTGTAACTATTGATATAGTTGTACCCTCTGTATTTGTAATTTTTAAAGTAGTAATTTCTGACATGATTGTAACAATGTCATCAGATGTAGCTGTAGCACTTGCTGTTGGTTTATCTGTTATAGCAGAGGAAAGATCAGGAGTTGTTTCTATTACAGATGTAGAGAAATCTCTTGTGGTTCTGTGTGTTTCAGTGATCCTGGATGTGTCTTCTACACCTGTAGTCTCTGCTGTCGGAGATGTGTATTCTGTTTGGGTTGTTGTTTGTAAAGTGGTCTGTTCTGTTGTTGTTGGTGGAACTATTGATATAGTTGTACCCTCTGTATTTGTAATTTTTAAAGTAGTTATTTCTGACGTCATTGTTACAATATCATCAGATGTTGATGTAGCACTTGCTGTTGGTTTATCAGTTATAGCAGTGGAAAGATCAGGAGTTGTTTCTATTACAGACGTAGAGAAATCTCTTGTGGTTCTGTGTGTATCAGTGATCCTGGATGTGTCTTCTACACCTGTAGTCTCTGCTGTCGGAGATGTGGATTCTGTAAGGGTTGTTGTTTGTAAAGTGGTCTCTTCTGTTGTTGTTGGTGGAACTATTGATATAGTTGTACCCTCTGTATTTGTAATTTTTAAAGTAGTTATTTCTGATGTCATTGTTACAATATCATCAGATGTTGATGTAGCACTTGCTGTTGATTTATCTGTTATAGCAGTGGAAACATCAGGAGTTGTTTCTATTACAGCTGTAGAGAAATCTCTTGTGGTTCTGTGTGTTTCAGTGATCCTGGATGTGTGTTCTACACCTGTAGTCTCTGCTGTCGGAGATGTGGATCCTGTTAGGGTTGTTGTTTTTAAAGTGGTCTGTTCTGTTGTTGTTGGTGGAACTATTGATATAGTTGTACCCTCTGTATTTGTAATTTTTAAAGTAGAAATTTCTGACATCATTGTTACAATGTCATCAGATGTAGCTGTAGCACTTGCTGTTGATTTATCTGTTATAGCAGTGGAAACATCAGGAGTTGTTTCTATTACAGCTGTAGAGAAATCTCTTGTGGTTCTGTGTGTATCAGTGATCCTGGATGTGTCTTCTACACCTGTAGTCTCTGCTGTCGGAGATGTGGATTCTGTTAGGGTTGTTGTTTGTAAAGTGGTCTGTTCTGTTGTTGTTGGTGGAACTATTGATATAGTTGTATCCTCTGTATTTGTAATTTTTAAAGTAGTAATTTCTGACGTCATTGTTACAATATCATCAGATGTAGCTGTAGCACTTGCTGTTGGTTTATCTGTTATAGCAGTGGAGAGATCAGGAGTTGTTTCTATTACAGCTGTAGAGAAATCTCTTGTGGTTCTGTTTGTTTCAGTGATCCTGGATGTGTCTTCTACACCTGTAGTCTCTGCTGTCGGAGATGTGTATTCTGTTAGGATTGTTGTTTGTAAAGTGGTCTGTTCTGTTGTTGTTGGTGGAACTATTGATATAGTTGTACCCTCTGTATTTGTAATTTTTAAAGTAGTTATTTCTGACATAATTGTTACAATATCATCAGATGTTGCTGTAGCACTTGCTGTTGGTTTATCTGTTATTGCAGTGGAAAGATCAGGAGTTGTTTCTATTACAGATGTAGAGAAATCTCTTGTGGTTCTGTGTGTATCAGTGATCCTGGATGTGTCTTCTACACCTGTAGTCTCTGCTGTCGGAGATGTGTATCCTGTTAGGGTTATTGTTTGTAAAGTGGACTCTTCTGTTGTTGTTGGTGGAACTATTGAAATAGTTGTACCCTCTGTATTTGTAATTTTTAAAGTAGTAATTTCTGACGTCATTGTTACAATATCATCAGATGTAGCTGTAGCACTTGCTGTTGGTTTATCTGTTATAGCAGTGGAAACATCAGGAGTTGTTTCTATTACAGACGTAGAGAAATCTCTTGTGGTTCTGTGTGTATCAGTGATCCTGGATGTGTCTTCTACACCTGTAGTCTCTGCTGTCGGAGATGTGGATTCTGTCAGGGTTGTTGTTTGTAAAGTGGTGTGTTCTGTTGTTGTTGGTGGAACTATTGATATAGTTGTACCCTCTGTATTTGTAATTTTTAAAGTAGTTATTTCTGACATCATTGTTACAATATCATCAGATGTAGCTGTAGCACTTGCTGTTGGTTTATCTGTTATTGCAGTGGAAACATCAGGAGTTGTTTCTATTACAGATGTAGAGAAATCTCTTGTGGTTCTGTGTGTATCAGTGATCCTGGATGTGTCTTCTACACCTGTAGTCTCTGCTGTCGGAGATGTGGATTCTGTTAGGGTTGTTGTTTGTAAAGTGGTCTGTTCTGTTGTTGTTGGTGGAACTATTGATATAGTTGTACCCTCTGTATTTGTAATTTTTAAAGTAGTAATTTCTGACGTCATTGTTACAATATCATCAGATGTTGATGTAGCACTTGCTGTTGATTTATCTGTTATAGCAGTGGAAACATCAGGAGTTGTTTCTGTTACAGATGTAGAGAAATCTCTTGTGGTTCTGTGTGTATCAGTGATCCTGGATGTGTCTTCTACACCTGTAGACTCTGCTGTCGGAGATGTGTATTCTGTTAGGGTTATTGTTTGTAAAGTGGACTCTTCTGTTGTTGTTGGTGGAACTATTGATATAGTTGTACCCTCTGTATTTGTAATTTTTAAAGTAGTAATTTCTGATGTCATTGTTACAATATCATCAGATGTAGCTGTAGCACTTGCTGTTGGTTTATCTGTTATAGCAGTGGAAAGATCAGGAGTTGTTTCTATTACAGACGTAGAGAAATCTCTTGTGGTTCTGTGTGTATCAGTGATCCTGGATGTGTCTTCTACACCTGTAGTCTCTGCTGTCGGAGAAGTGGATTCTGTTAGGGTTGTTGTTTGTAAAGTGGTCTGTTCTGTTGTTGTTGGTGGAACTATTGATATAGTTGTATCCTCTGTATTTGTAATTTTTAAAGTAGTTATTTCTGACATAATTGTTACAATATCATCAGATGTTGCTGTAGCACTTGCTGTTGGTTTATCTGTTATTGCAGTGGAAAGATCAGGAGTTGTTTCTATTACAGATGTAGAGAAATCTCTTGTGGTTCTGTGTGTATCAGTGATCCTGGATGTGTCTTCTACACCTGTCGTCTCTGCTGTCGGAGATGTGTATCCTGTTAGGGTTATTGTTTGTAAAGTGGTCTGTTCTGTTGTTGTTGGTGGAACTATTGATATAGTTGTACCCTCTGTATTTGTAATTTTTAAAGTAGTTATTTCTGACGTCATTGTTACAATATCATCAGATGTTGATGTAGCACTTGCTGTTGATTTATCTGTTATAGCAGTGGAAACATCAGGAGTTGTTTCTATTACAGCTGTAGGGAAATTTCTTGTGGCTCTGTGTGTATTAGTGATCCTGGATGTGTCTTCTACACCTGTAGTCTCTGCTGTCGGAGATGTGGATTCTGTTAGGGTTGTTGTTTGTAAAGTGGTCTGTTCTGTTGTTGTTGGTGGAACTATTGATATAGTTGTACTCTCTGTATTTGTATTTTTTAAAGTAGTAGTTTCTGACATCAATGTTACAATATCATCAGATGTAGCTGTAGCACTTGCTGTTGGTTTATCTGTTATAGCAGTGGAAAGATCAGGAGTTGTTTCTATTACAGACGTAGAGAAATCTCTTGTGGTTCTGTGTGTATCAGTGATCCTGGATGTGTCTTCTACACCTGTAGTCTCTGCTGTCGGAGATGAGTATTCTGTTAGGGTTGTTGTTTGTAAAGTGGTCTCTTCTGTTGTTGTTGTTGGTGGAACTATTGATATAGTTGTACCCTCTGTATTTGTAATTTTTAAAGTAGTAATTTCTGACATCATTGTAACAATGTCATCAGATGTAGCTGTAGCACTTGCTGTTGGTTTATCTGTTATAGCAGAGGAAAGATCAGGAGTTGTTTCTATTACAGATGTAGAGAAATCTCTTGTGGTTCTGTGTGTTTCAGTGATCCTGGATGTGTCTTCTACACCTGTAGTCTCTGCTGTCAGAGATGTGTATTCTGTTAGGGTTGTTGTTTGTAAAGTGGTCTGTTCTGTTGTTGTTGGTGGAACTATTGATATAGTTGTACCCTCTGTATTTGTAATTTTTAAAGTAGTAATTTCTGACATCATTGTTACAATATCATCAGATGTAGCTGTAGCACTTGCTGTTGATTTATCTGTTATAGCAGAGGAAAGATCAGGAGTTGTTTCTATTGTAGTTGTAGAGAAATCTCTTGTGGTTCTGTGTGTTTCAGTGATCCTGGATGTGTCTTCTACACCTGTAGTCTCTGCTGTCGGAGATGTGGATTCTGTAAGGGTTGTTGTTTGTAAACTGGTCTGTTCTGTTGTTGTTGGTGGAACTATTGATATAGTTGTACCCTCTGTATTTGTAATTTTTAAAGTAGTTATTTCTGACGTCATTGTTACAATATCATCAGATGTTGATGTAGCACTTGCTGTTGGTTTATCTGTTATAGCAGTGGAAAGATCAGGAGTTGTTTCTATTACAGACGTAGAGAAATCTCTTGTGGTTCTATGTGTTTCAGTCATCCTGGATGTGTCTTCTACACCTGTAGTCTCTGCTGTCGGAGATGTGTATTCTGTTAGGGTTGTTGTTTGTAAAGTGGTCTGTTCTGTTGTTGTTGGTGGAACTATTGATATAGTTGTACCCTCTGTATTTGTAATTTTTAAAGTAGTTATTTCTGACGTCATTGTTACAATATCATCAGATGTAGCTGTAGCACTTGCTGTTGATTTATCTGTTATAGCATTGGAAACATCAGGAATTGTTTCTATTACAGATGTAGAGAAATCTCTTGTGGTTCTGTGTGTATCAGTGATCCTGGATGTGTCTTCTACACCTGTAGTCTCTGCTGTTGGAGATGTATATTCTGTCAGGGTTGTTGTTTGTAAAGTGGTCTCTTCTGTTGTTGTTGGTGTAACTATTGATATAGTTGTACCCTCTGTATTTGTAATTTTTAAAGTAGTAATTTCTGACATGATTGTAACAATGTCATCAGATGTAGCTGTAGCACTTGCTGTTGGTTTATCTGTTATAGCAGAGGAAAGATCAGGAGTTGTTTCTATTACAGATGTAGAGAAATCTCTTGTGGTTCTGTGTGTTTCAGTGATCCTGGATGTGTCTTCTACACCTGTAGTCTCTGCTGTCGGAGATGTGTATTCTGTTTGGGTTGTTGTTTGTAAAGTGGTCTGTTCTGTTGTTGTTGGTGGAACTATTGATATAGTTGTACCCTCTGTATTTGTAATTTTTAAAGTAGTTATTTCTGACGTCATTGTTACAATATCATCAGATGTTGATGTAGCACTTGCTGTTGGTTTATCTATTATAGCAGTGGAAACATCAGGAGTTGTTTCTATTACAGCTGTAGAGAAATCTCTTGTGGTTCTGTGTTTTTCAGTGATCCTGGATGTGTCTTCTACACCTGTAGTCTCTGCTGTCGGAGATGTGTATTCTGTCAGGGTTGTTGTTTGTAAAGTGGTCTGTTCTGTTGTTGTTGGTGGAACTATTGATATAGTTGTACCCTCTGTATTTGTAATTTTTAAAGTAGTTATTTCTGACGTCATTGTTACAATATCATCAGATGTTGATGTAGCACTTGCTGTTGGTTTATCAGTTATAGCAGTGGAAACATCAGGAGTTGTTTCTATTACAGCTGTAGAGAAATCTCTTGTGGTTCTGTGTGTTTCAGTGATCCTGGATGTGTCTTCTACACCTGTAGTCTCTGCTGTCGGAGATGTGGATTCTGTTAGGGTTGTTGTTTGTAAAGTGGTCTGTTCTGTTGTTGTTGGTGGAACTATTGATATAGTTGTACCCTCTGTATTTGTAATTTTTAAAGTAGTTATTTCTGACATCATTGTTACAATATCATCAGATGTAGCTGTAGCACTTACTGTTGGTTTATCTGTTATAGCAGTGGAAAGATCAGGAGTTGTTTCTATTACAGACGTAGAGAAATCTCTTGTGGTTCTGTGTGTATCAGTGATCCTGGATGTGTCTTCTACACCTGTAGTCTCTGCTGTCGGAGATGAGTATTCTGTTAGGGTTGTTGTTTGTAAAGTGGTCTCTTCTGTTGTTGTTGTTGGTGGAACTATTGATATAGTTGTACCCTCTGTATTTGTAATTTTTAAAGTAGTAATTTCTGACATCATTGTAACAATGTCATCAGATGTAGCTGTAGCACTTGCTGTTGGTTTATCTGTTATAGCAGAGGAAAGATCAGGAGTTGTTTCTATTACAGATGTAGAGAAATCTCTTGTGGTTCTGTGTGTTTCAGTGATCCTGGATGTGTCTTCTACACCTGTAGTCTCTGCTGTCAGAGATGTGTATTCTGTTAGGGTTGTTGTTTGTAAAGTGGTCTGTTCTGTTGTTGTTGGTGGAACTATTGATATAGTTGTACCCTCTGTATTTGTAATTTTTAAAGTAGTAATTTCTGACATCATTGTTACAATATCATCAGATGTAGCTGTAGCACTTGCTGTTGATTTATCTGTTATAGCAGAGGAAAGATCAGGAGTTGTTTCTATTGTAGTTGTAGAGAAATCTCTTGTGGTTCTGTGTGTTTCAGTGATCCTGGATGTGTCTTCTACACCTGTAGTCTCTGCTGTCGGAGATGTGGATTCTGTAAGGGTTGTTGTTTGTAAACTGGTCTGTTCTGTTGTTGTTGGTGGAACTATTGATATAGTTGTACCCTCTGTATTTGTAATTTTTAAAGTAGTTATTTCTGACGTCATTGTTACAATATCATCAGATGTTGATGTAGCACTTGCTGTTGGTTTATCTGTTATAGCAGTGGAAAGATCAGGAGTTGTTTCTATTACAGACGTAGAGAAATCTCTTGTGGTTCTATGTGTTTCAGTCATCCTGGATGTGTCTTCTACACCTGTAGTCTCTGCTGTCGGAGATGTGTATTCTGTTAGGGTTGTTGTTTGTAAAGTGGTCTGTTCTGTTGTTGTTGGTGGAACTATTGATATAGTTGTACCCTCTGTATTTGTAATTTTTAAAGTAGATATTTCTGACGTCATTGTTACAATATCATCAGATGTAGCTGTAGCACTTGCTGTTGATTTATCTGTTATAGCATTGGAAACATCAGGAATTGTTTCTATTACAGATGTAGAGAAATCTCTTGTGGTTCTGTGTGTATCAGTGATCCTGGATGTGTCTTCTACACCTGTAGTCTCTGCTGTTGGAGATGTATATTCTGTCAGGGTTGTTGTTTGTAAAGTGGTCTCTTCTGTTGTTGTTGGTGTAACTATTGATATAGTTGTACCCTCTGTATTTGTAATTTTTAAAGTAGTAATTTCTGACATGATTGTAACAATGTCATCAGATGTAGCTGTAGCACTTGCTGTTGGTTTATCTGTTATAGCAGAGGAAAGATCAGGAGTTGTTTCTATTACAGATGTAGAGAAATCTCTTGTGGTTCTGTGTGTTTCAGTGATCCTGGATGTGTCTTCTACACCTGTAGTCTCTGCTGTCGGAGATGTGTATTCTGTTTGGGTTGTTGTTTGTAAAGTGGTCTGTTCTGTTGTTGTTGGTGGAACTATTGATATAGTTGTACCCTCTGTATTTGTAATTTTTAAAGTAGTTATTTCTGACGTCATTGTTACAATATCATCAGATGTTGATGTAGCACTTGCTGTTGGTTTATCTATTATAGCAGTGGAAACATCAGGAGTTGTTTCTATTACAGCTGTAGAGAAATCTCTTGTGGTTCTGTGTTTTTCAGTGATCCTGGATGTGTCTTCTACACCTGTAGTCTCTGCTGTCGGAGATGTGTATTCTGTCAGGGTTGTTGTTTGTAAAGTGGTCTGTTCTGTTGTTGTTGGTGGAACTATTGATATAGTTGTACCCTCTGTATTTGTAATTTTTAAAGTAGTTATTTCTGACGTCATTGTTACAATATCATCAGATGTTGATGTAGCACTTGCTGTTGGTTTATCAGTTATAGCAGTGGAAACATCAGGAGTTGTTTCTATTACAGCTGTAGAGAAATCTCTTGTGGTTCTGTGTGTTTCAGTGATCCTGGATGTGTCTTCTACACCTGTAGTCTCTGCTGTCGGAGATGTGGATTCTGTTAGGGTTGTTGTTTGTAAAGTGGTCTGTTCTGTTGTTGTTGGTGGAACTATTGATATAGTTGTACCCTCTGTATTTGTAATTTTTAAAGTAGTTATTTCTGACATCATTGTTACAATATCATCAGATGTAGCTGTAGCACTTACTGTTGGTTTATCTGTTATAGCAGTGGAAAGATCAGGAGTTGTTTCTATTACAGACGTAGAGAAATCTCTTGTGGTTCTGTGTGTATCAGTGATCCTGGATGTGTCTTCTACACCTGTAGTCTCTGCTGTCGGAGATGTGGATTCTGTAAGGGTTGTTGTTTGTAAAGTGGTCTCTTCTGTTGTTGTTGGTGGAACTATTGATATAGTTGTACCCTCTGTATTTGTAATTTTTAAAGTAGTAATTTCTGACGTCATTGTTACAATATCATCAGATGTAGCTGTAGCACTTGCTGTTGATTTATCTGTTATAGCAGTGGAAACATCAGGAGTTGTTTCTATTACAGCTGTAGAGAAATCTCTTGTGGTTCTGTGTGTTTCAGTGATCCTGGATGTGTGTTCTACACCTGTAGTCTCTGCTGTCGGAGATGTGGATCCTGTTAGGGTTGTTGTTTTTAAAGTGGTCTGTTCTGTTGTTGTTGGTGGAACTATTGATATAGTTGTACCCTCTGTATTTGTAATTTTTAAAGTAGAAATTTCTGACATCATTGTTACAATGTCATCAGATGTAGCTGTAGCACTTGCTGTTGATTTATCTGTTATAGCAGTGGAAACATCAGGAGTTGTTTCTATTACAGCTGTAGAGAAATCTCTTGTGGTTCTGTGTGTATCAGTGATCCTGGATGTGTCTTCTACACCTGTAGTCTCTGCTGTCGGAGATGTGGATTCTGTTAGGGTTGTTGTTTGTAAAGTGGTCTGTTCTGTTGTTGTTGGTGGAACTATTGATATAGTTGTACCCTCTGTATTTGTAATTTTTAAAGTAGTTATTTCTGACGTCATTGTTACAATATCATCAGATGTTGCTGTAGCACTTGCTGTTGGTTTATCTGTTATAGCAGTGGAAAGATCAGGAGTTGTTTCTATTACAGCTGTAGAGAAATCTCTTGTGGTTCTGTGTGTATCAGTGATCCTGGATGTGTCTTCTACACCTGTAGTCTCTGCTGTCGGAGATGTGGATTCTGTTAGGGTTGTTGTTTGTAATGTGGTCTGTTCTGTTGTTGTTGGTGGAACTATTGATATAGTTGTACCCTCTGTAGTTGTAATTTTTAAAGTAGTTAATTCTGACATCATTGTTACAATATCATCAGATGTAGCTGTAGCACTTGCTGATGGTTTATCTGTTATTGCAGTGGAAAGATCAGGGGTTGTTTCTATTGTAGTTGTAGAGAAATCTATTGTGGTTCTGTGTGTATCAGTGATCCTGGATGTGTCTTCTACACCAGTAGAGTCTGCTGTCGCAGATGTGGATCCTGTTAGGGTTGTTGTTTGTAAAGTGGTCTGTTCTGTTGTTGTTGGTGGAACTATTGATATAGTTGTACCCTCTGTATTTGTAATTTTAAAAGTAGTTATTTCTGACGTCATTGTTACAATATCATCAGAAGTAGCTGTAGCACTTACTGTTGGATTATCTGTTATAGCAGTGGAAAGATCAGGAGTTGTTTCTATTACAGCTGTAGAGAAATCTCTTGTGGTTCTATGTGTTTCAGTCATCCTGGATGTTTCTTCTACACCTGTAGTCTCTGCTGTCGGAGATGTGGATTCTGTTAGGGTTGTTGTTTGTAAAGTGGTGTGTTCTGTTGTTGTTGGTGGAACTATTGATATAGTTGTACCCTCTGTATTTGTAATTTTTAAAGTAGTAATTTCTGACATCATTGATACAATATCATCAGATGTAGCTGTAGCACTTGCTGTTGGTTTATCTGTTATAGCAGTGGAAAGATCAGGAGTTGTTTCTATTACAGACGTAGAGAAATCTCTTGTGGTTCTGTGTGTATCAGTGATCCTGGATGTGTCTTCTACACCTGTAGTCTCTGCTGTCAGAGATGTGGATTCTGTAAGGGTTGCTGTTTGTAAAGTGGTCTCTTCTGTTGTTGTTGGTGGAACTATTGATATAGTTGTACCCTCTGTATTTGTAATTTTTAAAGTAGTTATTTCTGATGTCATTGTTACAATATCATCAGATGTTGATGTAGCACTTGCTGTTGGTTTATCAGTTATAGCAGTGGAAACATCAGGAGTTGTTTCTATTACAGCTGTAGAGAAATCTCTTGTGGTTCTGTGTGTTTCAGTGATCCTGGATGTGTCTTCTACACCTGTAGTCTCTGCTGTCGGAGATGTGGATTCTGTTAGGGTTGTTGTTTGTAAAGTGGTCTGTTCTGTTGTTGTTGGTGGAACTATTGATATAGTTGTACCCTCTGTATTTGTAATTTTTAAAGTAGTTATTTCTGACATCATTGTTACAATATCATCAGAAGTAGCTGTAGCACTTACTGTTGGTTTATCTGTTATAGCAGTGGAAAGATCAGGAGTTGTTTCTATTACAGACGTAGAGAAATCTCTTGTGGTTCTGTGTGTATCAGTGATCCTGGATGTGTCTTCTACACCTGTAGTCTCTGCTGTCGGAGATGTGGATTCTGTTTGGGTTGTTGTTTGTAAAGTGGTCTGTTCTGTTGTTGTTGGTGGAACTATTGATATAGTTGTACCCTCTGTATTTGTAATTTTTAAAGTAGTTATTTCTGACGTCATTGTTACAATATCATCAGATGTTGCTGTAGCACTTGCTGATGGTTTATCTGTTATTGCAGTGGAAAGATCAGGGGTTGTTTCTATTGTAGTTGTAGAGAAATCTATTGTGGTTCTGTGTGTATCAGTGATCCTGGATGTGTCTTCTACACCAGTAGAGTCTGCTGTCGCAGATGTGGATCCTGTTAGGGTTGTTGTTTGTAAAGTGGTCTGTTCTGTTGTTGTTGGTGGAACTATTGATATAGTTGTACCCTCTGTATTTGTAATTTTTAAAGTAGTTATTTCTGACATCATTGTTACAATATCATCAGATGTAGCTGTAGCACTTGCTGTTGATTTATCTGTTATAGCAGTGGAAACATCAGGAGTTGTTTCTATTACAGCTGTAGAGAAATCTCTTGTGGTTCTGTGTGTATCAGTGATCCTGGATGTGTCTTCTACACCTGTAGTCTCTGCTGTCGGAGATGTGGATTCTGTTAGGGTTGTTGTTTGTAAAGTGGTCTGTTCTGTTGTTGTTGGTGGAACTATTGATATAGTTGTACCCTCTGTATTTGTAATTTTTAAAGTAGTTATTTCTGACGTCATTGTTACAATATCATCAGATGTTGCTGTAGCACTTGCTGTTGGTTTATCTGTTATAGCAGTGGAAAGATCAGGAGTTGTTTCTATTACAGCTGTAGAGAAATCTCTTGTGGTTCTGTGTGTTTCAGTGATCCTGGATGTGTCTTCTACACCTGTAGTCTCTGCTGTCGGAGATGTGGATCCTGTTAGGGTTATTGTTTGTAAAGTGGTCTGTTCTGTTGTTGTTGGTGGAACTATTGATATAGTTGTACCCTCTGTATTTGTAATTTTTAAAGTAGTAATTTCTGACATCAATGTTACAATATCATCAGATGTAGCTGTAGCACTTGCTTTTGGTTTATCTGTTATAGCAGTGGAAAGATCAGGAGTTGTTTCTATTACAGACGTAGAGAAATCTCTTGTGGTTCTATGTGTTTCAGTCATCCTGGATGTGTCTTCTACACCTGTAGTCTCTGCTGTCGGAGATGTGTATTCTGTTAGGGTTGTTGTTTGTAAAGTGGTCTGTTCTGTTGTTGTTGGTGGAACTATTGATATAGTTGTACCCTCTGTATTTGTAATTTTTAAAGTAGTTATTTCTGACGTCATTGTTACAATATCATCAGATGTAGCTGTAGCACTTGCTGTTGATTTATCTGTTATAGCAGTGGAAACATCAGGAATTGTTTCTATTACAGATGTAGAGAAATCTCTTGTGGTTCTGTGTGTATCAGTGATCCTGGATGTGTCTTCTACACCTGTAGTCTCTGCTGTCGGAGAAGTGGATTCTGTAAGGGTTGTTGTTTGTAAAGTGGTCTCTTCTGTTGTTGTTGGTGGAACTATTGATATAGTTGTACTCTCTGTATTTGTAATTTTTAAAGTAGTAGTTTCTGACATCATTGTTACAATATCATCAGATGTAGCTGTAGCACTTGCTGATGGTTTATCTGTTATAGCAGTGGAAACATCAGGAGTTGTTTCTATTACAGACGTAGAGAAATCTCTTGTGGTTCTGTGTGTATCAGTGATCCTGGATGTGTCTTCTACACCTGTAGTCTCTGCTGTCGGAGATGTGTATTCTGTTAGGGTTGTTGTTTGTAAAGTGGTCTGTTCTGTTGTTGTTGGTGGAACTATTGATATAGTTGTACCCTCTGTATTTGTAATTTTTAAAGTAGTAATTTCTGACATCATTGTTACAATATCATCAGATGTAGCTGTAGCACTTGCTGTTGATTTATCTGTTATAGCAGAGGAAAGATCAGGAGTTGTTTCTATTGTAGTTGTAGAGAAATCTCTTGTGGTTCTGTGTGTTTCAGTGATCCTGGATGTGTCTTCTACACCTGTAGTCTCTGCTGTCGGATATGTGGATTCTGTAAGGGTTGTTGTTTGTAAACTGGTCTGTTCTGTTGTTGTTGGTGGAACTATTGATATAGTTGTACCCTCTGTATTTGTAATTTTTAAAGTAGTTATTTCTGACGTCATTGTTACAATATCATCAGATGTTGATGTAGCACTTGCTGTTGGTTTATCTGTTATAGCAGTGGAAAGATCAGGAGTTGTTTCTATTACAGACGTAGAGAAATCTCTTGTGGTTCTGTGTGTTTCAGTGATCCTGGATGTGTCTTCTACACCTGTAGTCTCTGCTGTCGGAGATGTGTATTCTGTCAGGGTTGTTGTTTGTAAAGTGGTCTGTTCTGTTGTTGTTGGTGGAACTATTGATATAGTTGTACTCTCTGTATTTGTATTTTTTAAAGTAGTAGTTTCTGACATCAATGTTACAATATCATCAGATGTAGCTGTAGCACTTGCTGTTGATTTATCTGTTATGGCATTGGAAACATCAGGAATTGTTTCTATTACAGATGTAGAGAAATCTCTTGTGGTTCTGTGTGTATCAGTGATCCTGGATGTGTCTTCTACACCTGTAGTCTCTGCTGTTGGAGAAGTGGATTCTGTAAGGGTTGTTGTTTGTAAAGTGGTCTCTTCTGTTGTTGTTGGTGGAACTATTGATATAGTTGTACTCTCTGTATTTGTAATTTTTAAAGTAGTAGTTTCTGACATCATTGTTACAATATCATCAGATGTAGCTGTAGCACTTGCTGTTGATTTATCTGTTATAGCAGAGGAAAGATCAGGAGTTGTTTCTATTACAGATGTAGAGAAATCTCTTGTGGTTCTGTGTGTTTCAGTGATCCTGGATGTGTCTTCTACACCTGTAGTCTCTGCTGTCGGAGATGTGTATTCTGTTTGGGTTGTTGTTTGTAAAGTGGTCTGTTCTGTTGTTGTTGGTGGAACTATTGATATAGTTGTACCCTCTGTATTTGTAATTTTTAAAGTAGTTATTTCTGACGTCATTGTTACAATATCATCAGATGTTGATGTAGCACTTGCTGTTGGTTTATCTGTTATAGCAGTGGAAACATCAGGAGTTGTTTCTATTACAGCTGTAGAGAAATCTCTTGTGGTTCTGTGTGTTTCAGTGATCCTGGATGTGTCTTCTACACCTGTAGTCTCTGCTGTCGGAGATGTGTATTCTGTCAGGGTTGTTGTTTGTAAAGTGGTCTGTTCTGTTGTTGTTGGTGGAACTATTGATATAGTTGTACCCTCTGTATTTGTAATTTTTAAAGTAGTAATTTCTGACATCATTGTTACAATATCATCAGATGTAGCTGTAGCACTTGCTGTTGGTTTATCTGTTATAGCAGTGGAAAGATCAGGAGTTGTTTCTATTACAGACGTAGAGAAATCTCTTGTGGTTCTGTGTGTTTCAGTGATCCTGGATGTGTCTTCTACACCTGTAGTCTCTGCTGTCGGAGATGTGGATTCTGTAAGGGTTGTTGTTTGTAAAGTGGTCTCTTCTGTTGTTGTTGGTGGAACTATTGATATAGTTGTACCCTCTGTATTTGTAATTTTTAAAGTAGTTATTTCTGACGTCATTGTTACAATATCATCAGATGTTGATGTAGCACTTGCTGTTGGTTTATCAGTTATAGCAGTGGAAACATCAGGAGTTGTTTCTATTACAGCTGTAGAGAAATCTCTTGTGGTTCTGTGTGTTTCAGTGATCCTGGATGTGTCTTCTACACCTGTAGTCTCTGCTGTCGGAGATGTGGATTCTGTTAGGGTTGTTGTTTGTAAAGTGGTCTGTTCTGTTGTTGTTGGTGGAACTATTGATATAGTTGTACCCTCTGTATTTGTAATTTTTAAAGTAGTTATTTCTGACGTCATTGTTACAATATCATCAGAAGTAGCTGTAGCACTTACTGTTGGTTTATCTGTTATAGCAGTGGAAAGATCAGGAGTTGTTTCTATTACAGACGTAGAGAAATCTCTTGTGGTTCTGTGTGTATCAGTGATCCTGGATGTGTCTTCTACACCTGTAGTCTCTGCTGTCGGAGATGTGGATTCTGTAAGGGTTGTTGTTTGTAAAGTGGTCTCTTCTGTTGTTGTTGGTGGAACTATTGATATAGTTGTACCCTCTGTATTTGTAATTTTTAAAGTAGTTATTTCTGACATGATTGTTACAATATCATCAGATGTAGCTGTAGCACTTGCTGTTGATTTATCTGTTATAGCAGTGGAAACATCAGGAGTTGTTTCTATTACAGCTGTAGAGAAATCTCTTGTGGTTCTGTGTGTTTCAGTGATCCTGGATGTGTCTTCTACACCTGTAGTCTCTGCTGTCGGAGATGTGTATTCTGTTAGGGTTGTTGTTTGTAAAGTGGTCTGTTCTGTTGTTGTTGGTGGAACTATTGAAATAGTTGTACCCTCTGTATTTGTAATTTTTAAAGTAGTTATTTCTGACGTCATTGTTACAATATCATCAGAAGTAGCTGTAGCACTTGCTGTTGATTTATCTGTTATAGCAGTGGAAAGATCAGGAGTTGTTTCTATTACAGAAGTAGACAAATCTCTTGTGGTTCTGTGTGTTTCAGTGATCCTGGATGTGTCATCTACACCTGTAGTCTCTGCTGTCGGAGATGTGGATCCTGTTAGGGTTATTGTTTGTAAAGTGGTCTGTTCTGTTGTTGTTGGTGGAACTATTGATATAGTTGTACCCTCTGTATTTGTAATTTTTAATGTAGTAATTTCTGACGTCATTGTTACAATATCATCAGATGTAGCTGTAGCACTTGCTGTTGGTTTATCTGATATAGCAGTGGAAAGATCAGGAGTTGTTTCTATTACAGCTGTAGAGAAATCTCTTGTGGTTCTGTGTGTATCAGTGATCCTGGATGTGTCTTCTACACCTGTAGTCTCTGCTGTCGGAGATGTGTATTCTGTTAGGGTTGTTGTTTGTAAAGTGGTCTGTTCTGTTGTTGTTGGTGGAACTATTGATATAGTTGTACCCTCTGTATTTGTAATTTTTAAAGTAGTAATTTCTGACATCATTGTTACAATATCATCATATGTAGCTGTAGCACTTGCTGTTGGTTTATCTGTTATAGCAGAGGAAACATCAGGAGTTGTTTCTATTACAGCTGTAGAGAAATCTCTTGTGGTTCTGTGTGTATCAGTGATCCTGGATGTGTCTTCTACACCTGTAGTCTCTGCTGTCGGAGATGTGGATCCTGTTAGGGTTGTTGTTTGTAAAGTGGTCTGTTCTGTTGTTGTTGGTGTAACTATTGATATAGTTGTACCCTCTGTATTTGTAATTTTTAAAGTAGTTAATTCTGACGTCATTGTTACAATATCATCAGATGTTGATGTAGCACTTGCTGTTGGTTTATCTGTTATAGCAGAGGAAACATCAGGAGTTGTTTCTATTACAGATGTAGAGAAATCTCTTGTGGTTCTGTGTGTTTCAGTGATCCTGGATGTGTCTTCTACACCTGTAGTCTCTGCTGTTGGAGATGTATATTCTGTCAGGGTTGTTGTTTGTAAAGTGGTCTGTTCTGTTGTTGTTGGTGGAACTATTGATATAGTTGTACCCTCTGTATTTGTAATTTTTAAAGTAGTTAATTCTGACGTCATTGTTACAATATCATCAGATGTAGCTGTAGCACTTGCTGTTGGTTTATCTGTTATTGCAGTGGAAATATCAGGAGTTGTTTCTATTACAGACGTAGAGAAATCTCTTGTGGTTCTGTGTGTTTCAGTGATCCTGGATGTGTCTTCTACACCTGTAGTCTCTGCTGTCGGAGAAGTGGATCCTTTTAGGGTTATTGTTTGTAAAGTGGACTCTTCTGTTGTTGTTGGTGGAACTATTGATATAGTTGTACCATCTGTATTTGTAATTTTTAAAGTAGTAATTTCTGACATCATTGTTACAATGTCATCAGATGTAGCTGTAGCACTTGCTGTTGGTTTATCTGTTATAGCAGAGGAAAGATCAGGAGTTGTTTCTATTACAGACGTAGAGAAATCTCTTGTGGTTCTGTGTGTATCAGTGATCCTGGATGTGTCTTCTACACCTGTAGTCTCTGCTGTCGGAGATGTGTATTCTGTTAGGGTTGTTGTTTGTAAAGTGGACTCTTCTGTTGTTGTTGGTGGAACTATTGATATAGTTGTACCCTCTGTATTTGTAATTTTTAAAGTAGTTATTTCTGACATGATTGTTACAATATCATCAGATGTAGCTGTAGCACTTGCTGTTAATTTATCTGTTATAGCAGTGGAAACATCAGGAGTTGTTTCTATTACAGCTGTAGAGAAATCTCTTGTGGTTCTGTGTGTTTCAGTGATCCTGGATGTGTCTTCTACACCTGTAGTCTCTGCTGTCGGAGATGTGTATTCTGTCAGGGTTGTTGTTTGTAAAGTGGTCTGTTCTGTTGTTGTTGGTGGAACTATTGAAATAGTTGTACCCTCTGTATTTGTAATTTTTAAAGTAGTTATTTCTGACGTCATTGTTACAATATCATCAGAAGTAGCTGTAGCACTTACTGTTGGTTTATCTGTTATAGCAGTGGAAAGATCAGGAGTTGTTTCTATTACAGCTGTAGAGAAATCTCTTGTGGTTCTGTGTGTTTCAGTCATCCTGGATGTGTCTTCTACACCTGTAGTCTCTGCTGTCGGAGATGTGTATTCTGTTAGGGTTGTTGTTTGTAAAGTGGTCTGTTCTGTTGTTGTTGGTGGAACTATTGATATAGTTGTACCCTCTGTATTTGTAATTTTTAAAGTAGTAATTTCTGACATCATTGTTACAATGTCATCAGATGTAGCTGTAGCACTTGCTGTTGGTTTATCTGTTATAGCAGTGGAAACATCAGGAGTTGTTTCTATTACAGCTGTAGAGAAATCTCTTGTGGTTCTGTGTGTATCAGTGATCCTGGATGTGTCTTCTACACCTGTAGTCTCTGCTGTCGGAGATGTGGATCCTGTTAGGGTTGTTGTTTGTAAAGTGGTCTGTTCTGTTGTTGTTGGTGTAACTATTGATATAGTTGTACCCTCTGTATTTGTAATTTTTAAAGTAGTTAATTCTGACGTCATTGTTACAATATCATCAGATGTTGATGTAGCACTTGCTGTTGGTTTATCTGTTATTGCAGTGGAAATATCAGGAGTTGTTTCTATTACAGACGTAGAGAAATCTCTTGTTGTTCTGTGTGTATCAGTGATCCTGGATGTGTCTTCTACACCTGTAGTCTCTGCTGTCGGAGATGTGTATTTTGTTAGGGTTGTTGTTTGTAAAGTGGACTCTTCTGTTGTTGTTGGTGGAACTATTGATATAGTTGTACCCTCTGTATTTGTAATTTTTAAAGTAGTTATTTTTGACATGATTGTTACAATATCATCAGATGTAGCTGTAGCACTTGCTGTTGATTTATCTGTTATAGCAGTGGAAACATCAGGAGTTGTTTCTATTACAGCTGTAGAGAAATCTCTTGTGGTTCTGTGTGTATCAGTGATCCTGGATGTGTCTTCTACACCTGTAGTCTCTGCTGTCGGAGATGTGTATTCTGTTAGGGTTGTTGTTTGTAAAGTGGTCTGTTCTGTTGTTGTTGGTGGAACTATTGATATAGTTGTACCCTCTGTATTTGTATTTTTTAAAGTAGTTATTTCTGACGTCATTGTTACAATATCATCAGATGTAGCTGTAGCACTTGCTGTTGATTTATCTGTTATAGCAGTGGAAAGATCAGGAGTTGTTTCTATTACAGCTGTAGAGAAATCTCTTGTGGTTCTATGTGTATCAGTGATCCTGGATGTGTCTTCTACAACTGTAGTCTCTGCTGTCGGAGATGTGGATTCTGTTAGGGTTGTTGTTTGTAAAGTGGTGTGTTCTGTTGTTGTTGGTGGAACTATTGATATAGTTGTACCCTCTGTATTTGTAATTTTTAAAGTAGTAATTTCTGACATCATTGTTACAATATCATCAGATGTAGCTGTAGCACTTGCTGTTGGTTTATCTGTTATAGCAGTGGAAACATCAGGAGTTGTTAATATTACAGCTGTAGAGAAATCTCTTGTGGTTCTGTGTGTATCAGTGATCCTGGATGTGTCTTCTACACCTGTAGTCTCTGCTGTCGGAGATGTGTATTCTGTTAGGGTTGTTGTTTGTAAAGTGGTCTGTTCTGTTGTTGTTGGTGGAACTATTGATATAGTTGTACCCTCTGTATTTGTAATTTTTAGAGTAGTTATTTCTGACGTCATTGTTACAATATCATCAGATGTTGATGTAGCACTTGCTTTTGGTTTATCTGTTATAGCAATGGAAACATCAGGAGTTGTTTCTATTACAGCTGTAGAGAAATCTCTTGTGGTTCTGTGTGTTTCAGTGATCCTGGATGTGTCTTCTACACCTGTAGTCTCTGCTGTCGGAGATGTGTATTCTGTCAGGGTTGTTGTTTGTAAAGTGGTCTGTTCTGTTGTTGTTGGTGGAACTATTGAAATAGTTGTACCCTCTGTATTTGTAATTTTTAAAGTAGTTATTTCTGACGTCATTGTTACAATATCATCAGAAGTAGCTGTAGCACTTACTGTTGGTTTATCTGTTATAGCAGTGGAAAGATCAGGAGTTGTTTCTATTACAGCTGTAGAGAAATCTCTTGTGGTTCTGTGTGTTTCAGTCATCCTGGATGTGTCTTCTACACCTGTAGTCTCTACTGTCGGAGATGTGTATTCTGTTAGGGTTGTTGTTTGTAAAGTGGTCTGTTCTGTTGTTGTTGGTGGAACTATTGATATAGTTGTACCCTCTGTATTTGTAATTTTTAAAGTAGTAATTTCTGACATCATTGTTACAATGTCATCAGATGTAGCTGTAGCACTTGCTGTTGGTTTATCTGTTATAGCAGTGGAAACATCAGGAGTTGTTTCTATTACAGCTGTAGAGAAATCTCTTGTGGTTCTGTGTGTATCAGTGATCCTGGATGTGTCTTCTACACCTGTAGTCTCTGCTGTCGGAGATGTGGATTCTGTTAGGGTTGTTGTTTGTAAAGTGGTCTGTTCTGTTGTTGTTGGTGGAACTATTGATATAGTTGTACCCTCTGTATTTGTATTTTTTAAAGTAGTTATTTCTGACGTCATTGTTACAATATCATCAGATGTAGCTGTAGCACTTGCTGTTGATTTATCTGTTATAGCAGTGGAAAGATCAGGAGTTGTTTCTATTACAGCTGTAGAGAAATCTCTTGTGGTTCTGTGTGTTTCAGTGATCCTGGATGTGTCTTCTACACCTGTAGTCTCTGCTGTCCGAGATGTGTATTCTGTTAGGGTTGTTGTTTGTAAAGCGGTCTGTTCTGTTGTTGTTGGTGGAACTATTGATATAGTTGTACCCTCTGTATTTGTAATTTTTAAAGTAGTTATTTCTGACGTCATTGTTACAATATCATCATATGTTGATGTAGCACTTGCTGTTGATTTATCTGTTATAGCAGTGGAAAGATCAGGAGTTGTTTCTATTACAGATGTAGACAAATCTCTTGTGGTTCTGTGTGTTTCAGTGATCCTGGATGTGTCATCTACACCTGTAGTCTCTGCTGTCGGAGATGTGGATTCTGTTAGGGTTGTTGTTTGTAAAGTGGTCTGTTCTGTTGTTGTTGGTGGAACTATTGATATAGTTGTACCCTCTGTATTTGTAATTTTTAATGTAGTAATTTCTGACATCATTGTTACAATATCATCAGATGTAGCTGTAGCACTTGCTGTTGGTTTATCTGATATAGCAGTGGAAAGATCAGGAGTTGTTTCTATTACAGATGTAGAGAAATCTCTTGTGGTTCTGTGTGTATCAGTGATCCTAGATGTGTCTTCTACACCTGTAGTCTCTGCTGTCGGAGATGTGGATTCTGTTAGGGTTGTTGTTTGTAAAGTGGTCTGTTCTGTTGTTGTTGGTGGA
Source organism: Taudactylus pleione (assembly GCA_031769625.1). NCBI lineage: Eukaryota > Metazoa > Chordata > Amphibia > Anura > Myobatrachidae > Taudactylus > Taudactylus pleione. Next base: position 10,721,942 of record JAUIMM010000391.1, read on the forward strand.
ACTATTGATATAGTTGTACCCTCTGTATTTGTAATTTTTAAAGTAGTTATTTCTGACGTCATTGTTACAATATCATCAGATGTAGCTGTAGCACTTGCTGTTGATTTATCTGTTATAGCAGTGGAAACATCAGGAGTTGTCTCTATTACAGCTGTAGAGAAATCTCTTGTGGTTCTGTGTGTTTCAGTGATCCTGGATGTGTCTTCTACACCTGTAGTCTCTGCTGTCGGAGATGTGTATTCTGTCAGGGTTGTTGTTTGTAAAGCGGTCTGTTCTGTTGTTGTTGGTGGAACTATTGAAATAGTTGTACCCTCTGTATTTGTAATTTTTAAAGTAGTTATTTCTGACGTCATTGTTACAATATCATCAGAAGTAGCTGTAGCACTTACTGTTGGTTTATCTGTTATAGCAGTGGAAAGATCAGGAGTTGTTTCTATTACAGCTGTAGAGAAATCTCTTGTGGTTCTGTGTGTTTCAGTCATCCTGGATGTGTCTTCTACACCTGTAGTCTCTGCTGTCGGAGATGTGTATTCTGTTAGCGTTGTTGTTTGTAAAGTGGTCTGTTCTGTTGTTGTTGGTGGAACTATTGATATAGTTGTACCCTCTGTATTTGTATTTTTTAAAGTAGTTATTTCTGACGTCATTGTTACAATATCATCAGATGTAGCTGTAGCACTTGCTGTTGATTTATCTGTTATAGCAGTGGAAACATCAGGAGTTGTTTCTATTACAGATGTAGAGAAATCTCTTGTGGTTCTGTGTGTATCAGTGATCCTGGATGTGTCTTCTACACCTGTAGTCTCTGCTGTCGGAGATGTGGATTCTGTAAGGGTTGTTGTTTGTAAAGTGGTCTCTTCTGTTGTTGTTGGTGGAACTATTGATATAGTTGTACCCTCTGTATTTGTAATTTTTAAAGTAGTTATTTCTGACGTCATTGTTACAATATCATCAGATGTTGCTGTAGCACTTGCTGTTGATTTATCTGTTATAGCAGTGGAAAGATCAGGAGTTGTTTCTATTACAGCTGTAGAGAAATCTCTTGTGGTTCTATGTGTATCAGTGATCCTGGATGTGTCTTCTACACCTGTAGTCTCTGCTGTCGGAGATGTGGATTCTGTAAGGGTTGTTGTTTGTAAAGTGGTCTCTTCTGTTGTTGTTGGTGGAACTATTGATATAGTTGTACCCTCTGTATTTGTAATTTTTAAAGTAGTTATTTCTGACGTCATTGTTACAATATCATCAGATGTTGATGTAGCACTTGCTGTTGGTTTATCTGTTATAGCAGTGGAAACATCAGGAGTTGTTAATATTACAGCTGTAGAGAAATCTCTTGTGGTTCTGTGTGTTTCAGTGATCCTGGATGTGTCTTCTACACCTGTAGTCTCTGCTGTCGGAGATGTGTATTCTGTTAGGGTTGTTGTTTGTAAAGTGGTCTGTTCTGTTGTTGTTGGTGGAACTATTGAAATAGTTGTACCCTCTGTATTTGTAATTTTTAAAGTAGTTATTTCTGACGTCATTGTTACAATATCATCAGAAGTAGCTGTAGCACTTACTGTTGGTTTATCTGTTATAGCAGTGGAAAGATCAGGAGTTGTTTCTATTACAGACGTAGAGAAATCTCTTGTGGTTCTGTGTGTTTCAGTCATCCTGGATGTGTCTTCTACACCTGTAGTCTCTACTGTCGGAGATGTGTATTCTGTTAGGGTTGTTGTTTGTAAAGTGGTCTGTTCTGTTGTTGTTGGTGGAACTATTGATATAGTTGTACCCTCTGTATTTGTAATTTTTAAAGTAGTAATTTCTGACATCATTGTTACAATGTCATCAGATGTAGCTGTAGCACTTGCTGTTGGTTTATCTGTTATAGCAGTGGAAACATCAGGAGTTGTTTCTATTACAGCTGTAGAGAAATCTCTTGTGGTTCTGTGTGTATCAGTGATCCTGGATGTGTCTTCTACACCTGTAGTCTCTGCTGTCGGAGATGTGGATTCTGTTAGGGTTGTTGTTTGTAAAGTGGTCTGTTCTGTTGTTGTTGGTGGAACTATTGATATAGTTGTACCCTCTGTATTTGTATTTTTTAAAGTAGTTATTTCGGACGTCATTGTTACAATATCATCAGATGATGCTGTAGCACTTGCTGTTGATTTATCTGTTATAGCAGTGGAAAGATCAGGAGTTGTTTCTATTACAGCTGTAGAGAAATCTCTTGTGGTTCTGTGTGTTTCAGTGATCCTGGATGTGTCTTCTACACCTGTAGTCTCTGCTGTCCGAGATGTGTATTCTGTTAGGGTTGTTGTTTGTAAAGCGGTCTGTTCTGTTGTTGTTGGTGGAACTATTGATATAGTTGTACCCTCTGTATTTGTAATTTTTAAAGTAGTTATTTCTGACGTCATTGTTACAATATCATCATATGTTGATGTAGCACTTGCTGTTGATTTATCTGTTATAGCAGTGGAAAGATCAGGAGTTGTTTCTATTACAGATGTAGACAAATCTCTTGTGGTTCTGTGTGTTTCAGTGATCCTGGATGTGTCATCTACACCTGTAGTCTCTGCTGTCGGAGATGTGGATCCTGTTAGGGTTATTGTTTGTAAAGTGGTCTGTTCTGTTGTTGTTGGTGGAACTATTGATATAGTTGTACCCTCTGTATTTGTAATTTTTAAAGTAGTTATTTCTGACGTCATTGTTACAATATCATCAGATGTTGCTGTAGCACTTGCTGTTGATTTATCTGTTATAGCAGAGGAAAGATCAGGAGTTGTTTCTATTACAGCTGTAGGGAAATTTCTTGTGGTTCTGTGTGTATTAGTGATCCTGGATGTGTCTTCTACACCTGTAGTCTCTGCTGTCGGAGAAGTGGATTCTGTTAGGGTTGTTGTTTGTAAAGTGGTCTGTTCTGTTGTTGTTGGTGGAACTATTGATATAGTTGTATCCTCTGTATTTGTAATTTTTAAAGTAGTAATTTCTGACGTCATTGTTACAATATCATGAGATGTAGCTGTAGCACTTGCTGTTGGTTTATCTGTTATAGCAGTGGAAACATCAGGAGTTGTTAATATTACAGCTGTAGAGAAATCTCTTGTGGTTCTGTGTGTTTCAGTGATCCTGGATGTGTCTTCTACACCTGTAGTCTCTGCTGTCGGAGATGTGTATTCTGTTAGGGTTGTTGTTTGTAAAGTGGTCTGTTCTGTTGTTGTTGGTGGAACTATTGATATAGTTGTACCCTCTGTATTTGTAATTTTTAGAGTAGTTATTTCTGACGTCATTGTTACAATATCATCAGATGTTGATGTAGCACTTGCTTTTGGTTTATCTGTTATAGCAGTGGAAACATCAGGAGTTGTTTCTATTACAGCTGTAGAGAAATCTCTTGTGGTTCTGTGTGTTTCAGTGATCCTGGATGTGTCTTCTACACCTGTAGTCTCTGCTGTCGGAGATGTGTATTCTGTCAGGGTTGTTGTTTGTAAAGTGGTCTGTTCTGTTGTTGTTGGTGGAACTATTGAAATAGTTGTACCCTCTGTATTTGTAATTTTTAAAGTAGTTATTTCTGACGTCATTGTTACAATATCATCAGAAGTAGCTATAGCACTTACTGTTGGTTTATCTGTTATAGCAGTGGAAAGATCAGGAGTTGTTTCTATTACAGCTGTAGAGAAATCTCTTGTGGTTCTGTGTGTATCAGTGATCCTGGATGTGTCTTCTACACCTGTAGTCTCTGCTGTCGGAGATGTGGATTCTGTTAGGGTTGTTGTTTGTAAAGTGGTCTGTTCTGTTGTTGTTGGTGGAACTATTGATATAGTTGTACCCTCTGTATTTGTATTTTTTAAAGTAGTTATTTCGGACGTCATTGTTACAATATCATCAGATGATGCTGTAGCACTTGCTGTTGATTTATCTGTTATAGCAGTGGAAAGATCAGGAGTTGTTTCTATTACAGCTGTAGAGAAATCTCTTGTGGTTCTGTGTGTTTCAGTGATCCTGGATGTGTCTTCTACACCTGTAGTCTCTGCTGTCCGAGATGTGTATTCTGTTAGGGTTGTTGTTTGTAAAGCGGTCTGTTCTGTTGTTGTTGGTGGAACTATTGATATAGTTGTACCCTCTGTATTTGTAATTTTTAAAGTAGTTATTTCTGACGTCATTGTTACAATATCATCATATGTTGATGTAGCACTTGCTGTTGATTTATCTGTTATAGCAGTGGAAAGATCAGGAGTTGTTTCTATTACAGATGTAGACAAATCTCTTGTGGTTCTGTGTGTTTCAGTGATCCTGGATGTGTCATCTACACCTGTAGTCTCTGCTGTCGGAGATGTGGATCCTGTTAGGGTTATTGTTTGTAAAGTGGTCTGTTCTGTTGTTGTTGGTGGAACTATTGATATAGTTGTACCCTCTGTATTTGTAATTTTTAATGTAGTAATTTCTGACATCATTGTTACAATATCATCAGATGTAGCTGTAGCACTTGCTGTTGGTTTATCTGATATAGCAGTGGAAAGATCAGGAGTTGTTTCTATTACAGATGTAGAGAAATCTCTTGTGGTTCTGTGTGTATCAGTGATCCTGGATGTGTCTTCTACACCTGTAGTCTCTGCTGTCGGAGATGTGGATTCTGTTAGGGTTGTTGTTTGTAAAGTGGTCTGTTCTGTTGTTGTTGGTGGAACTATTGATATAGTTGTACCCTCTGTATTTGTAATTTTTAAAGTAGTTATTTCTGACGTCATTGTTACAATATCATCAGATGTAGCTGTAGCACTTGCTGTTGATTTATCTGTTATAGCAGTGGAAACTTCAGGAGTTGTTTCTATTACAGACGTAGAGAAATCTCTTGTGGTTCTGTGTGTTTCAGTGATCCTGGATGTGTCTTCTACACCTGTAGTCTCTGCTGTCGGAGATGTGTATTGTGTTAGGGTTGTTGTTTGTAAAGTGGTCTGTTCTGTTGTTGTTGGTGGAACTATTGATATAGTTGTACCCTCTGTATTTGTAATTTTTAAAGTAGTTATTTCTGACGTCATTGTTACAATATCATCAGAAGTAGCTGTAGCACTTACTGTTGGTTTATCTGTTATAGCAGTGGAAAGATCAGGAGTTGTTTCTATTACAGCTGTAGAGAAATCTCTTGTGGTTCTGTGTGTTTCAGTGATCCTGGATGTGTCTTCTACACCTGTAGTCTCTGCTGTCGGAGATGTGTATTGTGTTAGGGTTGTTGTTTGTAAAGTGGTCTGTTCTGTTGTTGTTGGTGGAACTATTGATATAGTTGTACCCTCTGTATTTGTAATTTTTAAAGTAGTTATTTCTGACGTCATTGTTACAATATCATCAGATGTTGCTGTAGCACTTGCTGTTGATTTATCTGTTATAGCAGTGGAAAGATCAGGAGTTGTTTCTATTACAGCTGTAGAGAAATCTCTTGTGGTTCTATGTGTATCAGTGATCCTGGATGTGTCTTCTACACCTGTAGTCTCTGCTGTCGGAGATGTGGATTCTGTAAGGGTTGTTGTTTGTAAAGTGGTCTCTTCTGTTGTTGTTGGTGGAACTATTGATATAGTTGTACCCTCTGTATTTGTAATTTTTAAAGTAGTTATTTCTGACGTCATTGTTACAATATCATCAGATGTTGATGTAGCACTTGCTGTTGGTTTATCTGTTATAGCAGTGGAAACATCAGGAGTTGTTAATATTACAGCTGTAGAGAAATCTCTTGTGGTTCTGTGTGTTTCAGTGATCCTGGATGTGTCTTCTACACCTGTAGTCTCTGCTGTCGGAGATGTGTATTCTGTTAGGGTTGTTGTTTGTAAAGTGGTCTGTTCTGTTGTTGTTGGTGGAACTATTGATATAGTTGTACCCTCTGTATTTGTAATTTTTAGAGTAGTTATTTCTGACGTCATTGTTACAATATCATCAGATGTTGATGTAGCACTTGCTTTTGGTTTATCTGTTATAGCAATGGAAACATCAGGAGTTGTTTCTATTACAGCTGTAGAGAAATCTCTTGTGGTTCTGTGTGTTTCAGTGATCCTGGATGTGTCTTCTACACCTGTAGTCTCTGCTGTCGGAGATGTGTATTCTGTCAGGGTTGTTGTTTGTAAAGTGGTCTGTTCTGTTGTTGTTGGTGGAACTATTGAAATAGTTGTACCCTCTGTATTTGTAATTTTTAAAGTAGTTATTTCTGACGTCATTGTTACAATATCATCAGAAGTAGCTGTAGCACTTACTGTTGGTTTATCTGTTATAGCAGTGGAAAGATCAGGAGTTGTTTCTATTACAGCTGTAGAGAAATCTCTTGTGGTTCTGTGTGTTTCAGTCATCCTGGATGTGTCTTCTACACCTGTAGTCTCTACTGTCGGAGATGTGTATTCTGTTAGGGTTGTTGTTTGTAAAGTGGTCTGTTCTGTTGTTGTTGGTGGAACTATTGATATAGTTGTACCCTCTGTATTTGTAATTTTTAAAGTAGTAATTTCTGACATCATTGTTACAATGTCATCAGATGTAGCTGTAGCACTTGCTGTTGGTTTATCTGTTATAGCAGTGGAAACATCAGGAGTTGTTTCTATTACAGCTGTAGAGAAATCTCTTGTGGTTCTGTGTGTATCAGTGATCCTGGATGTGTCTTCTACACCTGTAGTCTCTGCTGTCGGAGATGTGGATTCTGTTAGGGTTGTTGTTTGTAAAGTGGTCTGTTCTGTTGTTGTTGGTGGAACTATTGATATAGTTGTACCCTCTGTATTTGTATTTTTAAAAGTAGTTATTTCTGACGTCATTGTTACAATATCATCAGATGTAGCTGTAGCACTTGCAGTTGGTTTATCTGTTATAGCAGTGGAAACATCAGGAGTTGTTTCTATTACAGATGTAGAGAAATCTCTTGTGGTTCTGTGTGTATCAGTGATCCTGGATGTGTCTTCTACACCTGTAGTCTCTGCTGTCGGAGATGTGGATTCTGTTAGGGTTGTTGTTTGTAAAGTGGTCTGTTCTGTTGTTGTTGGTGGAACTATTGATATAGTTGTACCCTCTGTATTTTTAATTTTTAAAGTAGTTATTTCTGACGTCATTGTTACAATATCATCAGATGTTGATGTAGCACTTGCTGTTGGTTTATCTGTTATAGCAGTGGAAACATCAGGAGTTGTTTCTATTACAGATGTAGACAAATCTCTTGTGGTTCTGTGTGTTTCAGTGATCCTGGATGTGTCATCTACACCTGTAGTCTCTGCTGTCGGAGATGTGGATCCTGTTAGGGTTATTGTTTGTAAAGTGGTCTGTTCTGTTGTTGTTGGTGGAACTATTGATATAGTTGTACCCTCTGTATTTGTAATTTTTAAAGTAGTTATTTCTGACGTCATTGTTACAATATCATCAGATGTTGCTGTAGCACTTGCTGTTGATTTATCTGTTATAGCAGAGGAAAGATCAGGAGTTGTTTCTATTACAGCTGTAGAGAAATCTCTTGTGGTTCTGTGTGTTTCAGTCATCCTGGATGTGTCTTCTACACCTGTAGTCTCTACTGTCGGAGATGTGTATTCTGTTAGGGTTGTTGTTTGTAAAGTGGTCTGTTCTGTTGTTGTTGGTGGAACTATTGATATAGTTGTACCCTCTGTATTTGTAATTTTTAAAGTAGTAATTTCTGACATCATTGTTACAATGTCATCAGATGTAGCTGTAGCACTTGCTGTTGGTTTATCTGTTATAGCAGTGGAAACATCAGGAGTTGTTTCTATTACAGCTGTAGAGAAATCTCTTGTGGTTCTGTGTGTATCAGTGATCCTGGATGTGTCTTCTACACCTGTAGTCTCTGCTGTCGGAGATGTGGATTCTGTTAGGGTTGTTGTTTGTAAAGTGGTCTGTTCTGTTGTTGTTGGTGGAACTATTGATATAGTTGTACCCTCTGTATTTGTATTTTTAAAAGTAGTTATTTCTGACGTCATTGTTACAATATCATCAGATGTAGCTGTAGCACTTGCAGTTGGTTTATCTGTTATAGCAGTGGAAACATCAGGAGTTGTTTCTATTACAGATGTAGAGAAATCTCTTGTGGTTCTGTGTGTATCAGTGATCCTGGATGTGTCTTCTACACCTGTAGTCTCTGCTGTCGGAGATGTGGATTCTGTTAGGGTTGTTGTTTGTAAAGTGGTCTGTTCTGTTGTTGTTGGTGGAACTATTGATATAGTTGTACCCTCTGTATTTTTAATTTTTAAAGTAGTTATTTCTGACGTCATTGTTACAATATCATCAGATGTTGATGTAGCACTTGCTGTTGGTTTATCTGTTATAGCAGTGGAAAGATCAGGAGTTGTTTCTATTACAGATGTAGACAAATCTCTTGTGGTTCTGTGTGTTTCAGTGATCCTGGATGTGTCATCTACACCTGTAGTCTCTGCTGTCGGAGATGTGGATCCTGTTAGGGTTATTGTTTGTAAAGTGGTCTGTTCTGTTGTTGTTGGTGGAACTATTGATATAGTTGTACCCTCTGTATTTGTAATTTTTAAAGTAGTTATTTCTGACGTCATTGTTACAATATCATCAGATGTTGCTGTAGCACTTGCTGTTGATTTATCTGTTATAGCAGAGGAAAGATCAGGAGTTGTTTCTATTACAGCTGTAGGGAAATTTCTTGTGGTTCTGTGTGTATTAGTGATCCTGGATGTGTCTTCTACACCTGTAGTCTCTGCTGTCGGAGAAGTGGATTCTGTTAGGGTTGTTGTTTGTAAAGTGGTCTGTTCTGTTGTTGTTGGTGGAACTATTGATATAGTTGTATCCTCTGTATTTGTAATTTTTAAAGTAGTAATTTCTGACGTCATTGTTACAATATCATGAGATGTAGCTGTAGCACTTGCTGTTGGTTTATCTGTTATAGCAGTGGAGAGATCAGGAGTTGTTTCTATTACAGCTGTAGAGAAATCTCTTGTGGTTCTGTTTGTTTCAGTGATCCTGGATGTGTCTTCTACACCTGTAGTCTCTGCTGTCGGAGATGTGGATCCTGTTAGGGTTGTTGTTTGTAAAGTGGTCTCTTCTGTTGTTGTTGGTGGAACTATTGATATAGTTGTACCCTCTGTATTTGTAATTTTTAAAGTAGTTATTTCTGACGTCATTGTTACAATATCATCAGATGTTGATGTAGCACTTGCTGTTGGTTTATCTGTTATAGCAGTGGAAACATCAGGAGTTGTTAATATTACAGCTGTAGAGAAATCTCTTGTGGTTCTGTGTGTTTCAGTGATCCTGGATGTGTCTTCTACACCTGTAGTCTCTGCTGTCGGAGATGTGTATTCTGTTAGGGTTGTTGTTTGTAAAGCGGTCTGTTCTGTTGTTGTTGGTGGAACTATTGATATAGTTGTACCCTCTGTATTTGTAATTTTTAAAGTAGTTATTTCTGACGTCATTGTTACAATATCATCATATGTTGATGTAGCACTTGCTGTTGATTTATCTGTTATAGCAGTGGAAAGATCAGGAGTTGTTTCTATTACAGATGTAGACAAATCTCTTGTGGTTCTGTGTGTTTCAGTGATCCTGGATGTGTCATCTACACCTGTAGTCTCTGCTGTCGGAGATGTGGATCCTGTTAGGGTTATTGTTTGTAAAGTGGTCTGTTCTGTTGTTGTTGGTGGAACTATTGATATAGTTGTACCCTCTGTATTTGTAATTTTTAATGTAGTAATTTCTGACATCATTGTTACAATATCATCAGATGTAGCTGTAGCACTTGCTGTTGGTTTATCTGATATAGCAGTGGAAAGATCAGGAGTTGTTTCTATTACAGATGTAGAGAAATCTCTTGTGGTTCTGTGTGTATCAGTGATCCTGGATGTGTCTTCTACACCTGTAGTCTCTGCTGTCGGAGATGTGGATTCTGTTAGGGTTGTTGTTTGTAAAGTGGTCTGTTCTGTTGTTGTTGGTGGAACTATTGATATAGTTGTACCCTCTGTATTTGTAATTTTTAAAGTAGTTATTTCTGACGTCATTGTTACAATATCATCAGATGTAGCTGTAGCACTTGCTGTTGATTTATCTGTTATAGCAGTGGAAACATCAGGAGTTGTTTCTATTACAGACGTAGAGAAATCTCTTGTGGTTCTGTGTGTTTCAGTGATCCTGGATGTGTCTTCTACACCTGTAGTCTCTGCTGTCGGAGATGTGTATTGTGTTAGGGTTGTTGTTTGTAAAGTGGTCTGTTCTGTTGTTGTTGGTGGAACTATTGATATAGTTGTACCCTCTGTATTTGTAATTTTTAAAGTAGTTATTTCTGACGTCATTGTTACAATATCATCAGAAGTAGCTGTAGCACTTACTGTTGGTTTATCTGTTATAGCAGTGGAAAGATCAGGAGTTGTTTCTATTACAGATGTAGAGAAATCTCTTGTGGTTCTGTGTGTATCAGTGATCCTGGATGTGTCTTCTACACCTGTAGTCTCTGCTGTCGGAGATGTGGATTCTGTTAGGGTTGTTGTTTGTAAAGTGGTCTGTTCTGTTGTTGTTGGTGGAACTATTGATATAGTTGTACCCTCTGTATTTGTAATTTTTAAAGTAGTTATTTCTGACGTCATTGTTACAATATCATCAGATGTAGCTGTAGCACTTGCTGTTGATTTATCTGTTATAGCAGTGGAAACTTCAGGAGTTGTTTCTATTACAGACGTAGAGAAATCTCTTGTGGTTCTGTGTGTTTCAGTGATCCTGGATGTGTCTTCTACACCTGTAGTCTCTGCTGTCGGAGATGTGTATTGTGTTAGGGTTGTTGTTTGTAAAGTGGTCTGTTCTGTTGTTGTTGGTGGAACTATTGATATAGTTGTACCCTCTGTATTTGTAATTTTTAAAGTAGTTATTTCTGACGTCATTGTTACAATATCATCAGAAGTAGCTGTAGCACTTACTGTTGGTTTATCTGTTATAGCAGTGGAAAGATCAGGAGTTGTTTCTATTACAGCTGTAGAGAAATCTCTTGTGGTTCTGTGTGTTTCAGTGATCCTGGATGTGTCTTCTACACCTGTAGTCTCTGCTGTCGGAGATGTGTATTGTGTTAGGGTTGTTGTTTGTAAAGTGGTCTGTTCTGTTGTTGTTGGTGGAACTATTGATATAGTTGTACCCTCTGTATTTGTAATTTTTAAAGTAGTTATTTCTGACGTCATTGTTACAATATCATCAGATGTTGCTGTAGCACTTGCTGTTGATTTATCTGTTATAGCAGTGGAAAGATCAGGAGTTGTTTCTATTACAGCTGTAGAGAAATCTCTTGTGGTTCTATGTGTATCAGTGATCCTGGATGTGTCTTCTACACCTGTAGTCTCTGCTGTCGGAGATGTGGATTCTGTAAGGGTTGTTGTTTGTAAAGTGGTCTCTTCTGTTGTTGTTGGTGGAACTATTGATATAGTTGTACCCTCTGTATTTGTAATTTTTAAAGTAGTTATTTCTGACGTCATTGTTACAATATCATCAGATGTTGATGTAGCACTTGCTGTTGGTTTATCTGTTATAGCAGTGGAAACATCAGGAGTTGTTAATATTACAGCTGTAGAGAAATCTCTTGTGGTTCTGTGTGTTTCAGTGATCCTGGATGTGTCTTCTACACCTGTAGTCTCTGCTGTCGGAGATGTGTATTCTGTTAGGGTTGTTGTTTGTAAAGTGGTCTGTTCTGTTGTTGTTGGTGGAACTATTGATATAGTTGTACCCTCTGTATTTGTAATTTTTAGAGTAGTTATTTCTGACGTCATTGTTACAATATCATCAGATGTTGATGTAGCACTTGCTTTTGGTTTATCTGTTATAGCAATGGAAACATCAGGAGTTGTTTCTATTACAGCTGTAGAGAAATCTCTTGTGGTTCTGTGTGTTTCAGTGATCCTGGATGTGTCTTCTACACCTGTAGTCTCTGCTGTCGGAGATGTGTATTCTGTCAGGGTTGTTGTTTGTAAAGTGGTCTGTTCTGTTGTTGTTGGTGGAACTATTGAAATAGTTGTACCCTCTGTATTTGTAATTTTTAAAGTAGTTATTTCTGACGTCATTGTTACAATATCATCAGAAGTAGCTGTAGCACTTACTGTTGGTTTATCTGTTATAGCAGTGGAAAGATCAGGAGTTGTTTCTATTACAGCTGTAGAGAAATCTCTTGTGGTTCTGTGTGTTTCAGTCATCCTGGATGTGTCTTCTACACCTGTAGTCTCTACTGTCGGAGATGTGTATTCTGTTAGGGTTGTTGTTTGTAAAGTGGTCTGTTCTGTTGTTGTTGGTGGAACTATTGATATAGTTGTACCCTCTGTATTTGTAATTTTTAAAGTAGTAATTTCTGACATCATTGTTACAATGTCATCAGATGTAGCTGTAGCACTTGCTGTTGGTTTATCTGTTATAGCAGTGGAAACATCAGGAGTTGTTTCTATTACAGCTGTAGAGAAATCTCTTGTGGTTCTGTGTGTATCAGTGATCCTGGATGTGTCTTCTACACCTGTAGTCTCTGCTGTCGGAGATGTGGATTCTGTTAGGGTTGTTGTTTGTAAAGTGGTCTGTTCTGTTGTTGTTGGTGGAACTATTGATATAGTTGTACCCTCTGTATTTGTATTTTTAAAAGTAGTTATTTCTGACGTCATTGTTACAATATCATCAGATGTAGCTGTAGCACTTGCAGTTGGTTTATCTGTTATAGCAGTGGAAACATCAGGAGTTGTTTCTATTACAGATGTAGAGAAATCTCTTGTGGTTCTGTGTGTATCAGTGATCCTGGATGTGTCTTCTACACCTGTAGTCTCTGCTGTCGGAGATGTGGATTCTGTTAGGGTTGTTGTTTGTAAAGTGGTCTGTTCTGTTGTTGTTGGTGGAACTATTGATATAGTTGTACCCTCTGTATTTTTAATTTTTAAAGTAGTTATTTCTGACGTCATTGTTACAATATCATCAGATGTTGATGTAGCACTTGCTGTTGGTTTATCTGTTATAGCAGTGGAAACATCAGGAGTTGTTTCTATTACAGATGTAGAGAAATCTCTTGTGGTTCTGTGTGTATCAGTGATCCTGGATGTGTCTTCTACACCTGTAGTCTCTGCTGTTGGAGATGTGGATTCTGTTAGGGTTGTTGTTTGTAAAGTGGTCTGTTCTGTTGTTGTTGGTGGAACTATTGATATAGTTGTACCCTCTGTATTTGTAATTTTTAAAGTAGTTATTTCTGACGTCATTGTTACAATATCATCAGATGATGCTGTAGCACTTGCTGTTGATTTATCTGTTATAGCAGTGGAAAGATCAGGAGTTGTTTCTATTACAGCTGTAGAGAAATCTCTTGTGGTTCTGTGTGTATCAGTGATCCTGGATGTGTCTTCTACACCTGTAGTCTCTGCTGTCCGAGATGTGTATTCTGTTAGGGTTGTTGTTTGTAAAGCGGTCTGTTCTGTTGTTGTTGGTGGAACTATTGATATAGTTGTACCCTCTGTATTTGTAATTTTTAAAGTAGTTATTTCTGACGTCATTGTTACAATATCATCAGATGTAGCTGTAGCACTTGCTGTTGATTTATCTGTTATAGCAGTGGAAACATCAGGAGTTGTTTCTATTACAGACGTAGAGAAATCTCTTGTGGTTCTGTGTGTATCAGTGATCCTGGATGTGTCTTCTACACCTGTAGTCTCTGCTGTCGGAGAAGTGGATCCTTTTAGGGTTATTGTTTGTAAAGTGGACTCTTCTGTTGTTGTTGGTGGAACTATTGATATAGTTGTACCATCTGTATTTGTAATTTTTAAAGTAGTAATTTCTGACATCATTGTTACAATGTCATCAGATGTAGCTGTAGCACTTGCTGTTGGTTTATCTGTTATAGCAGAGGAAAGATCAGGAGTTGTTTCTATTACAGACGTAGAGAAATCTCTTGTGGTTCTGTGTGTATCAGTGATCCTGGATGTGTCTTCTACACCTGTAGTCTCTGCTGTCGGAGATGTGTATTCTGTCAGGGTTGTTGTTTGTAAAGTGGTCTGTTCTGTTGTTGTTGGTGGAACTATTGAAATAGTTGTACCCTCTGTATTTGTAATTTTTAAAGTAGTTATTTCTGACGTCATTGTTACAATATCATCAGAAGTAGCTGTAGCACTTACTGTTGGTTTATCTGTTATAGCAGTGGAAAGATCAGGAGTTGTTTCTATTACAGATATAGAGAAATCTCTTGTGGTTCTGTGTGTTTCAGTCATCCTGGATGTGTCTTCTACACCTGTAGTCTCTGCTGTCGGAGATGTGTATTCTGTTAGGGTTGTTGTTTGTAAAGTGGTCTGTTCTGTTGTTGTTGGTGGAACTATTGATATAGTTGTACCCTCTGTATTTGTAATTTTTAAAGTAGTAATTTCTGACATCATTGTTACAATGTCATCAGATGTAGCTGTAGCACTTGCTGTTGATTTATCTGTTATAGCAGTGGAAACATCAGGAGTTGTTTCTATTGTAGTTGTAGAGAAATCTCTTGTGGTTCTGTGTGTATCAGTGATCCTGGATGTGTCTTCTACACCTGTAGTCTCTGCTGTCGGAGATGTGGATTCTGTAAGGGTTGTTGTTTGTAAAGTGGTCTCTTCTGTTGTTGTTGGTGGAACTATTGATATAGTTGTACCCTCTGTATTTGTAATTTTTAAAGTAGTTATTTCTGACGTCATTGTTACAATATCATCAGATGTTGCTGTAGCACTTGCTGTTGATTTATCTGTTATAGCAGTGGAAAGATCAGAAGTTGTTTCTATTACAGCTGTAGAGAAATCTCTTGTGGTTCTATGTGTATCAGTGATCCTGGATGTGTCTTCTACACCAGTAGTCTCTGCTGTCGGAGATGTGGATTCTGTTAGGGTTGTTGTTTGTAAAGTGGTCTGTTCTGTTGTTGTTGGTGGAACTATTGATATAGTTGTACCCTCTGTATTTGTAATTTTAAAAGTAGTAATTTCTGACATCATTGTTACAATATCATCAGATGTAGCTGTAGCACTTGCTGTTGGTTTATCTGTTATAGCAGTGGAAACATCAGGAGTTGTTTCTATTACAGCTGTAGAGAAATCTCTTGTGGTTCTGTGTGTATCAGTGATCCTGGATGTGTCTTCTACACCTGTAGTCTCTGCTGTCGGAGATGTGTATTCTGTTAGGGTTGTTGTTTGTAAAGTGGTCTGTTCTGTTGTTGTTGGTGGAACTATTGATATAGATGTACCCTCTGTATTTGTAATTTTAAAAGTAGTAATTTCTGACATCATTGTTACAATATCATCAGATGTAGCTGTAGCACTTGCTGTTGGTTTATCTGTTATTGCAGTGGAAACATCAGGAGTTGTTTCTATTACAGCTGTAGAGAAATCTCTTGTGGTTCTGTGTGTATCAGTGATCCTGGATGTGTCTTCTACACCTGTAGTCTCTGCTGTTGGAGATGTATATTCTGTTAGGGTTGTTGTTTGTAAAGTGGTCTGTTCTGTTGTTGTTGGTGTAACTATTGATATAGTTGTACCCTCTGTATTTGTAATTTTTAAAGTAGTTAATTCTGACGTCATTGTTACAATATCATCAGATGTAGCTGTAGCACTTGCTGTTGGTTTATCTGTTATAGTAGTGGAAAGATCAGGAGTTGTTTCTATTACAGACGTAGAGAAATCTCTTGTGGTTCTGTGTGTTTCAGTGATCCTGGATGTGTCTTCTACACCTGTAGTCTCTGCTGTCGGAGAAGTGGATCCTTTTAGGGTTATTGTTTGTAAAGTGGACTCTTCTGTTGTTGTTGGTGGAACTATTGATATAGTTGTACCATCTGTATTTGTAATTTTTAAAGTAGTAATTTCTGACATCATTGTTACAATGTCATCAGATGTTGCTGTAGCACTTGCTGTTGGTTTATCTGTTATAGCAGAGGAAAGATCAGGAGTTGTTTCTATTACAGACGTAGAGAAATCTCTTGTGGTTCTGTGTGTATCAGTGATCCTGGATGTGTCTTCTACACCTGTAGTCTCTGCTGTCGGAGATGTGTATTCTGTTAGGGTTGTTGTTTGTAAAGTGGACTCTTCTGTTGTTGTTGGTGGAACTATTGATATAGTTGTACCCTCTGTATTTGTAATTTTTAAAGTAGTTATTTCTGACATGATTGTTACAATATCATCAGATGTAGCTGTAGCACTTGCTGTTGATTTATCTGTTATAGCAGTGGAAACATCAGGAGTTGTTTCTATTACAGCTGTAGAGAAATCTCTTGTGGTTCTGTGTGTATCAGTGATCCTGGATGTGTCTTCTACACCTGTAGTCTCTGCTGTCGGAGATGTGTATTCTGTCAGGGTTGTTGTTTGTAAAGTGGTCTGTTCTGTTGTTGTTGGTGGAACTATTGATATAGTTGTACCCTCTGTATTTGTAATTTTTAAAGTAGTAATTTCTGACATCATTGTTACAATATCATCAGATGTTGCTGTAGCACTTGCTGTTGGTTTATCTGTTATAGCAGTGGAAACATCAGGAGTTGTTAATATTACAGCTGTAGAGAAATCTCTTGTGGTTCTGTGTGTTTCAGTGATCCTGGATGTGTCTTCTACACCTGTAGTCTCTGCTGTCGGAGATGTGTATTCTGTTAGGGTTGTTGTTTGTAAAGTGGTCTGTTCTGTTGTTGTTGGTGGAACTATTGATATAGTTGTACCCTCTGTATTTGTAATTTTTAAAATAGTTATTTCTGACGTCATTGTTACAATATCATCAGATGTTGATGTAGCACTTGCTTTTGGTTTATCTGTTATAGCAATGGAAACATCAGGAGTTGTTTCTATTACAGCTGTAGAGAAATCTCTTGTGGTTCTGTGTGTATCAGTGATCCTGGATGTGTCTTCTACACCAGTAGTCTCTGCTGTCGGAGATGTGGATTCTGTTAGGGTTGTTGTTTGTAAAGTGGTCTGTTCTGTTGTTGTTGGTGGAACTATTGATATAGTTGTACCCTCTGTATTTGTAATTTTTAAAGTAGTTATTTCTGACGTCATTGTTACAATATCATCAGAAGTAGCTGTAGCACTTACTGTTGGTTTATCTGTTATAGCAGTGGAAAGATCAGGAGTTGTTTCTATTACAGCTGTAGAGAAATCTCTTGTGGTTCTGTGTGTTTCAGTCATCCTGGATGTGTCTTCTACACCTGTAGTCTCTACTGTCGGAGATGTGTATTCTGTTAGGGTTGTTGTTTGTAAAGTGGTCTGTTCTGTTGTTGTTGGTGGAACTATTGATATAGTTGTACCCTCTGTATTTGTAATTTTTAAAGTAGTAATTTCTGACATCATTGTTACAATGTCATCAGATGTAGCTGTAGCACTTGCTGTTGGTTTATCTGTTATAGCAGTGGAAACATCAGGAGTTGTTTCTATTACAGCTGTAGAGAAATCTCTTGTGGTTCTGTGTGTATCAGTGATCCTGGATGTGTCTTCTACACCTGTAGTCTCTGCTGTCGGAGATGTGGATTCTGTTAGGGTTGTTGTTTGTAAAGTGGTCTGTTCTGTTGTTGTTGGTGGAACTATTGATATAGTTGTACCCTCTGTATTTGTATTTTTTAAAGTAGTTATTTCTGACGTCATTGTTACAATATCATCAGATGTAGCTGTAGCACTTGCAGTTGGTTTATCTGTTATAGCAGTGGAAACATCAGGAGTTGTTTCTATTACAGATGTAGAGAAATCTCTTGTGGTTCTGTGTGTATCAGTGATCCTGGATGTGTCTTCTACACCTGTAGTCTCTGCTGTCGGAGATGTGGATTCTGTTAGGGTTGTTGTTTGTAAAGTGGTCTGTTCTGTTGTTGTTGGTGGAACTATTGATATAGTTGTACCCTCTGTATTTTTAATTTTTAAAGTAGTTATTTCTGACGTCATTGTTACAATATCATCAGATGTTGATGTAGCACTTGCTGTTGGTTTATCTGTTATAGCAGTGGAAACATCAGGAGTTGTTTCTATTACAGATGTAGAGAAATCTCTTGTGGTTCTGTGTGTATCAGTGATCCTGGATGTGTCTTCTACACCTGTAGTCTCTGCTGTTGGAGATGTGGATTCTGTTAGGGTTGTTGTTTGTAAAGTGGTCTGTTCTGTTGTTGTTGGTGGAACTATTGATATAGTTGTACCCTCTGTATTTGTAATTTTTAAAGTAGTTATTTCTGACGTCATTGTTACAATATCATCAGATGATGCTGTAGCACTTGCTGTTGATTTATCTGTTATAGCAGTGGAAAGATCAGGAGTTGTTTCTATTACAGCTGTAGAGAAATCTCTTGTGGTTCTGTGTGTATCAGTGATCCTGGATGTGTCTTCTACACCTGTAGTCTCTGCTGTCCGAGATGTGTATTCTGTTAGGGTTGTTGTTTGTAAAGCGGTCTGTTCTGTTGTTGTTGGTGGAACTATTGATATAGTTGTACCCTCTGTATTTGTAATTTTTAAAGTAGTTATTTCTGACGTCATTGTTACAATATCATCAGATGTAGCTGTAGCACTTGCTGTTGATTTATCTGTTATAGCAGTGGAAACATCAGGAGTTGTTTCTATTACAGACGTAGAGAAATCTCTTGTGGTTCTGTGTGTATCAGTGATCCTGGATGTGTCTTCTACACCTGTAGTCTCTGCTGTCGGAGAAGTGGATCCTTTTAGGGTTATTGTTTGTAAAGTGGACTCTTCTGTTGTTGTTGGTGGAACTATTGATATAGTTGTACCATCTGTATTTGTAATTTTTAAAGTAGTAATTTCTGACATCATTGTTACAATGTCATCAGATGTAGCTGTAGCACTTGCTGTTGGTTTATCTGTTATAGCAGAGGAAAGATCAGGAGTTGTTTCTATTACAGACGTAGAGAAATCTCTTGTGGTTCTGTGTGTATCAGTGATCCTGGATGTGTCTTCTACACCTGTAGTCTCTGCTGTCGGAGATGTGTATTCTGTCAGGGTTGTTGTTTGTAAAGTGGTCTGTTCTGTTGTTGTTGGTGGAACTATTGAAATAGTTGTACCCTCTGTATTTGTAATTTTTAAAGTAGTTATTTCTGACGTCATTGTTACAATATCATCAGAAGTAGCTGTAGCACTTACTGTTGGTTTATCTGTTATAGCAGTGGAAAGATCAGGAGTTGTTTCTATTACAGATATAGAGAAATCTCTTGTGGTTCTGTGTGTTTCAGTCATCCTGGATGTGTCTTCTACACCTGTAGTCTCTGCTGTCGGAGATGTGTATTCTGTTAGGGTTGTTGTTTGTAAAGTGGTCTGTTCTGTTGTTGTTGGTGGAACTATTGATATAGTTGTACCCTCTGTATTTGTAATTTTTAAAGTAGTAATTTCTGACATCATTGTTACAATGTCATCAGATGTAGCTGTAGCACTTGCTGTTGATTTATCTGTTATAGCAGTGGAAACATCAGGAGTTGTTTCTATTGTAGTTGTAGAGAAATCTCTTGTGGTTCTGTGTGTATCAGTGATCCTGGATGTGTCTTCTACACCTGTAGTCTCTGCTGTCGGAGATGTGGATTCTGTAAGGGTTGTTGTTTGTAAAGTGGTCTCTTCTGTTGTTGTTGGTGGAACTATTGATATAGTTGTACCCTCTGTATTTGTAATTTTTAAAGTAGTTATTTCTGACGTCATTGTTACAATATCATCAGATGTTGCTGTAGCACTTGCTGTTGATTTATCTGTTATAGCAGTGGAAAGATCAGAAGTTGTTTCTATTACAGCTGTAGAGAAATCTCTTGTGGTTCTATGTGTATCAGTGATCCTGGATGTGTCTTCTACACCAGTAGTCTCTGCTGTCGGAGATGTGGATTCTGTTAGGGTTGTTGTTTGTAAAGTGGTCTGTTCTGTTGTTGTTGGTGGAACTATTGATATAGTTGTACCCTCTGTATTTGTAATTTTTAAAGTAGTTATTTCTGACGTCATTGTTACAATATCATCAGATGTTGATGTAGCACTTGCTGTTGGTTTATCTGTTATAGCAGTGGAAACATCAGGAGTTGTTTCTATTACAGCTGTAGAGAAATCTCTTGTGGTTCTGTGTGTATCAGTGATCCTGGATGTGTCTTCTACACCTGTAGTCTCTGCTGTCGGAGATGTGTATTCTGTTAGGGTTGTTGTTTGTAAAGTGGTCTGTTCTGTTGTTGTTGGTGGAACTATTGATATAGATGTACCCTCTGTATTTGTAATTTTAAAAGTAGTAATTTCTGACATCATTGTTACAATATCATCAGATGTAGCTGTAGCACTTGCTGTTGGTTTATCTGTTATTGCAGTGGAAACATCAGGAGTTGTTTCTATTACAGCTGTAGAGAAATCTCTTGTGGTTCTGTGTGTATCAGTGATCCTGGATGTGTCTTCTACACCTGTAGTCTCTGCTGTTGGAGATGTATATTCTGTTAGGGTTGTTGTTTGTAAAGTGGTCTGTTCTGTTGTTGTTGGTGTAACTATTGATATAGTTGTACCCTCTGTATTTGTAATTTTTAAAGTAGTTAATTCTGACGTCATTGTTACAATATCATCAGATGTAGCTGTAGCACTTGCTGTTGGTTTATCTGTTATAGTAGTGGAAAGATCAGGAGTTGTTTCTATTACAGACGTAGAGAAATCTCTTGTGGTTCTGTGTGTTTCAGTGATCCTGGATGTGTCTTCTACACCTGTAGTCTCTGCTGTCGGAGAAGTGGATCCTTTTAGGGTTATTGTTTGTAAAGTGGACTCTTCTGTTGTTGTTGGTGGAACTATTGATATAGTTGTACCATCTGTATTTGTAATTTTTAAAGTAGTAATTTCTGACATCATTGTTACAATGTCATCAGATGTTGCTGTAGCACTTGCTGTTGGTTTATCTGTTATAGCAGAGGAAAGATCAGGAGTTGTTTCTATTACAGACGTAGAGAAATCTCTTGTGGTTCTGTGTGTATCAGTGATCCTGGATGTGTCTTCTACACCTGTAGTCTCTGCTGTCGGAGATGTGTATTCTGTTAGGGTTGTTGTTTGTAAAGTGGACTCTTCTGTTGTTGTTGGTGGAACTATTGATATAGTTGTACCCTCTGTATTTGTAATTTTTAAAGTAGTTATTTCTGACATGATTGTTACAATATCATCAGATGTAGCTGTAGCACTTGCTGTTGATTTATCTGTTATAGCAGTGGAAACATCAGGAGTTGTTAATATTACAGCTGTAGAGAAATCTCTTGTGGTTCTGTGTGTTTCAGTGATCCTGGATGTGTCTTCTACACCTGTAGTCTCTGCTGTCGGAGATGTGTATTCTGTTAGGGTTGTTGTTTGTAAAGTGGTCTGTTCTGTTGTTGTTGGTGGAACTATTGATATAGTTGTACCCTCTGTATTTGTAATTTTTAAAATAGTTATTTCTGACGTCATTGTTACAATATCATCAGATGTTGATGTAGCACTTGCTTTTGGTTTATCTGTTATAGCAATGGAAACATCAGGAGTTGTTTCTATTACAGCTGTAGAGAAATCTCTTGTGGTTCTGTGTGTATCAGTGATCCTGGATGTGTCTTCTACACCAGTAGTCTCTGCTGTCGGAGATGTGGATTCTGTTAGGGTTGTTGTTTGTAAAGTGGTCTGTTCTGTTGTTGTTGGTGGAACTATTGATATAGTTGTACCCTCTGTATTTGTAATTTTTAAAGTAGTTATTTCTGACGTCATTGTTACAATATCATCAGATGTAGCTGTAGCACTTGCTGATGGTTTATCTGTTATTGCAGTGGAAAGATCAGGGGTTGTTTCTATTGTAGTTGTAGAGAAATCTCTTGTGGTTCTGTGTGTATCAGTGATCCTGGATGTGTCTTCTACACCTGTAGTCTCTGCTGTCGCAGATGTGGATCCTGTTAGGGTTGTTGTTTGTAAAGTGGTATGTTCTGTTGTTGTTGCTGGAAGTATTGATATAGTTGTACCCTCTGTATTTGTAATTTTTAAAGTAGTAATTTCTGACGTCATTGTTACAATATCATCAGATGTAGCTGTAGCACTTGCTGTTGGTTTATCTGTTATAGCAGTGGAAAGATCAGGAGTTGTTTCTATTACAGATGTAGAGAAATCTCTTGTGGTTCTGTGTGTATCAGTGATCCTGGATGTGTCTTCTACACCTGTAGTCTCTGCTGTCGGAGATGTGGATTCTGTTAGGGTTGTTGTTTGTAAAGTGGTCTGTTCTGTTGTTGTTGGTGGAACTATTGATATAGTTGTACCCTCTGTATTTGTAATTTTTAAAGTAGTTATTTCTGACGTCATTGTTACAATATCATCAGATGTAGCTGTAGCACTTGCTGTTGGTTTATCTGTTATAGCAGAGGAAAGATCAGGAGTTGTTTCTATTACAGACGTAGAGAAATCTCTTGTGGTTCTGTGTGTATCAGTGATCCTGGATGTGTCTTCTACACCTGTAGTCTCTGCTGTCGGAGATGTGTATTCTGTTAGGGTTGTTGTTTGTAAAGTGGACTCTTCTGTTGTTGTTGGTGGAACTATTGATATAGTTGTACCCTCTGTATTTGTAATTTTTAAAGTAGTTATTTCTGACATGATTGTTACAATATCATCAGATGTAGCTGTAGCACTTGCTGTTGATTTATCTGTTATAGCAGTGGAAACATCAGGAGTTGTTTCTATTACAGCTGTAGAGAAATCTCTTGTGGTTCTGTGTGTATCAGTGATCCTGGATGTGTCTTCTACACCTGTAGTCTCTGCTGTCGGAGATGTGGATTCTGTTAGGGTTGTTGTTTGTAAAGTGGTCTGTTCTGTTGTTGTTGGCGGAACTATTGATATAGTTGTACCCTCTGTATTTGTAATTTTTAAAGTAGTTATTTCTGACGTCATTGTTACAATATCATCAGAAGTAGCTGTAGCACTTGCTGTTGATTTATCTGTTATAGCAGTGGAAAGATCAGGAGTTGTTTCTATTACAGCTGTAGAGAAATCTCTTGTGGTTCTATGTGTTTCAGTCATCCTGGATGTGTCTTCTACACCTGTAGTCTCTGCTGTTGGAGATGTGGATTCTGTTAGGGTTGTTGTTTGTAAAGTGGTCTGTTCTGTTGTTGTTGGTGGAACTATTGATATAGTTGTACCCTCTGTATTTGTAATTTTTAAAGTAGTAATTTCTGACATCATTGTTACAATATCATCAGATGTAGCTGTAGCACTTGCTGTTGATTTATCTGTTATAGCAGTGGAAACATCAGGAGTTGTTAATATTACAGCTGTAGAGAAATCTCTTGTGGTTCTGTGTGTATCAGTGATCCTGGATGTGTCTTCTACACCTGTAGTCTCTGCTGTCGGAGATGTGTATTCTGTTAGGGTTGTTGTTTGTAAAGTGGTCTGTTCTGTTGTTGTTGGTGGAACTATTGATATAGTTGTACCCTCTGTATTTGTAATTTTTAAAGTAGTTATTTCTGACGTCATTGTTACAATATCATCAGATGTTGATGTAGCACTTGCTGTTGATTTATCTGTTATAGCAGTGGAAACATCAGGAGTTGTTTCTATTACAGATGTAGAGAAATCTCTTGTGGTTCTGTGTGTATCAGTGATCCTGGATGTGTCTTCTACATCTGTAGTCTCTGCTGTCGGAGATGTGTATTCTGTTAGGGTTGTTGTTTGTAAAGTGGTCTGTTCTGTTGTTGTTGGTGGAACTATTGATATAGTTGTACCCTCTGTATTTGTAATTTTTAAAGTAGTAATTTCTGACATCATTGTTACAATATCATCAGATGTAGCTGTAGCACTTGCTGTTGGTTTATCTGTTATAGTAGTGGAGAGATCAGGGGTTGTTTCTATTGTAGTTGTAGAGAAATCTCTTGTGGTTCTTTGTGTATCAGTGATCCTGGATGTGTCTTCTACACCTGTAGTCTCTGCTGTCGGAGATGTGGATCCTGTTAGGGTTGTTGTTTGTAAAGTGGACTCTTCTGTTGTTGTTGGTGGAACTATTGATATAGTTGTACCCTCTGTATTTGTAATTTTTAAAGTAGTAATTTCGGACATCATTGTTACAATGTCATCAGATGTAGCTGTAGCACTTGCTGTTGGTTTATCTGTTATTGCAGTGGAAAGATCAGGAGTTGTTTCTATTACAGATGTAGAGAAATCTCTTGTGGTTCTGTGTGTATCAGTGATCCTGGATGTGTCTTCTACACCTGTAGTCTCTGCTGTCGGAGATGTGGATTCTGTTAGGGTTGTTGTTTGTAAAGTGGTCTGTTCTGTTGTTGTTGGTGGAACTATTGATATAGTTGTACCCTCTGTATTTGTAATTTTTAAAGTAGTTATTTCTGACGTCATTGTTACAATATCATCAGATGTAGCTGTAGCACTTGCTGTTGGTTTATCTGTTATAGCAGAGGAAAGATCAGGAGTTGTTTCTATTACAGACGTAGAGAAATCTCTTGTGGTTCTGTGTGTATCAGTGATCCTGGATGTGTCTTCTACACCTGTAGTCTCTGCTGTCGGAGATGTGTATTCTGTTAGGGTTGTTGTTTGTAAAGTGGACTCTTCTGTTGTTGTTGGTGGAACTATTGATATAGTTGTACCCTCTGTATTTGTAATTTTTAAAGTAGTTATTTCTGACATGATTGTTACAATATCATCAGATGTAGCTGTAGCACTTGCTGTTGATTTATCTGTTATAGCAGTGGAAACATCAGGAGTTGTTTCTATTACAGCTGTAGAGAAATCTCTTGTGGTTCTGTGTGTATCAGTGATCCTGGATGTGTCTTCTACACCTGTAGTCTCTGCTGTCGGAGATGTGGATTCTGTTAGGGTTGTTGTTTGTAAAGTGGTCTGTTCTGTTGTTGTTGGCGGAACTATTGATATAGTTGTACCCTCTGTATTTGTAATTTTTAAAGTAGTTATTTCTGACGTCATTGTTACAATATCATCAGAAGTAGCTGTAGCACTTGCTGTTGATTTATCTGTTATAGCAGTGGAAAGATCAGGAGTTGTTTCTATTACAGCTGTAGAGAAATCTCTTGTGGTTCTATGTGTTTCAGTCATCCTGGATGTGTCTTCTACACCTGTAGTCTCTGCTGTTGGAGATGTGGATTCTGTTAGGGTTGTTGTTTGTAAAGTGGTCTGTTCTGTTGTTGTTGGTGGAACTATTGATATAGTTGTACCCTCTGTATTTGTAATTTTTAAAGTAGTAATTTCTGACATCATTGTTACAATATCATCAGATGTAGCTGTAGCACTTGCTGTTGATTTATCTGTTATAGCAGTGGAAACATCAGGAGTTGTTAATATTACAGCTGTAGAGAAATCTCTTGTGGTTCTGTGTGTATCAGTGATCCTGGATGTGTCTTCTACACCTGTAGTCTCTGCTGTCGGAGATGTGTATTCTGTTAGGGTTGTTGTTTGTAAAGTGGTCTGTTCTGTTGTTGTTGGTGGAACTATTGATATAGTTGTACCCTCTGTATTTGTAATTTTTAAAGTAGTTATTTCTGACGTCATTGTTACAATATCATCAGATGTTGATGTAGCACTTGCTGTTGATTTATCTGTTATAGCAGTGGAAACATCAGGAGTTGTTTCTATTACAGATGTAGAGAAATCTCTTGTGGTTCTGTGTGTATCAGTGATCCTGGATGTGTCTTCTACATCTGTAGTCTCTGCTGTCGGAGATGTGTATTCTGTTAGGGTTGTTGTTTGTAAAGTGGTCTGTTCTGTTGTTGTTGGTGGAACTATTGATATAGTTGTACCCTCTGTATTTGTAATTTTTAAAGTAGTAATTTCTGACATCATTGTTACAATATCATCAGATGTAGCTGTAGCACTTGCTGTTGGTTTATCTGTTATAGTAGTGGAGAGATCAGGGGTTGTTTCTATTGTAGTTGTAGAGAAATCTCTTGTGGTTCTTTGTGTATCAGTGATCCTGGATGTGTCTTCTACACCTGTAGTCTCTGCTGTCGGAGATGTGGATCCTGTTAGGGTTGTTGTTTGTAAAGTGGACTCTTCTGTTGTTGTTGGTGGAACTATTGATATAGTTGTAC
Source organism: Taudactylus pleione (assembly GCA_031769625.1). Lineage (NCBI taxonomy): Eukaryota > Metazoa > Chordata > Amphibia > Anura > Myobatrachidae > Taudactylus > Taudactylus pleione. Next base: position 10,747,860 of record JAUIMM010000391.1, read on the forward strand.
CCTCTGTATTTGTAATTTTTAAAGTAGTAATTTCGGACATCATTGTTACAATGTCATCAGATGTAGCTGTAGCACTTGCTGTTGGTTTATCTGTTATTGCAGTGGAAACATCAGGAGTTGTTTCTATTACAGATGTAGAGAAATCTCTTGTGGTTCTGTGTGTATCAGTGATCCTGGATGTGTCTTCTACACCTGTAGTCTCTGCTGTCGGAGATGTGGATCCTGATAGGGTTGTTGTTTGTAAAGTGGTCTCTTCTGTTGTTATTTTTGGAACTATTGATATAGTTGTACCCTCTGTATTTGTAATTTTTAAAGTAGTAATTTCTGACGTCATTGTTACAATATCATCAGATGTAGCTGTAGCACTTGCTGTTGGTTTATCTGTTATTGCAGTGGAAAGATCAGGAGTTGTTTCTATTACAGATGTAGAGAAATCTCTTGTGGTTCTGTGTCTATCAGTGATCCTGGATGTGTCTTCTACACCTGTAGTCTCTGCTGTCGGAGATGTGGATCCTGTTAGGGTTGTTGTTTGTAAAGTGGACTCTTCTGTTGTTGTTGGTGGAACTATTGATATAGTTACACCCTCTGTATTTATAATTTTTAAAGTAGTAATTTCGGACATCATTGTTACAATATCATCAGATGTTGCTGTAGCACTTGCTGTTGGTTTATCTGTTATAGCAGTGGAAAGATCAGGGGTTGTTAATATTACAGATGTAGAGAAATCTCTTGTGGTTCTGTGTGTATCAGTGATCCTGGATGTGTCTTCTACACCTGTAGTCTCTGCTGTCGGAGATGTGGATCCTGTTAGGGTTGTTGTTTGTAAAGTGGACTCTTCTGTTGTTGTTGGTGGAACTATTGATATAGTTGTACCCTCTGTATTTGTAATTTTTAAAGTAGTAATTTCGGACATCATTGTTACAATATCATCAGATGTAGCTGTAGCACTTGCTGTTGGTTTATCTGTTATAGCAGTAGAAAGATCAGGAGTTTTTTCTATTACAGATGTAGAGAAATCTCTTGTGGTTCTGTGTGTATCAGTGATCCTGGATGTGTCTTCTACACCTGTAGTCTCTGCTGTCGGAGATGTGGATCCTGTTAGGGTTGTTGTTTGTAAAGTGGTCTCTTCTGTTGTTGTTGGTGGAACTATTGATATAGTTGTACCCTCTGTATTTGTAATTTTTAAAGTAGTAATTTCTGACATTATTGTTACAATATCATCAGATGTAGCTGTAGCACTTGCTGTTGGTTTATCTGTTATAGCAGTGGAAACATCAGGAGTTGTTTCTATTACAGATGTAGAGAAATCTCTTGTCGTTCTGTGTGTTTCAGTGATCCTGGATGTGTCTTCTACACCTGTAGTCTCTGCTGTCGGAGATGTGTATTCTGTTAGGGTTGTTGTTTGTAAAGTGGTCTGTTCTGTTGTTGTTGGTGGAACTATTGATATAGTTGTACCCTCTGTATTTGTAATTTTTAAAGTAGTTAATTCTGACGTCATTGTTACAATATCATCAGATGTAGCTGTAGCACTTGCTGTTGATTTATCTGTTATAGCAGTGGAAACATCAGGAGTTGTTTCTATTACAGCTGTAGAGAAATCTCTTGTGGTTCTGTGTGTATCAGTGATCCTGGATGTGTCTTCTACACCTGTAGTCTCTGCTGTCGGAGATGTGGATTTTGTTAGGGTTGTTGTTTGTAAAGTGGTCTGTTCTGTTGTTGTTGGTGGAACTATTGATATAGTTGTACCCTCTGTATTTGTAATTTTTAAAGTAGTAATTTCTGACATCATTGTTACAATATCATCAGATGTAGCTGTAGCACTTGCTGTTGGTTTATCTGTTATAGCAGTGGAAAGATCAGGAGTTGTTTCTATTACAGATGTAGAGAAATCTCTTGTGGTTCTGTGTGTTTCAGTGATCCTGGATGTGTCTTCTACACCTGTAGTCTCTGCTGTCGGAGATGTGGATCCTGTTAGGGTTATTGTTTGTAAAGTGGTCTGTTCTGTTGTTGTTGGTGGAACTATTGATATAGTTGTACCCTCTGTATTTGTAATTTTTAAAGTAGTAATTTCTGACATCATTGTTACAATATCATCAGATGTTGCTGTAGTACTTGCTGTTGGTTTATCTGTTATAGTAGTGGAAAGATCAGGGGTTATTTCTATTGTAGTTGTAGAGAAATCTCTTGTGGTTCTGTGTGTATCAGTGATCCTGGATGTGTCTTCTACACCTGTAGTCTCTGCTGTCGGAGATGTGGATCCTGTTAGGGTTATTGTTTGTAAAGTGGACTCTTCTGTTGTTGTTGGTGGAACTATTGATATAGTTGTACCCTCTGTATTTGTAATTTTTAAAGTAGTAATTTCGGACATCATTGTTACAATATCATCAGATGTAGCTGTAGCACTTGCTGTTGATTTATCTGTTATAGCAGTGGAAACATCAGGAGTTGTTTCTATTACAGATGTAGAGAAATCTCTTGTGGTTCTGTGTGTATCAGTGATCCTGGATGTGTCTTCTACACCTGTAGTCTCTGCTGTCGGAGATGTGGATCCTGTTAGGGTTGTTGTTTGTAAAGTGGTCTCTTCTGTTGTTGTTTTTGGAACTATTGATATAGTTGTACCCTCTGTATTTGTAATTTTTAAAGTAGTGATTTCTGACGTCATTGTTACAATATCATCAGATGTAGTTGTAGCACTTGCTGTTGGTTTATCTGTTATTGCAGTGGAAAGATCAGGAGTTGTTTCTATTACAGACGTAGAGAAATCTCTTGTGGTTCTGTGTGTATCAGTGATCCTGGATGTGTCTTCTACACCTGTAGTCTCTGCTGTCGGAGATGTGGATTCTGTTAGGGTTGTTGTTTGTAAAGTGGTCTGTTCTGTTGTTGTTGGTGGAACTATTGATATAGCTGTACCCTCTGTATTTGTAATTTTTAAAGTAGTAATTTCTGACATCATTGTTACAATATCATCAGATGTAGCTGTAGCACTTGCTTTTGGTTTATCTGTTATAGTAGTGGAGAGATCAGGGGTTGTTTCTATTGTAGTTGTAGAGAAATCTCTTGTGGTTCTGTGTGTATCAGTGATCCTGGATGTGTCTTCTACACCTGTAGTCTCTGCTGTCGGAGATGTGGATCCTGTTAGGGTTGTTGTTTGTAAAGTGGACTCTTCTGTTGTTGTTGGTGGAACTATTGATATAGTTGTACCCTCTGTATTTGTAATTTTTAAAGTAGTAATTTCGGACATCATTGTTACAATGTCATCAGATGTAGCTGTAGCACTTGCTGTTGGTTTATCTGTTATTGCAGTGGAAACATCAGGAGTTGTTTCTATTACAGATGTAGAGAAATCTCTTGTGGTTCTGTGTGTATCAGTGATCCTGGATGTGTCTTCTACACCTGTAGTCTCTGCTGTCGGAGATGTGGATCCTGATAGGGTTGTTGTTTGTAAAGTGGTCTCTTCTGTTGTTGTTTTTGGAACTATTGATATAGTTGTACCCTCTGTATTTGTAATTTTTAAAGTAGTGATTTCTGACGTCATTGTTACAATATCATCAGAAGTAGTTGTAGCACTTGCTGTTGATTTATCTGTTATAGCAGTGGAAAGATCAGGAGTTGTTTCTATTACAGATGTAGAGAAATCTCTTGTGGTTCTGTGTGTATCAGTGATCCTGGATGTGTCTTCTACACCTGTAGTCTCTGCTGTCGGAGATGTGTATTCTGTTAGGGTTGTTGTTTGTAAAGTGGTCTGTTCTGTTGTTGTTGGTGGAACTATTGATATAGTTGTACCCTCTGTATTTGTAATTTTTAAAGTAGTAATTTCTGACGTCATTGTTACAATATCATCAGATGTAGCTGTAGCACTTGCTGTTGGTTTATCTGTTATTGCAGTGGAAAGATCAGGAGTTGTTTCTATTACAGATGTAGAGAAATCTCTTGTGGTTCTGTGTCTATCAGTGATCCTGGATGTGTCTTCTACACCTGTAGTCTCTGCTGTCGGAGATGTGTATTCTGTTAGGGTTGTTGTTTGTAAAGTGGACTCTTCTGTTGTTGTTGGTGGAACTATTGATATAGTTGTACCCTCTGTATTTGTAATTTTTAAAGTAGTAATTTCGGACATCATTGTTACAATATCATCAGATGTATCTGTAGCACTTGCTGTTGGTTTATCTGTTATAGCAGTGGAAAGATCAGGGGTTGTTAATATTACAGATGTAGAGAAATCTCTTGTGGTTCTGTGTGTATCAGTGATCCTGGATGTGTCTTCTACACCTTTAGTCTCTGCTGTCGGAGATGTGTATTCTGTTAGGGTTGTTGTTTGTAAAGTGGTCTGTTCTGTTGTTGTTGGTGGAACTATTGATATAGTTGTACCCTCTGTATTTGTAATTTTTAAAGTAGTAATTTCTGACATCATTGTTACAATATCATCAGATGTTGCTGTAGTACTTGCTGTTGGTTTATCTGTTATTGCAGTGGAAAGATCAGGGGTTGTTTCTATTGTAGTTGTAGAGAAATCTCTTGTGGTTTTGTGTGTATCAGTGATCCTGGATGTGTCTTCTACACCTGTAGTCTCTGCTGTCGGAGATGTGGATCCTGTTAGGGTTGTTGTTTGTAAAGTGGTCTCTTCTGTTGTTGTTGGTGGAACTATTGATATAGTTGTACCCTCTGTATTTGTAATTTTTAAAGTAGTAATTTCTGACATCATTGTTACAATATCATCAGATGTTGCTGTAGTACTTGCTGTTGGTTTATCTGTTATAGTAGTGGAAAGATCAGGGGTTGTTTCTATTGTAGTTGTAGAGAAATCTCTTGTGGTTCTGTGTGTATCAGTGATCCTGGATGTGTCTTCTACACCTGTAGTCTCTGCTGTCGGAGATGTGGATCCTGTTAGGGTTGTTGTTTGTAAAGTGGACTCTTCTGTTGTTGTTGGTGGAACTATTGATATAGTTGTACCCTCTGTATTTGTAATTTTTAAAGTAGTAATTTCTGACATTATTGTTACAATATCATCAGATGTAGCTGTAGCACTTGCTGTTGGTTTATCTGTTATAGCAGTGGAAACATCAGGAGTTGTTTCTATTACAGATGTAGAGAAATCTCTTGTCGTTCTGTGTGTTTCAGTGATCCTGGATGTGTCTTCTACACCTGTAGTCTCTGCTGTCGGAGATGTGTATTCTGTTAGGGTTGTTGTTTGTAAAGTGGTCTGTTCTGTTGTTGTTGGTGGAACTATTGATATAGTTGTACCCTCTGTATTTGTAATTTTTAAAGTAGTTAATTCTGACGTCATTGTTACAATATCATCAGATGTTGCTGTAGCACTTGCTGTTGGTTTATCTGTTATAGCAGTGGAAACATCAGGAGTTGTTTCTATTACAGCTGTAGAGAAATCTCTTGTGGTTCTGTGTGTATCAGTGATCCTGGATGTGTCTTCTACACCTGTAGTCTCTGCTGTCGGAGATGTGGATTTTGTTAGGGTTGTTGTTTGTAAAGTGGTCTGTTCTGTTGTTGTTGGTGGAACTATTGATATAGTTGTACCCTCTGTATTTGTAATTTTTAAAGTAGTAATTTCTGACATCATTGTTACAATATCATCAGATGTTGCTGTAGCACTTGCTGTTGGTTTATCTGTTATAGCAGTGGAAACATCAGGAGTTGTTTCTATTACAGATGTAGAGAAATCTCTTGTGGTTCTGTGTGTATCAGTGATCCTGGATGTGTCTTCTACACCTGTAGTCTCTGCTGTCGGAGATGTGTATTCTGTTAGGGTTGTTGTTTGTAAAGTGGTCTGTTCTGTTGTTGTTGGTGGAACTATTGATATAGTTGTACCCTCTGTATTTGTAATTTTTAAAGTAGTAATTTCTGATATCATTGTTACAATATCATCAGATGTAGCTGTAGCACTTGCTGTTGGTTTATCTGTTATAGTAGTGGAGAGATCAGGGGTTGTTTCTATTGTAGTTGTAGAGAAATCTCTTGTGGTTCTTTGTGTATCAGTGATCCTGGATGTGTCTTCTACACCTGTAGTCTCTGCTGTCGGAGATGTGGATCCTGTTAGGGTTGTTGTTTGTAAAGTGGTCTCTTCTGTTGTTGTTGGTGGAATTATTGATATAGTTATACCCTCTGTATTTGTAATTTTTAAAGTAGTAATTTCTGACATCATTGTTACAATATCATCAGATGTAGCTGTAGCACTTGCTGTTGGTTTATCTGTTATAGTAGTGGAGAGATCAGGGGTTGTTTCTATTGTAGTTGTAGAGAAATCTCTCGTGGTTCTTTGTGTATCAGTGATCCTGGATGTGTCTTCTACACCTGTAGTCTCTGCTGTCGGAGATGTGGATCCTGTAAGGGTTGTTGTTTGTAAAGTGGTCTCTTCTGTTGTTGTTGGTGGAACTATTGATATAGATGTACCCTCTGTATTTGTAATTTTTAAAGTAGTAATTTCGGACATCATTGTTACAATGTCATCAGATGTTGCTGTAGCACTTGCTGTTGGTTTATCTGTTATAGCAGTGGAAAGATCAGGAGTTGTTTCTATTACAGATGTAGAGAAATCTCTTGTGGTTCTGTGTGTATCAGTGATCCTGGATGTGTCTTCTACACCTGTAGTCTCTGCTGTCGGAGATGTGTATTCTGTTAGGGTTGTTGTTTTTAAAGTGGTCTGTTCTGTTGTTGTTGGTGGAACTATTGATATAGTTGTACCCTCTGTATTTGTAATTTTTAAAGTAGTTATTTCTGACGTCATTGTTACAATATCATCAGATGTAGCTGTAGCACTTGCTGTTGGTTTATCTGTTATAGCAGTGGAAAGATCAGGAGTTGTTTCTATTACAGATGTAGAGAAATCTCTTGTGGTTCTGTGTGTATCAGTGATCCTGGATGTGTCTTCTACACCTGTAGTCTCTGCTGTCGGAGATGTGGATCCTGTTAGGGTTGTTGTTTGTAAAGTGGTCTGTTCTGTTGTTGTTGGTGGAACTATTGATATAGTTGTACCCTCTGTATTTGTAATTTTTAAAGTAGTAATATCTGACATCATTGTTACAATATCATCAGATGTAGCTGTAGCACTTGCTGTTGGTTTATCTGTTATAGCAGTGGAAAGATCAGGGGTTGTTTCTATTGTAGTTGTAGAGAAATCTCTTGTGGTTCTGTGTGTATCAGTGATCCTGGATGTGTCTTCTACACCTGTAGTCTCTGCTGTCGGAGATGTGGATCCTGTTAGGGTTTTTGTTTGTAAAGTGGTCTGTTCTGTTGTTGTTGGTGGAACTATTGATATAGTTGTACTCTCTGTATTTGTAATTTTTAAAGTAGTAATTTCTGACATCATTATTATAATATTATCAGATGTTGCTGTAGCACTTGCTGTTGATTTATCTGTTATAGCAGTGGAAAGATCAGGAGTTGTTTCTATTACAGATGTAGAGAAATCTCTTGTGGTTCTGTGTGTTTCAGTGATCCTGGATGTGTCTTCTACACCTGTAGTCTCTGCTGTCGGAGATGTGTATTCTGTTAGGGTTGTTGTTTGTAAAGTGGTCTGTTCTGTTGTTGTTGGTGGAACTATTGATATAGTTGTACCCTCTGTATTTGTAATTTTTAAAGTAGTTAATTCTGACGTCATTGTTACAATATCATCAGATGTAGCTGTAGCACTTGCTGTTGGTTTATCTGTTATAGCAGTGGAAAGATCAGGAGTTGTTTCTATTACAGATGTAGAGAAATCTCTTGTGGTTCTGTGTGTATCAGTGATCCTGGATGTGTCTTCTACACCTGTAGTCTCTGCTGTCGGAGATGTGGATTCTGTTAGGGTTGTTGTTTGTAAAGTGGTCTGTTCTGTTGTTGTTGGTGGAACTATTGATATAGTTGTACCCTCTGTATTTGTAATTTTTAAAGTAGTAATTTCTGACATCATTGTTAGAAGATCATCAGATGTTGCTGTAGCACTTGCTGTTGGTTTTTCTGTTATAGCAGTGGAAAGATCAGGAGTTGTTTCTATTACAGCTGTAGAGAAATCTCTTGTCGTTCTGTGTGTATCAGTGATCCTGGATGTGTCTTCTACACCTGTAGTCTCTGCTGTCGGAGATGTGGATCCTGTTAGGGTTGTTGTTTGTAAAGTGGTCTGTTCTGTTGTTGTTGGTGGAACTATTGATATAGTTGTACCCTCTGTATTTGTAATTTTTAAAGTAGTTATTTCTGACGTCATTGTTACAATATCATCAGATGTAGCTGTAGCACTTGCTGTTGGCTTATCTGTTATAACAGTGGAAAGATCAGGAGTTGTGTCTATTGTATCATTCATTTCTATATTGGTTATTTCTACATCTTTTGTTTTAGGATTATCAGGTGTTGCTGTGTCTATCGTTGTTACTTCTCCTTTTTCAACTGTTGACTGTTCAGGTGATGTGTCTATTGCATTTTAAAAAGAAAAATAATTAAGATGTCTTACTTTTTCTGTTGTACCTCTATTAATTTCCATTCTTTATGTTTGTCATTGTGTGGTCAGTGTTGTTTAGTTCTTTCTACCAAGTGTAGATCTCAGAACAACATTGCCACATCTTTGCAGAAATACCAGATATTGCATGTTTTGGATTACATACTGTAGGGGAACCAGGGTTTCGGAAAGATGATTTATGGGCTCTGATGCATGATCTCATTCTGGGAACTGCACTTGCCCAAAAGTTCTGAGCCAGAACTGAGCCACCCACCTCTACTTCTCACACTCCTGTAAATGTTCTGTACATGCAGAGCGAAGCTGGCCATCCACTATACAATTTTCTATAAAATATCTATCCAATCTGGCTGGCTGGAATGAAAACCTGGTAATGTATGGGAGCAAAAGACAATTGTCCATTTGCTCACAAACACTGGAAAATAGCCAAAAATGTTTGTTCAGACAAATTGGTTAAAACAAACAAATGTAACCAATTAGAAAAAATTTTTTAGTCGACTCATTTGCTCCCATACATTACCAGGTTTTCATTCCAACCAGCCAGATGGGACAGATATCTGATGGAAAATTGTATATGCCCAGCTTAACAGTACGAGTTGAGATTGGAAAATTTGTGGCCTAAGGTACAATGAAATGTGCTAAAAACAGTTCTTATTTTTTTCACATAAAATGTTACTTCTTTTAGGATTACTTAATAAGTTACAAGTTAATAACTGTTGTTGTTTTGTGTTTTAAAGACATTTGAAATGGACAGGATGACAGATTTTTAAAAATATGGACGTAATAGCTCATCACACAGTCATCTGCTACCTCGTCATAAAGGGTTTCACACCTACAGAGATCCATGAGGACATGGTTATGACACTAGGGGAGGCTGCTCCTTCTTACAGCATGGTTAAAAAATGGGCAGCAGAATTCCAACGAGGAAGGGAGAGCCTTGAAGATGTTCAGATTTTGAGGGTACAAGATGCTGACTTCTACAAGACAGGGATATGTATGCTCAATGACAGCTGGTCTTAGGGCCTGATTCAGACCCGCTCGCAAGTGCACAGCACTCGCAAGTGGGTCGATGGTCCCCCACTGTGCATGCGCCGCCTCCGGCGTGCGCGTGCGCGAGACCCATCCAGTGATGGCAGCTCCGTCGCTACGGGTCGATGGTGAGTGACAGCTCGGCCCATTTTGTAGGCGGGGAGGGGGGGTGGCTGCACAGACCCAGGCGTTCCCTTAGGAATGCCTGGCGTTTGTGGGCGGATCTACTGGCATCACTAGTGATGTCAGTAGTGGACTTCCTGCTCTATTAGAGCAGGAAGTCCACTCAAGCTTGTAGGAGCCGAGATCCTACCACAGGGTCTACTCGCAAGCCCGATGGTCGCGATAATTGCGACGGACTCCAGGCCGCTCGCACAAGTTGTGGGTGGTCACCCACAGCTTTGCGAGTGGACTTGAGAAAAAAAATAAATCACGCCCTGATTCAGAGCCAGCAGCGAGCGGCCCTGAATCAGGCCCTAAGTGTGGACATATACAAAGGGATTATGTTGAAATATAATGCAGTTAAATTGCCTACAAATAAAATCTTGTACCTTAGGCCATGAACTTTTCAATTACCCCTTGTATTAGATGTAAGTACTCTATATGTTTAGAGGCACAGAGACAGCCCTTACCTGTTGCTGGGGAGACACCTTTTTGCCATTTTTCAGCAGACAGCTGCAGACCTGCATCATCCCACCGTTTATCACAAGCTGTAATGCATACAGAAGATAATGTCACAAAATTGTAAATTGTGAATCATTAGTGTCTGATGGGCATACAGGACCTCATTCAGAGTCGGTCGTTGCGGCCGCATGGTCGTAGGGGAACGGGGCCGGATATGCAAATTAAGCGATCACAAGTTGCGGTCCTAAGATGAGATCGTTAGCTGAATGACCGAGGGTAAGAAGCGGTCGTAAGACAAAATAACGCCGCCTTCTCGATCACAACACACGTCATCTCCTGGGATATAAGGATTAATCGCGAGCATCGGAGCTGATCGCAGAGCTTAAGGCTGACCATACCCTCTCTTAAGCACTATGATCAAGTCAGTGTACAAACCTCCCATGTCACATGTGCCATGACACTACTTTGTTACTTATGCACTCCCATTAAACGCCGTTCGCATTATTAGGCACGCCTGCATTCGGATCTCCGCTCCCCCGTTTTCAAGCACCTTCCCCTGTTACCACCCACAAACGGTTCAATCTGTCACTCAACCTAACGACCTGGCGGTGTTCAAGGAGAGAGAAATTTCTGATCGCAACAGCTAGTTTGCGCACACGCATTGCGAACTTTACGCATGCGCAGTTTAGCGAACATCGGGGGTGTACGATCGTGCTGCCGCAACGACCGACACTGAATGAGGTCCACAGTATCACCATTCGCAAATTAAATGTGACAATATCGATGAACATATTGCGATATTCAATATAATCCCAGCGCTGTATCCACAAGATGAGGTGCCGGGATAGAGCTCGCTAGAAAGTTCTGTCCTATCGATGTGGCCGGATGGGTGAGCAGCTCACTGCGGAGGTCAGCTCAGCAGCGCCTGGGCCCTGTGAGCAGGGGCGTATCTACCCTATGGCCAGGATGGCACTTGCCAGGGGTGCCGGCCAACCTGGGGGGCGCCTCCCGGCAGTGCCACCTGCGGCCAGAGGGTAGCGAACTCAATCACATGGAGAGCCCCCTTGAGTGCTTTGTTATTGCGACGTAAAGCAGTCTTTCCCCCGCCTCCTGTAGGGTCTCTTGGGACAGTCAGTTCCCATATTGCCCTGCGCCGAGGAGCCGTTAGGATGGCCGTGACGTTTGGGCAGGCAGCAAGTTCCGGGCCAGCCCATCAGCTCCAGTGAGTCCACACTAATGATGGTGATGCTGCTGCCGCCAACGCACCGCTGCAGCTGCCAGTCCCCCGCTGTGCAGGAGCCGGCAGGTAAGTTTACTGTGGCTAGTGGGGAGAGGGGAGGAGGCTGAATATGCGCACGCGTACTCAAGCCCCCCCCCCCCCGATGGACTAAATTTGTTTCATAGAGACGGACACAGCCCTGTCCCCGTCTCTGAATGCAGCCATGCATTGGCCGCGGGTCACCAGTGGCGCCGGGTGTGGCGGAGCTGTCACTCTTCAGATAGAGAGCTCTGATTTTCAGAGCTCTCTGCAGAGGATTTGGCCGAGGCTGAGTAGTAGCAGCAGCAGCAGCTCCGCTGACCCCGGCAGCGACCCTCCTCCTCCCTCCTCAGCCCTCGGTTTTGTAAGTATGCTTGCTTTCGTGTGTGTGTGTGTGTGTGTGTGTGTGTGTGCATATATATGCTCTGTGTAATCATGTTTGTGTTTATTTGTGTATATGTATGTATGCTGTGAGTAAGTGTGCTCATGTGTGTGTGTGTATGTGTGCTGTGTGTAATCATGTGTGTGCTTATGTGTGCTGTAAGTGTGCTCATGTGTGTGTATGTGTGTGTGTGTATATATATATGCTGTTTGTAATCGTGTGTGTGTGTGTATGTGTGCTGTGAGTAAGTGTGCTCATGTGTGTATGTGTGCTGTGAGTAAGTGTGCTCATGTGTGTATGTGTGCTGTGGATAAGTGTGCTCATGGGTGTATGTGTGCTGTGAGTAAGTGTGCTCATGTGTGTATGTGTGCTGTGAGTAAGTGTGCTCATGTTTGTATGTGTGCTGTGAGTAAGTGTGCTCATGTGTGTATGTGTGCTGTGGATAAGTGTGCTCATGTGTGTAATGTATGCTGTGAGTAAGTGTGCTCATGTGTGTGTGTGTATGTGTGCTGTGTGTAATCATGTGTGTGCTTATGTGTGCTGTGAGTAAGTGTGCTCATGTGTGTGTATGTGTGCGTGTGTATATATATATGCTGTTTGTAATTGTGTGTGTGTATGTGTGCTGTGGTTAAGTGTGCTTATGTGTGCTGTGAGTAAGTGTGCTCATGTGTGTGTATGTGTGTGTGTGTATATATATGCTGTTTGTAATCGTGTGTGTGTGTGTGTGCTGTGGTTAAGTGTGCTTATGTGTGCTGTGAGGAAGTGTGCTCATGTGTGTGTGTGTATGTGTGCTGTGAGTAAATGTGCTCATGCCATACTTGCCTACCCTCCCGATTTGGTCGGGAGCCTCCCGAAAATCGGGTGCAGCTCCCGACCACCCGGAAGGCAAGGCAAGTCTCCCGGAACCAGCCGCAGCCATCCCACACCCCCCGTTGCCGGCCACTTAATATGCAGCCCAGGGGAGCAAATGACGCGATTCGTGTTAAATCGCGTCATCGAAGCCCCGCCCCCCGCAGTACAGTGCCTGTATTACGGGCTCTGAACAGCGGGGGGCGGGGCCACGATGACATGTTGAGCTGCCACGCCCCCCGCTCATGCATGTGTGTGTGTGTATAAATATATGCTGTGTGTACATGCTGTGTGTAATCATGTGTGTGTGTGTAAGTGTGCTCATGTGTGTGTATGTGTGCTGTGAGTAAGTGTGCTCATGTGTGTGTATGTGTGTGTATGTGTGTGTGTATATATATGCTGTGTGTAATCATGTGTGTGTGTGTATAAATATACGCTGTGTGTATATGCTGTGTGTAATCCTGTGTGTGTGTGTATGTGTGCTGTAAGTGTGCTCATGTGTGTGTATGTGTGCTGTGAGTAAGTGTGCTCATGTGTGTGTATGTGTGTGTATGTGTGTGTGTATATATATGCTGTGTGAAATCGTGTGTGTGTGTGTATGCGTGCTGTGGGTAAGTGTGCTCATGTGTGTATGTGTGCAGTGGATAAGTGTGCTCATGTGTGTAATGTGTGCTTTGAGTAAGTGTGCTGTGGATAAGTGTGCTTATGTGTGCTGTGAGTAAGTGTGCTCATGTGTGTATGTGTGCTGTGAGTAAGTGTGCTCATGGGTGTATGTGTGCTGTGAGTAAGTGTGCTCATGTGTGTATGTGTGCTGTGAGTAAGTGTGCTCATGTGTGTATGTGTGCTGTGAGTAAGTGTGCTCATGTGTGTATGTGTCCTGTGAGTAAGTGTGCTCATGTGTGTATGTGTGCTGTGAGTAAGTGTGCTCATGTGTGTATGTGTGCTGTGAGTAAGTGTGCTCATGTGTGTATGTGTCCTGTGAGTAAGTGTGCTCATGTGTGTATGTGTGCTGTGGATAAGTGTGCTCATGTGTGTAATGTATGCTGTGAGTAAGTGTGCTCATGTGTGTGTATGTGTGTGTGTGTATATATATATGCTGTTTGTAATCGTGTGTGTGTGTGTGTGTATGTGTGCTGTGGTTAAGTGTGCTTATGTGTGCTGTGAGTAAGTGTGCTCATGTGTGTGTATGTGTGTGTGTGTATATATATATGCTGTTTGTAATCGTGTGTGTGTGTGTGCTGTGGTTAAGTGTGCTTATGTGTGCTGTGAGTAAGTGTGCTCATGTGTGTGTGTGTATGTGTGCTGTGAGTAAATGTGCTCATGCCATACTTGCCTACCCTCCCGATTTGGTCGGGAGCCTCCCGAAAATCGGGTGCAGCTCCCGACCACCCGGAAGGCAAGGCAAGTCTCCCGGAACCAGCCGCAGTCATCCCACACCCCCCGTTGCCGGCCACTTAATATGCAGCCCAGGGGATCAAATGACGCGATTCGCGTTAAATCGCGTCATCGAAGTCCCGCCCCCCGCAGTACAATACCTGTATTACGGGTTCTGAACAGCGGGGGGCGGGGCCACGATGACATGTTGAGCCGCCACGCCCCCCCGCTCATGCATGTGTGTGTGTGTATAAATATATGCTGTGTGTATATGCTGTGTGTAATCATGTGTGTGTGTGTGTATGTTTGCTGTAAGTGTGCTCATGTGTGTATGTGTGCTGTGAGTAAGTGTGCTCATGTGTTTATGTGTGCTGTGGATAAGTGTGCTCATATGTGTAATGTGTGCTTTGAGTAAGTGTGCTGTGGATAAGTGTGCTTATGTGTGCTGTGAGTAAGTGTGCTCATGTGTGTATGTGTGCTGTGAGTAAGTGTGCTCATGTGTGTATGTGAGCTGTGGATAAGTGTGCTCATGTGTGTATGTGTGCTGTGAGTAAGTGTGCTCATGTGTGTATGTGTGCTGTGAGTAAGTGTGCTCATGTGTGTATGTGAGCTGTGGATAAGTGTGCTCATGTGTGTATGTGTGCTGTGAGTAAGTGTGCTCATGTGTGTATGTGTGCTGTGAGTAAGTGTGCTCATGTGTGTATGTGTGCTGTGAGTAAGTGTGCTCATGTGTGTATGTGTGCTGTGAGTAAGTGTGCTCATGTGTGTATGTGTGCTGTGAGTAAGTGTGCTCATGTGTGTATATGTGCTGTGGATAAGTGTGCTCATGTGTGTAATGTGTGCTTTCAGTAAGTGTGCTTTGGATAAGTGTGCTTATGTGTGCTGTGAGTAAGTGTGCTTATGTGTGTATGTGTGCTGTGAGTAAGTGTGCTCATGTGTGTATGTGTGCTGTGGATAAGTGTGCTCATGTGTGTATGTGTGCTGTGAGTAAGTGTGCTCATGTGTGTATGTGTGCTGTGAGTAAGTGTGCTCATGTGTGTATGTGTGCTGTGAGTAAGTGTGCTCATGTGTGTATGTGTGCTGTGAGTAAGGGTGCTCATGTGTGTATGTGTGCTGTGAGTAAGTGTGCTCATGTGTGTATGTGTGCTGTGAGTAAGTGTGCTCATGTGTGTATGTGTGCTGTGGATAAGTGTGCTCATGTGTGTAATGTGTACTTTGAGTAAGTGTGCTGTGAGTAAGTGTGCTCGTGTGTGTGTGTGTGTGTGTATGTGTGCTGTGAGTAAGTGTTCTTATGTGTGCTGTGAGTAAGTGTGCTCATGTGTGTATGTGTGCTGTGAGTAAGTGTGCTCATGTGTGTATGTGTGCTGTGAGTAAGTGTGCTCATGTGTGTATGTGTGCTGTGAGTAAGTGTGCTCATGTGTGTATATGTGCTGTGAGTAAGGGTGCTTATGTGTGCTGTGAGTAAGTGTGCTCATGTGTGTAATGTGTGCTTTGAGTAAGTGTGCTGTGGATAAGTGTGCTTATGTGTGCTGTATGTGTGCTCATGTGTGTATGTGTGCTGTGAGTAAGTGTGCTCATGTGTGTATGTGTGCTGTGGATAAGTGTGCTCATGTGTGTATGTGTGCTGTGAGTAAGTGTGCTCATGTGTGTATGTGTGCTGTGAGTAAGTGTGCTCATGTGTGTATGTGTACTGTGAGTAAGTGTGCTCATGTGTGTATATGTGCTGTTAGTAAGTGTGCTCATGTGTGTATGTGTGCTGTGAGTAAGTGTGCTCATGTGTGTATGTGTGCTGTGAGTAAGTGTGCTCATGTGTGTATGTGTGCTGTGAGTAAGTGTGCTCATGTGTGTATGTGTGCTGTGGATAAGTGTGCTTATGTGTGTAATGTGTACTTTGAGTAAGTGTGCTGTGAGTAAGTGTGCTCGCGTGTGTGTGTGTGTGTATGTGTGCTGTGAGTAAGTGTGCTTATGTGTGCTGTGAGTAAGTGTGCTCATGTGTGTATGTGTGCTGTAAGTGTGCTCATGTGTGTATGTGTGCTGTGAGTAAGTGTGCTCATGTGTGTATGTGTGCTGTGAGTAAGTGTACTCATGTGTGTATGTGTGCTGTGAGTAAGTGTGCTTATGTGTGCTGTGAGTAAGTGTGCTCATGTGTGTATGTGTGCTGTGTGTAAGTGTGCTCATGTGTGTATGTGTGCTGTGGATAAGTGTGCTCATGTGTGTATGTGTGCTGTGAGTAAGTGTGCTCATGTGTGTATGTGTGCTGTGAGTAAGTGTGCTCATGTGTGTATGTGTGCTGTGAGTAAGTGTGCTCATGTGTGTATGTGTGCTGTGAGTAAGTGTGCTCATGTGTGTATGTGTGCTGTGAGTAAGTGTGCTCATGTGTGTATGTGTGCTGTGAGTAAGTGTGCTCATGTGTGTATGTGTGCTGTGAGTAAGTGTGCTCATGTGTGTATGTGTGCTGTGAGTAAGTGTGCTCATGTGTGTATGTGTGCTGTGGATAAGTGTGCTCATGTGTGTAATGTGTACTTTGAGTAAGTGTGCTGTGAGTAAGTGTGCTCGTGTGTGTGTTTGTGTGTATATGTGTGCTGTGAGTAAGTGTGCTCATGTGTGTATGTGTGCTGTGAGTAAGTGTGCTCATGTGTGTATGTGTGCTGTGAGTAAGTGTGCTCATGTGTGTATGTGTGCTGTGGATAAGTGTGCTCATGTGTGTAATGTGTACTTTGAGTAAGTGTGCTGTGAGTAAGTGTGCTCGTGTGTGTGTGTGCTGTGAGTAAGTGTGCTTATGTGTGCTGTGAGTAAGTGTGCTCATGTGTGTATGTGTGCTGTAAGTGTGCTCATGTGTGTATGTGTGCTGTGAGTAAGTGTGCTCATGTGTGTATGTGTGCTGTGAGTAAGTGTGCTTATGTGTGCTGTGAGTAAGTGTGCTCATGTGTGTATGTGTGCTGTGAGTAAGTGTGCTCATGTGTGTATGTGTGCTGTGAGTAAGTGTGCTTATGTGTGTATGTGTGCTGTGAGTAAGTGTGCTCATGTGTGTATGTGTGCTGTGAGTAAGTGTGCTCATGTGTGTATGTGTGCTGTGAGTAAGTGTGCTCATGTGTGTATGTGTGCTGTGAGTAAGTGTGCTCATGTGTGTATGTGTGCTGTGAGTAAGTGTGCTGTGAGTAAGTGTGCTGTGAGTAAGTGTGCTCGTGTGTGTGTGTGTGTGTGTGTGCTGTGAGTAAGTGTGCTCGTGTGTGTGTATGTGTTGTGTGTGTATATATATGCTGTGTGTAATCATGTGTGTGTGTGCTGTGGATAAGTGTGCTCATGTGTGTAATGTGTGCTTTGAGTAAGTGTGCTGTGAGTAAGTGTGCTCATGTGTGTATGTGTGCTGTGGATAAGTGTGCTCATGTGTGTAATGTGTGCTGTGAGTAAGTGTGCTGTGAGTAAGTGTGCTCGTGTGTGTGTGTATATATGTATGGGCTGTGTAGTGAGGGAGGCTGTGCTGAGGAACGCTATGCTATGAGGGGCTGTGATGGGGGCTGTGAGATGAGAGGGTTTTCCTGTGCTGTTATTAATGGGCAGGTAAAGTTATTATAAATATAGATATGGGGTTTGGGCACGTGCGCCTTACCTATTTCAAATATTGGGGGGGTGCCAGTCCCTTACTCTGCCAGGGGTGCTCGGACCCCTAGATACACCCCTGCAGCATTGCAGGAGAATGAGGGAGAGATGTCCAAATATTCCCTCATGAGGCCCCCTCGGGTTTCATGTGACCATTTGTCTGTAGCAGAACTGAGCAGGTAGCATTTCCCATTATAGGTACTGTATGGGAAATGCGATCAGCATTTGAACACTGCCAAGTTTAGAGCATGGAGGATATATTTTTTTTTTTACAAAAACTCCTCCAAAAGCCATTTGATATATTTTGATATATTTAGGCGATACAAAAATAATGTGAAAAGGGTGTGAAAATACCAGTTTTTGTTGCAAATGATGTGTGTACAGGTGTTAATAGAGTTATATCGGCACACACCAGTTAATGACTCAAACCAGTCATGAAGTAGGTGTATAAAGGGCCCACCAGGGAAACCAATGGCTAGGGCCCACCTAGTAATATGTAGCGATACAATGAGTCATTGGAGGAACGGTCAAGTGAAAAATCTAGTAGGGGTATTCAATATGGGAGCGAAAACATCGTTTTTGCGATGTTTTCGCACCTATGACGTCATTATCGCAGGATTTAGTTTTACACTGTATTCAATTTCAAAGACTTTTTGCAGGTTCGAAAAGTCTTTGAAAAAAAACAGTGATAACTTTTCACCACTGAATAGGTGGCGAAACAAAGTGCAGAATTGGGGTTTAGGGGTGCAGGCTTAAAAAAAATAGTCTGCACCCCTGGGAATGACATTTAAAAGATAACTGTGTCAAAAAAAGTTTAAAAAAAAATAGGGACACCCCAAAAATAATTTTAAAAATTGGGGTGAAAAAAAAAAAAAATGGGAAAAAATTGTTTAACAATAGGGAAATAGGTTCAGGGATATTCTGCAAGTATGCGGCAGGTGTATTCTAGAATAGGCTATTAGTGGAGGTGTTTTCTAGAATAGATTTATAGCGGCAGGTCTACAAATGCAGAATTTTTAAAAACCTACTTTAGGGCCATCAAAATATGCTAGTACCCATTTTCATGTACTCCAAATTTGATGGGACCACTTAAAAAAATGAAAAAATTAACCTAAGTGCTCTTCTGCATCACTTCTTCAATGTCGGGAAAAAAACACCGGCTATTTCAATCCCCGACTTTCATTTACAGGCTAAAACGGGGGTACTCATAGTGATCCTCCATGTTTTAACAACTTTAGGGGGGTTCTACAATTTTTTTAAGGAAAATTTCGTAACTTTACGCAAATCCCACTTCAACAGGTCCCGTTTTCGATAATTTGATATTGAATACGGGGATAAGCGGGAGCGCCCGATACTTTATCCCAGGTAAAAGCTCCGATATGAAACGTAAACTTCGACAGCGAAGTTTACGTTTCATATTGAATTCCCCTCTCAATATGCAACGATGTTAAAAAGAGGAGAAATGTATTAATATCTTATTACTACTACTTGCAACTGATGAGTATCCATGGCAGAGACTGCACACAATGGGCCAAATGTAATAGGTTGCGAAGTTGTGAAAAAATGCGAGTGTTAATTGAGGTGAACCTTGCGGTTACCATCAAAGGATACAATCTAGCGGTTCCCACCATAGACTTCAATGGAGATTTCATACCATTGAAGTCTATGGGGGAGACAGGATGACCGCGCACAGCCAATCAGAGGGTAGCTCTGATGGAGGCGCACGCTGATTGCCTGGCGGCTCCTGCAATGAAGGGGCACATGTGAGTCCCAGTCATTCACGCAGAGGAAGGGTATGTGTAAACATACCCTTCCTCCTATCCGTACTAGTATCGGCATTTTTCGCTTTGGTTATTTTGAACCCCTGGATGCTTATATGGAATGAAGTGGATTTGATCCATGCATAGAAAGAGGTGAGTATGGATTTTTTCTTTCAGGTACCCGTGGACGCATCATGGAGAAGTGGACGTGATTGGCTACAGGGATACACAGGTGAGTATGCGTTATAATGAGTGTGTGTGTGCATGTATGTTTAAATAAAGTTGTACTCTCACGGTGTGTATGTCTTGAAATTTTTCTTAATATTTATTTTGCAGTAGTACTACAGGTACCAGCGGGCCAGTAATGCCCCGCATGCTGGTACTTGTGGCTTTCCAAGTACCAGAATGCGGGGAGGCTTGCTGGGACTTGTAGTTCTATTGCAAAAGACAATATTTACACTTCTATCTTTTACACCACATTTACACAATCAACCAGGCACCCAGCATCCACGTGTGCCGGGGATAGTCCCATGCTATCAGTCCCGGCCTGGGGTACATTGAAGAGGGGACTTTATTGCCAGGGTCCCCAGCTTCCCAGCCTGGGCTGACTAGCAGTCAGGGGTAGTACTTTGGCTGGGAAACCCAGTGAAAGGGTTTCCCTGGCTGTAGCATTACTCTTCCACTTGAAGGGGTCCGGTGCTGGTTATGGAAAATAGAGGGGACCCCTACTCATTTTGTCCCCTGTATTTCCAGAACCAAGACCAGCTCAGAAAAGCCCTGTACTGGTACTTAAAATACAGGGGACCCCTACGCATTTTGTCCTCTTTATTTTAAGAACCAGGACAGGCTGAACAGAGCCTGGGACTGTTTATGCTTTTTGGGGAGGGGACACGTCATTTTGTTTTAACACACAGAAACCTTCACGGATCTCATTGATCTGTGAAGGCTTCTATGTAACTCGCATCTTTTAATGCTAGTCGCATTTGAAGGTGTGAGTTTACATAGGCAAATACTCGCACAGATTCGCATAGTGTAATAGCCTCAAACACAAAAGTTTGCAGGCTATTACATTTGCGAGTCCCAACACCAGCTCGCACCTTCAAAAATTGCGAGAAGGTGTGAGTTGTTTTTTGCCTGTACACTCACACTCTATTATATTTGGCCCTAAATCTCATTTGTAGAGGAGACCATGCAGGTGGAGCAGCTGTATCTTCTGTTGGGTGAGGTACTTCATGCCACTCCAATTATGGTTCATATTTTTCTCTGTAAGTGGCTTGGTGCCCACATATCTTGGAGGGCCAGTCCAACAGTTGATAAGGTTTATTGCTATTTAATCTCAGATTGGGATTTTGCTCTTTACTACAGTATACTTAAGAAAGACATTAGCAGTTCAAGTACCACTGCCAGGGCTGGATTATAGGGGGAGCAACAGGGGTGGTCGTCCTGGGGCCCCCACACACAGAGGGGCCCCCAGCACAAGAGCATGCAGGGGGAGTTTCTGAGTACCTAGAAACCCCCCTAACGGACCAATTCCCCCTGCTACCATGGACAAAGTGGGGGCGGAGTCAATACGGCAAGCCCCACCCCCATATGACCAGCAAACCGTGGCATTATGACGCAAGGGGGCAGGGCCTAATGATGTGAGCAGCAGCTGCATAAAATGTAAGTGTGTATATGTACTGTTTTATTGTGTATATATGTGTATGTTACTGTATATATGGTATGTTAATGTATATATGTGTTAGTGTGTATGTATGTGTGTGTATATTGTATTCAGTATGTGTGTGTTAGTGTGTATGTTATATATATGTTTGCTACTGTACATACCTCCCAACTGTCCGACATTCAGCGGGACAGTCCCATTTTTTTGGGGACTGTCCCGCTGTCCCAACCGCGGGAAGCAGTGTCCCGCGGTGGGTGGGAAGTTGGGGGAAGCGGGTATGCAGAGCGAGAATAGATGCTGTGCACATGCACACAGGATCTATTCACAGTACGGGGGGAAGCCCAGGGGCAGCCCAGCATCTCAGAGATGCTGGGCACACCCCTTTATGATGTAAACGGGAGTGTGCCATAAGTCCATGCCCACTTTACTACCAGGCCATGCCCCCTTTTCAGATGCGCGTGCCTCCGGCATGCGGAAGTCCCGATTCATCTGAGACAAATGTTAGGAGGTATGCATATATATATATATATATATATATATGTATATATATATATATGAGTGTGCGTGTTTAACACACACGTGTATATATAAATCTATCTATCTATCTATATACATACACGTATATGGAAAACCTCCCCAGAAAATCCTATATTTACCCCTGCCCACACTGGGTCAGTGTGAGAAGAGGTGTCCAGTGGCACTTGTTCCTGGATGGGGGCTGAGCTGCCGCTGATCTGTGTTTTGAATGCAGCAACACAGTCAGCACTGCTGCACAGAGCGCAGAGCGGCTCCTGTGTCCCCTCTTCAGCGTCACACGACATATCATGTCTGCGACGCTGATCACTGATGTTGGGCTTCAGGAGGCGCTCTGCACTTTATGCAGCAGCGCTGACTGTGCTGCTGCATTCACAACACAGAGCAGGAAAGTAAGTAATCAGGGGTGGGTGTAGGGATAGGCTCCGTGTGGCAGGGGGCTTAGGCTCCATGTGGCTTGGTGGGGGCCACCACAACTTAGTTGCCCCAGGGCCCCCACAAACCTTAATCTGGACCTGACCTCTGCTGTCCTCCAACACTATTGCCATCATTTTTTTCTTTATTATTTTTCTGAAAACTACACTGGAAGCCAAAATCAGGCGATAATTTAATACCCCTGTCAGACATACCGAGAATCCTGGGAATTTGGCCTGCCTCAGCCAAATTCCAGGGTTGCAGCATATGTCTGAAAGGTACCTACCCGGGAACACGTTCCCGGGTAGCCGAACCTTCAATCGACCAGGAATTTCCTGAGACTTAAGTCCCAGGAAATTACCCTTCTTATGTTTGAATGGTGCTACCCGGGAATTTACTATTCCCGGGCTGCACCAAGCAGCTTTTACAGTTGGCAGTGCAGAGTGTCCTATAGGACGTTCAGCGCTGCTGCTTTCAGTTGGCAGTGTTGCCGCTCACCTGCGCCAGTGGCTGTGTTGCTGTAGATCGTGACACAGAGGATCCCAGCCGCACGCCGGGGACACCCGCCAGCGCTGGAGACCAGGTCTCTGGCACAGCGGGCCGCCCGCACTCCCTCTGGACCACCAGGGCAGTACATTAACGGAAGGGGTTCTATCTCTTCCCCATTGGGTGGGGCGGGGGAGGACGTCAAATAGGGGGATAAAACAAATAATTTATTAATAAAATAAATAAATAAGTGGCTGGATTGGGATTGGCTGGCTACCTGCTGCATTTTGATGACCTCATCAGCGGCAGCCGGAGAGGGGATAGGCTTGGAGGGGCAGACAGCAGAGGAGAGGCAGATAATCTAAAAAACCCTGCTCGTCTGAAAGGAGTCAACCTGGGAATTTCCCGGGTAGACGCTGTAGTGTGAAAGGGGGGTCTCAACCAAATACCCGGGAATTTGCACAGGATAAATGCTCGAGTCTGAGCAGGAATTTCCCGGGTCGTATGTCTGAAAGGGGTATAAATAATTTCTTACCATTTAATAAATAAACCCTTCGGTGTACACAGAAGAAACTAATCATATGATAACTAATGGAGGGTACACACGGTAAGATTTTCTGGAAGATATGAACGATAACGATTGTAAAAATAGTTACTTCGTTCATATCGTTGACATGTTTGACATGCATCGACTAACGATGTGCGTGCCCGCATGTCAGATAATGATATCTGATATCGACTGTGTTTGCAGTCAGATTTGGACGATATCATTCATTTAATTACTGTCAGAAATCATTCATCGCTCATGGAAATGTTGGTAAAATCGTTCAAATCGTTCATCGTTGATCTAGCAAGTCTGACCGTGTGTATGCACCATAATAGAATAAATGAATGTATACACTGTATGAATCACTTTAGCAAGAACAAATTTGTTAG
This sequence comes from Taudactylus pleione, assembly GCA_031769625.1. NCBI lineage: Eukaryota > Metazoa > Chordata > Amphibia > Anura > Myobatrachidae > Taudactylus > Taudactylus pleione. Next base: position 10,771,206 of record JAUIMM010000391.1, read on the forward strand.
AATGAAAATATGTGCAAATTTAGAACATAACACATAACTAAGCAAAGTAAATGCTGTAAAATAAAAACTGTACTGTAAAAAATCATCTACCTATATAGTGTACAGTCAATAATAATCTACTCCAAACATAAAGGTCAAAAGCATAAAATGAACACTAAACCACATTATAAAGGCAACACAGGTTCCAAAAGTTAATATAAACCAAATATGGAAAAATGATCTGAAGTACAGTATGCTGCACAATTCATTCATTTTCAGGTGCACTAGGAGCCTTGTAAAGAGAGACTGGAGAGACCTACTGTATGTGACCCTGCAGACATGAGCCTCTTTTGTCTCCCCATTACAGAACCGAGAGTTCTAGGGAAGTCTGCAGAATTTATTACACAGCTGACTGCCTCCCACTGCAGATACTACAAGAGATTTATTATGGGACCCCAGCAACTGCAGTAGAAGCCTTGGAAAGAGAGGATATAGCAATACAAAAATTAGAGTTATGGTAGACATACTTTGATAACTCCTTTTTCTTCGAGGTCCATAGGGTCCACAGGGATACCAATGGGGGGGGGGTAATGTGGTTGGAGAGATTCAGGCATCAGTTAAAGCTTTCAGCTCCCAGGATGCCTAGGGTTAGGCACTAGGGGGAAAGGTTAGGGTTAGGCACCCCTAAGAGAGGGTTAGGGGGGGAGAGGGTTAGAGATAGTTAGTGTACTTACCGATCTGGATTTTCATTGCTGTCGGTCTTCCAGCATCGGGATTTGAACTGCCGGGCATAGGTCCGGCAGTCATTCATACCGATCCCGTCACATAACATTGCATGTATTGCCTTTATTTTGAACATGTCAAAAGATAAAGGAAAACAGGAGGGGTAGGCCTTTGTGCTGGATCATGTAAATCCTGTATGGCCTGTTTGTCACCTCAGGACATAAAGGATGCTTTGTGTGTCATCTGTTATAAAGAGCCACCTCAACAGTCCAGTTTACTTGTCCCTGGACAAAAGCTATCTTGGGTATCCTCTTTGTCCCAGGTAATGAAGCAGTTTGTGGATCGTATGGCTGCTTCCACACTGCCTCCTTGGATGGGGTGTCCACAGCATGCCATGTTTGCACCTCCTAATCATCCTTCCTAGAAGAATGCTTATGGCCATTCTAGTCAGAGTATGACACCATCTAATGTTGAAAGCAGACCGGTAGTTACTAAGGTGCCTAAGCGCAAGTTATCTTTTTATCAGTCTACTCAACATATGGATTCAAACGCATCATAAGAGGAATCAGATGATGTGTAGGGTTCCTCTCCAGGGTCTAACTCGGAGGAGGACCATTCATCTATAGTGAATGTTCCTTCTTTGGTGAGGGTGGTTAAATCAATCCTAGATATTCAGGATGATGAACCAGCTCATAGTAAGAAGGCTCCAGTGTTTAAACACCACAGGAAGGTGACAAAAATGGAGTTTCCTATATCCGAACAGCTCACTGAGTTTATGGAAGAGGAGGTGTGGGGTAATCCAGACAAACGGTTTTATGTGAATAAGAGAATAACATTGTTGTATCCTTTCCCGACTTCTGAATGTACTAAGTGGAAGGTACCTCCTACTGTTCATGCTCATGTGACGCATTTAATCAGAAATGCTACATTGCCTATTCCGTCAGCATCTTCACTGAAGGTTTCTATAGATAGAAAAATTTAAGCATGCCTTAAAGTAATATTTTCATCATCTGGAGCTGTTACTCATACAGCTATGGCTGGAGCCTGGGTAACCAAAGCTGTTGAAGAATGGATGGGGGCATTGGAAGATTCTATACCAGATGCTACCAGAAAACAGATGATGTATGTCTCCCACATATGGGAAGTAGCTTCCTATCTGGGAGGAGCTGCACTAAATGCTGGAATTTACCCATGCAGTCAGGTGCCCCTGGGTGGGTGTCCTGTGGACCCCGAAGAAAAGGAGTTATCAAGGTAAGTCAACCATAACATTTTCTTTTTCAGGGTCCATGGGGATCCACAGGGATACCATGGGAATGTCCTAAAGCAGTTCCCCTAGGGTGGGGGATGCTCCTGAGCAGAAAGGAGAACTTATTGCCCAAAGGAAGCATCCTGAGAGGCGAAATTACCAAAGGGATAGAATCTAAGAAAAGTGTGGACAGAAAACCACGTGACTGCCTTGCTCAGCAGAGGTAACATGACTAATTGCCCATGATGGCCCTACAGACCGAGTGGAATGTGCTGTCACAATGTTTGGGACAGGGAGATCAGCCTGTGTGTACACCTGAGAGATAGTCATACATAACCATCAAGCCAGGATCTGCTTGTTAGCTGGCCATCCTCCTTTGTGAAAACCATGTAATACAAAAAGAGCATTTGATTTTTTAACAGAGTTTGCATGCACCACATAAATACGGAGAGCACAAACTACATCCACGGAGGCTTCACCTACAGAAAGGTCTGGAGCCTGAAAAGCTGAAACTACAAGTTCTTCATTAACATGGAAACGGGACACTACCTTAGGAAGGTAACCCTCCTTAGTACGAAGAACAGCTCTATCCTGGTGAAAAAATGGTGAGCGACAAGAGAGCACAGCCAAATCAGAGACTCTGCATTCAGAAGAGATAGCAAGGAGAAAAAGTGTCTTCGCTGAGATCTATTTCTGGTAGACCCCATTTGTTTAACAGGAGCTGAAACACTCTCGGATGGAGAGACCACTCCCTGGGATGTATGTCTGCTTCCCAATTGAGTACTCCCGGTATGCATATTACAGAGTTGGCCAGAAGATGCCGTTCTGCCCAAATCAGAACTTTTGTCAGTTTTTTCATATCTGCATAACTATTTATGCCTCCCTGATGATGAGGTAGGCCACTGTAGTCACGTTGTCAGGCTGAATCTGGACTCGTCTGCCCTGAAGCAAGTCCTGTGCCATGACAAGTGCTTTGTATACTGCTCAAAGTTCCAGAATGTTTATTAGCAGATGACTTTCCTGATTTGTCCATCTTCCCTGAAAGGTTTGATGACCTGTCACTGCCCCTCATCTGCGAAGACTGCGTCCGTGGTGAGAAGTGCATTTGGAATCCAGAAGGGTCACCCTTTGTTCAGATGATCCTTTTTCAGCCACCACAAGAGGGAGTGATGAACCTGCGGAGTGAGAAGGATCTGCTGGGACCTTATCAGATTATACTGTCCATTCCACCTGGAGAGAATCAATTTTTGTAGAGGCCTGGAATGGAACTGAGCATACCCCACCATGTCAAAGATAGATACCATTGATCCCAGGACCTGCATTGCTAATAGAATGGATACCCTTCGCTTGCGTATTAGCAATAATAGGGTCGCAATCTTGTCCTCTGGCAGAAACACCTTTGTGCCCGAGAGTCCAGAAGAGCTCCCAGATGTACCATCAGCTGTGGTTGGAGAAAGTGATGATCTCTTCCAAATGATGATGCAGCCGTGTTTTTGTAGCCAGGCTATGGTCAGTTGAAGGTGGCTTTGTAAAACAACTGAGGACTGCACCAATATCAGAAGGTCATCCAGATATGGCAATACTGTGACTCCCTGATGCCTAAGATAGGCCGTCATGGCTGCCATAATTTTGGTAACTACCCGGGGAGCCGTAGATAGGCCAAAGGGTAGAGCCTGAAATTGGTAATGTTGCTGAAGGACAGCAAACCGTAAAAATTGTTGGTAGGATGGCGTAATAGGAACATGCAGATAAGTATCCTGAATTTCCAGGAAAAACATATAATCTCCAGGTTCCATTGCCAAAATAATTGACCGGAGAGTTTCCATACGAAACTTGGGTACATGGATAAACCTGCTGATGGTGTTTAGATATAGAATAGGTTGATGAGTCCCATTCGGTTTGTAAACCAAGAATAGATTGGAATAATAACTCTTCCTTGTTGTGACACAGGAACCAGGATTATTACCACCACCTGCAGCAGGGAGTGAATGGCCTTCTGAAGGGCCAAGGCCTTGACTGCATCTGATGGGGGATCTGCACAAAAAAACTGAGGGTTTGTCTTCCAGGTTAGAGGCTGGATGTCTTGCCGGCCCAGACTTCCTAGTTTTTCACCTTGAAGTCCTGTGAAAAGTAGATGATTTAGAGGAAGACTGTTCCCTTGCTTGTCCTGAGGATGGAAGGACCAAGAGGAAACCTGCCTAGACTTTATAGTAGCCGTAAATGACAGACCTGCTGACTTAGAAGCCGCCAGAGAAGCTATTATCTTATCTAACTCTGCTCCATAAAGTAACTTTCCATAGAAAGGTAGGAATTCCATAACCCTCTCTGACCATGTATCAGCTTTCCAGGATCTTACCAAAGAGTGTGCCACTGTGAAGTTCTGGTTTTGTTGTGGACCCAGGGTGGTAATAGGAGCAGACACTGAAGCAGGTTTAAAAGTAAATGTGGAGTTTTTAATGAGTGGCTTAACAGACATGAATGTGGTAAAAACAGAAAGTCCAGTTATAGCACTAAAGTGCACTTGGGAGCTGTAGTGAGGCAAATAGGAAAAAGTCCAGTTAGTGACAGGAGATGGAAAATGTCCAGGTAGTGACTGGTTAATAGAAAATGTCCAGGTAGTGGCAGACAAGGGGAACTGTCCAGGTGGTGACTGATTAATGAAGAATGCAGACTGAGGAAGAAATATCCAGCAGAGTGTCAGTGGAGGCAAGGTGCAGGGTGAACAGCAGGACTCAGGTACTCAGGCAAGGGGAAGGTAATGGAGGATGCAGGGTAGTCCAGTGGAGTTGGAGCAGACAAGCAGGCAGACAGGTAGCGTTTCACAAGTAACAGGTGGTGAGCAAAGGGAGCTCTCTCTCAGCTATGCTGAGAAACACGTTGCACTGGCAATGAAGTGAGGCTCTAAACCTCCCTAAATACCAAGTGTTGTGCCGTGACTGGCCAGAGAGAGCATGTGACAAACCAGGATTGGGCGAGCAAATCACATGGCCGGAGGCAAGATGGCGGCGCCCATGCCAAAGGGAACAGAAGCACTGCCAGGCCTCACCAGCCCAACGTGACAGCATGCCCATGCAGACCCACGCACAGCCAATGCCCCTTGCCACACACCAGCACCACCTCCAGACGCTCCCCGCCACAGTGACCTCACAGGTAATACCTGTCGACCACCATGCCGAGAAACCCTGGTCGTGACAGCCACTATTGAAGCTGCTGATTCCTTAGAAGCTACGATTCCAGCATTTACTGCAGCTCCTCCCAGATAGGAAGCCGCTTCCTTTATGTGGGAGACATACATTATCTGTTTTCTGGTAGCATCTGGTATAGAGTCTTCCAATGCCCCCAGCCATTCTTCAACATCTTTGGCTACCCAGGCTCCAGCCATACTGTAGCTGGACGAATAACAGCTCCAGATGATGAAAATATTGCTTTAAGACATGTTTCAATTTTTCTGTCTGTGGAAACCTTCCGTGATGATGCTGACGGAATGGGCAATGTAGCATTTCTGATTAAATGCGTCACATGACCATCCACAGTAGGGGGTACCTCCCACTTAGTACATTCAGAAGTCGGGAAAGGATACAATGATATTATTCTCTTATTCACATACTGTAAAAACGTTTGTCCGGATTACCCCACGCCTCCTCTTACATAAGTTCAGTTAGCTGTTCGGATATAGGAAACTCCATTTTGGTCACCTTTCTGTGGTGTTTAAACACTGGAGCCTTCTTACTATGAGCAGGTTCATCATCCTGAATATCTAGAATTAATTTAACCACCCTCATCAAAGAAGGAACATCCACTATAGATGGCTGGTCCTGATTCCTCTTATGATGCATTTGAATCCATATGTTGAGGAGACTAATAAAAAGATAACTTGCGCTTAGGCACCTTAGTAACTACCAGTCTGCTTTCAACATTAGATGGTGCCATACTCTGACTAGAATGGCCATAAACATCCAGTTGGAAGCAGCCCCAAAAACTGCTTCATTACCTGGGACAAAGAGGATACCCAAGATGGCTGTTGCCCAGGAACAGGTAAACTGGACTGGTGAGGTGGCTCTTTATAACAGAAAACATACAAACAATCCTTTACGCCTTGAGGGGACAAACAGGCCATACAGGATTTGCATGAAACCAGCACAGGGGCCTCCCCCTCCTGTTTTCCTTTATCTTTTGACATGTTTAAAATAAAGGCAATAAATGCAATGTTATGTGACAGCCTTCACACATGCTTAATGAATGTGAAGTACCCAGAGAAAAAACAGTGATAGTTATAATTGACAAATAGAAATGAAGACAGTATTAATCAGCAGCTAGCAAACAGTCACATATAGCATTCCCGCTAGGCTGTTTCAGCGGGGTGCCATGCCCTGCCCTATTTCTGAAGGGCAGAAAGCACCCTGCCCTCCAGCGTGGAGCCCCGCTGAAACAGCCTGCGGGTTCTATCCTGCACCCACAGGCCATAGTGTCCAGCGGGTGGGGAAAACGGCAGAGCAGTGGTCACCGCCAGTGAGTTGATGCCGAGCGCATGCACCCGGAATCCATTCACAGTGACCGCGGCGAATGGGGGCTGCCCGGGCATGCCCCCAAGAGTGACGAAAAGGGAAAGCATCATAAAGACACGCCCCCTTTTTTACCTTGGTGCGCGAAGAAGTGCCCTTGCTCTAGGACCGTCGCCCTGCCTGCCGCCGGACCTAAAGTGAACACTACACATACAATGCATATGTAATATAATTACAATAGACACTTAAATCAACTACACAAAAACAAGGAATGGTAGGATACAGGGCCTGATTCAGAGCCGAACGCTATTTGCGGACAGTCGTTCAGCAAAAGGGGCTGGCTATTTAAATGAACCGTTCGCTCTTTGCGGTCTGTTCACGCCTCTATGTCTGAACGAGTGAACAAAACATGCGGTCGTATTTTGGAAAAAGACGCCCCCTGGCCACTCGCATTATACGTCATGTCCGCTATTTAATAGATTAATCGAGTACATCGAACAGCGTAGGAACTGCTCGCTATTCTTGTGGTTGGTTTTTCCTACTGCAATCATGCGAGCAGTTCTGACTATAAAACAACCAAGTGACGTGGTCAATGACGCTGCTTTATTAATTATGCACACCCTTAATACGCCCGTTTTGACCTTTAGGCACGCCTGCGTTCTGATCTCCACTCCCCGTTTTCAAGCACCTTCCCCTGTTACCACCCACATACGCCTCATTCTGTCACTCAAAATAGCAGGCATTCGCTATTTAGCGAGCACACGATTTTCGGACGCACTGACTGGTTCGCGCATGCGTATTACAATCCATACGCATGCGCAGATGTGCGAACATCGCTCAGAACGAACGAGCGGCCGCTTACGAGCGGCTCTGAATGAGGCCCACAGAGCACTATATACCTTATCCAAGGGAGAGGTATACAGGGAGACTGACCCAAACCCTCCTGAGACCAACAGCTACAATGGCACACCGATAGTGGACCCTGAGCATCTCTATACATGTGGAGGGTAGGCGAAGCAACCCAGATGCGCAAAACCCTTTTCAGGAACTGCGTCAGGGTCAGGGGAGGAGCTGCCGAGGGAGCTCCTACCTCCCTTATGCTGCATCAGCCAGCCGGGAATGCAGGCCTCATGGCAGCAGAAGTGTCTGCTGCCGATCCCCGGCATCAGATGATAAGGCCCCGGTGGTCTAGTAAGGATGCGGACAATCCCAGGCCCTGACTGCAGCAGCTTCTGGTGCATCTCTGACACCAGGAGCAAGGACTGCCGCGAGCGATTCCCCATAAGCTAGGAATCGCCTTCCCTTACATCTCTGTGCTTCCGGTTGCAGTCTGGGTTGCAGCATTGCTGCTAGCAAGCTCAGCCGTGACCCACCGGAATCACCAGCCCTATTACTGGTGTTGCAGCCCTGCGGAGGTAGATGGAGTCGCAGTACATGCATCTTAATTCAGACACTTAGTACTGCCAACCCAAAAAACATAAAATAAAATAAAACATAAAAGTAAAAGCTTGGGACTGCCTGAGCAGTCCCCTGCTACAAAGGTGCGTCTGAATCCTGCCGCACCAAATGAACAACTGAAGGCCTGTGGCTGGGAGCGGGGTATATATGGAGCAGGACCTGTGGCATCCTGGGAGCTGACAGTTTTAACTGTTTGGTGCCTGGATCTCTCCAAACACATTACCCCCCCATGGTATCCCTGTGGATCCCTATGGACCCTGAAGAAGAAATAGTGTTTGCTCATATCCACTAATGATTTTTCACAGGTGCTTGTAAAGGGCGGGGGTTTAAATTAGGGATGTGCAGGCTCGGATAGGTTCATGTTTGCACGTTGAGTTCGGATTTTTCCCTCCGAAAAAACAACTCAGAAAGAGGCAAAACGTCATCTTACATGGACGAACATCATCATTCCTGGACTTTTGTCCAGGAATGATGATGTTCGTCCATGTAAGATGACGTTTTGCCTCTTTCTGAGTTCTGTTTTTTTGGAGGGAAAAATCCGAACTCAACGTGCAAACTCGAACCTATCCGAGCCTGCACATCCCTAGTTTAAATGTGAACTACAGGAAAAAGAAAAAAAATTCCCTATAGCACACTGCAAAAAAAACAGCAGAAAGGCTTGAACACTACATGATAATAGAAATTCAGAGGTCTTTGTTGCACACATTTGCAAATATATGGTTAAGCGCCGGGCCAGCGTCAAGTCTCCTCTATACCGGCATCCCTAACGCTACATCATATAATTGCATACCGTTGTGTTGTTCATAACAGCACATACATAAATATATTTAAGCTGAGCACCAACTCACCTAGGAAGTACCCCAGAAACCTCCAAATAGCAATATAGGAAACAACACACCCTCCCTATGCTGGTCCCAGTAGATACACTGGAAAACTATTTCTTTGATCCTAATTTGCATACCTTGCCAGCCTGCGAATGATTTTAAAGACAAGTGGCACTGTCACCACCACTGCTCTTGCGGGCTAGTCCCCACACACTCCTGCAGGTGGACAGGGCTAAGCCCGCAGCACTTTATCCACAACCCTGTCGGCAGGGGCACAGCTGCACTTACATTAATATAATGGTGCAAACTGCCAGCAGGTGAATGATTCTAAAGTCTCACTGTCTCCACTACTCTATGGGCATGGCCCCACCCATTTGTGGGATTGAATGGAGCTACAAGTTCGGGGGCCCACTGGGGATTTCCCTGATTCCCCGGCAGCCCAGTCCGAGCATGAATCAAACTATGAACAGTCCAGTTAGTAACCAGTGGTTTTGATTTATTGATAGATAACAGGTACAGTCATACTCACTGTTAGAGCTCACCCCTCAGGGATACACTGGGGTCTCTTATATGGTGCTAAGCCGGGGACTTCTGTATCCCAACAGGTTATTCTACTCTTAAACAAATCAAGTGCCGCTCCCGGCCCCCCCGGAAAGCCAGGCCGCCGACCTCTCCCCCTGTGTTTATAAGAGAATCCCCCCCGCAGAGGGGATGGGGGGGGCGGTGACGCGATTCATGCTGAACCGTGTGATTTTGGCCCCGCCACCTGCTATACAATGCCTGTAATCTCAGCATTGTGTAGCGGGGCAGGGACAAAATGACGCGATCACGTGACCATGACCCCTGCTCCATCTACAAATGCCGGCCACACCCTCTTGATTTGCTGATCTGGCTGCCCCTCCCAGAAGGGGCAACCAGAATGTTGGCAACCCTGCATCACTGAAAATGCAGCCTATTCATTAATTAGAAACCAGTGACATAACTGAAAATACAGCCTATCCATTAACTAAGAGCCAGCGACATCCATGGAAATGCAGCCTAACCATTCTCTATTAACCAGTGACATAACTGAAAATAAAGCCTATCCATTCACTAGGATTCAGTGACATCACTGAGGATGCAGCCTATCCATTCACTAGGATTCAGTGACATCACTGAGGATGCAGCCTATCCATTCTCTATTAACCAGTGACATAACTGAAAATACAGCCTATCCATTCACTAGGAGCCAGTGACATCGCTGAGGATGCAGCCTATCCATTCTCTATTAACCAGTGACATAACTGAAAATACAGCCTATCCATTCACTAGGAGTCAGTGACATCACTGAGGATGCAGCCTATCCATACTCTATTAACCAGTGACATAACTGAAAATACAGCCTGTCCATTCACTAGGAGCCAGTGACATCACTGAGGATGCAGCCTATCCATTCACTAGGCGCCAGTGACATCACTGAGAATACAGCCTATCCATTCACTAGAAGCCACTGACATCACTGAGAATGCAGCCTATCTATTCACTAGGCGCCAGTGACATCACTGAGAATACAGCCTATCCATTCACTAGGAGCCACTGACATCACTGAGAATGCAGCCTATCTATTCAAAACAAGAGTCAGTGACACCACTGAGAATGCAGACTAACAATTCACTAGGAACCAGTGACATCACTGAAAGTGAAGCCTATCCATTTGTGCCAGTGACATCACAGAGCATGCAACCAACCTGTCAAACTCAGAAGGATCCAGTGAAATCCTGATAATGTAGCCTATTTGTCCATTATAAGCAAGTGACATCACTTATACCCCTTTCAGACTCGTCTAAAACTAAGGTTTTTGCGCATGAATGCGCATCATCTGGGTCTGCTGTATGTCTGCAAGATGCAACCCGGGTTGACATTTCTGGAGCTGTGACCCTGCTCGCTAGCTGGGTTTTTCCTGGCTCAACTGACCCAGGTCATGCCTAAAGCGCCCACTGAATACTGCAAGACCCGGGTCTGGTGTGAAGGGTGACAACCCGGGAATAATCAGGGTCGTAACCTTAAGTGTGAAAGGGGCAGCCCAGCTTCAACCCATGCTTGGTGTCCCGGGTCCGAGCCAGATTGAACCCAGGAATTTTATATCTGAAAGTAGTATAAGAATGCACCATCGTAATGTCTGGGCATGCTGGCACTTTTTGTTCCACAAGTAACTCATGCAGTGGTGGCTTGCTGGTACTTGTAGTCTACCTGTGACAAACAATATCTATTATATAACCATTAACCCTGCATCAATTGCCACAGAGATGAAGGAAATAGGTAAAGTACAGATGTGTCCACATACATTTAACCTCCGTGCACATCAAGTCACGTTAAACAGCGAGTGAATGCCGTGCAACGCGGTAATGCAGAGCATCTTTCCACGTGACTTTTTTTTACCTTCAAATGCATCTTATTTGCAAAGAGATGCGAATAAGACACGCAAGCAGCTTCTGCTGATTAAAATGATAGGCAGCATTCCTATATTCGGAATTGGTATAAATTACCGCCAGACCTAAGCCCAGCGGATGAAATACCGGAGCCAGAAGGCGGCAGCTAAAGATCCCGACTCAGGTAAGTAACACCCCTAACCCTCCCTCCCTTACAGTAAAGCATCCTGAGACCATTCATGTGTGGGGTTGCTTCTCAGCCAAGGGAGTGGGATCACTCACAGTTTTGCCTAAGAACCAGTGGCGTAACTAGGGTATTTGGAGCCCAGGGCAAATTTGAAAAGGGAGCCCCCCCACCAACATCCCGATATGTGCGTGCGCCTTCGGCACTCGTGGAAAATAAATGGGCGCGGTCACTTAAAAATGGGGCGTGTCATCATGATACAACCCTTTATTTTCACGCTGAACATTCCTATCCATATGCACCTTAACCCCAGTAGTGCCCCTTATACAGTACCCCCAGTATGCAGTTGTGGTCACTCTTATGCAGGCCCATAGTAGTGCCCCTTATACAGTGTCCCCAGTAGTGGTCCCGCTTATACAGCCCCCAATTAGTTCCCCTTACTCAGTGCCCCCAGAAGTGGTCCCCCCAAATGCAGTGCCCCACGTAGTGTTCCCCCTTATGCAGTGCCCCCAGTAGCAGTCCCCACAATGCAGTGCACCCAGTAGTGGTATCCCCTTATGCAGTGCCCTTTATATAGTGCCCCCAGTAGTAGTCCCCCCCTATGCAGTACCCTTTATATAGCGCCCCCAGCAGTAGTCCCCCCCATGCAGTTTTCCCAGTAGTGGTCCCCCTTATACAGGCACCCAGTAGTGATCCCCCCTATCTAGTGCCCCCTGTAGTGGTCCCCGCAGTGCCCCTAGCAGTAAGCCCCTTATATAGTGCCCCAGCAGTAGTCCCCCCCTCCCATGCAGTGCCCCCAGTAGTGGTCCCCATGATGCAGGCCCCCAGTAGTGACCCCCCCTATCCAGTGGTCCCTGTAGTGGTCCTTCCTGTTATTGCCCCCAGTTGTGGTCCCCCCAGTGCAGTGCCCCTAGTAGTAGGCCCCTTTTATAATGCCCCCAGTAGTAGTTCCCCCCCGAAGTAGTTGTCCCCAGTTGAGGTTCCCCCTCCTGATTAAGTGCCCCCTGTAATAGCCCGCCCAGTAGAGGTCCTCCAAATAACGGTGCCCCCAGTAATAGCCCCCCCCCAGTAGAGGTCCTCCCAATAATGGTGCCCCCAGTAGTAGCCACCCCCCCCGTTGTGCCCCCACCCCAGTAGAGGTCCCTCCAGTAGTAGCCACCCCCCTCCCCCGTTATGCCCCCAGTAGTGCTGACAGGTTTTTTTTTTTAAAAAATATAAAAACATACTTACCTGAATCCACGCTGCTGCTCCGGATCGCGACACCACTCCCGCCACCGCTGCCCACCAGTCCTCCCGGGCTGGCGCACTCAGCATAATGGGAGAGATGTCATGACGTCTCTCCCATTACCCACTGCAGGAGCCGGATGGAAGTCCGGCTCTTGCAGTGGGTGCTGCAGCAGTCAATGAGAGTCTATCTGACTCTCATTGGCTGCTGTTTAACACACGCATCGCCACCAGCGCTGGTGGCGATGCGTGTGTTATGCACAGCCTGAGCCCGCCTCCTGGCGCTATTGGGCAAGTGCTCAGGGGGAGGGAACGGGCTCAGGTGTGCAGCACAGGACCGGCGCTGGAAGCCTAGCGCCGGTCCTATGTAAATGTGTAGCGCTGACCGCACTCACTGCGGTCGGCACTACACTGGTGGCTAAGTAGGGCGGGCCGGACCGTGGCCGGCGGCGACCCCCCGCGCCGCCGGTCCCACAGCGCCCAGGGCATGCACCCTGCTCGCCCTGCCCTAGTTACGCCACTGCTAAGAACACAGCCATGAATAAAAAATGGTACCAACACATCCTCCAAGAGCAACTTCTCCCAACCATCCAAGAACAGTTTGGTGACTAATAATGCCTTTTCCAGCATGATGGAGCACCTTGCCATAAGGAAAAGTGATAACTAAGTGGCTCGGGGAACAAAACATAACAATGTTCTGTCCATAGCCAGGAAACTCCCCAGACCTTAATCCCATTGAGAACTTGTGGTCAATCCTCAAGAGGCGGGTGAACAAACAAAATCCCACACATTCTGACACACTCCAAGCATTGATTAGGCAAGAATGGGCGGCCATCAGTCAGTATGTGGCCCAGAAGTTGATTGACAGCATGCCAGGGCGAATTGCAGAGGTCTTGAAAAAGAAGGGTCAACACTGCAAATATTCACTCTGCATAAACTTAATGTAATTGTCAATAAAAGCCTTTGACACATATGAAATGCTGTAATGTTACCTCAGTATACCATAGTAACATCTGACACTTATGTAATGTTACCTCAGTATACCATAGTAACATCTGACACTTATGTAATGTTACCTCAGTATACCATAGTAACATCTGACACTTATGTAATGTTACCTCAGTATACCATAGTAACATCTGACACTTATGTAATGTTACCTCAGTATACCATAGTAACATCTGACACTTATGTAATGTTACCTCAGTATACCATAGTAACATCTGACACTTATGTAATGTTACCTCAGTATACCATAGTAACATCTGACACTTATGTAATGTTACCTCAGTATACCATAGTAACATCTGACAAAGGTCTAACAATACTGAAGCAGCAAACTTTGTGAAAACCAATACTTGTGTCATTCTCAATACTTTTGGCCATGGCTGTACAGTTACACAGACCCATATACAGATACACACACATATACAGATACACAGACCCATATACAGTACATATACACAGTACACACACACATATACAGTTACACACACACATAGAGACACATACCGTTACACAGACCCATATACAGATACACACATATACAGTTACACACACACAGAGACACATACAGTTACACAGACCCATATACAGACATACACACATATAAAGTTACACATATACACACACATATACAGTTACACAGACCCATATACCTATACACACACATATACAGTTACCCAGACCCATATACAGATACACACATATACAGTTACACACACACATACACAATATACACACGTATACAGATACACACATAAATACAGTTACCCAGACCCATATATAGATACACACATATACAGTTACCCAGACCCATATACAGATATACACATATATACAGTTACACACACATACACAGATATACACACGTATACAGATACACAGACCCATATACAGATACACACATATATACAGATACACAGATATACACATATATACAGTTACACAGACCCATACACAGATATACACACGTATATACAGTTACACAGACCCATATACAGATACACACATATATACAGTTACACAGACCCATATACAGATACACACATATATACAGTTACACAGACCCATACACAGATATACACACACATATATACAGTTACACAGACCCATATACAGATACACACACATATATACAGTTACACAGACCCATATACAGATATACACATATACAGTTACACAGACCCATACACAGATATACACACACATATATACAGTTACCCAGACCCATACACAGATATACACACATATATACAGTTACACAGACCCATATACAGATACACACATATATACAGTTACACAGACACATACACATATACACACACATATATACAGTTACACAGACCCATATACAGATACACACACACACATATACAGTTACACAGACCCATATACAGATACACACACACACACATATATACAGTTACCCAGACCAATATACAGATATACACACACATATACAGTTACACAGACCCATACACAGATACACACATATACAGTTACACAGACCCATACACAGATACACACATATACAGTTACACAGACCCATATACAGATACACACATATACAGTTACACAGACCCATACACAGATACACACATATAAAGTTACACATATACACACATAAATACAGTTACCCAGACCCATATACAGTTACCCAGACCCATACACAGATATACACACATATAATGTTACACATATACACACACATATACAGTTACACAGACCCATATACAGTTACACACACATACACAGATATACACACATATACAGATACACACATATATACAGTTACACAGACCCATATACAGATACACACATATATACTAGGGGTGTGCACCGGCCACTTTTCGTGTTTTGTGTTTTGGTTTTGGATCTGGATCTTTCTTCGTGTTTTGGATCTGGATTGGTTTTGCCAAAACCACCCTTCCGTGTTTTGGGTTCTGGGTTTTGTGTTTTGGATCTGTATTTTTTTGAAAAAAAGCATAAAAACAGCTAAAATCACAGAATTTGTAGGTTTTTCTGCTCCTATGCTATTATTAACCTCAATAACCTTAATTTCCACTCATTTCCAGTCTATTCTGAATACCTCACACCTCACAATAGTGTTTTTATGTCCAAAAGGTTGCACCGAGGTAGCTGGATGACTATGCTAAGCGACACGAGTGGGCGGCACAAACACGTGACCCATCTAGGCGTGAAACTGCAGTGGCAGACAGGATGGCATTGAAAAACTAGGCCCCAAACTGTACATAATGCAAAGAAAAAAAAGAGGTGCAAGATGGAATTGTCCTTGGGCCCTCCCACCCACCCTTATGTTGTATAAACAGGACATGCACACTTTAACAAACCAATCATTTCAGCGCCAGGGTCTGCCACACAACTGTGGCTGAAATGATTGGTTCGTTTGGGCCCCCACAAAACAAGCTGGCAATTAATCTGTCCCTGCACAAACTGGCTCTACGGAGGCAAGAAGTCGTCCTCATCCTCCTCATCCACAGATTCCTCACCCTCTTCAGTGTTATGTACATCCTCATCCTCACAGAGTATTAATTCGTCCCTGCTGGAACCACAGGTCCCTCTGTACGTTCTGGAGGCTGGTCTCCCTGGAAGAGTTGATCATTCATTTTATGAACATCATCTTCTCCACATTTTGTGGAAGCAACCTCCTACGCCTTTCGCTAACAAGGTTCCCGGCTGCACTAAACACTCTTTCGGAGTACACACTGGAGGGGGGGCAACTCAGGTAAAATAGAGCCAGTTTGTACAGGGACCTCCAAATTGCTTCTTTTTCCTGCCAGTACAGGTACGGATTGTCTGACATGCCTACTTGGATGCTGTCACCGATGTAATCCTTTAACAGACAGACGCACGCTTGTCGCTGCTGCTTTGAGGATTCAAGTGCGGCTACAGCCCACACAATTCACAAAGACAGAAAAAAAAAAAGAATATTTTTATTGTTTGTGGAGCACACTTTGAGGGTTACACCACCCTCTAACAGACAGACGCACGCTTGTCGCTGCTGCTTTGAGGATGCAAGTGCGGCTACAGCCCACACAATTCACAAAGACAGAAAAAAGAAGAAGAATATTTTTATTCTTTGTGTAGCACACTTTGAGGGTGTCACCACCCTTTAACAGACAGACGCACGCTTGTCGCTGCTGCTTTGAGGATGCAGGTGCGGCTACAGCCCACACATTTCACAAAGACCGAAAAAAAAAGAACAATATTTTAATTGTTTGTGTAGCACACTTTGAGGGTGTCACCACCCTTTAACAGACAGACGCACGCTTGTCGCTGCTGCTTTAAGGATGCAGGTGCGGCTACAGCCCACACAATTCACAAAGACAGAAAAAAGAAGAATATTTTTATTGTTTGTGTAGCACACTTTGAGGGTGTCACCACCCTTTAACAGACAGACGCACGCTTGTCGCTGCTGCTTTGAGGATGCAAGTGCGGCTACATCGCACACAAGTCACAAACACATAAAAAAAATAGTTTTTTATTTTTTGGAGCACTTTGAGAGTTACACCACCCTTTAACAGACAGACGCACGCTTGTCGCTGCTGCTTTAAGGATGCAGGTGCGGCTACAGCCCACACATTTCACAAAGACCGAAAAAAAAGAACAATATTTTAATTGTTTGTGTAGAACACTTTGAGGGTGTCACCACCCTTTAACAGACAGACGCACGCTTGTCGCTGCTGCTTTAAGGATGCAGGTGCGGCTACAGCCCACACAATTCACATAGACAGATAAAAGAAGAATATTTTTATTGTTTGTGTAGCACACTTTGAGGGTGTCACCACCCTTTAACAGACAGACGCACGCTTGTCGCTGCTGCTTTAAGGATGCAGGTGCGGCTACAGCCCACACATTTCACAAAGACCGAAAAAAAAAGAACAATATTTTAATTGTTTGTGTAGCACACTTTGAGGGTGTCACCACCCTTTAACAGACAGACGCACGCTTGTCGCAGCTGCTTTAAGGATGCAGGTGCGGCTACAGCCCACACAATTCACAAAGACAGAAAAAAGAACAATATTTTAATTGTTTGTGTAGCACACTTTGAGGGTGTCACCACCCTTTAACAGACAGACGCACGCTTGTCGCTGCTGCTTTAAGGATGCAGGTGCGGCTACAGCCCACACAATTCACAAAGACAGAAAAAAGAAGAATATTTTTATTGTTTGTGTAGCACACTTTGAGGGTGTCACCACCCTTTAACAGACAGACGCACGCTTGTCGCTGCTGCTTTGAGGATGCAAGTGCGGCTACATCGCACACAAGTCACAAACACATTAAAAAAATAGTTTTTTATTTTTTGGAGCACTTCGTGAGTTACACCACCCTTTAACAGACAGACGCATGCTTGTCGCTGCTGCTTTAAGGATGCAGGTGCGGCTACAGCCCACACAATTCACAAAGACAGAAAAAAGAAGAAGAATATTTTTATTGTTTGTGTAGCACACTTTGAGGGTGTCACCACCCTTTAACAGACAGACGCACGCTTGTCGCTGCTGCTTTGAGGATGCAAGTGTGGCTACATCGCACACAAGTCACAAACACATTAAAAAAAAATTTTGGATTTTTTGGAGCACTTTGAGAGTTACAACACCCTTTAACAGACAGACGCACGCTTCTCGCTGCTGCTTTGAGGATGCAAGTGCGGCTACAGCCCACACAATTCACAAAGACAGAAAAAAAAAGAACAATATTTTAATTGTTTGTGTAGCACACTTTGAGGGTGTCACCACCCTTTAACAGACAGACGCACGCTTGTCGCTGCTGCTTTAAGGATGCAGGTGCGGCTACAGCCCACACATTTCACAAAGACAGAAAAAAAAAGAACAATATTTTAATTGTTTGTGTAGCACACTTTGAGGGTGTCACCACCCTTTAACAGACAGACGCACGCTTGTCGCTGCTGCTTTGAGGATGCAGGTGGAATCTAGACGGGATTTGGAACCGAGGACACACTACCTCCATCAATTGTCTAAATCCCACTGCACTAATGTCGGATACCGGACGCACGTCTAACACCAACATAGCAGTCAAGGCCTCAGTTATACGTTTTGCTTCAGGATGACTGCTGTCGTACTTCATCCTCATCGCTAGGGACTGTTGGAGGGTCAATTGTTTAGTAAAAGTAGTGATGTTCCTACTTCCTCTCTGGGATGATGAACAACTCCCAGCAGCAGCAACAGCACTAGTAGGAAGTGGTTCTTGATCTTTCCCTATTTTATTTTTATCAGAGAAAGTTTGGTCCTCCATTTATGTTATATTGATATATATACGTGCGGCTAAAGCGCACACAAACACAGAAAATATTTTTTTATTTTTGCTGGAGAGTAGTGCACTTTGTGGGTTACACCACCCTTTAAGAAATGAGCCAGCCGGCTCTTTACTTATGGGACACAGGCGCACGCTTGGCGCTGCTCCTTTGTTGATGCACGTGCAGCCACAGTGCACACAAGTCAAAAACACAGAAAATATATATTTTTTTGGTTTGGAGTGTACTTTGGGGGTTACAGAACCCTTTAACGGTGAAGCCAGCCGGCCCTTTACTTATGACACAGGCGCACGCTTGGCACTACTTTGTTGATGCACGTGCGGCTACTGCGCACACAATTCACAAACACAGAAAATAATTTTTTTTTTGGTTTGGACTGGAGTGTACTTTCGGGGGTTATAGCACCCTTTAACGGTCAAGCCAGCCGGCCCTTTACTTATGACACAGGCGAACACTTGGCACTACTTTGTTGATGCACGTGCGGCTACTGCGCACACAATTCACAAACACAGAAAATAATTTTTTTTCGGTTTGGACTGGAGTGTACTTTGGGGGTTACAGCACCCTTTAACGGTCAAGCCAGCCGGCCCTTTACTTATGACACAGGCGCACGCTTGGCACTACTTTGTTGATGCACGTGCGGCTACTGCGCACACAATTCACAAACACAGAAAATATTTTTTTTTTTGGTTTGGACTGGAGTGTACTTTCGGGGGTTACAGCACCCTTTAACGGTCAAGCCAGCCGGCCCTTTACTTATGACACAGGCGCACGCTTGGCACTACTTTGTTGATGCACGTGCGGCTACTGCGCACACAATTCACAAACACAGAAAATAAATTTTTTTTTGGTTTGGACTGGAGTGTACTTTGGGGGTTACAGCACCCTTAACGGTCAAGCCAGCCGGCCCTTTACTTATGACACAGGCGCACGCTTGGCACTACTTTGTTGATGCACGTGCGGCTACTGCGCACACAATTCACAAACACAGAAAATAAATTTTTTTTTGGTTTGGACTGGAGTGTACTTTGGGGGTTACAGCACCCTTTAACGGTCAAGCCAGCCGGCCCTTTACTTATGACACAGGCGCACGCTTGGCACTACTTTGTTGATGCACGTGCGGCTACTGCGCACACAATTCACAAACACAGAAAATAATTATTTTTTTGGTTTGGACTGGAGTGTACTTTCGGGGGTTACAGCACCCTTAACGGTCAAGCCAGCCGGCCCTTTACTTATGACACAGGCGCACGCTTGGCACTACTTTGTTGATGCACGTGCGGCTACTGCGCACACAATTCACAAACACAGAAAATAATTTTTTTTTTGGTTTGGACTGGAGTGTACTTTCGGGGGTTACAGCACCCTTAACGGTCAAGCCAGCCGGCCCTTTACTTATGACACAGGCGCACGCTTGGCACTACTTTGTTGATGCACGTGCGGCTACTGCGCACACAATTCACAAACACAGAAAATAATTTTTTTTTGGTTTGGACTGGAGTGTACTTTTGGGGGTTACAGCACCCTTTAACGGTCAAGCCAGCCGGCCCTTTACTTATGACACAGGCGCACGCTTGACACTACTTTGTTGATGCACGTGCGGCTACTGCACACACAATTCACAAACACAGAAAATATATTATTTTTTTAGCACTTGGGGGGAGCACCCCTGATGGACAGAGCACCCCCTGGACAACACTACAGCACCTCTTTAGGACTGGGACACTGCACAGGACTTTGGAGTGGACACAGCCCCTATGGAGAACTGACTGCACAACACAGTCCAGCCAGCCCCTATGGACTTTGAAGTAGTGGACACAGCCCCTATTAACAACAGCAGCACAGCACAACACAGCCAGCCCCTATGGACTTTGAAGTAGTGGACACAGTCCCTATGGACAACAGCAGCACAGCGCAGCACAGCACAGCACAACACTACTCTGCACTACACTACACTACACAGCCCACCCAGCCCTAACTCCCACCCTCCCTCTTCACTGTCCACAGCCGAGTGAGAAAATGGCGCCGACGTGGGTACCTTATATAGGATCCAAAACCCGCGAGACTCGGAAGGCGGGATGATGACGTTTTGCCTCGATTTCAGATCCGAGTCAGGCGGGAAAAGTCGAGCCTGATTCGGATCGGACTCGGATCGGGGGGGCTCGGGGGGGTTCGGATTTCAGAAATCCGAACCCGCTCACCCCTAATATATACAGTTACACAGACCCATACACAGATACACACATATATACAGTTACACAGACCCATACACATATACACACACATATATACAGTTACACAGACCCATACACATATACACACACATATATACAGTTACACAGATATACACACATATATACAGTTACACAGACCCATACACAGATACACACATATATACAGTTACACAGACCCATATGCAGATACACACATATATACAGTTACACAGACCCATACACATATACACACATATACAGTTACACACACATACACAGATATACACACGTATACAGATACACACATATATACAGTTACACAGACCCATATACAGATACACACATATATACAGTTACACAGACCCATACACAGATACACACATATATACAGTTACACAGACCCATACACAGATACACACATATAAAGTTACACATAGGTCTAACAATACTGAAGCAGCAAACTGTGTGAAAACCAATACTTTTGTCATTCTCAATACTTTTGGCCATGGCTGTACAGTTACACAGACCCATATACAGATACACACACATATACAGATACACAGACCCATATACAGTACATATACACAGTACACACACACATATACAGTTACACACACACATAGAGACACATACCGTTACACAGACCCATATACAGATACACACATATGCAGTTACACACACACAGAGACACATACAGTTACACAGACCCATATACAGACATACACACATATAAAGTTACACATATACACACACATATACAGTTACACAGACCCATATACCTATACACACACATATACAGTTACCCAGACCCATATACAGATACACACATATACAGTTACACACACACATACACAATATACACACGTATACAGATACACACATAAATACAGTTACCCAGACCCATATATAGATACACACATATACAGTTACCCAGACCCATATACAGATATACACATATATACAATATATACAGTTACACACACATACACAGATATACACACGTATACAGATACACAGACCCATATACAGATATACACTCATATATACAGTTACACAGACCCATACACAGATATACACATATATACAGTTACACAGACCCATACACAGATATACACACGTATATACAGTTACACAGATCCATATACAGATACACACATATATACACTTACACAGACCCATATACAGATACACACATATATACAGTTACACAGACCCATACACAGATATACACACACATATATACAGTTACACAGACCCATATACAGATACACACACATATATACAGTTACACAGACCCATATACAGATACACACACACATATACAGTTACACAGACCCATATACAGATATACACATATACAGTTACACAGACCCATACACAGATATACACACACATATATACAGTTACCCAGACCCATACACAGATATACACACATATATACAGTTAAACAGACCCATATACAGATACACACATATATACAGTTACACAGACCCATACACATATACACACACATATATACAGTTACACAGACCCATATACAGATACACACACACACACACATATACAGTTACACAGACCCATATACAGATACACACACACACACATATATACAGTTACCCAGACCCATATACAGATATACACACACATATACAGTTACACAGACCCATACACAGATACACACATATACAGTTACACAGACCCATACACAGATACACACATATACAGTTACACAGACCAATATACAGATACACACATATATACAGTTACACAGACCCATACACAGATACACACACATATATACAGTTACACAGACCCATACACAGATACACACATATATAGTTACACAGACCCATACACATATACACACACATATATACAGTTACACAGACCCATACACAGATACACACATATATACAGTTACACAGACCCATACACATATACACACACATATATACAGTTACACAGAGCCATACACAGATATACACACATATATACAGTTACACAGACCCATACACAGATACACACATATACAGTTACACAGACCCATATACAGATACACACATATATACAGTTACACAGACCCATACACAGATACACACACATATATACAGTTACACAGACCCATACACAGATACACACATATATACAGTTACACAGACCCATACACATATACACACACATATATACAGTTACACAGACCCATACACACATATATACAGTTACACAGACCCATACACATATACACACACATATATACAGTTACACAGAGCCATACACAGATATAAACACATATATACAGTTACACAGACCCATACACAGATACACACATATATACAGTTACACAGACCCATATGCAGATACACACATATATACAGTTACACAGACCCATACACATATACACACATATACAGTTACACACACATACACAGATATACACACGTATACAGATACACACATATATACAGTTACACAGACCCATACACATATACACACACATATATACAGTTACACAGAGCCATACACAGATATACACACATATATACAGTTACACAGACCCATACACAGATACACACATATATACAGTTACACAGACCCATATACAGATACACACATATATACAGTTACACAGACCCATACACAGATACACACATATAAAGTTACACATATACACACACATATACAGTTACACAGACCCTTATACAGATATACACACATATACAGTTACCCAGACCCATATACAGATACACACATATACAGTTACACACACATACACAGATATACACACGTATACAGATACACACATAAATAGTTACACAGACCCATATACAGATACACACATATATACAGTTACACAGACCCATACACAGATACACACATATATACAGTTACCCAGACCCATACACAGATATACACACATATATACAGTTACACAGACCCATACACAGATACACACATATATACAGTTACACAGAGCCATACACAGATACACACATATACAGTTACACAGACCCATATGCAGATATACACACATATAAAGTTACACAGACCCATACACATATACAGTTACCCAGACCCATACACAGATACACACATATATACAGTTACACAGACCCATATGCAGATATACTCACACATATACAGTTACACAGACCCATACACAGATACACACATATATACAGTTACACAGACCCATATACAGATACACACATATACAGTTACACACACATATAGGCTTTTTCAATACAGGTAATATGATTTCCGGCTTTTCTAATACACTTACTATGGAGTTCCGGCTTTTACACTCTTCCCATATACAGTTACACAGACCCATATACAGATACACACATATATACAGTTACACAGACCCATATACAGATACACACATATATACAGTTACACAGACCCATATACAGATACACACATATATACAGTTACACAGACCCATATACAGATACACACACATATATACAGTTACACAGACCCATACACAGATACACACATATATACAGTTACACAGACCCATATGCAGATACACACACATATATACAGTTACACAGACCCATACACATATACACACATACACAGATATACACATATATACAGTTACACAGACCCATATACAGATACACACATATACAGTTACACAGACCCATACACAGATACACACACATATATACAGTTACACAGACCCATACACAGATACACACATATATACAGTTACACAGACCCATACACATATACACACACATATATACAGTTACACAGACCCATACACAGATACACACATATATACAGTTACACAGACCCATACACATATACACACACATATATACAGTTACACAGAGCCATACACAGATATAAACACATATATACAGTTACACAGACCCATACACAGATACACACATATATACAGTTACACAGACCCATATGCAGATACACACATATATACAGTTACACAGACCCATACACATATACACACATATACAGTTACACACACATACACAGATATACACACGTATACAGATACACACATATATACAGTTACACAGACCCATACACATATACACACACATATATACAGTTACACAGAGCCATACACAGATATACACACATATATACAGTTACACAGACCCATACACAGATACACACATATATACAGTTACACAGACCCATATACAGATACACACATATATACAGTTACACAGACCCATACACAGATACACACATATAAAGTTACACATATACACACACATATACAGTTACCCAGACCCATATACAGATACACACATATACAGTTACACACACATACACAGATATACACACGTATACAGATACACACATAAATAGTTACACAGACCCATACACAGATACACACACATATATACAGTTACACAGACCCATATACAGATACACACATATATACAGTTACACACACATATAGGCTTTTTCAATACAGGTAATATGATTTCCGGCTTTTCTAATACACTTACTATGGAGTTCCGGCTTTTACACTCTTCCCATATACAGATACACACATATATACAGTTACACAGACCCATATACAGATACACACATATATACAGTTACACAGACCCATATACAGATACACACATATATACAGTTACACAGACCCATATACAGATACACACACATATATACAGTTACACAGACCCATATACAGATACACACATATATACAGTTACACAGACCCATATACAGATACACACATATATACAGTTACACAGACCCATATACAGATACACACATATATACAGTTACACACACATATAGGCTTTTTCAATACAGGTAATATGATTTCCGGCTTTTCTAATACACTTACTATGGAGTTCCGGCTTTTACACTCTTCCCATATACAGATACACACATATATACAGTTACACAGACCCATATACAGATACACACATATATACAGTTACACAGACCCATATACAGATACACACATATATACAGTTACACAGACCCATATACAGATACACACACATATATACAGTTACACAGACCCATATACAGATACACACATATATACAGTTACACAGACCCATATACAGATACACACATATATACAGTTACACAGACCCATATACAGATACACACACATATATACAGTTACACAGACCCATATACAGATACACACATATATACAGTTACACAGACCCATACACATATACACACATATACAGTTACACACACATACACAGATATACACACGTATACAGATACACACATATATACAGTTACACAGACCCATATACAGATACACACATATATACAGTTACACAGACCCATACACAGATACACACATATATACAGTTACACAGACCCATACACAGATACACACATATAAAGTTACACATAGGTCTAACAATACTGAAGCAGCAAACTTTGTGAAAACCAATACTTTTGTCATTCTCAATACTTTGGCCATGGCTGTACAGTTACACAGACCCATATACAGATACACACACATATACAGATACACAGACCCATATACAGTACATATACACAGTACACACACACATATACAGTTACACACACACATAGAGACACATACCGTTACACAGACCCATATACAGATACACACATATGCAGTTACACACACACAGAGACACATACAGTTACACAGACCCATATACAGACATACACACATATAAAGTTACACATATACACACACATATACAGTTACACAGACCCATATACCTATACACACACATATACAGTTACCCAGACCCATATACAGATACACACATATACAGTTACACACACACATACAAAATATACACACGTATACAGATACACACATAAATACAGTTACCCAGACCCATATATAGATACACACATATACAGTTACCCAGACCCATATACAGATATACACATATATACAATATATACAGTTACACACACATACACAGATATACACACGTATATACAGTTACACAGATCCATATACAGATACACACATATATACACTTACACAGACCCATATACAGATACACACATATATACAGTTACACAGACCCATACACAGATATACACACACATATATACAGTTACACAGACCCATATACAGATACACACACATATATACAGTTACACAGACCCATATACAGATACACACACACATATACAGTTACACAGACCCATATACAGATATACACATATACAGTTACACAGACCCATACACAGATATACACACACATATATACAGTTACCCAGACCCATACACAGATATACACACATATATACAGTTACACAGACCCATATACAGATACACACATATATACAGTTACACAGACCCATACACATATACACACACATATATACAGTTACACAGACCCATATACAGATACACACACACACACATATACAGTTACACAGACCCATATACAGATACACACACACACACATATATACAGTTACCCAGACCCATATACAGATATACACACACATATACAGTTACACAGACCCATACACAGATACACACATATACAGTTACACAGACCCATACACAGATACACACATATACAGTTACACAGACCAATATACAGATACACACATATACAGTTACACAGACCCATACACAGATACACACACATATATACAGTTACACAGACCCATACACAGATACACACATATATAGTTACACAGACCCATACACATATACACACACATATATACAGTTACACAGACCCATACACAGATACACACATATATACAGTTACACAGACCCATACACATATACACACACATATATACAGTTACACAGAGCCATACACAGATATACACACATATATACAGTTACACAGACCCATACACAGATACACACATATACAGTTACACAGACCCATATACAGATACACACATATATACAGTTACACAGACCCATACACAGATACACACACATATATACAGTTACACAGACCCATACACAGATACACACATATATACAGTTACACAGACCCATACACATATACACACACATATATACAGTTACACAGACCCATACACACATATATACAGTTACACAGACCCATACACATATACACACACATATATACAGTTACACAGAGCCATACACAGATATAAACACATATATACAGTTACACAGACCCATACACAGATACACACATATATACAGTTACACAGACCCATATGCAGATACACACATATATACAGTTACACAGACCCATACACATATACACACATATACAGTTACACACACATACACAGATATACACACGTATACAGATACACACATATATACAGTTACACAGACCCATACACATATACACACACATATATACAGTTACACAGAGCCATACACAGATATACACACATATATACAGTTACACAGACCCATACACAGATACACACATATATACAGTTACACAGACCCATATACAGATACACACATATATACAGTTACACAGACCCATACACAGATACACACATATAAAGTTACACATATACACACACATATACAGTTACACAGACCCTTATACAGATATACACACATATACAGTTACCCAGACCCATATACAGATACACACATATACAGTTACACACACATACACAGATATACACACGTATACAGATACACACATAAATAGTTACACAGACCCATATACAGATACACACATATATACAGTTACACAGACCCATACACAGATACACACATATATACAGTTACCCAGACCCATACACAGATATACACACATATATACAGTTACACAGACCCATACACAGATACACACATATATACAGTTACACAGAGCCATACACAGATACACACATATACAGTTACACAGACCCATATGCAGATATACACACATATAAAGTTACACAGACCCATACACATATACAGTTACCCAGACCCATACACAGATACACACATATATACAGTTACACAGACCCATATGCAGATATACTCACACATATACAGTTACACAGACCCATACACAGATACACACATATATACAGTTACACAGACCCATATACAGATACACACATATACAGTTACACACACATATAGGCTTTTTCAATACAGGTAATATGATTTCCGGCTTTTCTAATACACTTACTATGGAGTTCCGGCTTTTACACTCTTCCCATATACAGTTACACAGACCCATATACAGATACACACATATATACAGTTACACAGACCCATATACAGATACACACATATATACAGTTACACAGACCCATATACAGATACACACATATATACAGTTACACAGACCCATATACAGATACACACACATATATACAGTTACACAGACCCATACACAGATACACACATATATACAGTTACACAGACCCATATGCAGATACACACACATATATACAGTTACACAGACCCATACACATATACACACATACACAGATATACACATATATACAGTTACACAGACCCATATACAGATACACACATATACAGTTACACAGACCCATACACAGATACACACACATATATACAGTTACACAGACCCATACACAGATACACACATATATACAGTTACACAGACCCATACACATATACACACACATATATACAGTTACACAGACCCATACACAGATACACACATATATACAGTTACACAGACCCATACACATATACACACACATATATACAGTTACACAGAGCCATACACAGATATAAACACATATATACAGTTACACAGACCCATACACAGATACACACATATATACAGTTACACAGACCCATATGCAGATACACACATATATACAGTTACACAGACCCATACACATATACACACATATACAGTTACACACACATACACAGATATACACACGTATACAGATACACACATATATACAGTTACACAGACCCATACACATATAAACACACATATATACAGTTACACAGAGCCATACACAGATATACACACATATATACAGTTACACAGACCCATACACAGATACACACATATATACAGTTACACAGACCCATATACAGATACACACATATATACAGTTACACAGACCCATACACAGATACACACATATAAAGTTACACATATACACACACATATACAGTTACCCAGACCCATATACAGATACACACATATACAGTTACACACACATACACAGATATACACACGTATACAGATACACACATAAATAGTTACACAGACCCATACACAGATACACACACATATATACAGTTACACAGACCCATATACAGATACACACATATATACAGTTACACACACATATAGGCTTTTTCAATACAGGTAATATGATTTCCGGCTTTTCTAATACACTTACTATGGAGTTCCGGCTTTTACACTCTTCCCATATACAGATACACACATATATACAGTTACACAGACCCATATACAGATACACACATATATACAGTTACACAGACCCATATACAGATACACACATATATACAGTTACACAGACCCATATACAGATACACACACATATATACAGTTACACAGACCCATATACAGATACACACATATATACAGTTACACAGACCCATATACAGATACACACATATATACAGTTACACAGACCCATATACAGATACACACACATATATACAGTTACACAGACCCATATACAGATACACACATATATACAGTTACACAGACCCATACACATATACACACATATACAGTTACACACACATACACAGATATACACACGTATACAGATACACACA
Organism: Taudactylus pleione; assembly: GCA_031769625.1. NCBI lineage: Eukaryota > Metazoa > Chordata > Amphibia > Anura > Myobatrachidae > Taudactylus > Taudactylus pleione. Next base: position 10,801,977 of record JAUIMM010000391.1, read on the forward strand.
TATATACAGTTACACAGACCCATATACAGATACACACATATATACAGTTACACAGACCCATACACAGATACACACATATATACAGTTACACAGACCCATACACAGATACACACATATAAAGTTACACATAGGTCTAACAATACTGAAGCAGCAAACTTTGTGAAAACCAATACTTTTGTCATTCTCAATACTTTGGCCATGGCTGTACAGTTACACAGACCCATATACAGATACACACACATATACAGATACACAGACCCATATACAGTACATATACACAGTACACACACACATATACAGTTACACACACACATAGAGACACATACCGTTACACAGACCCATATACAGATACACACATATGCAGTTACACACACACAGAGACACATACAGTTACACAGACCCATATACAGACATACACACATATAAAGTTACACATATACACACACATATACAGTTACACAGACCCATATACCTATACACACACATATACAGTTACCCAGACCCATATACAGATACACACATATACAGTTACACACACACATACAAAATATACACACGTATACAGATACACACATAAATACAGTTACCCAGACCCATATATAGATACACACATATACAGTTACCCAGACCCATATACAGATATACACATATATACAATATATACAGTTACACACACATACACAGATATACACACGTATATACAGTTACACAGATCCATATACAGATACACACATATATACACTTACACAGACCCATATACAGATACACACATATATACAGTTACACAGACCCATACACAGATATACACACACATATATACAGTTACACAGACCCATATACAGATACACACACATATATACAGTTACACAGACCCATATACAGATACACACACACATATACAGTTACACAGACCCATATACAGATATACACATATACAGTTACACAGACCCATACACAGATATACACACACATATATACAGTTACCCAGACCCATACACAGATATACACACATATATACAGTTACACAGACCCATATACAGATACACACATATATACAGTTACACAGACCCATACACATATACACACACATATATACAGTTACACAGACCCATATACAGATACACACACACACACATATACAGTTACACAGACCCATATACAGATACACACACACACACATATATACAGTTACCCAGACCCATATACAGATATACACACACATATACAGTTACACAGACCCATACACAGATACACACATATACAGTTACACAGACCCATACACAGATACACACATATACAGTTACACAGACCAATATACAGATACACACATATACAGTTACACAGACCCATACACAGATACACACACATATATACAGTTACACAGACCCATACACAGATACACACATATATAGTTACACAGACCCATACACATATACACACACATATATACAGTTACACAGACCCATACACAGATACACACATATATACAGTTACACAGACCCATACACATATACACACACATATATACAGTTACACAGAGCCATACACAGATATACACACATATATACAGTTACACAGACCCATACACAGATACACACATATATACAGTTACACAGACCCATATACAGATACACACATATATACAGTTACACAGACCCATATACATACACACACATATATACAGTTACACAGACCCATATACAGATACACACATATATACAGTTACACAGACCCATATACAGATACACACATATATACAGTTACACAGACCCATATACAGATACACACACATATATACAGTTACACAGACCCATATACAGATACACACATATATACAGTTACACAGACCCATACACATATACACACATATACAGTTACACACACATACACAGATATACACACGTATACAGATACACACATATATACAGTTACACAGACCCATATACAGATACACACATATATACAGTTACACAGACCCATACACAGATACACACATATATACAGTTACACAGACCCATACACAGATACACACATATAAAGTTACACATAGGTCTAACAATACTGAAGCAGCAAACTTTGTGAAAACCAATACTTTTGTCATTCTCAATACTTTGGCCATGGCTGTACAGTTACACAGACCCATATACAGATACACACACATATACAGATACACAGACCCATATACAGTACATATACACAGTACACACACACATATACAGTTACACACACACATAGAGACACATACCGTTACACAGACCCATATACAGATACACACATATGCAGTTACACACACACAGAGACACATACAGTTACACAGACCCATATACAGACATACACACATATAAAGTTACACATATACACACACATATACAGTTACACAGACCCATATACCTATACACACACATATACAGTTACCCAGACCCATATACAGATACACACATATACAGTTACACACACACATACAAAATATACACACGTATACAGATACACACATAAATACAGTTACCCAGACCCATATATAGATACACACATATACAGTTACCCAGACCCATATACAGATATACACATATATACAATATATACAGTTACACACACATACACAGATATACACACGTATATACAGTTACACAGATCCATATACAGATACACACATATATACACTTACACAGACCCATATACAGATACACACATATATACAGTTACACAGACCCATACACAGATATACACACACATATATACAGTTACACAGACCCATATACAGATACACACACATATATACAGTTACACAGACCCATATACAGATACACACACACATATACAGTTACACAGACCCATATACAGATATACACATATACAGTTACACAGACCCATACACAGATATACACACACATATATACAGTTACCCAGACCCATACACAGATATACACACATATATACAGTTACACAGACCAATATACAGATACACACATATATACAGTTACACAGACCCATACACATATACACACACATATATACAGTTACACAGACCCATATACAGATACACACACACACACACATATACAGTTACACAGACCCATATACAGATACACACACACACACATATATACAGTTACCCAGACCCATATACAGATATACACACACATATACAGTTACACAGACCCATACACAGATACACACATATACAGTTACACAGACCCATACACAGATACACACATATACAGTTACACAGACCAATATACAGATACACACATATACAGTTACACAGACCCATACACAGATACACACACATATATACAGTTACACAGACCCATACACAGATACACACATATATAGTTACACAGACCCATACACATATACACACACATATACACAGTTACACAGACCCATACACAGATACACACATATATACAGTTACACAGACCCATACACATATACACACACATATATACAGTTACACAGAGCCATACACAGATATACACACATATATACAGTTACACAGACCCATACACAGATACACACATATATACAGTTACACAGACCCATATGCAGATACACACATATATACAGTTACACAGACCCATACACATATACACACATATACAGTTACACACACATACACATATATACAGTTACACAGACCCATACACAGATACACACATATACAGTTACACAGACCCATATACAGATACACACATATACAGTTACACAGACCCATACACAGATACACACACATATATACAGTTACACAGACCCATACACAGATACACACATATATACAGTTACACAGACCCATACACATATACACACACATATATACAGTTACACAGACCCATACACACATATATACAGTTACACAGACCCATACACATATACACACACATATATACAGTTACACAGAGCCATACACAGATATAAACACATATATACAGTTACACAGACCCATACACAGATACACACATATATACAGTTACACAGACCCATATGCAGATACACACATATATACAGTTACACAGACCCATACACAAATACACACATATACAGTTACACACACATACACAGATATACACACGTATACAGATACACACATATATACAGTTACACAGACCCATACACATATACACACACATATATACAGTTACACAGAGCCATACACAGATATACACACATATATACAGTTACACAGACCCATACACAGATACACACATATATACAGTTACACAGACCCATATACAGATACACACATATATACAGTTACACAGACCCATACACAGATACACACATATAAAGTTACACATATACACACACATATACAGTTACACAGACCCTTATACAGATATACACACATATACAGTTACCCAGACCCATATACAGATACACACATATACAGTTACACACACATACACAGATATACACACGTATACAGATACACACATAAATAGTTACACAGACCCATATACAGATACACACATATATACAGTTACACAGACCCATACACAGATACACACATATATACAGTTACCCAGACCCATACACAGATATACACACATATATACAGTTACACAGACCCATACACAGATACACACATATATACAGTTACACAGAGCCATACACAGATACACACATATACAGTTACACAGACCCATATGCAGATATACACACATATAAAGTTACACAGACCCATACACATATACAGTTACCCAGACCCATACACAGATACACACATATATACAGTTACACAGACCCATATGCAGATATACTCACACATATACAGTTACACAGACCCATACACAGATACACACATATATACAGTTACACAGACCCATATACAGATACACACATATACAGTTACACACACATATAGGCTTTTTCAATACAGGTAATATGATTTCCGGCTTTTCTAATACACTTACTATGGAGTTCCGGCTTTTACACTCTTCCCATATACAGTTACACAGACCCATATACAGATACACACATATATACAGTTACACAGACCCATATACAGATACACACATATATACAGTTACACAGACCCATATACAGATACACACATATATACAGTTACACAGACCCATATACAGATACACACACATATATACAGTTACACAGACCCATACACAGATACACACATATATACAGTTACACAGACCCATATGCAGATACACACACATATATACAGTTACACAGACCCATACACATATACACACATATACAGTTACACACACATACACAGATATACACATATATACAGTTACACAGACCCATATACAGATACACACATATACAGTTACACAGACCCATACACAGATACACACACATATATATAGTTACACAGACCCATACACAGATACACACATATATACAGTTACACAGACCCATACACATATACACACACATATATACAGTTACACAGACCCATACACATATACACACACATATATACAGTTACACAGAGCCATACACAGATATAAACACATATATACAGTTACACAGACCCATACACAGATACACACATATATACAGTTACACAGACCCATATGCAGATACACACATATATACAGTTACACAGACCCATACACATATACACACATATACAGTTACACACACATACACAGATATACACACGTATACAGATACACACATATATACAGTTACACAGACCCATACACATATACACACACATATATACAGTTACACAGAGCTATACACAGATATACACACATATATACAGTTACACAGACCCATACACAGATACACACATATATACAGTTACACAGACCCATACACATATACACACATATAAAGTTACACATATACACACACATATACAGTTACCCAGACCCATATACAGATACACACATATACAGTTACACACACATACACAGATATACACACGTATACAGATACACACATAAATAGTTACACAGACCCATACACAGATACACACACATATATACAGTTACACAGACCCATATACAGATACACACATATATACAGTTACACACACATATAGGCTTTTTCAATACAGGTAATATGATTTCCGGCTTTTCTAATACACTTACTATGGAGTTCCGGCTTTTACACTCTTCCCATATACAGATACACACATATATACAGTTACACAGACCCATATACAGATACACACATATATACAGTTACACAGACCCATATACAGATACACACATATATACAGTTACACAGAGCCATACACAGATACACACATATATACAGTTACACAGACCCATATGCAGATATACACACATATAAAGTTACACAGATCCATATACAGATACACACATATATACAGTTACACAGACCCATACACATATACACACATATACAGTTACACACACATACACAGATATACACACGTATACAGATACACACATATATACAGTTACACAGACCCATACACATATACACACACATATATACAGTTACACAGAGCTATACACAGATATACACACATATATACAGTTACACAGACCCATACACAGATACACACATATATACAGTTACACAGACCCATACACATATACACACATATAAAGTTACACATATACACACACATATACAGTTACCCAGACCCATATACAGATACACACATATACAGTTACACACACATACACAGATATACACACGTATACAGATACACACATAAATAGTTACACAGACCCATACACAGATACACACACATATATACAGTTACACAGACCCATATACAGATACACACATATATACAGTTACACACACATATAGGCTTTTTCAATACAGGTAATATGATTTCCGGCTTTTCTAATACACTTACTATGGAGTTCCGGCTTTTACACTCTTCCCATATACAGATACACACATATATACAGTTACACAGACCCATATACAGATACACACATATATACAGTTACACAGACCCATATACAGATACACACATATATACAGTTACACAGAGCCATACACAGATGTGTAACTTCAGTGTGTCTGACTTTTGTCTGTGTCGAACTTTTATCCTTGTCTAACTATTAACTGTGTAACATCTGGTGTCTAACTAATCACTGTCTATCTATAGTCCGGAACCTGACACACAGTATGGGGCAATACAGTACAATATAATGTCACCCCTCCCTCATACCTCACATGCACTGTTGCCAACTCTTAAATGAGAAACAAGCAACTCTTGAGTGAAAAACAAGCCCAAAACAAGCCCAACCCAATCCGATAAAGCCCAAAACATAAGCCCAACGCAATATGGTGGTACTGGTGTGGGGGTAATTTAATGAAAACCACAAACGTTATTGTTTATTGTTTATTTTATTAAAATATGAATGTATAAATATTTGCAAAGCACAGCTTTTCCCTGCTCTACGAATAGACTCCACTGTGCGAAGTAAAGCCCAGGGCACTCGGGGCCTGATCTGGCATAGGACGGAATTGCAAAGCCGCACACAAGCAGCTTTGTAATTCCGTCCTTGCTAAAATGCAAATGCAGGAGAAGGTGCCTGAAATCTCCTTGCTGCATCTGCGATCCCAGGCTGCGACCGAGGTTGCAGTGTGGGATCACCATTGCAGCCATCGATCGCGATGGTTGCACCTTTGGTCAGGCTGCGGTAGCTGAAGCTGGCCGTGTTCTGTCATCCTGCAAGGCCAGGAAGTCTGCGTCCATGGATGCAGATCCTAGCCTTGCCACTCCCGGAAAATTGGGGCTACATGCCCTCGTCTCTCGGGAATGCAGAAAACAGGTGCAACATGCCCCAGTTTCCAGGAAAACAGGCCGTCTCCGCCCCGCAAACTCCTCTGCCTGTCAATCAGGCAAATGCATACAGGTGCCTGTGCGATATAGCAGGACCCATTCTGCACATGCACAGAATGGGTCCTGCGCAGATTCCCAAGTAACTAGTGTGCACTGGTGAATCAGGACCTCTGTGCGCGGTAATGTACAGGACAAAAGAGTCATTTACACAAACACGTCACAACAAAATAACTGACATATGGGAAAATGTATCTTCTATTCATCGTTTAAACGAGTCATTCTAGTTACCCAAATCTATATAACTACATATACAGAGAGATATACAGGCAGACAGCTAAACATAAATGAATTGGTGAAGGAGCTATATAACATTTGCTCACCTTAGTAGTGGGACCTGGCTATCAAGCCCAAAAACAAGCTACCTAAAAAAAAATAAGCAAAAAAACAAGCAACAAGCAACCATCGAATAAAAGAAGCAACTGGGAAAAAAAACAAGCCCGATTCCGCTTGTTATAAGCGGACTTGTCAACTATGCTCACAGGCAGGGCAGCTATCAGTGAGAGGATACTGTAGCAGCTCCATGATCCCTCCTATCTCCCATGGTGCATTGCAGGAATCAGGTCTGTACTATGAGCTGGGAAGCCCCACCCCATGGTCAGTCACTGCCCCCTCCTTCTCAGCAACTCAGCCTCAAATAATGATGGGTGGGGGGGGGCACCCAGGGCCCTTTTCTGAGCCACCATTCTCTTAGCAAGCAGCTGCAGGCTCCTCATCTGAGAGGCGGCACTTTCCCATGACTTGCTGAGAGGGGAGGAGAGCGCAGGGGGCGGGACTCCGTAGGTGCAGCGATGAATGTTTAACAGCGTGATACGTGTAATGGTGCATACACACGGTCAGATTTTCTGTCAGATCTGAACGATAACGATTTTAAAAATCATTTAATCGTTCATATCTGGAAGAAAATCAGACATGTGTGACTGCAACGATGAACGATGCGCGTTCCCGCATGTCCGATAACGATATCTGACATCTGATGTGTTTGCAGTCAGATTTAATAAATTTTAATACAGGCAAAAATCATTCATCTGACATATAATAGTGGGTTTACGCAGTACGATGTGTACCCACCTTTGTAACCTATAATCTGACGGCCGACATATCAGACGTTCCCTACACACAGGGTAATCTGGTGCCCGACTGCCCGATATGGCACACCCCCCCATTCTGTGTGTAGGGGCCTAACTATGGCACTAGGTGTGGCTAATAAAATGTGCAGCAGTGTCAGGCATCATCTAGAAGGATGTATCTTTTAGAGCAGGCATGAGCCCAGAGTGTGGGCTCACATATACATAATATGCGGCCCACACCTCTGCCACGATCGGAGCTGAGCTGAGCTCTGATCGGGCAGTGTTTACTTTACAGGCTGACAACGGTGTTCTCTGAAGCGATCAGAAGCCTCTGATCACTTCATAGGCCAGCGTTCACAGTGATGCAGCGCACGGGTGACATCATGACGTCGCCCACGACTAGCGGAGCCTGCGCCTGCCACTCTGGATCTAATTAGATCCAGGCAGTGTCTAGGCGGGAAGGCATGGACTGGTGCGGTGCCCAGCAGCCGTCGTGAAGAAAGGTAAGTACTGCACAGACAGGTGAGTGGGGCCTGTTCCATACTGGGAGGGGGCTTTACTTTGGGCACAACATAAGGGGCATTACTGGGGACTCTGCATAAGGGGCATTACTGGGGGCACTACTAAGGGCATTACTTTGGGCTCTCCATAAAGGGGCGTTACTGGGGGCTCTGCATAATGGGCATTACTGGGGGCGCTCCATAAAGGGGCATTACTGGGGGCTCTGCATAATGGGCATTACTTTGGGCTCTCCATAAAGGGGCATTACTGGGGGCTCTGCATAATGGGCATTACTTTGGGCTCTCCATAAAGGGGCATTACTGGGGATCTGCATAAGGGGCATTACTGGGGGCTCTGCATAAGGGGCATTACTGGGGGCGTAACATAAGGGGCACTACTAAGGGCATTAATGTAATGTAGGCTCTGCATAAGGGGCAGTACTGCTGGCTCTTCATAAGGGGCACTTCATAAGGGGCAATACTGGGAGCTCTGCATAAGGGGCATTACTGGGGGTACAACAAAAGGGGCATTACTGGGGCACTGCATAAGGTACACTTCTAGGGGCATTACTGGGCACTGCATAAGGGGCACTACTAGGGACATTACTGGGGGCTCTGCATGAGGGGCATTACTGGGGGCTCTGCATAAGGGGCATTACTGTGGCCCAACATAATGGGCTTTACTGGGGGTTCTTCATAAGGGGCACTACTAAGGACATTACAGGGGGCTCTGCATAAGGGGCATTACTGGGGGCACATCATAAAGGGCATTACTGGGGGCTCTCCATAAGAGGCATTACTGGGGGCACAACATAAGGGGCATTACTAGGGGCTCTGCATAAGGGGCACTACTAAGGACATTACTGGGGGCTCTGCATAAGGGGCATTACTGGAGGCTCTGCATAAGGGGCATAACTGGGGACACAACATAAGGGGCATTACTGGGGGTTCTGCATAAGTGGCACTAATAAGGACATTACTGGGGCTCTGCATAAGGGGCATTACTGGGGACACAGCATAAGGGGCATTATTAGGGGCTCTGCATAAGGGGCACTACTAAGGACATTACTGGGGGCTCTGCATAAGGGGCATTACTGGAGGCTCTGCATAAGGGGCATAACTGGGGACACAACATAAGGGGCATTACTGGGGGTTCTGCATAAGTGGCACTAATAAGGACATTACTGGGGCTCTGCATAAAGGGCATTACTGGGGACACAGCATAAGGGGCATTATTAGGGGCTCTGCATAAGGGGCACTACTAAGGACATTATTGGGGGCTCTGCATAAGTGGCATTACTGGGGGCGTAAAATAAGGGGCATTACTGGGGCACTGCATAAGGGGCGTTCCCTGGGGGTGCAACATAAGGGGCATTACTGGGAGCACTGCATAAGGGGCATTACTGGGGGCACAACATAAGGGGCATTACTGGGAGCACTGCATAAGGTATTCTACTATGGCACTGCATAAGGGGCACTACTAGGGACATTACTGGGGGCTCTGCATAAGAGGCATTACTGGGGGCACAACATAAGGGGCATTACTGGGGGCTCTGCATAAGGGGCACTACTAAGGACATTACTGGGGCTCTGCATAATTACTGGAGACACAACATGAAGGGCATTACTAGGGGCTCTGTATAAGGGGCACTACTAAGGACATTACTGGGTGCTCTGCATAAGGGGCATTACTGGGGGCACTGCATAAGGAACACTACTGGGGGCGCAACATAAGGGGCATTACTGGGGGCACTGCTTAAGGGGCATTACTGGGGGCACAACATAAGGGGCATTACTTGGGGCTCTGCATAAGGTGCATTACTGGGGGCACTGCATAAGGTGCACTTCTAGGGGCATTACTGGGGCACTGCATAAGTGGCACTACTAGGGACATAACTGGGGGCTCTGCATAAGGGGCATTACTGGGGGCACTGCATAACGGGCACTACTAGGGACATTACTGGGGCACTGCATAAGGGGCACTACTGGGGATATTCCTGGGGGCTCTGCATAAGGGGCATTATTGGGGGCACAACATAAAAGGGCATTACTGGGGGCTCTGCATAAGAGGCATTACTGGGGGCACAACATAAAGGGCATTACTAGGGGCTCTGCATAAGGGGCACTACTAAGGACATTACTGGAGGCTCTGCATAAAGGGCATTACTGGAGGCTCTGCATAAGAGGCATTACTGGGGGGCACAACATAAAGGGCATTACTAGGGGCTCTGCATAAGGGGCACTACTAAGGACATTACTGGAGGCTCTGCATAAAGGGCATTACTAGGGGCTCTGCATAAGGAGCACTACTAAGGATATTGTTGGGGGCTTTGCATAAGGGGCATTACTGGGGCTCTGCATAAGAGGCATTACTGGGGGCACAACATAAGGGGAATTACTGGGGGCTCTGCATAAGGGGTAATACTGGTGGCATAACATAAGGGGCATTACTGGGGGTACTGCATAAGAGGCATTATGGGGGCACAATATAAGAGGCATTACTGGGGCACTGCATAAGGGACATTACTGGGCGCACAACATAAGGAGCATTACTGGGGGCACTACTAGGGCATTAATGGGGGCTCTGCATAAGGTACACTTCTATGGGCATTACTGGGGCACTATATAAGTGGTACTACTAGGGACATTACTGGGGGCTCTGCATAAGGGGCACTACTAGGGACACTACAGGGGGCACAACATAAGGGGCATTACTGGGGCACTGCATAATGGACACTACTAGGGCACTGCATAGGGGGCTTTGCAAAAGGGGCTCTAATACAAGGTGGAATTGCACAAGGGGCATAACCTTTCAAAATTGCATATAAGCATTTTTTTTTGTAGACCTTGAATATTCGCCGGTTGGTATTTTGAGTTTGATATGCCTGCTCTAGAGTAATCTTTCTGCTAATGTTACTGTAGGTGGCCTCAGCGGCGTCCCCTAGGTGCTGGTACCCTAGGCAGCTGCCTAATGGTAGCACTGGCCCTGCAGGATGGCTGCATGGATCATAAATCTGTGCAAAGCATCCTTTCCTTGAACTGCCTTTCAGACTTGCACATATAACATAGGCCACAGGGGCAAATCAAAGCAAACACTACATATTTGCTGGAACAGGTTGACCTGTATGTGGGTGTTTAATATGGTCCCCCATATTCGTGGAACTCAAAAAAATGTTTGAGAATCGTGTTTCCTGATTCTGACACGTCTGTTCATACAGTATAACCATGCTTTTATATATCCACTGAATAGCTGTGCAAATTACCCTCACTTTTAACATGGGTTAATCCGGATTGGTTTGTATTATGGGTCAGTCTTGTTTGACCGCAAGTCTGACCTTATGGGTAGTTGTGCTGTATAAATTAGGCCAAATAATACTAGAGGAGAAAAGCGACTATGTACAGTATAAAGCATACTTGCCTACCTTTTCTTTCATCTCCCCGGGAGAAGCCTGGGGAGGAGAAGCAGGTAGGTTGCGACAGGGGCGGGGCCTGACGATTCCCATCATTAAGCCCCGTGCTCTTTGTGGTAAATTACAGCGATTGGCACAAATTTAAATAGGGGATGGGACTAGATGATGTGATTAATGAATAATCGTGTCTTTAAGTCCCGCCCCCTACACGGGGGCCCTCGATCACCGCAGAAATTCTTCCTAGTGAAGTGGGCAGAATGTGGGAGAAATGCCTACCCTTCCGGGGTGCGGGGGGGTTGCCTGAAAAATTGTGAGCCTCCCACTAATACCGGGAGGGTAGGCATGTATGGTATAAAGACACATTTTAGTCGCAGATCAGTTGATTATTGAACTTCTGTCTGTGCTAAATGGTCGCGGTAACTCAGATGACAGCCATTTTGACTGCTTATGGGGTCTCAGTTGCAGGTAGAGACACACCCCCAAAAGCGGTTGCTAGATGCCTGTGTTTGATTCGTCACTTCCCCATTACCTCCCCAAAGCACTGGGGAAGGAGGTGATAGGGAGATCCCAAGCACTGGTATAACCACTGATAGATGAAATGAGAGTAGGTATGTTCCACTATATAAAGTATATATATATATATATATATATATATATATATATCTAACCCGCAAGTGGGTATGGAGAAATCGCTCTATGGAGGTGCACCCTTGAGAGTTAAATTGAATGTGACAACAAACAAAAGAAAATAATTACTTTTTATGGTGCACTCATCCCTACTGTAATTAAAACTTATCTTTTAATAGTATGACACAAAAAAATGACCATAGTGATCAATTCCACTATATTAAGTAAATAACATTTGTACACAAAACATAGAAAAAGACAACATACAGTATAATCTAGCCTGGATAGGTCCAGTTAATCATAACTGACCAAATTAATAAGGGCGATAAATTCACATCATATCTCTCACCTGGTCAGACATTTCAACCATGGTCAAACAATATGGCGAAAATATCTCATATATTACAGAATATCAGGGAATAAATATCCTTCACTATGCAGCATCGGTAACCATCTAATTAATATCTTGTTGTTCAGATTGTACACTTTTCAGTATCCGATATATTGTATTTACATAATAGCCCCATTAAAAAAAAAAAACATTTTTTATATCAGTGCACCTGATAACAGCAGATAAGCAGCAATACAGCGATGATAGTAATGGCTTCTGCAAGGTGTTTGCACATGCACAGAACACCCTGTGATTGGATCCCCCTCTACATGGAGGTAGAAATTATAGAAAACAGGCATTTGCTGTAGTACAGAACAAACAGGGGTGAACCTGATGAACCAGTGCAGATTCACTATCCTGTCAGCAGTCAGTGAGAAATCTCATAGAAAATATAGTAATGAAAGCATATATGTAAGAGGGTAAATCCCCCAGGGTGCTGCTTCCCACAATGTGTGTACAGACGTGCCCAGTTAGTTTGTTGCCGATCGCGTCACAAACGTGTCCACGATTAGCGCTATGCGCCACGCTACACTATGGCGCATCCCCGATCGTGGGAGTGCATCTCCATAGGATTGAATAGAGACACTATTGCGCATCCCCGATTGAAGCTGGGCCCATCTGTATATCAAACACTGTGGACTGCAGGTGAGCGATCCTGGGAGATCCCCAATTCACTGGAAAAGTGCAGTGAGGAGGGATATCTGTGTGGGGGATTTCCCCTCTCTGCCTGATATAAAACAGGCACTTGTACAGGAGAAGGGTGCACTCTGCACTGTTCTCAGAAGCAAAATTACCTGTGGGGGCGGAGGTTGCTGCTCGTGTTCAGGGGTGCTGAGAGGTGGGGGGGAGCGGGTACTAATTACCCTGGCCCGGGCTTGCTGGTGGGGCCCAGCGAAGGCCCGAGTCCGACGCCTCACCCCCCCTCTGTCAGCTGAGCAGCCCAGCAAGGGAGACTGCTTGCTGCTGCAGCAGTCTCCTCTGCCTGTGGGGGGGGAGCGGTCATACTGATTGTGCCCTCCCCTGGATATGCACTGGTTTTAGGGGCTCACAGCACCACCCTCCCCAGCACACAGTAACGCTTTGTGGTGCTGCAACTATATTTTTTTATTAAAGTGCCCCCTTCACCTGGGCGTGGCCATGCCCTCTTCACCTGGGCCCAGCCCGGCTCTTGGCAGCCCTGCTCGTGGTAATCAGCCGATAAGGGTACCCCCAGGGCACTGAGGGGTCCCCGAGGTGGCCCAGACGCACGTTTTGATGGGAGGCTTTCTCAGTGGGAGGCACCCTGGGGGATTTACCCTCTCATATATACTTTAATTACTATCTGCACTATGAGATTTCTCACTAACTGCTATAAGTACTCTCATTGTACAGACACAGGATAGTGACTCTGCACTGGTTCATCAGGTTCACCCCCATTTGTTCTGTTCAACAGCAGATGCCTGTTTTCTATCATTTCTACCTCCATGTATAGGGGGGGACCCATACATGAGTGGGGACATTTTTTCAGACTATTCTATTCCTTCTAAAACATAAAAGTGATTACTTTAATTAATTAATAGAACATTTATCCTGGAATGTTGGATGTCATGCAACCGTTAAACAAAATTTACATGTTCCATACAATTTTAGGAGGTACTGTATCTACCCCACTGTCTTTGGAGGTACATATACATCATCCCAGGAGGATTCCTGTGTAAATTGATGAACATGACTTTATTATTGCTCTTATCTGCTATTATCAGGTACACTGATATAAAAAAATGTTTTTTTATGGGACTATTATGTATATACAATATATATCGGATACTGAAAAGTGTACAATCTTAACAACCAGATATTATTTAGATGGTTACCAATGCTGCTTAGTGAAGGATATTTATTCACTGATATTCTGTAATATCCAAGATATTTTCGCCATATTGTTTGACCATGGTGTCATGATTGAAATGTCTGACCAGGTGAGAGATATGGGGCCTCATTCAGACCCACTCGCAAGTGGCTGTCCGCTCGCAAGTGGGTCGATGGTGTGCACTGCGCATGCGCACGACGGAGGGAGCTCCGTCGTGCGCATGCGCCAGACGCGACCGAAGGACTTTCCTTCGCTCGTTGTGTCTGATCAAAGGGGGCGTGCTGTCGATGTTGATTGATAGCACGCCCCCTTTGGTGGGCGTGCCGGGGGCGTGCCTGCCAGATGGAGGCGTTCCTAAGGGAACGCCTACCGTCAGAAGCCGGCCCCACTGACATCACTAGTGATGTCAGTGGGAGTGATTTTGGCTCTGATAGAGCCAAAATCACTCCAGGGCTTGTGGTCGAAAAACCCGACCACAGGCTTCTGGTCGCACTGGCGATGGTCGCGATGGTCTAGACCATCGCGACCATCATCCTGCACGCTCGTATGTGCTGTGGGTGGTGACCCACAGCTATACGAGCGTCCTGGAGGACGCTCCATTTTTATGGAGGACGGCCCTCATTCAGAGAGAGCGCTCTGCTCAGAGCGTCCGGCTCTGAATGAGGGCCATGATGTGTATTGATCTCCCTTATTAATTTAGTCATTTTTAATTAACTGGACCTATCCAGGCTAGATTATATGTTGTCTTTTTCTATGTTTTGTGTACACATGTTTTTTTACTTAATATAGTGGAATTGATCACTATGGTCATTTTTTAGTGTCATACTATTAAAAGTTAAGTTTTAATTACAGTAGGTATGAGTGCCCCATAAAAAGAGAGAGTACTTATTTTCTTTTGTTTGTTGTCCTCCCCAAAACACTCCCTGACTGTCAATCACTTTGCAAATAAATCCTCTCTGTGACTGCAATCGCTAGACCATCTCGGCACATGCGCAGTGTGACTCAGATGCACGCACAGTCCACCAATAATCGCTCAACTGCAGGATCATTAGCATTGGGTCCATCTCTGAATCAGGTCCATGGTCTCAAATTTTAACTGGTGGAATTGCCAAAGCCTTATTTTTGGCCTCTAATAAGGCATCACATTCATCTCCCCTCTGTGTAAATTTGTTTAGATTCTGAACTATATTGTCTCAATACATCAATTGGATACATACTATACATATTCTCCTCACACGTAACATCTGGGAAAATGGCAGACCATTAAGTGTGGATTTAGGATGGAAATCTTGTGAAAAGTAAAGTACTTATGTCAGGGAACTTGGAATGTAATGTTATTTTTATGAATGTTAACATCCATAAAAATGTTTGGTGTCCACCTCTGTGCTGTATGTCAACTTTATAGAACTACCACTATTATTATGACTATCAATTATGTCAGACAACGTGTCTTTGGTACCTTTCCAAATGAGCAACACGTCATCGATATACCTTTTTTAATAGACTATGTTATCTTTAAAGCTCACATCCATAGCAAATAAATCTTTCTCTACCTTATACATAAAGTTAGTGCCAAGCTAAATATTTATTTCTGTTTATTAACTTTGAGTTAATGGCTGAGACAACCTATGAGTTGTAATTTAAAACAAGCTGAATTAATCAGAACATGGATCATTATTATATTTATTAACACACAAGTGGTGATTAGTGCTGCACAAGTTGATTGTAGTTGATTAAGCAGCATAAAGCCTTTAAATTGCTTTCACCATGCTATATTACACAGAGTACTGCACAGTGGGGCTGTAAGGAGGGTGGTGCAGCCGGTGCCATTGCACAGGACGGGATGCCCTGGGGGTGGTACCAGTTGTACTCATCCTATGCTGCAACAAGCACCTTGCTCCATCTCATGGCTTACGCACTGTGTTGGGCGAGACATTACGTATTGTCCCACAGTGCCATGAGATCTATTATATGTATATATTAGAGATGTGCGCTGGCCCCCCTGTTTTGATTTTTGATTCGGCCTCATTTTCATGTTTTGGTTTTGCAAAACCACTCTCATGTGTTTTTGTTTTGGATCTGTATTTTAAAATAAATAAATAAATAAACAGTTAAAATGATGTAATTATGACTTGTTTACATGCAATACAAAACCCGAGGTTGGTTTTTAAATCGTTCTGAACTGCATGAAGATCTGAACTGGGCCGAGGTTCAACTCGGTACCCCAAAGTGATTAACAACTCTTACTCGGCTTGACTCGGAAGCTCTAAATTCAGTTGTTGTTGGTTCTCTGAGAACCAGACCCACAAATCCCTAGTATATATATATATATATATATATATATGCTAAATTACACTGATCAATTTGTTGTGTAACATTTGTACATCTGTGTGTGATAGAGTCTTTCTATATCATCCTTGCCTACTATTGTCATCTCCTCTCCAGGAGTAGCCCAGAGGGGAGATGCAGCTGGCTACTCGGGGAAAGAGGGTGAAGGCAGCCAGCCAGACTCTCATGTCATTAGGCTAAAGTGTAGCATTTTTGTGTCTTATCAGTGCTGCCCCCTCCATACGGACTACAATTCTCATTTTTATCTTCTCACTCTATACTGTCTTTGGGGTGTATGGGGGACTACCCGAAAAATTGGGAGCCTCCCGCAACTTCCAGAAGAGTAAGTACGTATGATCTGTATACAAAGTGCTACAATGCAGCCTCCACAGCTTTTTCTCATGCCAAGTTCCATTGTGATTTTTTTGTCCAAAATTAATTCATGTGCTGAGCAGATCTCCAGAAACATGGCACTTGCACCCAGTAGCGGCTCCAGGCACGGGCAAGCCGGTCCTTCGCCTGGAGTGCCACTGTATCTGGAGGGCACAGGAAATGCCCACCACCTGCCTGTAGGTGGAGGAAATATTTAAGCTCAGGGGGAGGGAGCAGAGGAGGGTAGGGGTGGCAACTCCATATGGCGCTGGGCGCAGCACAACCTAGCACCGGCCCTGCTTGCACCATGTTTCCAGTGTGGCGCCAATCTGGAGCTAAGAAATTTGAATGGGTGTAAGATGTGTGGTTTTGGCCTCCCTGGACCCAGTGTCCCTGCATCCATTATAGATATGCTTTTGGTTGCAGTGTATGCTGGTGATATAATGATCACCATCTGCTTCTATATTGCTGAGTGCCCTGTGAGTGGCAATTCTCACATATTTTGTAACATATAATACGTATAGCCTCTGTCAGTTATAGGCTGCCATCTCGAAGTCTCTGTACAGTGCTGCAACCTATGCTGCTGATATAATGGTCACCGTCTGCTCCTAAAGGCTGATAGTACTGTGACACCTCTCATATGTTATATTTTATACATTGCTACTTGGTTTAGGGCTCTGTATACTAAAGTTAACCTTAACTGAAACTTGGCTTTCTTCCATTGACACTGTATCCCATGCTGAACTCTCCTATGGGGGCCTCTTCTTCACCCACTCCATCAGACCTGATGACCGCCCAGGCAGAGGAGTGGTCATTATCCTATTCCCCATCTGTACCTTTTTTGTCATCCCCCTGAGCCCCCCTTTCTTACTTTTCTGAAATCCACTCTGTCTCTTCTACCCAATTCATCGCCATGTCTCAGTCATCTACTGTCCCCATGGGCCCACTTCCTAATTCCTTGACAACTTTGTTGCCTGGCTTCACCACTACCTATCTTCTGACCTCTCCTCCCTCATAATTGGTGACTTTAACATCTCCACTGACATCCCCAATGACCCAGCTTCCACCTAACTTCTTGTCCTCCCCTCCTCTTGTGGTCTACCTCCCCACCCAAGCTGGATGCATTTTAAAACTTGATACTGTCCATCCTAGAGGTTTGAATGACAACGTGAATTGGAACACACTTATTTAAGCCATTCATAATTTGAAAATTTTGGGAATCATTTTGGTACTTTTTACATTTTTGCTAGTATTTTTTATGACACTTTTTCAGCAAGCCTATTTTGTGGATATTTATTTTTTCTGGTTTTTGGGTGTTTTATTTTGATCTAGTGTGGTTATGATCACGACTGCCTCTGGGAAGACCTGGAGTGCATGTTTGCGGTTGCTGGGTGACGGTGGAATGCAGGCGCCAGAAGTATATCGGCCAGCGGCTTCCAGTGAGTGGACAAGCGGGAATGGCGGTGCGGGTACAGTGTGATACATGTGCTTTGTTTAAGTGGGTAAGTTCACCATTTGGCTGTTGTTATTATGCTGGTGATGGCTTGAGAAAGGGGGTTGCACCCCGAAACGTTGCTTGAATACTTCCAGTTTTTACTATGCATTGAACGTCTCTGAGTGCCTATATATATATATATATATATATATATATATATATATATATTAGGGGTGTGCACCGGCCACTTTTCGTGTTTTGTGTTTTGGTTTTGGATCTGGATCTTTCTTCGTGTTTTGGATCTGGATTGGTTTTGCCAAAACCACCCTTCCGTGTTTTGGGTTCTGGGTTTTGTGTTTTGGATCTGTATTTTTTTGAAAAAAAAGCATAAAAACAGCTAAAATCACAGAATTTGTAGGTTTTTCTGCTCCTATGCTATTATTAACCTCAATAACCTTAATTTCCACTCATTTCCAGTCTATTCTGAACACCTCACACCTCACAATAGTGTTTTTATGTCCAAAAGGTTGCACCGAGGTAGCTGGATGACTATGCTAAGCGACACGAGTGGGCGGCACAAACACGTGACCCATCTAGGAGTGACACTGCAGTGGCAGACAGGATGGCAGTTAGAAAAACTAGGCCCCAAACTGTACATAATGCAAAGAAAAAAAGAGGTGCAAGATGGAATTGTCCTTGGGCCCTCCCACCCACCCTTATGTTGTATAAACAGGACATGCACACTTTAACAAATCAATCATTTCAGCGCCAGGGTCTGCCACACAACTGTGGCTGAAATGATTGGTTCGTTTGGGCCCCCACAAAACAAGCTGGCAATTAATGTGTCCCTGCACAAACTGGCTCTACGGAGGCAAGATGTCATCCTCATCCTCCTCATCCACCGATTCCTCACCCTCTTCAGTGTGTACATCCTCATCCTCACAAAGTATTAACTCGTCCCCACTTGAAT
The DNA here is from genome assembly GCA_031769625.1 of Taudactylus pleione. Classification (NCBI taxonomy): domain Eukaryota; kingdom Metazoa; phylum Chordata; class Amphibia; order Anura; family Myobatrachidae; genus Taudactylus; species Taudactylus pleione. The sequence goes on from JAUIMM010000391.1 coordinate 10,822,733, forward strand.
CCACCACCACAGGTCCCTCTGTACCTTCTGGAGGCTGGTCTCCCTGGAAGAGCTGATAATTCATTTTGATGAACATCATCTTCTCCACATTCTGTGGAAGCAACCTCCTACGCCTTTCGCTGACAAGGTTCCCGGCTGCACTAAACACTCTTTCGGAGTACACACTGGAGGGGGGGCAACTCAGGTAAAATAGAGCCAGTTTGTACAGGGGCCTCCAAATTGCCTCTTTTTCCTGCCAGTACAGGTATGGACTGTCTGACATGCCTACTTGGATGCTGTCACCGATGTAATCCTCCACCATTCTGTCAATGGTGACAGTATCATATGCAGTGACAGTAGACATGTCAGAAATTGTTGCCAGGTCCTTCAGTCCGGACCAGATGTCCAAACTTGGTCCTGCCTGCCCTGCATCACCGCCAGCGGGTTGCTTAGGATACCTAAGTTTTTTCCTGGCAGCCCCAGTTGCGGGAGAAAATGAAGAAGGAGCCGTTGACGTGTCACGTTCCGCTTCAGCTGACAGTGTGTTCACCAGCAGGTCTTTGCACCTCTGCAGGCTTGTGTCGGCCGGAAAGAGAGACACCACATAGGCTTTAAACCTAGGATCGAGCACGGTGGCCAAAATGTAGTGGTCTGATTTCAACAGATTGACCACCCTGGAATCCTGGCAAAGCGAATGAAGGGCTTCATCCACAAGTCCCACATGCCGAGCGGAATCGCTCCGTCTTAGCTCCTCCTTCACTTTCTCCAGCTGCTTCTGCAAAAGCCTGATGAGGGGAATGACCTGACTCAAGCTGGCAGTGTCTGAACTGACTTCACGTGTGGCAAGTTCGAAGGGCTGAAGAACCTTGCACAACACGGAAATCATTCTCCACTGCGCTTGAGTCAGGTGCATACCCCCTCCTTTGCCTATGTCATAGGTGGATGTATAGGCTTGTATGGCCTTTTACTGCTCCTCCATCCTCTGAAGCATATAGAGGGTTGAGTTCCACCGCGTCACAACCTCTTGCTTCAGGTGATAGCGGGGCAGGTTCAAGAGTGTTTGCTGGCGCTCCAGTCTTTGGCACGCAGTCGCTGAATGGCGAAAGTGGCCAGAAATTTTTCGGGCCACCCAAAGCGTCTCCTGCACGCCCCTGTCGCTTTTCAGAAAATTCTGCACCACCAAGTTTATTGTGTGAGCAAAACATGGGACGTGCTGGAATTTGCCCAGATGTAATGCCCGCACAATATTGGTGGTGTTGTCAGATATCACAAATCCCCAGGAGAGTCTAAGTGGGGTAAGCCACTGGGCGATGATTTCCCTCAGTTTCTCTAAGAGGTTGTCGGCGGTGTGCCTCTTACTGAAACCGATGATACACAGCGTAGCCTGCCTTGTAACGAGCTGGCGTTTCTGAGATGCTGCTACTGGTGACGCTGCTGCTGTTGCTGCGTAAGGTGATACATCTACCCAGTGGGCTGTCACAGTCATATAGTCCTTAGTCTGCCCTGTTCCACTTGTCCACATGTCCGTGGTTAAGTGGACATTGTGTACAACAGCATTTTTCAGGACACTGAGGACATTTTTCTGACGTTTCTGTACAGTCTCGGTATCGCCTGCCTAGTGAAGTGGAATCTAGACGGGATTTGGAACCGGGGACACACTACCTCCATCAATTGTCTAAATCCCACTGCACTAATGGCGGATACCGGACGCACGTCTAACACCAACATAGCAGTCAAGGCCTCAGTTATACGTTTTGCTTCAGGATGACTGCTGTCGTACTTCATCCTCCTCGCTAAGGACTGTTGGAGGGTCAATTGTTTAGTAAAAGTAGTGGTGTTCCTACTTCCTCTCTGGGATGATGAACGACTCCCAGCAGCAGCAACAGCAGCAGCGGCAGCAGTAGGCGTAGCAATGCAGGATCCTCCGGAGGAATCCCGGATAGGAGAGTCAGTCATGCCAGTGATATGGCCTGCAGGACTACTTCCGATCCTGACTAAGGAGGAAATTGACGAGGAGGGAGTTGACGGTGTGGTTTGCAGGCGCTTGGATACAACAGGACAACGGGATTTAGGTGTCCCTGGACTGCTTACGGTCTGAGCCAAAGTTTCTGAACTTGACAGTAACTTTTTATGAACGCGCTGCAGGTGCCGTATAAGGGAGGATGTTCCTAGGTGGTTGACGTCCCTACCCCTACTTATTTCACCTTTACATATGGTACATATGGCAAGACAGTTGTTGTCCGGATTTGGATAGAAATATTGCCAGACCAAAGAGGTGGAATGTTTGGTCTTCTGCCCAGGCATGACCGTGATGGGCTTTTTCATCCCACGGACAACAACTGTCTCCCCCGGAGCCTGATTTAAACAAACCACATCACCATCAGAATCCTCCTCGCCAACTTCCTCCTCAGCGCCAGCTACACCAGTATCCTCATCCTGTTGTACTTCAACAGTGACATCTTCAATTTGCATATCAGCAAGTGGACTGTGGGTGCTCCTTTCAGCACTTGCAGGGGGCGTGCAAATGGTGGAAAGAGCCACCTCTTCCCGTCCAGTGCTGGGAAGGTCAGGCATCGCAACCACCACCACACTTGGACTCTCCTTGGGGATTTGTGATATCTTCTTAGAAAGCACAGTTCTTCGCTGTGCTTTTGCCAGCTTAACTCTTTTGATTTTTTTAGTGGGAGGAGTGCTTCCATCGTCATGTGAAGCTGAACCACTAGTCATGAACATACTAGGGATCGACCTTAGCCGTTCCTTGCCACTCCGTGTCGTAAATGGCATATTGGCAAGTTTACGTTTCTCTTCAGCTGATTTAAATGTCTTTTTCAAGGTCATTTTCCTGAACTTTGCCATTTGGGATTGTATGTGCCCTCTACTATGACATTGGGCATCGGCCTTGGCAGACGACGTTGATGGCATGTTATCATCTATGTCATGACTAGTGGCAGCAGATTCAGCACTAGGAGGAAGTGGTTCTTGATCTTTCTCTATTTTATTTTTATCGGAGAAAGTTTGGTCCTCCATTTATGTTATATCGATTTGATATATACGTGCGGCTAAACACAGAAAATTTTTTTTTTTTTGGTTTGGACTGGAGTGTACTTTGTGGGTTACAGCACCCTTTAACGGTCAAGCCAGCCGGCCCTTTACTTATGACACAGGCGCACTCTTGGCACTACTTTGTTGATGCACGTGCGGCTACTGCGCACACAATTCACAAACACAGAAAATAATTTTTTTTTGGTTTGGACTGGAGTGTACTTTCGGGGGTTACAGCACCCTTTAACGGTCAAGCCAGCCGGCCCTTTACTTATGACACAGGCGCACGCTTGGCACTACTTTGTTGATGCACGTGCGGCTACTGCGCACACAATTCACAAACACAGAAAATAATTTTTTTTTGGTTTGGACTGGAGTGTACTTTCGGGGGTTACAGCACCCTTTAACGGTCAAGCCAGCCGGCCCTTTACTTATGACACAGGCGCACGCTTGGCACTACTTTGTTGATGCACGTGCAGCTACTGCGCACACAATTCACAAACACAGAAAATAATTTTTTTTTTGGTTTGGACTGGAGTGTACTTTGGGGGTTACAGCACCCTTTAACGGTCAAGCCAGCCGGCCCTTTACTTATGACACAGGCGCACGCTTGGCACTACTTTGTTGATGCACGTGCGGCTACTGCGCACACAATTCACAAACACAGAAAATAATTTTTTTTTGGTTTGGACTGGAGTGTACTTTCGGGGGTTACAGCACCCTTTAACGGTCAAGCCAGCCGGCCCTTTACTTATGACACAGGCGCACTCTTGGCACTACTTTGTTGATGCACGTGCGGCTACTGCGCACACAATTCACAAACACAGAAAATAATTTTTTTTTAGGTTTGGACTGGAGTGTACTTTCGGGGGTTACAGCACCCTTAACGGTCAAGCCAGCCGGCCCTTTACTTATGACACAGGCGCACGCTTGGCACTACTTTGTTGATGCACGTGCGGCTACTGCGCACACAATTCACAAACACAGAAAATAATTTTTTTTTTGGTTTGGACTGGAGTGTACTTTCGGGGGTTACAGCACCCTTAACGGTCAAGCCAGCCGGCCCTTTACTTATGACACAGGCGCACGCTTGGCACTACTTTGTTGATGCACGTGCTGCTACTGCGCACACAATTCACAAACACAGAAAATAATTTTTTTTTTGGTTTGGACTGGAGTGTACTTTTGGGGGTTACAGCACCCTTAACGGTCAAGCCAGCTGGCCCTTTACTTATGACACAGGCGCACGCTTGGCACTACTTTGTTGATGCACGTGCGGCTACTGCGCACACAATTCACAAACACAGAAAATAATTTTTTTTTGGTTTGGACTGGAGTGTACTTTCGGGGGTTACAGCACCCTTTAACGGTCAAGCCAGCCGGCCCTTTACTTATGACACAGGCGCACGCTTGGCACTACTTTGTTGATGCACGTGCGGCTACTGCGCACACAATTCACAAACACAGAAAATAATTTTTTTTTTGGTTTGGACTGGAGTGTACTTTGGGGGTTACAGCACCCTTTAACGGTCAAGCCAGCCGGCCCTTTACTTATGACACAGGCGCACGCTTGGCACTACTTTGTTGATGCACGTGCGGCTACTGCGCACACAATTCACAAACACAGAAAATAATTTTTTTTTTGGTTTGGACTGGAGTGTACTTTCGGGGGTTACAGCACCCTTAACGGTCAAGCCAGCCGGCCCTTTACTTATGACACAGGTGCACGCTTGGCACTACTTTGTTGATGCACGTGCGGCTACTGCGCACACAATTCACAAACACAGAAAATAATTTTTTTTTGGTTTGGACTGGAGTGTACTTTCGGGGGTTACAGCACCCTTTAACGGTCAAGCCAGCCGGCCCTTTACTTATGACACAGGCGCACGCTTGGCACTACTTTGTTGATGCACGTGCGGCTACTGCGCACACAATTCACAAACACAGAAAATAATTTTTTTTTTGGTTTGGACTGGAGTGTACTTTCGGGGGTTACAGCACCCTTAACGGTCAAGCCAGCCGGCCCTTTACTTATGACACAGGTGCACGCTTGGCACTACTTTGTTGATGCACGTGCGGCTACTGCGCACACAATTCACAAACACAGAAAATAATTTTTTTTTTGGTTTGGACTGGAGTGTACTTTCGGGGGTTACAGCACCCTTAACGGTCAAGCCAGCCGGCCCTTTACTTATGACACAGGCGCACGCTTGGCACTACTTTGTTGATGCACGTGCGGCTACTGCGCACACAATTCACAAACACAGAAAATTATTTTTTTTTTGGTTTGGACTGGAGTGTACTTTCGGGGGTTACAGCACCCTTAACGGTCAAGCCAGCCGGCCCTTTACTTATGACACAGGCGCACGCTTGGCACTACTTTGTTGATGCACGTGCGGCTACTGCGCACACAATTCACAAACACAGAAAATAATTTTTTTTTGGTTTGGACTGGAGTATACTTTCGGGGGTTACAGCACCCTTTAACGGTCAAGCCAGCCGGCCCTTTACTTATGACACAGGCGCACGCTTGGCACTACTTTGTTGATGCACGTGCGGCTACTGCGCACACAATTCACAAACACAGAAAATATATTATTTTTTTAGCACTTGGGGGGAGCACCCCTGATGGACAGAGCACCCCCTGGACAACACTACAGCACTCCTTTAGGACTGGGACACTGCACAGGACTTTGGAGTGGACACAGCCCCTATGGAGAACTGACTGCACAACACAGTCCAGCCAGCCCCTATGGACTTTGAAGTAGTGGACACAGCCCCTATTAACAACAGCAGCACAGCACAACACAGCCAGCCCCTATGGACTTTGAAGTAGTGGACAACAGCAGCACTACACTACACTACACTACACTACACTACACAGCCCTAACTCCCACCCTCCCTCTTCACTGTCCACAGCCGAGTGAGAAAATGGCGCCGACGCGGGTACCTTATATAGGATCCAAAACCTGCGAGACTCGGAAGGCGGGATGATGACGTTTTGCCTCGATTTCAGATCCGAGTCAGGCGGGAAAAGTCGAGCCTGACTCGGATCGGACTCGGATCGGGGGGGCTCGGGGGGGTTCGGATTTCAGAAATCCGAACCCGCTCACCCCTAATATATATATATATATATATATATATATATATATAAAAATTAAAGATGTGCGGTTCAGTTCACCAAAAATCCGAATACACCCGAATATAATGAATCCGGACAGATCTGGGTCACGGTTCTGATCGGACAGATCTGAGTTCGGATTTTAAATGCGAATTTCAGGTTTTGGATGGCAAAAATTACATGATTTTACGTTTTTAAAAACTTTTTATCAATTTAAACAAAAAAAAAAAACAGATCCAAAACCAAAAACACCAGAGGGTAATAGGCAGCACTCTCATATAAAATGTTAGATATAACAGGTATGGAGACCTACGTGATGTTCAACGTTTCAGTGTTGCTACTTTCATCAGGAGCATAATACATACAGAAAAAAAAACATATTTCTATTGGCTAAAAGTCGAATGTAATCGATTTTGATCAATTTAAAATAGATGAAAATCGATCAGCATCAATGTTTTGTTTCTGGGGCTAAATCACACATTTACTAACAGACAATTTTGTTAGTAGTTCGTAAATGTGTGATTTCGCCCCAGATACATAACATCGATGCTGATTGATTTTCAAATGATTTTCATTGATCTGGAAAATATACCCCCTAGTGTAAGTGCAAAAAGTGCAAAATGTTATAACAAATCATTTCACATGACCAGAAATAATTACTTTATTATATATATATATATATATATATATATATATATACATATATATATACTGTTTACAGTATATCATGTCTTGCAATATGGCAATAATAATTAGCTCAATTGTAATTTCCATAACTCACTATTTGCAGCGGTTTATTAATTTTCTGCTTAAATTAAATTAAAATATATATTTTTCTAAATTTTAGAGAAATAATTGTAAAATGGCAACATACCAGCTCCCAGGAACACGATGTATAGTATGGCCGCAGTGACTGCGGCTTTCATGTTGTGGCCGCCTAGTAGTGTAATCCAAAAAGCGCACGCTGCATGTAGGTATTGTAGGTTCTATGTCCAAACCAAGAATGAAGATCAGTATTATATGAACTCTCATCATATTTACATGACTTTTGTCCTGTTGTTTTATTTTTTTTCTCTCATTTACAGTATGAAAAATGTTGAGATAAAGAAAATAAATTACTGTAGATAACAAGGTGCAATTTAGTTGGACACACCTGATTCATTTTTGGTTACACCCTGCTATACAGCACTTCAAGTACCATCATACGCCATAAAGTAGCTTACAGCATTCTCTATTTAGTTTGATGTGCGCAGATTTTTCAGTCATCCAAGCAATGTCACTTTTGTAATAAAAAAAAAATTATAGAACATTTTGGGGTAGGGAATTTAAGCCCCTCTAAGACAGAGGGGAATCCTGTCTTTCAAAATATGTGCCCTCAGAGAAGTTATTACCTGGTGATCATGGATCATAGGCGTTTTTAGGAATTTTGGCTCATGCATAAAAATCACTCAATAACACGAACATCGGCATTGCATGCAACTGCGAATCACGCCCATAATGCGCACATTTAGGGGCTAATTCTGATTCAGATAAGTAAAAATAGCGAGTTTTAGCGTACAGCGCACGCATGCGCAGATGTGAATTTATGCATTTTTATCAGCAGTGGCGTATTAAGAAAAGAGGGGGCCCGTGTGTAGTCTCCATCCGAGGCTCCCTCCTCTTTACTAGGCGGCCAGCAGCGCACTGAGCACAGCAGTAGACTCTGGGCACTAATCTGTGCCAGAGTCTACTGCGCAAGCACAGGTCACCAGTAGAATGGCGCGGCAGCTATATTTCCCGGCGAGCATTCGGCGTCCATTTTACAGGCGATTTGTACAGCGCTGCTACCTCCAACGTGGGAATCCAGAGAGGTAATTATTGAACTAATGGGTGCAGAGTGTGTGGCGTGGGCCCCCCTGGACCCAGGGGCATGTGTGCACCGCACACCCTGCCCACATTATAGATACATCCCTGTTCCTCAGTGTCTCTATTCTGTGTCAGACAGAACTTGGCTGGATTTGTCTTACCGTGAAATGGGTGTTTCAGATTGGATATCCTTAAAACATGGACTGTAATGGCAGAGTTTGGGAAACTCTGCAATAAGCAACTTCCGAGTGGTCACATTTTCGTGGTTGCAGTACTAGTTTTCATTTCTCTCTAATGCCGATAAAAAATTTAATTCTTTATTTTGAGACAATTGCTCGCTTCAAGAAGGAGGGTTACCTTTTTAGATTTTGACATCATCCAGTGAACTTCGGTACCGTACATTCATACCGTCTCTATTTACTCACTAAGACAATTCGTAGGAAAGCATCTTATCTACTTATATTGTTGTCACCTGTTTTAAAAAAAGCCTCCACCAATCTAATTGATGTTTTTACATATTTATGACCTATTGCACAATTGTTACGAGATTAAAGTACAGTTCTACAGAGCCGTAAGTAGACTTTTTGGTGTTCTGTGCCAGTTAGAGCATTGGTGCCCCCCCCCATTTTTTAATTAGGGACATAAAATAATGCATCTGAAAAAGGTCCATGGCCTCTTGGGGAAGGGCCAGGGAAGAGATAGGGGAGGCCAGGAGATGCTGGGGATAAAAGAAGAGGAAGCTAAAAATGACTATAATAATAAACAGGAAAATTGACAGGCTCAAACAGCGCCCCCTGCCCTGCGGTGCCCTGTGCATTGGCACAAGTCGCACTACCCTAGTTACTGCTCTGCAGTTCTAGGTTTGGTACTGTAAAGGTGCCCATACACGGTGCGATATAGCAGACGATCTGACGTATTGGATCGATATTGCTGCTATATCGGCCAGTGCATGCACCCGTGGGATCGTACATCACACCCCCAGATCTTACTGCAGGTTTAGTCGATCTGGGGATGCGATGTGCGATCCCATGCAGCGCTATGCGGACAGAGGAGGGGAAAGTAAGCATATTGGGCAGCCAGCCACCCGCTCGCTCTGTGTGTGGGGACCACCCGATATGTAAGGATGTCGGATCCCCCGTCGCGTCGCGCGGTGCATATTGCACCGTCTATGGCCGGCTTTAGATCAACTAAAGACATAATGCTATACAATTTCTGTTATCTAGTCTTACAGAATGCATCACTGTATTTCCACTGGGTAGGAATATTAATTACAAGACCTTCAAATAGATGAAGAAATATTTTTCGCAGGAATTACGTTTTAACTGCATCAACCTGAGTTCCCTAAACTCCCTAACGTTCCAGCATACTTATTAGGGTTAATCTATTTTTTTTGTCAGAATCAGAATGACCAATGGCTCCTGATTCTTGGTTGGACACTGTAGCATCCATGCCTGTGTCTTTGGCCCATCTTACATCTGTGACTTTATGTCAATGCTGCTACAGGTCTTTCCCTGGTGTACATCTGTGCATCCGAACGTGCAATACCTGAGACACCCACTCAGAGCTGTCATCAGGGGGGAACTGATGGTACTGGAGCCCTTGGCCTGGACAGAGAGGTAGAAGAGGGGACGCCCACTTCCCCGCCTGCTGTGCAAAGTTTCTGGGTTTTTTTAGACCCGGCACATCATGACGTCACACCGCACCGCTGAAATAGAGGAGCAAAGGCAGGTCGCATGAGGAGCAGGACCCAGAGCATCCATGCTCTGACAGACAGTCTGCACCTTTATAGGGCTGGTGCAGAGCTCAATGGTGCAACCGATATGCCGACAATGGTACATCTGAATACACCGCACTGATTAGCACTGCAGCCTGTGGGCATCTCTGTATGAATCTCATCACCTGTGGCATTAACATAAGGGTGCAGTCATATGTAGTTATTCCCGCATTAGCATGCACTTCTGGTTCAGCCTCAGGGTTTGAAGGACACAGCTCCAGCCCTCAGCATAGGTGAAATGAGAATAAAAGGGAGGTGAAAATTCACAGTGTTCTAATTAGAGAAGTAATTTCAGAACAACCGATCGGATTAGAATAAAATACATTTATTGTATATAAAGATACAAAATATGTATGTGTAGGTGCATCCATTTGGGAATGCCACATTTAGTAAATAAATATCAAATGTGATAACTCTTAACACCTAATACTGGTATACCCCATTTAACTGGTACAGACACAGAAACCAGGATGGCATTACCCAACCTATATATATATATATATATATATATATATATATAGTTTGTGTATGCGATCCCGACAGTCATAATCCCAATGCTGGCATCCAAACAGGGTTAGGATACCGACACCTGTTGGTAGGTATCATAACCCTTCGCCTACTCCTCCCTCCCCGCACCCTGTACCTAACCTCCCCTGCTAGTGTGTAACCCTAACCTTCCCTGCCTGGTGCCTAACCCTCTCCCCCCTAGTTCCTATCCCTCCCCCTAGTGCCTAACCCTCCCCCTAACCCCGCAACTTACCTTTGGGATGCCGGTGCTGGTATTCTAAGCACCGGCATCCCACGTGCCTGGATATTGACCATGTCCCAAAGACACACACACATATATATATAGTGGGTACTTTAGAGAGCACTCGACAATCTTCTTAATAACCAGTAAAAAAAACTATTAACTAAATAATACCTCCATACATAAAGTGCCAAGTGTTGATATTTCAGTCCCAGACCTCTGTCAAACCCAAAAGGAATCCTGTTTGGGAAAGTGCAGATACAAACAACTGCCCTCCCAGGGTCAAAAGTACCAGGCCACAGGGAAGAGCCACCCACTATGTGGAATGCTACCGGAAGTGGTAATTATACAATATATATATATATATATATATATATATATATAAAATTATAAAGTAGAAGAGTTACAAATATATTCAATAGTGCATATATCATGCATAAGGTCCATAAAAGTTGCAAAGTATTGGGATAGTCAATATGAGGGCACAGGAAAGTGACATATGTGAAACGTACAGTACAGTAGGTACAAAACCATCTGTAACCATATGAGAAAATTCATGAAACGCACATCAAAGACTACAGTACCCGACAGACAAATACATTTTATGATAGAGGGAATTCTATTTATTTTGAAACACAACTATTTCTGGTTGAATGGTGTTTTCTATCAACAAAAGAGAGGAACAGCAATGGGCATAAAACTTGTTCCATGTTACGCCAATCTGTTTTCAGCACAATGGGAAGAAGATAAAGAGCCTGGATGCTATAGAGAAATCACACATTAGGAGTGATAATTGTCATACTGCACATGCACAGTCCCAAGGAAAGTCATAGGGCACATGCACAAAAATTACACTGCGATGACTGAAGGAGCCAACTGCAGCATATGAAGCCAGCACACTCAATAGCATGGAAGACAGACAAAAGTCGGTGTGTGGAGGTCATGAGTCCAGACGGCAGACATAAAATCTGTGTACATAGGCGGATCTTGGGTGTGTGCAGTAATACACAGTGCACATGCTCTTACTTCAGGGCATCTGAGCCACTTAACTGGAGTAGATCATATGAACCATCGATAATTGGACCCCAACTAGCTCCATCTATGCCAAGTGAGATTACACTTCATGCTATTATTAGAATATTAAATGTTCACCTTCTACAGTGATTTCTATACACTCAAGTTTTATAGTCAGCTGTAGCTGCATATGTCCAAAGTTTAGCAACATTTATTACATACTTTTAACAGAATCACCAAGTATAAGATAGCTTTATGATCCATACAGCTACAATACCTCTTTTATGCAGGTGTCTGCAATTAACCCTCAATTTTTACCCTTTTGGAAGCCACTTTTATAATATAAAAATAACCTCACAATATAAAGTAAGGATTCACATACTGTATACCAATTTCACAGGCACTTTGCCTGGCAGATATTTCCCCACAGGAAAATATAAAGCACATTGGCCCTGATAGGAAATACAAAATCAAGGACAAAATCACATTTCAAACCTAAATCATCATGTACTGTATATGTTGGAAAGCCCATGTGGCCCATAGCATATACTGTAGGTAGAACAATAATAAAAACCTACATGAGAATTTAAAACACCTATGTAACAACAAAAAAATCATATGAAAACCACATCGTATCAGAACATTACAAGAAGATAAACTATAGAGATCCATCAGTCTGATGTTTGTAGTTTTGTAAGTAATCAAAGGTTTTGGAGGGGAGGAGACTACAAGACTACAACCAAATTATTACAATGGAGGAAAGCAGACTGATCTATGACACTATCTCCACAGGGTCTGAAAGTAGACCTCGAGGTCAGCTCATTTCTCTAAAACCAAGAACTCGCAATCGCTCACCATTTAAAAGTCAATCTGTCCCCACCAGTCTCCCCCTCTTCCAAACTCCATCAACCATAACTTAACTACTTTCCTAACCATCAATATATTAAAAGAATTTATACACTGTATTATCATAATACATGATTATTATTAGTATTATATTATGAATTTTAGGATATTTATAAACTACTAATCAGGGCGGATTGAAGTGGAAACCCAGCCCGGGAAATTTCTGAAAGCAGCCTTAATGGGGGGAGGGGGATACTCCCTCCACATAGGGCCTAATTCGGAGGCAGTCATGAACGTCCTTGCATCTTTTGCTGCAGGTGAGTCTGCGAATTTATGCTACTGCCGCTACAATGTCCTTCCCTGGTGTACATATCTGCATGTGCAAGGACTGAGACCCCCACGGCAGTGTTTACAGACACTGCAATCATGCTTTTGTAGGTCTTTAGATCTCCACCATCAGTCGCATCTGAATCTGTACGGCAAGTCGGTATGAATGCCATAAGAAGCCTGCACAGACAAAAAATTTCAATTTACTACGTCCACCATCACCACTGCATCTGACAGAATAGGGCCTATAATGTTGTGTACTACGCCATTGGGCTGCTAGCTATATAAATAAACTATAAAAAGGACATGCATATATATACAATGACTTATTCCCTTCTGTCTGCTGATCTCACTCACTATATAATGTCACCGCTCTTCTGTCTGCTGATCTCACTCATTATATAATGTCACCGCTCTTCTGTCTGCTGACCTCACTCATTTTATAATGTCACTGCTCTTCTGTCTGCTGATCTCACTCATTATATAATGTCACCGCTATTCTGTCTGCTGAACTCCCTCATTATATAATGTCACTGCTCTTCTGTCTGCTGATCTCACTCATTATATAATGTTACTGCTCTTCTGTCTGCTGATCTCACTCATTATATAATGTCACCGCTCTTCTGTCTGCTGACCTCACTCATTATATAATATCACTGCTCTTCTGTCTGCTGACCTCACTCATTATATAATGTCCCCGCTATTCTGTCTGCTGACCTCACTCATTATATAATGTCACCGCTCTTCTGTCTGCTGATCTCACTCATTATAAAAAGTCACCGCTCTTCTGTCTGCTGACCTCACTCATTCTATAATGTCACTCCCCTTCTATCTGCTGATCTCACTCATTATATAATGTCACCTCTCTTCTGTCTGCTGATCTCACTCATTATATAATGTCACTGCCGTTCTGTCTGCTGATCTCACTCATTATATAATGTCACTGCCCTTCTATCTGCTGATCTCACTCATTATATAATGTCACTCCCCTTCTGTATGCTGATCTCACTCATTATATAATGTCACCGCTATTCTGTCTGCTGATCTCACTCATTATATAATGTCACCGCTATTCTGTCTGCTGACCTCACTCATTATATAATGTCACCACTCTTCTTTCTGCTTATCTCACTCATTATATAATGTCACTGCCCTTCTGTCTGCTGATCTCACTAATTATATAATGTCAATGCTCTTCTGTCTGCTGATCTCACTCATAATATAATGTCACCGCTCTTCTGGCTGCTGATCTCACTCATTATATAATGTCACCACTCTTCTGTCTGCTTATCTCACTCATTATATAATGTCACCGCTCTTCTGTCTGCTGATCTCACTCATAATATAATGTCACCGCTCTTCTGTCTGCTGATCTCACTCATAATATAATGTCACCGCTATTCTGTCTGCAGATCTCACTCATTATATAATGTCACTGCTCTTCTGTCTGCTGATCTCACTCATTATATAATATCACCGCCCTTCTGTCTGCTGATCTCACTCATTATATAATATCACTGCCCTTCTGTCTGCTGATCTTACTCATTATATAATGTCACCACTTTTCTGTCTGCTGATCTCACTCATTATATAATGTCACTGCCATTCTGTCTGCTGATCTCACTCATTATATAATGTCACTGCTCTTCTGTCTGCTGATCTCACTCATATAATGTCACCACTCTTCTGTCTGCTGATCTCACTCATTATATAATGTCACTGCCCTTCTGACTGCTGATCTCACTCATTATATAATGTCACTGCCCTCCTGTCTGCAGATCTCACTCATTATATAATGTCACCACTCTTCTGTCTGCTGATCTCATTCATTATATAATGTCACCGCTCTTCTGTCTGCTGATCTCACTCATTATATAATGTCACTGCCCTTCTGTCTGCTGATCTCACTCATTATATAATGTCACTGCTCTTCTGTCTGCTGATCTCACTCATTATATAATATCACCGCCCTTCTGTCTGCTGATCTCACTCATTATATAATGTCACCACTCTTCTGTCTTCTGATCTCACTCATTGTATAATGTCACCGCTCTTCTGTCTGCTGATCTCACTCATTATATAATGTCACCGCTCTTCTGGCTGTTGATCTCACTCATTATATAATGTCACCACTCTTCTTTCTGCTTATCTCACTCATTATATAATGTCACTGACCTTCTGTCTGCTGATCTCACTCATTATATAATGTCAATGCTCTTCTGTCTGCTGATCTCACTCATAATATAATGTCACCACTCTTCTGTCTGCTTATCTCACTCATTATTAGGGGTGTGCACCGGCCACTTTTCGTGTTTTGTGTTTTGGTTTTGGATCTGGATCTTTCTTCGTGTTTTGGATCTGGATTGGTTTTGCCAAAACCACCCTTCCGTGTTTTGGGTTCTGGGTTTTGTGTTTTGGATCTGTATTTTTTTTTAAAAAAGCATAAAAACAGCTAAAATCACAGAATTTGTAGGTTTTTCTGCTCCTATGCTATTATTAACCTCAATAACCTTAATTTCCACTCATTTCCAGTCTATTCTGAACACCTCACACCTCACAATAGTGTTTTTATGTCCAAAACGTTGCACCGAGGTAGCTGGATGACTATGCTAAGCGACACGAGTGGGCGGCACAAACACGTGACCCATCTAGGCGTGAAACTGCAGTGGCAGACAGGATGGCAGTTTGAAAAACTAGGCCCCAAACTGTACATAATGCAAAGAAAAAAAAGAGGTGCAAGATGGAATTGTCCTTGGGCCCTCCCACCCACCCTTATGTTGTATAAACAGGACATGCACACTTTAACAAACCAATCATTTCAGCGCCAGGGTCTGCCACACAACTGTGGCTGAAATGATTGGTTCGTTTGGGCCCCCACAAAACAAGCTGGCAATTAATGTGTCCCTGCACAAACTGGCTCTATGGAGGCAAGATGTCATCCTCATCCTCCTCATCCACCGATTCCTCACCCTCTTCAGTGTGTACATCCTCATCCTCACAAAGTATTAACTCGTCCCCACTTGAATCCACCACCACAGGTCCCTCTGTACCTTCTGGAGGCTGGTCTCCCTGGAAGAGCTGATAATTCATTTTGATGAACATCATCTTCTCCACATTCTGTGGAAGCAACCTCCTACGCCTTTCGCTGACAAGGTTCCCGGCTGCACTAAACACTCTTTCGGAGTACACACTGGAGGGGGGGCAACTCAGGTAAAATAGAGCCAGTTTGTACAGGGGCCTCCAAATTGCCTCTTTTTCCTGCCAGTACAGGTATGGACTGTCTGCCATGCCTACTTGGATGCTGTCACCGATGTAATCCTCCACCATTCTGTCAATGGTGACAGTATCATATGCAGTGACAGTAGACATGTCAGAAATTGTTGCCAGGTCCTTCAGTCCGGACCAGAAGTCCAAACTTGGTCCTGCCTGTCCTGCATCACCGCCAGCGGGTTGCTTAGGATACCTAAGTTTTTTCCTGGCAGCCCCAGTTGCAGGAGAAAATGAAGAAGGAGCTGTTGACGTGTCACGTTCCGCTTCAGCTGACAGTGTGTTCACCAGCAGGTCTTTGCACCTCTGCAGGCTTGTGTCGGCCGGAAAGAGAGACACCACATAGGCTTTAAACCTAGGATCGAGCACGGTGGCCAAAATGTAGTGGTCTGATTTCAACAGATTGACCACCCTGGAATCCTGGCAAAGCGAATGAAGGGCTTCATCCACAAGTCCCACATGCCGAGCGGAATCGCTCCGTCTTAGCTCCTCCTTCACTTTCTCCAGCTGCTTCTGCAAAAGCCTGATGAGGGGAATGACCTGACTCAAGCTGGCAGTGTCTGAACTGACTTCACGTGTGGCAAGTTCGAAGGGCTGGAGAACCTTGCACAACACGGAAATCATTCTCCACTGCGCTTGAGTCAGGTGCATACCCCCTCCTTTGCCTATGTCATAGGTGGATGTATAGGCTTGTATGGCCTTTTGCTGCTCCTCCATCCTCTGAAGCATATAGAGGGTTGAGTTCCACCGTGTCACAACCTCTTGCTTCAGGTGATGGCGGGGCAGGTTCAAGAGTGTTTGCTGGCGCTCCAGTCTTCGGCACGCAGTCGCTGAATGGCGAAAGTGGCCAGAAATTTTTCGGGCCACCCAAAGCGTCTCCTGCACGCCCCTGTCGCTTTTCAGAAAATTCTGCACCACCAAGTTTATTGTGTGAGCAAAACATGGGACGTGCTGGAATTTGCCCAGATGTAATGCCCGCACAATATTGGTGGCGTTGTCAGATATCACAAATCCCCAGGAGAGTCTAAGTGGGGTAAGCCACTGGGCGATGATTTCCCTCAGTTTCTCTAAGAGGTTGTCGGCGGTGTGCCTCTTACTGAAACCGGTGATACACAGCGTAGCCTGCCTTGTAACGAGCTGGCGTTTCTGAGATGCTGCTACTGGTGACGCTGCTGCTGTTGCTGCGTAAGGTGATACATCTACCCAGTGGGCTGTCACAGTCATATAGTCCTTAGTCTGCCCTGTTCCACTTGTCCACATGTCCGTGGTTAAGTGGACATTGTGTACAACGGCATTTTTCAGGACACTGAGGACACTTTTTCTGACGTTTCTGTACAGTCTCGGTATCGCCTGCCTAGTGAAGTGGAATCTAGACGGTATTTGGAACCGGGGACACACTACCTCCATCAATTGTCTAAATCCCACTGCACTAATGGCGGATACCGGACGCACGTCTAACACCAACATAGCAGTCAAGGCCTCAGTTATACGTTTTGCTTCAGGATGACTGCTGTCGTACTTCATCCTCCTCGCTAAGGACTGTTGGAGGGTCAATTGTTTAGTAAAAGTAGTGGTGTTCCTACTTCCTCTCTGGGATGATGAACGACTCCCAGCAGCAGCAACAGCAGCAGCGGCAGCAGTAGGCGTAGCAATGCAGGATCCTCCAGAGGAATCCCGGATAGGAGAGTCAGTCATGCCAGTGACATGGCCTGCAGGACTACTTCCGATCCTGACTAAGGAGGAAATTGACGAGGAGGGAGTTGACGGTGTGTTTTGCAGGCGCTTGGATACAACAGGACAACGGGATTTAGGTGTCCCTGGACTGCTTACGGTCTTAGCCAAAGTTTCTGAACTTGACAGTAACTTTTTATGAACGCACTGCAGGTGCCGTATAAGGGAGGATGTTCCTAGGTGGTTGACGTCCCTACCCCTACTTATTTCACCTTTACATATGGTACATATGGCAAGACAGTTGTTGTCCGGATTTGGATAGAAATATTGCCAGACCAAAGAGGTGGAATGTTTGGTCTTCTGCCCAGGCATGACCGTGATGGGCTTTTTCATCCCACGGACAACAACTGTCTCCCCCGGAGCCTGATTTAAACAAACCACATCACCATCAGAATCCTCCTCGCCAACTTCCTCCTCAGCGCCAGCTACACCAGTATCCTCATCCTGTTGTACTTCAACAGTGACATCTTCAATTTGCATATCAGCAAGTGGACTGTGGGTGCTCCTTTCAGCACTTGCAGGGGGCATGCAAATGGTGGAAAGAGCCACCTCTTCCCGTCCAGTGCTGGGAAGGTCAGGCATCGCAACCACCACCACACTTGGACTCTCCTTGGGGATTTGTGATATCTTCTTAGAAAGCACAGTTCTTCGCTGTGCTTTTGCCAGCTTAACTCTTTTGATTTTTTTAGTGGGAGGAGGGCTTCCATCGTCATGTGAAGCTGAACCACTAGTCATGAACATACTAGGGATCGACCTTAGCCGTTCCTTGCCACTCCGTGTCGTAAATGGCATATTGGCAAGTTTACGTTTCTCTTCAGCTGATTTAAATGTCTTTTTCAAGGTCATTTTCCTGAACTTTGCCATTTGGGATTGTATGTGCCCTCTACTATGACATTGGGCATCGGCCTTGGCAGACGACGTTGATGGCATGTTATCGTCTATGTCATGACTAGTGGCAGCAGCTTCAGCACTAGGAGGAAGTGGTTCTTGATCTTTCTCTATTTTATTTTTATCGGAGAAAGTTTGGTCCTCCATTTATGTTATATCGATTTGATATATACGTGCGGCTAAACACAGAAAATAATTTTTTTTTTGGTTTGGACTGGAGTGTACTTTGTGGGTTACAGCACCCTTTAACGGTCAAGCCAGCCGGCCCTTTACTTATGACACAGGCGCACTCTTGGCACTACTTTGTTGATGCACGTGCGGCTACTGCGCACACAATTCACAAACACAGAAAATAATTTTTTTTTGGTTTGGCCTGGAGTGTACTTTCGGGGGTTACAGCACCCTTTAACGGTCAAGCCAGCCGGCCCTTTACTTATGACACAGGCGCACTCTTGGCACTACTTTGTTGATGCACGTGCGGCTACTGCGCACACAATTCACAAACACAGAAAATAATTTTTTTTTGGTTTGGACTGGAGTGTACTTTCGGGGGTTACAGCACCCTTTAACGGTCAAGCCAGCCGGCCCTTTACTTATGACACAGGCGCACGCTTGGCACTACTTTGTTGATGCACGTGCGGCTACTGCGCACACAATTCACAAACACAGAAAATAATTTTTTTTTTGGTTTGGACTGGAGTGTACTTTCGGGGGTTACAGCACCCTTAACGGTCAAGCCAGCCGGCCCTTTACTTATGACACAGGCGCACGCTTGGCACTACTTTGTTGATGCACGTGTGGCTACTGCGCACACAATTCACAAACACAGAAAATAATTTTTTTTTTGGTTTGGACTGGAGTGTACTTTCGGGGGTTACAGCACCCTTAACGGTCAAGCCAGCCGGCCCTTTACTTATGACACAGGCGCACGCTTGGCACTACTTTGTTGATGCACGTGTGGCTACTGCGCACACAATTCACAAACACAGAAAATAATTTTTTTTTTGGTTTGGACTGGAGTGTACTTTCGGGGGTTACAGCACCCTTAACGGTCAAGCCAGCCGGCCCTTTACTTATGACACAGGCGCACGCTTGGCACTACTTTGTTGATGCACGTGCGGCTACTGCGCACACAATTCACAAACACAGAAAATAATTTTTTTTTGGTTTGGACTGGAGTGTACTTTGGGGGTTACAGCACCCTTAACGGTCAAGCCAGCCGGCCCTTTACTTATGACACAGGCGCACGCTTGGCACTACTTTGTTGATGCACGTGCGGCTACTGCGCACACAATTCACAAACACAGAAAATAATTTTTTTTTTGGTTTGGACTGGAGTGTACTTTCGGGGGTTACAGCACCCTTAACGGTCAAGCCAGCTGGCCCTTTACTTATGACACAGGCGCACGCTTGGCACTACTTTGTTGATGCACGTGTGGCTACTGCGCACACAATTCACAAACACAGAAAATAATTTTTTTTTTGGTTTGGACTGGAGTGTACTTTCGGGGGTTACAGCACCCTTAACGGTCAAGCCAGCCGGCCCTTTACTTATGACACAGGCGCACGCTTGGCACTACTTTGTTGATGCACGTGCGGCTACTGCGCACACAATTCACAAACACAGAAAATAATTTTTTTTTGGTTTGGACTGGAGTGTACTTTCGGGGGTTACAGCACCCTTAACGGTCAAGCCAGCCGGCCCTTTACTTATGACACAGGCGCACGCTTGGCACTACTTTGTTGATGCACGTGCGGCTACTGCGCACACAATTCACAAACACAGAAAATAATTTTTTTTTTGGTTTGGACTGGAGTGTACTTTCGGGGGTTACAGCACCCTTAACGGTCAAGCCAGCCGGCCCTTTACTTATGACACAGGCGCACTCTTGGCACTACTTTGTTGATGCACGTGCGGCTACTGCGCACACAATTCACAAACACAGAAAATAATTTTTTTTTGGTTAGGACTGGAGTGTACTTTCGGGGGTTACAGCACCCTTTAACGGTCAAGCCAGCCGGCCCTTTACTTATGACACAGGCGCACGCTTGGCACTACTTTGTTGATGCACGTGCGGCTACTGCGCACACAATTCACAAACACAGAAAATAATTTTTTTTTTGGTTTGGACTGGAGTGTACTTTCGGGGGTTACAGCACCCTTAACGGTCAAGCCAGCCGGCCCTTTACTTATGACACAGGCGCACGCTTGGCACTACTTTGTTGATGCACGTGCGGCTACTGCGCACACAATTCACAAACACAGAAAATAATTTTTTTTTTGGTTTGGACTGGAGTGTACTTGGGGGTTACAGCACCCTTTAACGGTCAAGCCAGCCGGCCCTTTACTTATGACACAGGCGCACGCTTGGCACTACTTTGTTGATGCACGTGCGACTACTGCGCACACAATTCACAAACACAGAAAATAATATTTTTTTTGGTTTGGACTGGAGTGTACTTTCGGGGGTTACAGCACCCTTAACGGTCAAGCCAGCCGGCCCTTTACTTATGACACAGGCGCACGCTTGGCACTACTTTGTTGATGCACGTGCGGCTACTGCGCACACAATTCACAAACACAGAAAATAATTTTTTTTTTGGTTTGGACTGGAGTGTACTTTCGGGGGTTACAGCACCCTTAACGGTCAAGCCAGCCGGCCCTTTACTTATGACACAGGCGCACGCTTGGCACTACTTTGTTGATGCACGTGCGGCTACTGCGCACACAATTCACAAACACAGAAAATAATTTTTTTTTTGGTTTGGACTGGAGTGTACTTTCGGGGGTTACAGCACCCTTAACGGTCAAGCCAGCCGGCCCTTTACTTATGACACAGGCGCACGCTTGGCACTACTTTGTTGATGCACGTGCGGCTACTGCGCACACAATTCACAAACACAGAAAATATATTATTTTTTTAGCACTTGGGGGGAGCACCCCTGATGGACAGAGCACCCCCTGGACAACACTACAGCACTCCTTTAGGACTGGGACACTGCACAGGACTTAGGAGTGGACACAGCCCCTATGGAGAACTGACTGCACAACACAGTCCAGCCAGCCCCTATGGACTTTGAAGTAGTGGACACAGCCCCTATTAACAACAGCAGCACAGCACAACACAGCCAGCCCCTATGGACTTTGAAGTAGTGGACAACAGCAGCACTACACTACACTACACTACACAGCCCTAACTCCCACCCTCCCTCTTCACTGTCCACAGCCGAGTGAGAAAATGGCGCCGACGTGTGTACCTTATATAGGATCCAAAACCCGCGAGACTCGGAAGGCGGGAAGATGACGTTTTGCCTCGATTTCAGATCCGAGTCAGGCGGGAAAAGTCGAGCCTGACTCGGATCGGACTCGGATCGGGGGGGCTCGGGGGGGTTCGGATTTCAGAAATCCGAACCCGCTCACCCCTACTCATTATATAATGTCACTGCCCTTCTGTCTGCTGATCTCACTCATTACAGAATGTCAATGCTCTGCTGTCTGCTGATCTCACTCATAATATAATGTCACTGCCCTTCTGTCTGCTGATCTCACTCATTATATAATGTCACTGCCCTTCTGTCTGCTGATCTCACTCATTCTATAATGTCACTCCCCTTCCATCTGCTGATCTCACTCATTATATAATGTCACCTCTCTTCTGTCTGCTGATCTCACTCATTATATAATGTCACTGCCGTTCTGTCTGCTGATCTCACTCATTATATAATGTCACTGCCCTTCTATCTGCTGATCTCACTCATTATATAATGTCACTCCCCTTCTGTCTGCTGATCTCACTCATTATATAATGTCACCGCTATTCTGTCTGCTGATCTCACTCATTATATAATGTCACCGCTATTCTGTCTGCTGACCTCACTCATTATATAATGTCACCACTCTTCTTTCTGCTTATCTCACTCATTATATAATGTCACTGCCCTTCTGTCTGCTGATCTCACTAATTATATAATGTCAATGCTCTTCTGTCTGCTGATCTCACTCATAATATAATGTCAACCCTCTTCTGGCTGCTGATCTCACTCATTATATAATGTCACCACTCTTCTGTCTGCTTATCTCACTCATTATATAATGTCACCGCTCTTCTGTCTGCTGATCTCACTCATAATATAATGTCACCGCTCTTCTGTCTGCTGATCTCACTCATAATATAATGTCACCGCTCTTCTGTCTGCTGATCTCACTCATTATATAATGTCACCGCTCTTCTGTCTGCTGATCTCACTCATTATATAATGTCACTGCCCTTCTGTCTGCTGATCTCACTCATTACAGAATGTCACTGCTCTTCTGTCTGCTGATCTCACTCATAATATAATGTCACCGCTCTTCTGTCTGCTGATCTCACTCATAATATAATGTCACCGCTCTTCTGTCTGCTGATCTCACTCATTATATAATGTCACCGCTCTTCTGTCTGCTGATCTCACTCATAATATAATGTCACCGCTCTTCTGTCTGCTGATCTCACTCATTATATAATGTCACCGCTATTCTGTCTGCTTATCTCACTCATTTATAATGTCACTGCCCTTCTGTCTGCTGATCTCACTCATAATATAATGTCACCGCTCTTCTGTCTGCTGATCTCACTCATTATATAATGTCACCGCTCTTCTGTCTGCTGATCTCACTCATTATATAATGTCACCACTCTTCTGGCTGCTGATCTCACTCATTATATAATGTCACCACTCTTCTGTCTGCTTATCTCACTCATTTATAATGTCACCGCTCTTCTGTCTGCTGATCTCACTCATTATATAATGGCACCGCTCTTCTGTCTGCTGATCTCACTCATAATATAATGTCACCGCTCTTCTGTCTGCTGATCTCACTCATAATATAATGTCACCGCTCTTCTGTCTGCTGATCTCACTCATAATATAATGTCACCGCTCTTCTGTCTGCTGATCTCACTCATTATATAATGTCACTGCTATTCTGTCTGCTGATCTTATTCATTATATAATTACATTGTCCTTCTATTTCCTCATCTCACTCATTATAAAAAGATTTAGTGGTTCAATAAATTTAAATGAGCAATTACAAAAAAAAAACATTGCACCAAACATGCTGCAACATACTATATCATGTGTATAACAGCCGTGGCCAAAAGTTTTGAGAATGACACAAGTTTTGGTTTTCACAAAGTTTGCTGCGTCAGTGCTTTTAGACCTTTTTGTCAGATGTTACTATGGTATACGGACGTAAAATTCCAAGCATTTAATAAGTCTCAAAGGGTTTTATTGACATTTACATTAAGTTTATGCAAAGAGTCAATGTTTGCAGTGTTGACCCTTCTTTTTCAAGACCTCTGCAATTCGCCCTGGCATGCTGTCACTCAACTTCTGGGCCACATACTGACTGATGGCCGCCCATTCTTGCCTAATCAATGCTTGGAGTGTGTCAGAATTTGTGAGTTTTTACTTGTCCTCCCGCCTCTTGAGGATTGACCACAAGTTCTCAATGGGATTAAGATTTATGACCACTCCCCTGTCACCACCCCCAAAGGCTCACAGCCTGTAATTAATGGCCCCCATACATCAGCAATTGATTGCAGCAATTGTGCAATTTGCAATTGATTGTTTTTTAAAATATTTCCCTTTTTCAATCGATTTCAGAAGTGCCACAATCGATTGAAAAAGGGAAAGATTTTTATACACAACCGATTGCAAATTGCAGTATTGCTGCAATCAATTGCTGATGTATGGGGGCCTCTGTGATGGATTCCTCTGTGCGTCCGCAGCACAGTGCACACGCAGTGTGGCTTATACGATTGTGCAATGGCCAACAATTGCTCGATCTGTATACATAGTTGCATTTGTGATTGCTACTGAATCAGGCCCAATGAACCGCAGAGAAGCCCTGTGTAAATATTAAAGTCTGAACATTACCTGTGCAGGTCTGGACAGAACTTACAACCTACAGTAATAAATAAAGACAGAAGTTATTGTAATATACAGAAAACTCAGTACATTAACTGGGCCTTCTGCCTAATCCAAATACAGGGAAAATAAAGGAAATCTTAGAAAATAAATAAAATATATGTATATTTATAGGTTGGTATTATTTTTGTATTAGCATTTATTGTCTTTATTGTATTATTACATTATTTATTATAGTGTGGTGATGAGTCACATTATTTTGTTTACTGACGCAGTAGGCTAGTCCTGGATTGATGACATCAGATGTCCGCGCTGCCAGCCAGGGGTGAAGTCGGATTTAGGTGATGTTAATGTTCGGGCATGCTGGTGCCTGTGGTTTAAAAACTGCAATCATGCACTGTAGAGAAACAATATTATATAACTCAGTCATGACTTTTACCTCCACACCCACCACCAACATGGTGAGCATTGAGTCCAGGGCTGGTTGTTCTTGGGGAGGGGGACCATCTTTTTTTGCAGTGTCTCCACTTCCGTAGGAACTACAGCCCCCTGACCAGTTTGAGGCAGGTTACTGCTATGGCAAGGGTACCCCATGTTTTTAGACTACAATCCTACATTGATAATCGTCAAAACAATACAAAACTGATCGTTGTGGGTAAATTTACCCATAACTCCAATAATCTGCTCTTTAGTGTAAAAGCAGCTTTGGACCCGGCCTTAAGCTAGAATTCCCCTGTAGCACATATTTTAGAGGAAGATTGTGGTACTGATGGAGCAGAAGGCAGAGTTGAGATGGGCAGAGAAAAGCTGGGTACACACTTGCCCAATTCTCAGCCAATCTGACCTCCGACCTGCCAGTTGATCTGTCAGTGGTAGCAGAGCCATAACTTGACTTTTTGGTGCCCTGTGCCAGCGAGAGCATTGGTGCCCCCCCTTAATTTTTTTAAATAGGGACATAATATAGTGCACCTTAAAAAGGGCCATGGCCTCATGGGGAAGGGCCAGGGAAGAGATAGGGGAGGCCAGGAGATGCTGGGGATAAAAGAAGAGGGAGCTACAAGTGAGAATGATGATATACAGGAAAATTGGCAGTCCCAAACAGTGCCCCATGCCCTGCAGTGCCCTGTGCCATGGCACTGGTCGCACCACCCTAGTTACGGCCATGAGTGGTAGAGTGTGTACACTCACACAACCTCTAGTTTCATCCAATCTGGTCATGTGGACTTGTTGAAGGATTTTTAAAAATGCTGAAAAATCAGGAGACTCGATAACCAATATACAAAAGTGTGTACGCTCCGGCAATTCCTTTACCAATTCTTCTCCCGATTCATCCCTCAAGCAGTGAGCGAGTGGCATAAAGTCTGCCAAATACTGGAAGAGCGTGGGCCTGATTCAGCGATGTACGTCAACCCAAAGGTTAGCACACATCTCCGATGTTTTAC
The DNA here is from genome assembly GCA_031769625.1 of Taudactylus pleione. Lineage (NCBI taxonomy): Eukaryota > Metazoa > Chordata > Amphibia > Anura > Myobatrachidae > Taudactylus > Taudactylus pleione. The sequence goes on from JAUIMM010000391.1 coordinate 10,848,667, forward strand.
GTGTCTGTGTTTATGCGCATGACCTGTTCTGTTCATGTGCAGAGTGGGTCCTGCTATCTTGCTCACAGACCACCACAAGCTGCAGCATGATTGACATTCTGCGGCATTTGGGGGGCAAAGTGGGGGCATGACTGGTCATCATTCCTGGAAATGGGGTCGCGATACCCCTGTTCTCCGTCAGGGACAAGGCCACGGCGTGGGCATTTTTTCTGGCCTCGTAAGTGACCAGGACCAGGGTAGGCTGCAGTAAATTTCAGCTTCCACAGCCTGGCCAAAGGAGCAACCATCGAACAGATGGTTGCAATGGTGATCCTTTCAGCAGATGCTAATTGGAAATCTGCAGCAGAATTGGGACAGGTGTTTACGTATAGACTGGGTGTTGAATCTGCGACTCAGTTCTTCACAAGGTTTTTGTCAACAATCTGGTCAAGAGCTGGATCACTGGAGGATTGGACAAGTGTGCCAAAATTGATGAGTGCCCACTCATGATCACGTTGCGATGTGCGTCCCCGCTTGCCAATCTAGGACACAATGCACTGGATGCACGATAGATCTTAAGTCAGATTAGATTTTTTTTACTCCAAATCGTGTTTAGGACTGCCAGGGAGCTGCCGGGGGAGAGTTTAATGGAAATCGTACATCGTGAGCACATCGCCAAGTGCGTATGCACCATTAGAGTACTTGCTCTTTTTGCTTGACTTCCAACTCAGGGGTATATTTACTGAAGTGAGAGTTTTTAGAAGTGAAGATGTTGCCCATAGCAACCAATCAGATTCTACTTAACATTTATCTAGCACCTTCTGGAAGATAACAGCTAGACTCTGACTGGTTGCTATGGGCAACATCTCCACTTCTAAAAACCTGCACTTTAGTAAATATACCTTTCAGGGGGCGATTCAAAAGTTTTGCCGGCGGCTTTTTTTTTTTAGACGCCCGACAGAGCAATTCAGTTGTTTCTCTGTCAGGGCGCGATAGCAGCTGGCACCGGCATTTGTGTGAAACACCTTGGTTAGGGCGCGCTAACCACAATTAGCGCGCCCTAACCAGAATTTTAGACGGGTTTGGCCGTTTTACACGGCTAAACCTTGTCTCATAGGTGGCGAAGAGGGCGATAATTAATGAGCGCCCAGAAAAATTGAATAGCAAACTGGGTGCTCATTAATTATCACAACCTAAAAAACATTTGAAGTGCCCCCTCAGAGTCAGCCCCTCTAAGCACTAAGAACACTGATAAGTCAAAACAATTATGATAAACATGGAGTATAAACAAGTTCACTACCACATATTTGGACAAAAATGCAAAGAATCAGGATAAAGCAATAGTACACTTTCACGAGACCTAGGAGGAGCAGAGGACTCTGCACCCAACGCTCCACAAATATACCTGCAAGAGCTCTGTCGGCGGTACGGAGGGCAGTGTGCAAAGGGCTGTCACGGCACTCTCTGGAATGCATTTGCAAGGACCAGCCTATAGCCCATAGCACTGTGCGGCATCCCCACCTCCCAGCACAAACCACCAGAGAACACAGACATTCATCTGTAAATGGCAGCAAGGAAACCCAAAGGAGGTGCACACACCCGGATTCCTTACTACTGTAATACCAGACTATGGCCCTCATTCAGAGCCGTACGCTCTGAGCAGAGCGCACGCTCTGAATGAGGGCCGGGCTCCATTTTCATGGAGCGTCCTCCTGGACGCTCGTATAGCTGTGGGTCACCACCCACAGGCTATACGAGCGTGCATTGTGATGGTCGCGATGGTCGAGACCATCGCGACCATCGAATTTGCGAGCCGGAGCCTGCGGTTGAGGTTTTCAACCGCAAGCTCCGGAGTGATTTTGGCTCTATCAGAGCCAAAATCACTCCCACTGACATCACTAGTGATGTCAGTGGGCCGGCTTCTGACGGGAGGCGTTCCCGTGGGAACGCCCCCGTCAGGGAGGCACGCCCCCGGCACGCCCACCAAAGGGGGCGTGCTGTCAATCAACATTGACAGCACGCCCCCTTTGATCGGACACAACGAGCGAAGGACTTTCCTTCGCTCGTCGCGTCTGGCGCATGCGCACGACGGAGCTCCCTCCGTCGTGCGCATGCTCAGTCCATAACATCGACCCACTTGCGAGCGGACAGCCGCTCGCGAGTGGGTCTGAATCAGGCCCTATAATCGTTATCTTATGTACCACATAATATGGCATACTATATGACCAGCTTTTAGCAACTGCAACCATAACAGACTGCATGCAATTGTGTTTAATTTACAGCATGTGCAACCCTGGAATTTTACTAGGAAAATGTAAATTTACCTCATTTATCTTATACTATTACTACACAAAGTTCGATTTTAATTAGTTTTTATGTCAAATATTGCAATTGTTACTGTTCAACGTTCATGAGTGTACTATTACAGGTTGAGTCTCCCATATCCAAATATTCCAAAATACGGAATATTCCGAAATAAGGAATTTTTTGGCATGACTCAGATAATGAAATCTTTGAATTTTGATTGTTCAATGTACACAAACTTTGTCTAAGGCACAAATTATTAATAATATTGTATAAAATTACCTTCAGGCTTTGTGTATAAGGTGTATATGAAACAAATGAATTTCATGTATGTACACAAACTTTGTTTGAGCCACAAAATTATTGAAAATATTATATAAAATGAGCTGCAGGCTGTGTGTATAAGGTGTATATAACACATAAATGCATTCTGTGTGTATATTGGGGTCCTATTCCCAAGATATTTCATTATGGTATGCAATTATTCCAAAATACGGAATATTCCGTTATCCAAAATACCCCTGGTCCCAAGCATCTTGGATATGGGAGACTCAACCTATCCTGACACCCATTACAGTGTGTTTAATTGACAAATACATGCTTTAGATAAATAGTGTACACCTCATCATTTACATTCATAGATCTTATTTGAATCCAGTTCAGATCCTCACTTCGATTGAACACATAATTAACTAAGTGGCCAAGAATGGACCACAAGTACCTGTGGCAGCCTTAGATCTATACAACACTCACAATACATATCGGTCAGGCATAGGTGCGCCGTGCACCACACTCTATTCCAGGTACTGATGTTTGTTTTTCTCACTTGTTGACACCTACACATACAAATTACCTATTTGGTGTTAAGACATTATAACTGCAGCCAATAAAGATTTATGAGTTTACAAGACATAAAGAAAAAATTAATTACTTATGAATAGTTACTGATTTGAGAGTATTTTAATACTGCCGTAAACCTTTAAATCTAAAATGGACAAAACTGGGTTCCAGTCAGAATGTTGACAGTCAGAATGTCGACACCGGAATGTCGGCGTGGACATTAGGATGATATGTAAAATGTCTACATCCACTAATTTTGGCTTGGTTAAGATGTTAAAATGTTCAAAATGTTCACATTTTATATGTCCACACCACACTGTTGACAGTTAGGATTAGGTTTAGGGGTTAGATTTAGGGCTAGAATTAGGGTTTAGGTTTAGGGGCTAGTTGAAGGTTAAGATTAGGGTTTGGTTTAAGGTTAGGGTTATGTTTTGAGTTAGGGGTTATGTTTAGAGTTAGGGGTTAGGCTTAGAGTTAGAGTTAGGTTTTGGGTTAGGGGTTAGGTTTAAAGTTAGTGTTAGGGTTAGTGGTTAGGGGTTCGGATTAGGTGTTAGTTTAAGGTTAGGGGTTAGATTTATGGGTTTGGTTTAAGGTTAGGTATAGTTTTAGGGGTTCGGTTTAAGGTTTAGTTAAAGGTTAGGGGTAAGGTTTAGGAGTAATGTTAGTGGTTTGGTTTAGGGATTGGGTTAGGGGTTAGGTTTAGGGGATAGTGGTTAGGTTTAGGTTAGGTTTAAGGTTAGGTGTTAGGTATACCTGAGCAGACAGGGGGATGCTTTGCACAGGTATAGCACAGATACAGCACACTGGAACAAGCTGGAATTACCTGTGCAACTCGAGATGCTGATTACACAGGAGTAGAATGGCATGGAAAGTTAGTGCCGCAAATGCAAACAGAACTGCACTAGCAGGTTAACACTGGCGATGACTGAGAACCAGAAGCTGGAATGTATACCCCGGAGTTAGCCAGGATTGGATGAGCATCATCCAAGACTGGCTAGTGATTGCCATACTGGCTAGTGATTGGCCGGATCGATCAGGTGATCGTGACAGCAGGACTCCGGGGCTGGCTGGATGTGAGCTGTGGCCTAGCGGGCCAGAAACAATGAAGCCTGTGTTTCTCCGAGATGACAGTGGATGCAGGAACCAAGGACCTCATTCAGAGTCGGTCGTTGCGGCCGCACGGTCGTTCGGGAAAAGGGGCCGGATATGCAAATGATGCACTCGCAAGTTGCGTCCCTAAGATTGGATCGGTAGCTGGCCAACCAAGGGGAGGAAGCGACTGGAAGACAAAAAAATACGCCCCCTTCTCGTACGCATTACACGTCATCTCTGGGCATATTAGGATTAATCGAGACCATCGAGAACCATCGGAACTGGTCGTAGAGCTTAATGTTGACCATACCCTCTCTTAAGCTCTACGATCATGTCAGTGTAAAAACTTCCCCTGTCACATGTGCCATGACGCTACTTTGTTAATTATGCACTCCCATAAAACGCTGTTCGCATAATTAGGCACGCCTGCGTTCAGATCTGCACTCCCCCGTTTTCAAGCACCTTCCCCTGTTAATACCCACAAACGCCTCATCCTGTCACTCAAACTACCGACCTGGCTGTGTTCAAGGAGAGAGAAATTTGTGATCGTAGCAGCTAGTTTGCGCACGCGCATTGCGAACTTTACGCATGCGCAGTTTAACGAACATCAGTGGCGTACGACCGTGCGGCCGCTACGACCGACTCTGAATGAGGTCCCAAGTTCAGGGAGTGAGTCGGCTGGCCACAGGAGCGGTAAGTGACCCCACAGCAGGGGTAATAAGCCCAGGTTGTGACATTAGGTTTAGGTGTTAGGTTTAGGTGTTATGGTTAGGTGTTATGGTTTAGGTGTTATGGTTTAGGTGTTATGATTTAGGGTTAGTTGTAAGGTTTTGATTAGGGTTAGGTTTTTGGTTTGGGACAGGGTTAGTGGTTAGGTTTAGTGTTAGGGTTAGACTAAAATAACCAAAAAACCTGTAAGTTACCATTCTGGTGTTGACATGTTATATTTATATTTTAACCATGTTGACATTTATGAATGTCGCCATTTTCCCTGTCAACCTAACATCCATTCAAACAAAAAAAATATGATATGGGTGAAGTAGAGACATCCTTTAAAAAATTAGAAGCAACATCTAGAGAGCAATTTCTTGTAGACAAACCTAGACAACACACACAGGAATTAGATAAAGTATACTTTATCACCAACTACACAGGAGCAGGACACAAAATTAAAAATATTTAAAAAAAACATTGGCACATCCTACAAATTGATGCCAGACAAACCTGATCTGGTATTTCGCAGGGCACCAGACTTAAAGAACAAACCAACTCACAATCATTTGAAAATAGCTAAGAAGTATAAATAAATAATAATAAAGGGAGAAATCGTAAAGAAAAGGTTTTACCACTCTGGAAGATGTTCCAATTGTAAAAGTTTAGGCTACAACAGCACGAAACCCACTTGCTACATCAAGTCTCAACAAACACAAAAAGAGTACAACATAAGGGAAGTAATTACTTGTGAAGGTGACAATGTCATATATATGCTGGAGTGTCCCTGTGGACTTCAGTATAGAGGGCGTACTACTACAAGAAACCTAAAAGACTAGAATAAACCAACACCTTAGAAATATAGCTAAAGGATTTGAAAACCACAGCGTGTCAGAGCATTTTAAAGACAAACATCAATGTAACCCAAAGGGGTTAACATTTGTAGGATTAGAGGAACTACAATACAATTGGAGAGGTGAGAACAGGCTAGAAAAGATTGATCGTACTGAGAGTAGATGGATATTTGATTTACACACTCTACATCCAGAGGGTTTAAGCATTGACCCATAAATCTACTGCTAACATTACTCAGTTGACCTATGAAACTAAAACTGACACTGTCCCCATTATCTAGTCCTTTCATAATCCATCTTCAACATAATGAGATCCATAAGGTGACCTTAAGTTCATTCTTAATAATTACATCTTAGCATAATTACCACGTCAGGATAATGGATAATATACAGCTAAACCACAAGTACTGAATGCACACATGCAATAAAACTGTGTATACACATCAAACATCTATCAAATGTACCCATGGTATATAACTGTATACATTAAACATACACCAAAAATATTATCATGGCCACCTAATGTATAAAAATAGAAGAATATTTTGATTTGATACACTGCACAGTAATAAGGAGGTGTAAACACACAGCCAATAAATGCATTCCATATATGTCCACATATATATATATATATATATATATATATATATATTATACAGTTATTACCTAACAGCAAGGTAATATGATGGATGTGTGTTTTAGTCACAAAATACATTCCATATATATCCACATGCATAATATGCAGTTATTACCTAACAGCAACATAAAACGATGGATTTTACTGTATTACTATGGAAGTTCCACACCAACCAAAAATGGACGCCGCCCTTGAGAGAGACAGAAATAACACCACTAGAGGCTTAAGTACCCTTGTAAACAAAGTAACAAGCCGCACACTAGAGGGATAATTTATTACCATCACTATGGGCTTCAAAAAGATACAGACACGACGCATGCTCAGGTACAAGGCAACGACACAAACACCACATGACTGACAACTGCGTCACGCGACGAACAGCTGCGTCATTGAACGGCACTGACGGCGGGACCCAGATTTATGGCCAAAGACCACAAACATTGAATCAGAGGCATAACAGTGAGTATAAAGCTCCAAAAACATTTTAACACTCCATTTCCCCTTGAAAAATTCCCGAATTAGAGATGAAACGCATTGGGGGCATCAACATCATTGCTCATTGACTTTATAGACTTTACTATTGATTTTATAGATTGTACCTTTATACACTGTATTGACCACAATACTGGTGTAATTGTTGTAAAATAAAGGAGAGTGATTTATACGATAGTGTGCTCTCTCATATACACCATATATTGGCTGATATAATAATAACCAGCCCTCATACCCACACACATGTACTCTCCGGATCGCAGTATCCCAGCAACCAGAGGACCAGCAGAAGCCACTTGGTAAGTTATTATTATTATTATTATTATTATCCTTTATTTATATGGCGCCACAAGTGTTCCGCAGCGCCTTACATAGTACATAGAACATAGAACTAATAGGTGAACAAGAAACAAGTAACATACAGTACATTACAGTACAGGACAAGGACACAACTTCTATACATTGCTGAAATAGTGATTAAAGCACTCACAATAAGCTGCCGGGAATTGGCGGTCCCGTGTTAGGTGCCCTAATGGGGAGTAGAGAGTAGAAGAAAATGTAAAGAGAAGCACATGAAGGAAGAGGTCCCTGCTCGTGAGAGCTTACATTCTAAGGGGAGGGGCAGACAGACAGGCGTGACACAGAAGGGGAAGATGGGAAGGAAAGAGCATGAGGTGGGTTATGATGAGTGCTGGAAGGCCTTGATGAAGTAGTGGGTCTTGAGAGCCCGTTTGAAGATTTGTAGAGAGGTGGAGAGTCTGATGGGGAGAGGGAGAGCATTAAGTAAAACCTAACTTACCTAATATCTGTGTCAGCACAACCCAGATTCTGCACTCATTATTCCCGAGGTATTTATGAGCTGGCACAGTGGAGGACCGACAGGAAGAATGCACTAAGATGGGACTGTGACCCAATATATGTACAATATTGTCAGAACCAGAGCCGTAACTAGGCTTTTTGGTGCCCTCTAACACGGAGAGCATTGGTGCCCCTCCCTCCATTTTTTAAATAGGGACATAAGATAGCGCACCTGAAAAAGGGCCATGGCCTAATGGGGAGGGACCAGGGAAGAGATAGGGGAGGACAGGAGATGCTGGGGATAACAGAGGAGGAAGCTACAAGTGAGAATGATGATAAACAGGAAAATTGACAGGCCCAAACAGGCCCCTGCCCTGTGGTGCCCTGTGCCATGGCACTGGTCACACCACCCTAATTACGGCCCTGGTCAGAACTATATTTGACACACAATATCACATGTGAATATCCTGCCCACAGATATTGCTGATCAGTTTTTCAGAGACTTTTCGGAAGTTGGGTCAGACAGCATCCATCATAAAACATACTAAACATTACACTACATAATATCATAATATCAAACACGGTCAGGCAGTATATTGGATAGAAACTTTTATAACACACTCTTGTACCATAGAGCGCTTACTCTCCCCATATCTGTGACTGTATCTAACATCCATGTTGACATTTAGACTGTCGACACTTTGGAGTAAAAATTCTCACTGTCGACATTCTAAATGTCAGCTCTTCATACCACACCCGAATAAATGACATACATATATAATGTCATATGTAGGGCATAACGTTTATATAAAGTAATTTACATTTTTAGTATAATAAAATTGGTATTGTGGAAAGGTGACAGTACATACAAAACTGGCTACCTATAAAATCTCTTTATGTTCCAATAAACATAAAATAAACATAAAAGCAATAAACAAGTAAAGAAAATGTCATTACATCGGTGATAGACTACACTGGAATGCCTTATTTTATGATCTTCCATGATGAGATGACTCCAATGAGCATGCAATTACTGTAAAAGGGGAAATAGAGAAACATCGGTGAAATGCTTACTAGAACATACAATCGAAATGCGTTCTAATCCTCCAATAATTCTAAATTCTAGAAGGACTCTATATCTCTCAGGAAACATCCGTAATGACAATCATATAGATCCAAAAACAGAAGGAAAAAAAAATCTGGCAATTTTATGTTTTAGTAACCACCAAAAAGCTGTCTGATGGCATTTGTGGTCCTTTTTTGAAGAAACTTTTTGGACTTTCCTCATTTCCCCACGAGGAGTTACATGAATTTAAAATGAATTATTACACTCCCGTTTTGTGTATTTACCCTTTTTTGGGGCATGTTCATTGGAGTCATTAAGTCTGAAAGAAGATCATGTAACCATGCACTAACATAATGTTATTTTCTGTATTTATTTACATACCCCCTCCCCAACTGTCCCAGTTTTGGTGGGAACATCCCGCTTCTTGGATACTGGGCCTGATTCAGAACTGCTCGCTGCTGGTGGGCATTCGCTCTGAATCTGGGCATTTTTGGGTTATTTTTTACTCCGGCCACCTGCAAAGCAGTGGGTGACCACCCACAGCTTGGGCGAGCGGGCTGGAGACCATCACGATTATCGCTACCATCAGGCTTGTGACGAGACCATGGGGTAGGGTCTAGCTGCTGCGAGCCTGTGTGGACTTCCTGCTCCAATAACCTAAGGGAACGCCTGTGTTTGTCTGGCCACCCCCCTACCCACCCTCAAAACGGGGCGAGCTGTCAATCCACATCGACAGCCGCTCTGCCTTGTTGCAACCCCCGCAGCGACTGAACTTCAGTCGCTCAGCAGGGCTCACACACGCCGGACGCGGTGCCTGCGCAGTGGGGAACCATCAAGCCACTTGCGAGCGGCTTTGAATCGGGCCCACTGTCCCACCAGCCCACCAATGGGCAGCAGCCACCCACGGGGAGGCGGGGTCACTCTCTCTCACCGCTGCTCAGCATACAACTACATGGGTCTGTATCCACTCATTGATTTTAGGGTTTCCTTACAAGCACTGGCATGCACATGGACACAAGAGCATTTGTAGTGGTAAAAGTGTACACTATAACTATTACCCATTATTGTAAATGATTTAATGGTTGCTATGATAAGCATTGTACCCATTAATTGTAATAAACATTGTTCCCATTCACTATTGTAATCTTTGTTCCAGTTCACTATTGTAATTTTGTTCTCGTTCACTTTACTAATTATTGCCTTAATTCAGTCTAATAGTCATTTTTCCTGTTCACTATAATAATTGTCCCCATTCATTTTGAAAAAAAATCATTGCTCCTTCACTATAATAATCTTTGTCACCATTTACTATAATATTCATTACTCCAATCACTACAATAATCATTGCCCCCATCACTACAATAATCATTATACCCATGCACTTGTCACACTTGTGTAGTTTGTTTATGAACCCGAGCTGTAGGCACTGGTAGGAGAGAGTTTGGGAACACGCAGAGTGAAACTGAGAGGCTTGATGTGACATTGACTCATGGACTGAGAACTGAAGACTGAGTATCAGACAGATGACCAATGTTAAGGAAGTTGGCTGAGGCCCAAGTCAGAGGTGCAGAATCTAATGCACCGGTGGTGTTCACCAGTAACCCCCGCAAGGGGATTTGGGCTTGGCTGCACCAGACTTGTGGGTCGGGGTCCTCTTCTTGGGTTTCCCTAAACTGGACTGTGGTTTGAGCAATGAGAACACTTTGGATCGCAGTGGTTTTGTATTAACTGGAATGGGACCGGACTGGATGAACCGCAATGAGACCCGACTGGATGCACCGGGAAAGGAGCGGACTGGATTACTGGGATGGGACAGACAAGATAACCGGAATGGAACCGGATAGGTTAGCTGGAATGGGACCGGACAGGATACCAGAATGGAACCGGATAGATTAACTGGAATGGGACCGGTAAGGGTACCGGAGAGGAACCGGTAAGTAACTGGAGCAAGTGGTGCAACATGATGGGAATCTGCATTGAGTATCACAGATAACTGCAGGAGCTCAGACAGAATCTGTCAGCTAGGCTGAAGACAACAACATTGCAGTGGCAACTTGCACAGTGCTGAAAACTTCCTTAAATACCCTGGGCTAGCCTGAAATTGGATGATGGAGTCAGGTGATGGCAGACTGGGATTCCATTGGTGAGGAGTTAGTCACCTGATTGGGAACAACATTGCTTCGCCCAGCAGCGAGAGCTGGCAGGAATGATTCCACATGGGACGTCGGGGTAAGTGCCGCATGGCTGCCTAAGGAGAGAAGCAGGACTTGGTCCATGGGGGAGTGGTGGTCAGCGCTCAGACCTGCCACTGCTCTGACTGATGACAGCCGGAGGATTGGGACAGCAGGGATGAATGTGGCTGTGGATGATGAATAGGAATGCTGACATCTCCCAGCATGCCAGCACATACTACTGACCGGCAAGAGGTGGGGTTTGGTACTGAGGTTTCTGACAAGGTTTGTGACAGCACTCTAATAATCATTGTCCCTTTTCACTATAATAATCATTACCATCAACCACTATAATAATCATTGCTCACCTTCACTATAATAATTGCACCAATCACTATAATAATCATAATCCCCATTACTATAATAATCATTGCCTACCTTCACTATAATAAGAATTTTCCCCTTTCACTGTAACAATCATTGCCCCCTTTAAGAAAATTACCCTTGTCCACATTTGCTATAATAATCATTGCTCCAATCACTATAATGGCAACTTCCCAATTCACTATAATAATGATTTCCCCCTCCGTTATAATAATCATTGTCCACTTTCGCTATAATAACCATTGTTCACAAACACTATAATAATTACTCTCGCCAATCATTTCTCTCAATCACTATAATATTCCTTGCCCCCCAGGTGTTGCCCCAAAAACTATAATATTAATTGCCCCTATGTCTTAAAAATCATTGTCCTCCTTCACTATAATAATCATTGCTCCCAATCACTATATTAATCATTGCCCCTTCGCAATTATAATCATTTACCCCATTCACTATAACCATTGCCCCCAATCACTACAATAATCATTGCCCTCCTTCACTATAATAATCATTTCCCCCATTCACTATAATAACCATTGCCCCCAACTTCACTATAATATTCATTGCCCCCTTTCACAACAATAATCATTGTCCCCAATCACTATAATAATCTTTGCCCACCTTCACTATGATAATCATTGAAACCAATCACTATGATGATCACTGTCCCACTTTACAATAGAGATGAGCGGTTACATTTTTGAGTAAACCAAAAACACCCAAACTTAGGGGTTCCGAGTGAATCCCATTCCCGGCTCGGGTCTTCCCTTCAAATTTGAATCTCATAACAAGGCAAAACGTAATAGTCCCACAAATGTCAGATCTTGCATGTTTTGGATTGCATCGAAGAGTATCTCCCTCATAATCAGGCACCATTTCATACAGGAGAGTGGAGGAAGAGGGTGTGAGACTGTGGGCTGTGTATAAAAAAACACCACTAAGACGCCATCAGGATGCCATTAGGGCAGTGGGAGTTGTTGAAGTAACTAGTGTGACAGTATCACCAGAGATGGTGCTGGTGAGCATCAGATTCTGTTTGGGGCAGGAGAATCCGCCCACACAGGGTAGAGAGCTCAGGTTAGGGCTAACGAGACAGACCTACAGTCAGGCTGCATGTGGAATCAGTCCAAGGAGTACTGGCAGCTATAGAGCCCAGTGTGCCTGGAGGCTATTGGGGGCCAGGGAGCCTAAGTAAAGACCTGCAGGAGACAGGGAGGACCAAAAACTCAGATTATGGGCTGTATTCAAGTTGCGAAAGTCCGTTTCGGCGATACTTTTTCGCCGATAACATAATTTTCACCGATTCCACTTTTCCCTGTATTCAATTTGGCCGACTTTTCGCCGTTGCAAAAAGTCAATGCATCAGAACCGCAAAAAAGTATCACCTAGGAATAGGTGGCGAGAAAAAGTGCAGAATAGGGGTTTTGGGGTGCAGACTTCCAAAAATCACCCTGTATCCTTGGACAAACCCCTATCACTGATGAACGGGCCAATCACATTCACGCAGTGTATTTGCATATTGCATGTTCACACAACCAATATTTTTAATAATATCACATAAGCTCTTAGAGCAGGATGCAAATCAGTACACATACATAACTGTACAGTAGTGTAATTGCTGTGTTATTATGACTGTATAACCAATACTGAGACGCACGCACAGCTTTCAATGAGATGGGATGAATTATTCTCTAATGGTGGGGTACTGTGTATATATGTACTAGTTTAATATTTTGAAAGGAAGACACATTTTTTTATTATTAAAAACAGCAGCGGGTGGGTGGAGTGCACACGGATGAGCCTGCTATTCACATTGCACACAATGCCTGCTGTAATTCGCGCACGTCACATCTCATACATGACAGGTCCAGCGCTCAACGTGGCTGGTGTGTGTGGGCTAGAGGTTTGGGGGAGCGCCTTGTAGAGTGGGTGTCCAGGGTTCAAGACATGGAAGGGGACAATTTTTTTTTTTTTTTTCGTTTTTAAATCTTCACTACAGAATTAAAAATAAATCACTTGGTGGTGTGTGAATTCTGTCATATATACAAATTCATATACAGATGGGTCCTAATACATCCAGCCTCCTTGCACATTAAACAGGCCATCTAGTCATGCCATGCCTTGGCGTGACTCGGTAAAGCGAGCATCTTTTATGCGACTTTGTACTTTCAAATGCATCTGAATCACACAGCGATATGAATTGATAGCACAAGCCAAGGTGCTTCTGCTGATTAAAATGACATGCAGCATGCCTATGTTCTGTGAGCCAGTGCAGGTGAATCCGCACACAAAACATTACGTTACACTAATAGCGACTGTAACATAGTGATTCGCATGGAGATACACCCGCACTCGCTCACAGAACTTAGGCATGCTGCATATCATTTTAAGCTGCTTCTTCCAATAAGACAAATTTGAAGGTAAAAAAATATGCACGAAAAGACGCTCAGCGCTACCAAGTCACACAGCACTCTTACATGTGTGGCACAACTTGTAGTGCACAGAGGATAGATGTACGTGGACTCATCTCTATTACTGTGCTGCAAAGTCCCTGACCCTAAATGTGACCCTAGACACATATTACTGTACCGAGTCCCAATAAAGCAGCCATAGCTTACGTTGACCAGAAGACGCACACCAAGCATAACTAAAAACTAGGGATGTGCAGGCTCGGATAGGTTCGAGTTTGCACGCCGAGTTCGGATTTTTCCCTCCAAAAAATGGGACTCAGAAAGAGGCAAAACGTCATCTTGCATGGACAAACATCATCATTCCTGGACAAAAGTCCAGGAATGATGATGTTTGTCCATGCAAGATGACGTTTTGCCTCTTTCTGAGTCCCGTTTTTTGGAGGGAAAAATCTGAACTCGGCGTGCAAACTCGAACCTATCCGAGCCTGCACATCCCTACTAAAAACTAAGCAACCTAAGTTCAGCTATTTTAAGAAACTCTACTGAACTCAAAACATTTATCTCAACTTCCCACCACCTGGCATTTCCGCTATACAGTAGACATTATATTGTACACAATACAGGGCCGTCCATATGACGCTCGGGAAGTTTTTCATAAAGAGAGATCATGTCAGGTTCAATACTTTTAAAATACACTACCACCCAAGTTCCTTCACCACCTCCCCCCAAATGATATGCAGCATGTCTAAGTTCTGTGAGCCAGTACGGGTGTATCTCCATGTGAATCACTACATTACAGTGTTACAGTCATTGAAACTGTAACCTAGCGTTTTGCGGGCAGATACAGTACACCCGCAGTCACCCACTTAACATAGGCATGCCACATATCATATTAATCAGAGGAATTAATCTAAAGTAATAATAGGCTGCGGTGGGATTTGAACCTTTGACCATGGCAATGCAAATCCACCACTCTATCACTAGGCCAAGAAGGCTTTCACATCCATCAACTGAATCCTTATGCACCCGACATATAATACCCCACGCCACCATAATAATAATAATGATAATAATAATAATAATAATAATAATAAAAATGTGTCTTCCTATCTACATACTATACTAGTACAGTACATGTAAACACATTCATCACATCTCAGTGAAACCTGTGCATGCCTGTGACCACTGTCTAAGCCCCTGAGATAAAAATATATAAAAAAAATAAAAAAAAGCACAGGACACATACTGTACTGTAATGATTTAATACTTTATTACACATTCTTCTACAGCCCTGGTTCCATGAGGAAAATGCTGTCCTATAGTGTACCGAATCACACCTTCTGCAAGTCAATCATTGGGATTTGATAGAGAAAATGCATTGGATATCTGACTCGTGTCCTCGTAGTTTAGGAAAAGCGACACCTGGTGAACAAAACGTAGAATTACACATTCTGACTATTTTCCAGTGCTACGCTACGTTCCGAAACATTCTGTGTGGCGCGACTCAAGGCTTATTGTGTGGCGCGAAATGCATGGCGCACTACATGGCGTATGGAGCAACAACCTAGCTGGGCCCATCTGTATATATATATATATATATATATACAGTGGTCGAAGTGAGAATTTTGAAGTGGGGGTATGGAATATTCAGAAGTGGTTAGCATGAATATGAACACGTGCCGAAGGCTCACCAAAAAAGGACATGGCCACATGTCACAAGGGGCGTGATCACTCAAAACGGGGCATGTCAGCTTGACGCTACCCTTTTTTTTTCAACCCTGGGAGCATTCCTCTCTTAGTCATGACAAAGCTTTCGGGCTTAGGGTCTTTAGCTGTATGATGGTGGTATTGTAACATAGGCCCTCATTCAGAGCTGTTCGCTATTTGCATTCGTTCGTTCAAAAACAAGGGGTGGCTATGCAAATGATCCGTTCGCACATTGCAGTCTGTTCACACCTCCAAGTCTGATCGAGCGAGCAAAACATACGCTCTTTTATTTCTTAAAAACGCCCCCTGGCCGCTCGCACCATACGTCATGTCCGCTATTTATTAGATTAATCGAGTACATCGAACAGGATATGAACTGCTCGCTATTCTTGTGGTTGGTTTTTTCAACCGCTATTTTGCGAGCAGTTCTGAGTTAAAAAAAAACAAGTGACGTGGTCATTGACGCTGCTATATTAATTATGCACACCCATAAAACGCCCGTTTTGACCTTTAAGCACGCCTGCGAACGGATCTCCACTCCCCGTTTTCAAGCACCTTCCCCTGTTACCACCCACATACGCCTCATTCTGTCACTCAAAATAGCAGGCACTCGCTATATTGCGTACAAATGATTTTCGGTCGCACTGACTGGTTCGCGCATGCGTACTATAAACCGTACGCATGCGCAGATGTGCGAACATCGCTCGGAACGAGCGTACTGCCGCTAGCGAGTGGCTCTGAATGAGGGCCATAGTGACTACTTTCTTGGGCCTCTGTCCACCAGCAGCTGATGCAGGCCCCTTATGTGCAAGCTCCGCAGCAGTGTAATAAAGGATACCTGTAGCCGAAGTCCTGTAAAGGAGATGACCGCTGCATATGCTGCTCTTG